>CM069903.1:146348991-146399393 GCA_036172215.1 Camellia granthamiana | reverse complement strand
CAAATTGGATACTCTCGAAAGATAGGATTTGAATTTGCACTTGAGGGCTTAGGATGATGGAATATTGATTGGGATTTAGTCCTAATTTAATATTTAATTGTCCAAATTTCGGGGCGTGAAATTACACCATTCAACTCTTTAATTCAACTTGGATTCAAGGAATTAAGAATGGATTCTTACCTTAAATGGTTAATTTGGTGAAAATTTGTACAAATCCCCTTGTCTTCTTCTTCTTGAACTCTAGGGTTCCCTCTCTCTCTTTTTTGTCTCTAGAACTCTCCCCCCATCTCTCTCTCAAATATCTATCTTTCCCAAGTCCAATCCCACTAAGGCTCATATATATATATATAATCCAATTAATTCATTCTGAATTAGATTTTTACAAAACTTCATATTAGGTTCTAAAAATCATGTTGATCACAAATATGTACTCCGTTTTTGTTTCTGGCGCCTCTACGACCCTCAATTTCAATTTAAAATTGTAATTTCAACAAATCTTCCAATAACCAACAAATATGAATTCAAATCCTTATATCTCACACCATTATACATGCAATTTCACAATAAACACATAATCAACGAGCACATAAGGATGCAATTTGATGACTACTTAATCATATGCAATTTAATTTTAATCTTATGGTTTACTGATTCAGACAAGTTTAATTCCCATTCTTTATATATTTGTTCCTAGTATCACATGACAAATGACACACAGCACATAATTAACACATAACCACATAATCATTATCGCTCACGTGATTGACTTAATTAACTACAGAGGTGGTTGTCACACAAGGGGTGTCAGTATAATTTGTCCATTAATTAATAATAATAATAATAATAATAATAATAATAATAAATAAAAAGAGAATAGAGGAGTTTTGAAAGTAATTTTAAGTTATATTTTAAAAATATATTTGGTTAACATATTTCATCCAAATTATGATTTTAAAACAGAGTTGAGTTTTGGGAAGTAAACCAATCGCTACCTTTGACTTTTTTGTATGAGGTGAATTGTTTTTTGGCTTTTTGACCTTTTGGTGTTTGGAGTTTAATTATTATTATTATCATTTGCTTATTTTCGTTTCAGTGATTTTTAAAAAAAAAAAATTAAAATTTTATACTTCTAAATTCAACTCAATGAGATGAATCAAAAATTTCAAAAAAAATTAGAAAAAATAAAAATAATTTTTTTTTACATTTGTTAAAAAATTAAAAACATTTAATATAATTTTTTTAAAAAAAAAAAACTTCTAAAGACAAAAAAAAATTCAAAAAAAGAAAAAGAAAAAAAAAAGGTGACTTTTTTAGGTGTTGTCAAATAACTTTTTTAACTTTTTAGACTTTTTAACTTTTTTGTTTTTTTGTGTTATGGTTAAATTAACTATAAAAACTCATATTTAAATTTTGTAATATGTATTATTATGACAGTTATTACATTATTAAAATAGTTCATATTTTAAATATCTTTCATTGCATAAGACTATTGTTAAAAAAAAAAAATTATGAACTTTTAGTTTTTTTGTATAGCATATTCTTAAATCCTACAAATAATGAGATTGTTTGGTGCAAGTTATTATAAGTTAGCAATCGATAATTAGAAAACAAAAAAATCAAAATAATCTCTCTCCCAACTTTCAACTTATTTAATTATTTTTACCTAATAAATACCAAATAATTTAATGCAAATTCTCAAAAATAAAATAAATTATAAATAGTTTAAATAAATTACAGTAAACCGCATATATTATTCAATAATCTTAAAGTAATGTTTTATATGTTATATTAACTTTACTGTTTAGAATAGGAAACCAGTCTCCCCCTTCCAGATTGTGATTGCTGCAGATTACCTTCTTCCATAAAGATTCCCCTTCATTTGCAAATCTCCACCACCACTTAAGCAAGATGCATACATTAACATCCCTAATTCTCCGAATACCCAACCCTCCCTGTAGTTTGCTCAAAGTTACCTCCTTCTATCTCACCATATGCACTTTTCTCTTCAAATCTGTGCCTCCCCATAAGAATGTAGCCTGAATTCTATCTACTTCCTTCAAGTATCTTGAACAACGATAGATAATATACTGACAGATTAGATAATACACTGGCAGATTAGATAATACTGCCTTGATCAACGTCAACCTACCAGCAAATGACGAAAATCTCCTTTTCTAACCAGAGAGCCTGGCCTTTATTTTATCCACAACTGGTTTCCATATGTTCTTTCTACTTGGACTCACTCCCAAAGGCAACCCAAGATATTTCAATGGGAACCCCTGAGTTGTGCAGTTCAACAGTGTTGCAAACTTCTTGCTCAATGCTTCAAAAATACGCACCCCACACAATAATTAATCTTGAGACCTGATAGGATTTCAAACCACCTAAGAATCCTTTTGATATTTAGCATCTCCTGCCTATTAGCCTCACAAAACAAAAGGGAATCAGCAGCAAATTGCAATTGAGAGACTACTATTCTATTGACACCAATTTTCGCCCCCTTAATGATTCCCATTTCTCTTGCTCTCCTTAGTAAAACACTCAGCCCTTCAGTAGCCAAGTTAAATAAGAATGGTGATAAAGGATCAGCTTGTCTAAGCCCTTTCTGAGGAAAGAACTCTTTAGTTAGTGATCCATTCACTAAAATTGAGACTCTGGTTGATGACACGCATTCCTTCATCTATGAAATCCACTTTGATCCAAACCCAAAATTTGAAAGCATTGAAACAAGAAATTCCTAGTTAATAGAATCATAAGCCTTCTCAAAATCAAGCTTAAACAACAACCCTTTCTTCTTAGCTTTATTCCACACATCTACTATTTCATTGGCTATTAACAATCCATCCAAAATGCTTCTCCCTCCCAGAAAAGCAAATTGTGTTTCACTAATTACCTCATGTAACACTGACTTGAGTCTAGTTACAAGAACCTTAGATAGGATCTTATACATAGACCCTATCAAACTTATTGGCCTGAACTCATTTAGACTCAAGCATTTTCCTTCTTTGGAATGAGAGCAATAAATGAGTAGTTCAAACCATACTCCAATCTTCCTCTGCTATAAAACTCTTTCATAAAATGGATCACTTCTTCTTTGACAACCCTCCAATTCTTTTGAAAGCACAACAAATTGAAACCATATGGACTCGGTGCTTTATTACCATTACAGTCTTTCACTGCTACCCATATCTCTTCCTTAAAGAAATCTGCTTCAACTTGTGTAAAATTCTGATTGTGCCTTATAGACTTGAAGTCCCCTATTAACACAGGCCTCCTCCTCCATTCTTCTGAGAAATGCTTTTTGAAATAGGTCCACACCTCATGTTTTACTTGGTCAGGTTCTTCAACCACACTCCTCCCAACTGTAATGGAGTTTATTGCATTTCTATTGAGTCTGTAGCTTGCTGTGATATGGAAGAATCTAGTATTCCTATCTCCTCTTAGATTCCAATCCAATCTTGATTTTTGAAGCCATGCCCATTCAATCATACGACTGAGAGTCCACATCTCACTTCTTAACTCTCTTTTCAGTTTCAGTTCTGCCTCCACTAATGGACTGACTTCAGCTTTCAAATCAAGCATATGCAATTCATCCTCAACTGCTTTTAGTTTTGATTCCACAGTGCCATACACCTCTCTATTCCACTGTTTCAAAGCCATCTTTAGAGCTTGTAATTTTTTTTGTAAAGTGAAGCCAGCATCCCCTACTATGTGTGACTCTCCCCAAACCTTCTCCATTAGAGAAACAAACTTAGGATGCAATAGCCAAGCATTCAAGAACTTGAAAGGTTTTGGCCCCCAATCCCTCACATCCTCCATAAGCACTAGGGGACAATGATCTAAGATGGTTCTTGATAATCCCCATAATTTGAGCTTAAACCTTTCAATCCATTCAGGACTAAGAAGGAACCTATCAATTTTACTCCATTTAATCCAATCATGAGCATTGCACCAGGTGTATTTTCTACCAAGCATTTGAATTTCAATCACCTCACATCTATCTATGAACTCATTGAAATCTTTCATTCCCCTATCCCTTCTTGAACACCCTATTCTTTCAACTACATTTCTAATTTCATTAAAATCACCACCCAAACACCAAGGCTTTGAAATGCTACTTTAATGTTTAACAAGACCTCCCATAAGTTACCTCTCTTCACCATATCATTTGGAGCATATTTATTGAGAATTACATACTTAAAAGAATTATGAAAAGTACTTGATAGTAGTATAAAATTTCTGTTGCTACAACAATTTGATAACTGAAAAATTCCAGGATCCCAAATGCATATTGGCATGATAAATGGTGTGGTGATGTATGTTCTAAAGAGGAATTACCTAGATTATTCAAGTTATGTACTGAGCAAAGGGGCTCTCTAAGGTTATTTGTTGAAAAGAAAAAAAGTTCAAAAATTGGGTGTTTAGTTTCAGAAGGCAGCTGTTTGTTTGGGAGGATGAGGAACTTATCAAGCTCAGAGATGTGTTGAGATTGGCTCCATCTCTTAATCTGGATGGTGTGGACAAACCAGTGTGGTCGGCTGCCAAATCTGGTCAGTCTCTTGTATCAACATTGTACAATTACACAACAATAGAGGCTGCGGAGTTGGGGTTTCTTAGTAGGTCAATATGGGTGAACTATCTTCCACCCAAAGCGTAATTTTTTGGGTGGCTTGCTTGGAAACATAAGGTAAATACTTGTTTGTTTCTATAGAGGATTGGGATATTGGATAGGAGTGTATCTTTTGATTGTGTATTTTGCAAAAATGAGCCTGAGACAATAGAACATGTCTTTATTTGGTGCCCCATGGTTTGGAGGGTGTGGACAAGTCTGTTACAGTGGTGGGGTATGCTTTGGGTTGTGCCAAACTCAGTCGAATGTCTGTTGTAATGATAGGCTGGAATCTGGTTTAACAAAGCAGATGGGAGAATCTGGAAGGCCATTCCACTTATAGCTCTTTGATCAATTTGGAAGTATAGAAATGATTACGTGTTTAATGGTGTTCAACCAGAGATGTGAGAGTTGCAGGAATTAATCATCCTCAGAGTTGCTATTTGGCTCAAGGCTTCATTCAAAGACCTCAACTTCTCTGTTACTGATTTTTTGTTCAATATTTATCAGATTAGGAAAT
Organism: Camellia granthamiana; assembly: GCA_036172215.1. Lineage (NCBI taxonomy): Eukaryota > Viridiplantae > Streptophyta > Magnoliopsida > Ericales > Theaceae > Camellia > Camellia granthamiana. The sequence goes on along the minus strand of CM069903.1, from coordinate 146,394,264 downwards.
GTATTGGTGGAAGGGTGTGAATAGTACTGGTGTTGTTTTGTCCACTTTTAGTTTAGTGGAGGCATAGTTTGTAGGTCTGCAGTGATGCTGTGATGCTGCCTCACAACACCTCATGGGTGCTTTCTGATGGAAGGGTGTGAATTGAACTGGTGCTGCATGTCCACTTTAGTTTTGTGGAGGTCACAAATGTACTGGTGTTGCTGTTGTCTGTTTAGTTTTTTGGTTTGCTAAGCAACTAGGAGGTTGGAGCTTGAATTAGCTCCAAGCTCATCTTTATTGATGTATTCTATCATACTTTGTATGTGTTTCATCAATAAATTTTTTTCTTTGCCGATCAAAAAAAAAAAAAAATTATTGTTTAAATCAATAAAAATTAAGTTGAGGTACATATACACGGAGCAGCTAGCTAAATGTGGGATTGAAGGTTTTTTCAGTTGGACGTGGGATTAACATTATTACCTCAGCTGGATGGAGTAAAAAATTAGTATAATGGTGATACATCACTAATACATAATAATATTGAGATTTGTTTAAAATATGGATTGTTCTTTGTGATTTGAAAAATTACAAATACCTCTCTGTCAGAATTTTTTATTTAACAGAATTAATTAAAAAAGTGAAATTTTTAACTGTTCACCTATACAATAATAAAATTATCTGAATTATTAATTGAAATAAAATTTTAACATAATTAGAATCTGTTAATTAACTTGATAATTTATTAATAAAAGGACATATTTGTTATGAAATTAGAAACCTTAAGGGACATAATGTAATTTTTAGAACCACAAGAGGTAATTTCTAATTTAAGTAAATCTCAAGGGGTGTGTTTGTAATTTACCCATAAAATTATGTAATTAATTCTATTTTTCAAGTACAATTGCATTATCATATATACGAGAAATTATAGTTTGCTCTAGGGGTAAATTCAAATGGTGCTCTAATATGCATTTTATTGGTTAAGATGATGGGTTCCATCACGTTTTGTCTCTTATAAAAAGACAACATTGACAAGTGTCATGATTTGCATGGAATAAAGCAATGTTCTTGGATCACTACGGAGTGTTTTGGGAACTTTAAAAAAAGTTGATTTTTAGCTTTTTTTTTTTACACAAAAAGTCACAAAAAAGTTAACTTTTTTAACACAAAAAGTCAAAAAGCTACCAAAAAAAAAAAAAAAAAAATAGAAAGCTAATTTTTTATCAACTTTTCAAAACACCTTTAAATAACTTCTCCATATATACATGGGGGTATTTGTTAAGAGTTTTTTTGGTTAAAATAATCAATAAAAACAAAAAATTATAATAGCTAATAAAATAAAATGTCATATTCTACTCATCAAACAATCACTTTTTCTCTTACAATCATTTATTCAACTATAAAAAAAAAATCACAAATCATCTCAACTAAGAGTTATTTTGGGTACGAATTATAAGTTGATTTGTTTACTCATTACGAAAAAATATGAAAAAAATAAAGAAGTAATTAGTGTGTTTAGTTTCAGTTTTCTGAAATTCAAAAAACTTAGTTTTTATTTTTCGTGTTATTTATTTATTTATTTATTTATTTTAGTGAATATTTTTAAAATTTTAAACATTTCTTAAAACTTTTTTAAATATACATTATTTAGATGTATTTAAAAAGTAAAACATTTGTGAAAAAATATTTTGAAAAATTAATAAATACACAAAAATATGAAAAATATGCTGAATTTTTGTATTTTTTTGTATTTAGTGAATTTTTTAAAGATTGTTTTTCACGAAAATTATACTTTAAAGTGTATTTATGTTAAGTGTGTCTAAAAATTAAAACAATTGCTTAAAATATTTAAAAAATTCAGTAAAAATAAAAAAATATGAAATATAACAAAATAAATTTTTCTAAAAAATATTTTCAAAAAACCGAAAACAAACATGAATGTTACTCAAATAAACTAATAAGTTGGTTTTTTCTAGATGTTATCAAGAGAAACCTAAAATAGCGAAATTCCATTGCATCGAAAAAAATTACACCTCTCAAGCGGTGGAAAAATTATTTTTTGTTCTCAGAATAAATTTATATTTAATATTTATTAATTAAAATATTGAGACCCTTTTATTTATGTATTTTTTTGGTTAAAGGTTCGTTTAGGATGTGGGTTAGTTTTTTAGTTTTTTGATTTTTTGACTATTTTAATCTGGGACTAAAAAGTCTCGTTTGAGATATACTTTTTGATTTTTTTTGATTTTTATGAAAGAAAAAATAAAATAATTATAATTTAAATGTAATACTTTACCTTATTAATTTTTTAAACTATTATACCTTTTTACAACTAAAATAACTTTTAACCCCAAATTTTGATATGTCAAATGAGTGCTAAGTTGTTAAGGAAAAATTTGAAAATGTTAATACCAAAAACAAAACTAACTTGATAAATCACTGCCAAATAATGGCTGATGTGGACTAATGACCACCAATAAACTTGATAAAGGAAAATGTTATAAATTTTAATTTTTTTACTAAATAAATGATCAAATATCTCATATTGGTGTGGAGTTTATAAAATTATGGACTCATGTGAGGCATTCGATCATTTGTTTGGTAGAAAATTTGGTATTCTTAATATTATCCCTTGATAAATGTCAAGTAATAGATGATGTGGACTAATGACCACCAAATAATCATTCGATGATGAAGAAAAATTATTTATTGGTTTAAGATATCACGCGGCTATGTTTTTAAGCAATTGCAAATAAGGGTGGGTGCGGATCGGTTGCAGTTACAGAACCTCTAATTCGCTATCCGTCTGTCAGATTGGCGAATTGGAGAAAATCAATCTGCATCCGTCCGCCAATCTGGCGGATATGAATTGAGCGGATTGACGGATGGATGCGAATCAGTTTGACAGTTTAAAATTTATAAATTTTTAATATAATTCAACTTGTGCACTTTCTTAAAAAAAGAAAAAAAAATATTACAGTTAATAACTTAAAAAAGTATTACAATCAATGCATGTCTTATCCAAAGAAAGAAAGTTTGAAATTTTATAATATTACAATCACTGTATATATCATCCACATATTACAATCACAGCATGTCTCATCCATATAAAGTATTACATTAAGTATTACAATCTGTGGTTCTTAAAATATAAAAACAATTAAAACCATTAAAACCATGAACAGAGTAGTAGCAGAGATTGTGTCTGTATTGTTACATCTATATCTATTTTTTAAAACAAAAACCAACCAACATATATCGTCTTTTTTATTTATTATTTTTAGAGTTAGATTTAAAAACCAAAAAATATTGATAAATAACACATTTGTTTTTTTCAATTTAAAAAATATATTCAAGTTGGGAACTCTTTTTCAACAGAATATTTAAACTCTTTTTTAAGTGAACATGAGTGTTTTGGGAAGTTGGTAAAAAGTTGACTTTTTTGCTCTTTAAGCCTCGTTTGGCAAGAGGCTAAAATAGCCAATTAGTCAAAAAGTTACCATTTTAGCCAAAAAGCCAACAACCCATACCAAAAAGTCAAAGATTCTCTTTTCTCTCTACTTTTTACACGTCGTTTCGTAATTAGCCAAAAAGTTGGCCCAAACATACAGGTTTTTCTTACCAACCTTTTTAGCCAATTAGCCAAAAAGTTACTAAATTAGCCTGTTCCCAAACGAGGCCTATATTTTTTTTTTTTGTGGGTAAAAAATACCAGAGGTGATGTGACTCAAAATGGGTAAAAAGCTAAAAGTTGGCTTTTTATTTTCTTCCCAAAAGACTCCAGAATATCTAAATAAATTAAAAATACAAAATTTTACAAATTACTAAGGGTGTTTGCGGTTTGACAGTTCAGTTGTGACCAAAAGAACCTCAAATTCGTCATCCGTCCAAAGCTAGGCGGATTGAAAAAAATCAATCCTTAATCATCTACTCGTCATCACGCATCTGTTCAAAATACGGCGGATCGGTTCGGTTCGATTAGTTTGGACGGATCGGTATATCCGTTGCTCACCATAATTGCAAATCACTATGTTTATCTAATCACTTAGGTGCCGTTTGGTAACACTTACGTTTTCAGTTTATATTTACAAAAATTTTAAAAACTCAAATAAAAATTTGTTTGGTAAATTTTTAATTTATAAATCAGTGGTCTCAGTTTATAAATTTAGTCAAAAAATGTAAACTTAAAAAATGTGTTTCCGCTTTGAGTTTTCAGTTTTTTTTTTTTTTACCACCCAACACTAGCCACCACCCGCCACCATTTTCTATCACCATCTTCTATCGCCACCACCCACTACCTACCCCCCATCACCACCTGCCACCCACTCACCACCACCACCCACCCTTCGCCGCCGCCACCACCACCACCCACTTGCCATCCACCCACCACTCGCCACTACCAGTCACCTCCCGCCACCACCACTAACCACTCACCTGCCACCACCATCCACCACCCGCCACCACCCACAACGCAACACTACCACCACCACCACCACCACCCACCACCCACCTGCCACCACTATCTACCACTCGCCATTACCTACCACCCACCACCGACCCGCCACCCACTTGCCACCACCGCCCACCACTGACCCGCCACCCACCTGCCACCACCACCACCACCACCACCACCACCCACCACCCACCTGCCACCACTATCTACCACTCGCCATTACCTACCACCCACCACCGACCCGCCACCCACTTGCCACCACCGCCCACCACTGACCCGCCACCCACCTGCCACCACCACCACCACCACCACCACCACCCACTCGCTACCACCCGCCACCGTCACCCACCCGCCCACCACTACCACCACTACCCGCCACCCACCCATCACTACCCACCACCACCCGCCACCCACCTGCCATCACCACCCGCCACCACCATCACCACCACCCACTTGCTACTACCCACCACCACCACCACCACCCACTTGCCACCACCCACCACCCGCCACCGTCACCCACCCATCCACCATCACCACCCGCCACCACCACCAACCACCACCTGCCATCCGCCACCCACCTGCCACCACCACCAACCACCACCTGCCATCCGCCACCCACCTGCCACCACCACCCACCACCACCTGCCATCCGCCACCCACCTGCCACCACCACCCACCACCACCTGCCATCCGCCACCCACCTGCCACCACCACCCACCACCCGCCACCACCACCACCCACTCGCCACCACCCGCCACTGTCGCCCACCTACCCACCCATCCACTACCACCACCACCCACCCGCCACCACCACTCGCTACCACCACCACCTACTCGCTACCACCTGCCACCGTCACCCACCCACCCACCCACCACCCGCTACCCACCGTCACCACTTTCCACCACTGTCTTCCGCCGTCACTTGCCACCACTTGCCATTTCTCACTCTTTTTTATATTTTTAAATTTTTTTAAACATTTTGTCAATTACCAAATGCGTTTGTAGTTTATGTTTTTCTAAAAATAAACAAAAACTAGTTTATAAAATTTTTGTAAATATAAACTGAAAACGTAAACGTTACCAAACAAACCTTTATTAATACAAATTATATTTTTTTTACCAATTACAATATATGTGATGAATCACCTAATATAAAAATTGTGAGCTCTACTCCCTCTATCACAGGATTTGAATCATTCACATTTTAGAGTACATCGAGTAGAATATATATGCAAAAAATCAAGTTAGTCGGATATCGTTAACTCTTTCATTCACTCACATTTGTATTTATTTTAATACTTTAAATCACAATGTCATTTATTTTTGTAGATACAAATATAAATAAATGAAAGAATTAACGATACCCAATTAATTAACTTAATTTTTTATAAATATATTCTACACAATAAATTTTAAAATATGGATAACTCTAATTATCAAAAGAAACTCTAAAATGAGCCAATAAAACAACACAACAAGCACCCAAATCCTCTATCACGTGGTACAACCCCACCCAATAACTTCTTGGAAGCGGGAGGGAGAGATGATGGGATGAGTTGACGGTTGCCTCGAAAGACTAGAGGGGCAGAAAGAGAAAGAAACGATAAGCGTGTCGTCTGGGAAGGGGGTTGTTGTTTTAGTTTTTTAATTTTTTTTTGACTATTTTAATTTAAAATTAAAAAATTTAATTTAAGAAATTTTTTTGATTTTTTTAATTTTTTATAAGAGAAAAAATATAGTGATTATGGATTAAATGTAATATTTTATTTTATTAAATTAAAAAATCTATTTTATTTTTTGTGATTATTTTAGTTAAAAAGAACTCCAAAACTTTATTTATAGAAAATAAGAAGCATGTTTACCAAAAATAGGACTTTTTTTTTTTTTTTTGGCAAAAATAATAAAAAGAAAAACTTATCTAGTGCACATAAATGTTTTGAAAATAAGAGATTTAAATTTTCGATTCACAAAATTTGAAAATTGTTGTCACTTTTTGGGAAATGCAAAGATCACCCAGACTTCCTTTAGAAAGATGGGTTGAATTGGGTTTGGAATTATTTTAGTTACAAAAAGATAAAATAAATTTTTTAGTTAAATAGTATAAAATATCACATCTAACTTATAATCATTACATTCTTTCTCTCGTAAAAAGTTAAAAAAGTTAAAAAATTATTTTTAAATGAAACCTTTTAATCTCAAACTAAAATAACTAAAAAGTTAAAAAATCAAAAAAGCAACCAACTTCTGAAACCAACCCCAAATGTGTTTTGTTTTCAAAATTCTGAAAAACGTACCAGACAATAATGTCTTCCCATTGGAATAGAGTATCCACCAAAAAGTAATCAGGGTTGGTTTGGGAATTTTCTTTTTTTCTTTTTAGTAATATTAAGATTCCTAAATGTTTTATTAATATTTTTATTAAATATTTTATATATGTGTAAGATTCACATAGGACTCATCTGGTGTAGATATCACATACATGTGAGATATTTGATAGAAATGTTGGTAAAATATTTGGGATCCCTATCATTTTTCAAATCTTTTTAGTGATTTTTTGGGGTTTTTTTTTTTTTTTTTAATCTAGTTAAAAAAATTCTATTTGAGATAAAATTTGACTTTTTTTTTTTTTATAGTTGTGAGAAAAATATAAAATAATTATGATTTGAATGTGATATTTTATCTTATTAACTTTTTAACTTAGTTTATCTTTTAATAGATTAAGGGGTTATTTAGGGTGTCATAAATAAGTGTACTTTTTATCTTTTTAGACTAAAAAATTAAGAAAAAAATATGGATGCTTGGATTAACTTTTTGATTTTTTATAAAAAAATATGTATTAAAAAATTATAAAAATTAATTTATAAGAAAAAATTAAAATTAAAAATTATGCAGCCGTAATTATTAATTTTTGATAAATAATATTAACTTTTTAATTTTTTAACTTTCTCTTATTTTTCCAAACTTGGCCTTCTTTCCCAAACATTGGCAAAAGCGTGGAAGTGGGACATTGGTATACCGTACACACCCCACTTGAACCACCTATTATTGATTGGTTTGCTCGGTGGTCACCACTGCCCACGTGATTCTCCGTCAGTGTTGCAGGCTGTTTATGGGATAATTTTATATGTTATTTTATTTTATTTTTACTAATTATGAAAAGAGTATAAAAAAACCAAAATGCTTCCTACCCCCAGTGATCCCCAGTGCCACGTGGCACTGTGGGATTGGAGGAAAGAAAAAAAAAAAAAAAAATAGAAAACTGACCAGTGAGGGCGCCCCACGTCACTGGGGGTCGACCCCCACTGGGTGCATCCAGCGGGGTTGATAAAAAAATTAAGAGATAATATAATTTAAATAAATTAATAAATTAATTTTTTGAAAAATACTTTAAGCTTCGAGAGCTTCAGGTATAAATGGTGCGAATTTGTGTTCACCGGTCGACTGGCCGGACGAGTAGGTGAAACACTTGTCTATCGCGGTTGTCACATTGTCGAGCGTGACTGTTAACCTCTTTGCTGGACAACCGACCGGATAACCGGTAAAACAAAATTTGAGTCATTTGAACCAAGATCGAATTCGAGATACGTAGCATTACTCTAATTATTTTGAATATTGTCAAAAGAGGTCTGTGTTAGAGTATTTCCAACAGCATTTTTTTATTTAAATTTTAGTTAAAAAATGTCTTTTCTATTTTAGAGTATTTTGACACGTGTTAAAATAGCTAAAATAACAAATGTTATTTTAGTCATGTCTGGTAAAGGTTTTTCTTATTTTTTGAGTTAACATTTATAAAAAGATAAAGTATATTAAAATAGCTAATAAGATAAAATATTATATTAAATTCATAATCATTTTATTTTTTCTCTCATACACATCACATTTAATTACAAAAAAATTCAATCATCTTTCCAAATATAAATATTTTAGCCTACTAAAATAGCCAAAAATTAAATAGCCAACTTTCCAAACAAGGCCTTTAGCACATTATTTTATTTGTGTCACATCACATCTCTATCACATTACTTCAATCATAACCCACATTGTACATTTTTTCTTAAAAAATTAAAAAGTATATTAATTTACAGCAATGATAGAGAGCTATAATTAGAGTTCTAATGATGTGATAGCCAAAAAAATAGAAAATAAAATAAAGGCACATACATCACATCATAAGTGGAACCTACTTGTTTAAAACTCCCTTGAAGTTCAAGAATTAGAACTCTAATATTTTTCATTAATCTTTTTTTTTTTTTTTGAACCGTTATTAATCTAACACTTTCTAAACAATCCCTTAAACAATCACTTTTTTAATAATCATATCTAACAATACTCTATATTTTTTCTCCATATGTTTTAAATATTTTAAAAATATTTGTTCTTTATTATTTTTTATTAAAAATATTTTTCTAAATTTTATTGTCTTTCCTCCACCATTTGAAGCAAGAAAGAGAAAAAAAAGAGGAGTGAGAGAGAAATAATAATTTTTTAATTATTGGGAGTGATTGACGCCTTCCTAAATGTAGGGAGACATGAGTTCAAAAAAATAAATGTAGAGAGTTAAAAGTTTACCAAGGAGTTAAGTAAGGTATCTATTGGATGGACATATTTTATATTTGACTCTCTGAAATAGGAAAAAAGTGAAAATAAGAAGCCTATGGGAGATACTCAGGCCAATTTAATGTGCTCTTTCAACTAGCATTTTATTGATCTAAAATACTAAGATTCACAATTTTTATGTTGATTTTTAAAACATAAAAGAAATAAGTACCAAAATTTAAATGGAGTAAAACATTGTTCAAAAATTACAAACTCACCTCTCCTGTTTAGGATTTATTCAAAAAATTACTCTAAAATCACTTTACAAAAAATCACTCTAGAGGATCTGGATTGATTCGGCTTGAAGTAAAATCAAAATCAATTCGTTATTTACAGTTTCATAAAAAAAACTAAAACTGGTTCTACCATTACGCCATTACAAAACTAAAACTAGAACTAAAAAATAACACAACATTAGCAACAAAGTAGTTACTGCACACATAGAGAAGAGAAGAGAATGAAATATTATTAATTATGGTTTTAGTTTTATATATAAGAGGTAGGATAGTTTGTATCAGGGATGCATGGTATGAATACAGTCTAAGTTGCATACGGTCCGGATCGATTCCAATATGGAACTGTGAAGTGAAATTTGTAATTGATCTCTCAATTTTCCAATTCAGAACCGGACCATGGATTCAAAAATCCAATCCAAACCTATCGGATTGGATCGAACCAGTTCGGTTTATGAATTTTACGGATTCCTTACTTAGTCTTACGCCTCCACCCCATGCCCACGAGGTTAACGTCACCATACTAGCCCGGCACAAATTCCAATACATACGCCCTTCTATTCTCCAACCGCATATCATCTTTCGTCATTTCACCGATAATATGCTATTAAGTGCTCAATTGGGAATTTGATTACTTTAGTGTTTTTTTGACTTTCTTATGAGATGAAAAAGTTATGTTTAGAATGATTTGTGACTTTTTTTTTTTTTTTGTAATTGAATAGATGGTTGTTAGATGTGCAGGATGTGACATTTTATTTTATTGACTATTTTAATTTTTTTTACCTTTATTAACTATTTTAACCAAAATCACACATCCCAAACAATGCCTTATGTTTTTTGTTTTGAAATTGAGGTGGTATTTAGAATGAGCTAAATTGGCTAAATGGTCAATAAAGATAAAAAAAATAAAAATATTAAGAGAGTGTTTGGAATGAGCTAAATTGGCTAAATGGTCAATAAAGATATATATATATAATAGTCAATAAAATAAAATATCACATATTACACATCAATGAATCACTTTTTTTCCCACAACCAGCTATTCATTTACAAAAAAATTCATAAATCATTTCAAACACAACTTTTTTTCATTGACTAAAATAGTTAAAAAATAAAAAGGCCAATTAAAATAGCCAACATCCCAAACGAGAGTTGAGTTATAGGAAAATGTTTTAAAAATCGGACTTATGAGCAAAACAAAATAGGGATCGGGTGAATGGGTCACCGATTTAACCGTCAGGTTAAATTGGGATCAAACTGTGATGCTATAATTATTTTATAAATATATTTTAAAACATTTAATAATAATAAAAGAATCAAGATACATTTATTCAAATTATTTTTTATATTTTAAAATACATTACATAAATATGTTAATTATATATAATGTTTGAAAGAAAATGTTATAAAAATATATATTTAACAAATATAAACAAAGAAAAAAGATTGGGAGCTGTAATGGTGTGTGGGCTCCATAATGATGTGATGTGATGTTTGTGGTTTTTTTTTTTTTTTTTTTTTTTTTTTTTTTTTTTTTGCATTGCCAAGTCATTAGAGCTCTGTTTATGTAATAACCCTCATACTGCTTACCGATTAATTACCGATTACTGCTAAACTGAGAATGATTATGATTGGTAATTGAACTGACTGGATCACTGAACTGACTGACTAAAAATTGAAACTGATTGATTGAGTATATCTATTGTATTGCATATTCTGTCTGTTTGATTGAATATTTATCTGTTCATGTTTTATGTTTAAAACTGTTAATTGAAGGCCTTATCGGCGGCCGAACCAGAAATTGATTAGTGCGTTATAATCATGAGAATTAATGTGATTTTATGGTATAATTATCTGAATTGTGATTTGGTATGATTAAACTAGATTAAATAGAGCCAATTAAAGAGTTAGGTTTATTTACCTAAATGCCATTGGTAGTGGGCCATGTAGACAACACATTTAAGCTTTATTACACTCATTTGCAAACATTTCATCAGCCATATTTGAGAGCTCCAACCAACTATAGAGAGAGAAGGAGAGAATTGAGGGAGATTTTGGCTTCAACCTTGTGCATTGTTTGGGAACTTGAAGGAAATTGAAGTGTAGTTGCTAATTGAGCTCATAAACCTGGAATACAAGACTTAAGGTAGACCATTGAACCTCTCATTGTTGTATTTAACATTATTCTTGCATGATTCATGCCAAATTTGAGAGTTGAGCCATGAATTAGTTCTAGCATGTTGGATTAGAACTCATTCCATGCATGCATGTGTGCATTGATGTATTTTGAGTTGATTTCATGGCAAATTGTCACATGCATGTTCATAATTAAGCTTAAGTCCATGTTTTCAACTTGTTTTGCAAAGAATGAGCTCGATAGAGCATGTTTTGGAAGCTTTGATTTGAGTTAATTTCATGCATGTCATGTTTGTAGCATGTTCATGAAAATTGAGTTTGAAAATGAGTTTAATTGAAACACCCTTGGGCTTTGATTTCTCAAATTGACCTTTGTAACATGTTGTTCTATGAGTTTACTTATGTTTTCCAGAAAAATTGGCCCAAGAGGATCGAATTTTGTGCATCAAAACTTGATTTTGAGCTTGGGACTCAAATCTGGAATTTCCAGATTTTGGTCGTCCGCTCGAGCGGGGGAAGTGCCGCTCGAGCGGGGAAATCAAGCTCCCAGTACTTTGACCTGTTTTACAGTCCGCTCGAGCGGAAGAAGTAGCGTTCGAGCGGAGAAATCGAGCATCCAGTACTTTGCACTGTTCATCAGTCCGCTCGAGCGGAGAAATGTACGCTCGAGCGGAGTATTGAGTGACACGCTCGAGCGGGGAAGTTGGCGCTCGAGCGGGTACCTTTGTCTGCTTGTCCGCTCGAACGGGGAAACCTGCGCTCGAGCGGGATTCTGTTTCACTGAAAATTTTGCAAATGTTTTCTAAATACATCTTTGCATCCTCATTCCATCCTAGGCATTCCTAGGCCTAGCTTTAGACATCTTAATGAGGATACAGATGTAGAACACACCGAGGTATAATAGGGAGTTAATGTTTATCTTTCCCAACTGTGAAACTTAGAGTGTGTTCAATCTGTTAACTGTATAGGGTTGGCATTCCGGGGAGACGCTCTAGTTCACTGTAGCCCAGAACTCTGTGAGTAACAATTGTGTAAAGATATGTTCAAATGATTATCTTCTGAAATACTGAACTGAACTGTTTACTGAATTGATATTGTTTACTGTATGAATGTATGTCCTATATTCTGAACTGTATTGTGGCATCCTTAACAACTACTGTTTACTGTTACCGCTACCGTTTGAGAAATCTCTGCCATCGACGGTCTGTGAACGGATGGCCCCACCGACGGTCTATGAACGGGTGGAATTGTCTAATCGACTCGGTTCCCATGTTGGAACCACTACTGTTTACTGATTGATGGCCATCAATTATTGTGCGGTCTTTTAAGACCTATCGTTTACTGTACTGCTATGTTAATGGATGTACCACATATCACTGAATGACAGATATACTGAATCAATGAACTGTTTTCATTACTGTAAGGACATTCATTCTTAACTCCTTTACGCATTATGTTATTCACTGGGCTTTAGCTCACTGCTCATATATATATGTAGGTGTACAGGCACCGGATCAAAGCTAGAAACGTCGAAGTAAACTCCAGTTTTGTCAAGCCAACCAATGTGCCTCACTGCGAGGTTCCGAGCCTATCATGCTAAGGCTTAGGGGTGTTTTAGTATTTCCCCTTTTTGCACTGTCTCACTGCTTTGTAATAACCGAATGGATTGTATAGACTGAATGTTTACTGTACTGTTGAGTGGGGATTAAGTCTCTGTTTCACTGAATGACATGTATGTATGTGTACTGTTCTGTAAATTTGTATGAAAAATCTTTTTGGCATACAGACTGTCACAGCTCATTGGACATTGTTTACTTACTGTATTGGCTTCCGCCAGGCCTTATACTCTGTTTTACTGTATTACTGTTAAGTAGGCCTTCGGTAATCTCAGATTACTGGCCGGTTACGGTGCTAAACCCATAGGGTCGGGTTTGGGTCGTGACAGTTTAGAGCTCCCACATTAGAAAGAGGTATCATTATGTATAAACAAATAGCACTTAACTGTTAAATATATGTTTATTTGGAATAAAATATAACTAGCATATGAATCTGTGCTACACATAGGGAAATAAATAATTAAAAATAATTTTAAAATTAAATAATAATAGAAAATTTATTTAAAAATATAGAAAAATAATTTAGAATGAATTAAATTTTAACCATTTTATTAGAATATATATATATATATATTACAGTTGTTATGTCATTAATTATATATTTTAAATTCACAATAAGAAATAGATGCCACAATTTAATTGGTAAAGATGAAAAAATAGAATAAATTTTAAAAATTTTATTTATGATATAATAAAAATAAATTTCTTTTCATAAATTTTTTAGTTTTTCAATGTTAAAGTTTGTCATAAAACTAAAACATAACTTTAAGAAATAAAATTATATATATATATATATGTATATATTGATAAAATCGTTAAAATCGATAGAAAAACTAACCAATTTATGCAAAAATTGATTAATTAAAAATTAAATATTTTATTTTATTTTAAAATTTAGATTGTTTTCAACTGAAATATGTACAACACTACAATATTAAATGGGAGTATAGATTTACTTTATATAAGTTAAAAAACTCATTTTTCCTTCTTTTTCCTATGTGGGATTGTGTAAAATAAAAATTAACAATTGTTCAGGCAAGAAGTTGATTTCGAATTAAACAATATAAGTCATTTAATTTTTAATTAGGTCAATCTTTAGTTTTTTTGAATCAAATAAAACTAACTAATATATTTTGATAAAATCGCTAAGATCGCGGTTAAACCATCGAATTAGTCAAACCAAAAAAGATTCAACCTAATCAGCTAGGTTAAAAGACCAACCTACTTATACAAAAATTAATTAATTAAAACTTCTAAATGTTATTTTAATTTTAAAATTTAAACTGTCTTGAATTGAAGCATGCATAATATTATGATATTAAATAGGAGTATAAGATTCACTTTATATAAGTGAAACAATTCACTTTTTTTTCTTTTCCTTGATGTGAGATTACAAAATAAAAGATAACAATTATTTGGGCAGAGAGTTTATTTCTAATCAAGCAATCTTAGTTGTTCAATCTTTAATCTGATCAATCTTTAGTTTATTTTGAATCAAACAAATCTAACCAATATATGTTGATAAAACTGCTAAAATCGCAGTTAAACCAACGAATTATTCAAACAAAAAATGATTCAACCTAATTGGTTAGGTCAAAAGACCAACCAACTTACACAAATATTAATAAATTAAAACTTTTAAATTTCATTTTAAAATTTAAATTACATTGAATTGAAACATGCAATACTACAATATTAAATGAGAGTATAAGATTCACCTTATATAAGTGAAACAACTCACTTTTCCTTCTTTTTCCGATGTGGGATTATCAAGTAAATCATAGACTAATTAGAGTTTTATTTTTATATGATTAAATATAAGCTAGACAATGAATATTTTCTTAATTGTTTAAAATTAAGAAAATTAGTATGAGATATTGAAACTCTTACAAGGTTGCTCACTAAAAACCCTTTTTTACTTACGTAATATATAGAATATTGCTATATGTACCAATTAATGTACTAACTAGTGTACCAATTAATGTTGTGGCATAATTTTGGTACATTAGTTAGTACACTAATTAATGTATATAACACCACCATAATATATATGAATACCATACATATTATTATTTTTTTACTATATATCAACAAGTAGACACAATAGTGGGATGAAAATAAGCATGGGTTTCAGCTCTTGGTGCTGAGTTTGACTTCTTGGAAACAACTTTTTTCATCATGTCTCGCATAGAAACATATTATTTTAGTAATTTTTTGATTTTTTACGAAAAGATGTACAAAAAAGTAGAGAGAGTGATATAACAACTTACAGTATAGCGATTCCGGTTTTGCCCTGACTTTCATTGTGTTTCGGACTCGAGTTCTATGATTGAATATTGTATTCATATCTTGTTTTTCCCCTTTGACCCTTTGTGCTTGAGTTTTAGAACTTGTTGGGCGAGTTTGGAACAGGTTGGTTGTTAGTTGGGATAGATTGTTGTTGCCCAGATTTTGGCCTATTTGCTCGAGCGAGACTTCTTGCGCTCGAGCAAGCTTTTTGTAATTTGCTTCTTCGCTCGAGTGAGAATTAAGAGTTCTCAGTTTTCCTTCCAGAGGCAGCATTTCTGGGGAAGATGAAGTTCTTCGCTCGAGCGAGTCTTCTTACGCTCAAGCGAGCCTTGTGTTATTTGTTCCTTCGCTCGAGCGAGGCTTCTTGCGCTCGAGCGAGGGTGTGCGTCTGTGAAATACCTGAAGGTGTGTATTCTACGCTCTAGCGAGGCTTCTTACGCTCGAGCGAGCGTGTGCGTCTGTAAAACTTTTGAAGCTTTGTATTCTATGCTCGAGCGAGGCTTCTTACGCTCGAGGAAGGTCACTTGTTGTGTCTGATCACTCGAGCGACAACTCCTTCGCTTGAGCGAAGGTCGTGTATATCAATTCGTAGCTGGGTCCTTTTCGTTCACTTTTTGATTTCTTTTCATCCCAAAACCCTAATTCGGCACACTCTTTCTCTAAAACACACTCTCTTTCTCTATAAATACACATTGATTTGGAGATCTCTCAACCCTAGTCTCTTTATTAAAAAGATAGAGCATTTTGTGGGCTTCCATTTCATCCGAGTAAAATCAAGTTCAGGCATCTTTGAGACTTCTTCCATTTTTCCTTTGAACTTCTACACTTGAGGTAAGGATGTTCTACTCTTTAATATGGGTTTAAACCTAGGTATTTGTCATTTTGTATAAATTGTGGAATTTAGGAAGATTTGGGTGAAGTTAGGGTTTGGGTTCTAAATTTAAAAGAGGGGTTTCCATATTGGTTCCCATGAATACATATTTGGGGTATTGAATAAGAGGTTACATGGGTTAAAATGATAAAATTTAACCTTGAGTTTGATATTTGGAAAAAGGGGAAGATTGCCTTAATTTGTGTCAAATAATTATTTTATAGACATGAGGAATATGAAATTAAAAGGGTGTATAAATGGATGGTGTAGTTGGATTTGTTAAATCACTTACCTATGGAAATTTAATAAATTATCTGTTTGATAGATTGTATATATGTTTAGAAATATATGTTTTGGGCTATCTGTGGAGGATAACTATGATTGTTGTAGAAACTGCATGCGGATTAAGAGAATTGAAACCTATCATTTAATTTACCTCATTAAATATGTTGGTATAATTGAGATATTGAAAATGTGTAGTGAATTGTAACGCCCCGAAATAATACAACATGAACTACCCACATTAATAAACATTTACTAAACAATAACGATAATCCTTCTATCTTCACATATTTAATAAATGAGTTTAATACAAAAGTTCCACATGCGGTATACATTCAACGAAACAAAAAAACCCATGAATCTATAACATGTGAAGCATCTAGTCTCAAAACAATAAAATGCCCTTAAAGACTTACATCTTCCAAGGCAATGGCCCAGTTACACAAAAATGGTCTATCGGACCCATACACATTTAGCCCTTGGCTTACAAAAATTTACAACAAAAATAAGAGAGCTATTTACTCTTCACGAAATATCTACGCCCTCAATTTGGCGGGATCACCACATCTTTACCTGCACCAAATCCCATAGGGGTGAGCATAAAGCCCAGTAGAGAATTCTCACAAAGTATATACAGTTATGCAACTCTCAATAAAAAAATGCAAATGCCCATGCCATGCCATGCTCTTTTAAAGAAAATTCATTTCATGCTCTTCTTGAAGATTTCCATATTTGTTTTCAACTGAAGCTTACAATCACAACACATTTGAAAACTTCCAATTTTAATCAATAAGGGCGGTAAATACGACATTGGTAATCCCTAGGCTGGTGTCTGTAAGTAGACTCTACAAGTACTACCAAATTGTCATTTTTACCGGTATTAACCGGAAAGCTCAACACTTATCCGTGCGGGTTTCTGGTCTTTCCCCATGAACACTCAGGCCAACTTATCAAATTCAACTACACCCCCTATCCAGACTTACCACGTATTTACCCCATTCACATTACCATAGTTCTCATTACAACATAATCTTTCTCTAAGTAATCATTTTCCAATTCGTTTCAAGATGTGCAATAATGATACTAAATCAAATGAGAACATGATGCAATATATAACTTCTCATAACATTTCTCCATCTCAAACATCTTTACAATAATGTCCACAATCACATTTCCCATTACCTCTTTTCAATGCTCTTCCTCAAGATAACCATATGTTATCTACACTTAGCCACAATTTCACTTTTCGCAATTCTTAGCAATATAGTCTCATCAAGACTACATGTAATGTTGTCAAACGTCAATTTTCAATGTTTATAATTCTCACAACTCCATAATGCACCACAATTATCATCTTACACATAAACATTTCCATGCATCCAACAATAGTTTTAAAGATAAGTCCTCCACTCTCTTATCAAGAAAATTATCATTTCTTTATACCACATTGTGAAATCCACACTTATTGACTCATTTAAACACAAGAAAAGAAGAATTTCACAGTTGTTCTCATGTTTTCTAAAAACCCCCAATTTCTAGGGTTCTTTCTCAAGAAACCAAAACACCTCCCATTTTCATGTGAAAACTCATCAAAATCATCTTTCTTAAACCATAGATAAAAGGCTTTAAGGATCAACTTAGAATATTTAAAGTTTAAACCCTCATTTTTGAGAAACCTCATCATCCTTGAGCCAAGAACCAAACTCTCAAAGTAAATTCAAGAAAGGCAATAAAATCAACATACGTCTTGCAAAACATATATATATATAACTCAAGAATGTCCCTACCTCAATGTTTGATGGAGAGGAGAAGATGAAACCCTAACTTCAAGGATGAGAAGAGCTTGGATTTCCATCACACCAAGTGAAGTTCCAGCCCTAGATCTTCAAGATGGTGAGAGATTGATGATGATCTAGACCCAAGGATGGCAACAATCAAAGGTTTTTAGTGTTTTGGAGAGGGTTTCTAGAGAGAAGGAGGAGGAAAATGTGGTTTAGAGTGAGAGAGACACACCCAAAATGTGATACAACTTTGGCCAAAAGAGTAAAAAAAAACAAAGATTTCAGACTGCTAGAGAACCGCACGTGCGGCACCCAACCCTGTATGTGCGGAGCGCCCTCCCCGCACGTGCGGTGGTCCAGCCGTACCTCAGCCTGCACCTACCTTTTAGGCAGTGTGCAACTCCCCCAACTCGCCCCTATCCGCACGTGTGGCCTCCATCCCGCACGTGCGGCTCAAGGCCCCGTATATGCGGCCCTGGCCCAGCAGCCCAAAAAATTTCCGCTTCGCTCCCGGGCACTCCGGACCTAACCCCCCACCTCTTGGAACCAATGAAGTTCAACACCGACAAACAAAACAAGAATGAGAGCTTTATTTAGAAATAACTTCCGAATGTTTCAAACCCAACGGGAACAAAAGAGAACGAAACCAAAGAGAAGGAAAAAGGAAAAAGAGAAAGAGGCCCGGCCATCATAGCAGTCATTGTATATAACGATGTCGTTAAATACATTGTATATGTATCATTGTTTGGGAGGAGATAGGGGATGTACTCCATTGTTTGGGAGGAGATAGGGGATGGACTCCATTGAAAATTAAGTTGGCCGGAGTGTCCAGGGTGAAAGTCCCGAAATCTTATACACATATTTGGGTGTCGATTCCCTCGGATGTGAATTCCGTAAAATGGCAAGAAAATTGAAGTGTTTGAATAATGGTTGCTATTGAAGTGTTGACAAATGAGTTGTAGTCTCGTTTGGAATTGTTTAGATAACAAAGAACTATATCTATGAGTTAATTGGAATATAATGGAATGGATTGAGATATTGATATCGTTATTGATTGGTCATGAAAAGATGTCAGTTGGTTTTAAGTATTGAACATTTATCTGATGCTTATATCTTAGTCTAATCTCATATATTGTTTAACATATCTCTATTGGGCTTTGGCTCACCCGACTTGGGAAACTACTTTCAGGTATTGGTGACATGCCACCTCCAAGGACATAGCTTGGGAGGACTAAGGGCTGAAGGCTCTGTTTTTGTTACTTTTGTGTTTAAATGTAAATTCAAGCCGAGGGCTTTATATGTATAGAGCTAGGACTCTTTCTTTTGTTGTGACCAAGTGATATCTTGGAAAGATGTAAGCCTGTAGAGCATTTATTTTTGTTGCTATCAACTAGTGATACATGCTATAGTTTCAGAATGACTATTTATGAAAGTATAATGCATGTAATATCTCTGGTAATATAAACTCTGGTGAATGAAGTATTCCATTTTATTATGTTCATAGATCTTATGAATGGATTATTGGTATTTCATTTGGGGGCGTTACATATAGTGACTTTTTTGCTAACAAAACTACTCCCTAAACGAGGCCTAAATTAGACGTGCTTGAAAGGCTTGCTACAGGACCAATTTTCTCCAACCGTGGCTGGTTTTTCTGGTAAAGCGGTTCGGTTGAAGTAAAATAGATGGATTTTCAAGACGGAACATGTTTGAGGGTATATTCGGGCCAGAATTTAGACCGGCCAAACTAATCGGTCTGGTCCAATTTCAAAAACATTGTGCTTCAATAAAACACTTTTAAAATGATCTATTATATATAATTATGATGTTTGTGAGAATGATTACTACAAATGTTATAATTAAATCATTTTAATTATAACTAAACATAATATAAGGTATCTTTTTTATCATAATTAAAATAATGTCATAATCAACATTACAGTAAATCATAACTAATACCACAATGTGTATAACCAAATTATAACGAAGTTATAACTAATATGACAATAGGTCAAAACTAAAAATCATAAATATTGTAATTGAGGCATATGATATACACCCACTTAGGAATGTGTAACATAGAATTTCCCTTTGAAATTTGGAAAATTATAATTTCTATGCCACAACAAGGTACAATAAATCATTATTAAGGTACAATAAGGATAATAACTATTATTGTTTATTGGGTTCATTGACAAAGTTTTGAAATAACGTTCAAAATAATAAGAGTAAATTATACTTATCTTCCATAAGGTTGGAAATAAATATAGTAAGTACCATAATTTTAATACAATTATATTGATTCTATCTCATTATATCATTTTTTTGTTACATCTTTTACAAATTAGAGAATCTTATTTAATCTCTTTACATATTTTTATTCCACTGATACTATCATCCTTAACATTATTTTTTCTCCTTACACCCAAATTTTTCAAACCCTAATTCATCCATCTTCAACTAATATAGTCGTTGGCACTATTACCGCCTCTAAGCACCACTTCACAACTCCACTATCATGACAAGCACCACAAAATTCCTCACCGCCACAATCATAACTCCGTAGTGTCTTCCGCGACTACTACTTTCGTAATTTCTTTTCAACATTCATGTTTTGTTTCGCAAACCAAAATGGAACAAATTTTGTTTGTTCAATAGAACACGATTGAACAAACGATTAGAAACGACTGAACAAATCAAGTTTGTTCAGTCGTGTCCTATTAAACAACCAAAATTGATTAATTAATCATGTCTGGCTATAGAAGTCTGAATAAACTTAAATTGTTTAGTTACCGAAAACCAAACAGTCTCCATTTATTTAGGTGTCCTTTGGTAACACTTACGTTTTCAGTTTTCTGTTTATATTTTAAAAAAATTAAAAAAACTCGAATAAAAACTTGTTTGGTAAAATTTTTGATTTATAAATCAGTGGTCTCAGTTTATAAATTTGGCCAAAAAATGTGTTTATGTTTTGAGTTTTCAATTTTTTTTTTTTTAACCACCCAACACTAGCCACCACCCACTACCATTTTCCGCCACCACCACCCATCATCCACCCCCCACCACCACCTGCCACCACCACTCACCACCCACCTGCCACCCACCCCTCGCCGCCGCCACCACCACCACTACCACCCACCACCCGCCTGCCATCCACCTGCTGCCACCCGTCACCCGCCACTACCATCCACCACTCGCCACCACCACCCGCCACCTACTTGCCACCACCACTCACCACCCACCTGCCACCACCATCCACTACCTACCACCACCAGCCACCCACTACCACCAGCCACCTGCCACCCACCCACCCACCACCACCACCCACCACTACCACCACCACCACCATCACCCACCGTCCACCCGCCACCAACCTGCCACCACCACCCACTCGCTACCACCTACCACCCGCCACCGTCACCCACTCACCCACCAACACCACCCGCCACCTACCCGCCACCACCCGCCATCCACCACCCACCTACCACCACCACCCGCTACCCACCACCACCACCACCCACTCACTACCACCCACCACCCGCCACCTATCCACCACCACCACCCACCCGCCACCACCCACTGCCACTCGCCATCCGCCACCCACGTGCCACCACCACCCACCACCCCGCCACCACCACCACCACCACCAACCACTCGCTACCACCTACCACTCGCCACCGTCACCCACCCACCTGCCACCACCCACCACCCACCGTCACCACTTTTCACCACCGTCTTCCGCCGCCACTTGCCATTTCTCACTCTTTTTTATATTTTAAATTTTTTTTAAAGATTTTGTCAATTAACAAACGCGTTTGTAGTTTATGTTTTTCTAAAAATAAACAAAAAATAAACAAAAATCAATTTATAAAATATTTGTAAATATAAACTGAAAACGTAAATGTTACCAAACACACCCTTAGTAAGCCAGAGTTGAAAAAAATTTCAAACCCACTTTTTTTTTTTCTTCTCCCAAATAATGCAAAACTACACAAAAAAACCCTGTATATTATTCATTTATAAAGATTATATATACATTTTAAATATAAATTTTACTTCTTTTTTTTTTTTTTTTGTTTATTGTTATTTATATGTATATATGTAATGTATTTGAATTTATAGATGGATAGAAAGAGTGAGAGACAGGAAAAAGGTTTGAGATGCTTGGTGGAGAGCAGAGATGGTGGCTAGGTGGTGGTGGTTGGTGGAGGATAATGAGGTGGTGGTGAATGATGGAAAAAAGATGAATGGGTGTAAAGAGAAATATGGAGGGGAGGTTTGAGACTTTTAGTCCTTAATAATAATTACTTTGCAAAGGGATACAAATTTAATAAAAAA
The DNA here is from genome assembly GCA_036172215.1 of Camellia granthamiana. Classification (NCBI taxonomy): domain Eukaryota; kingdom Viridiplantae; phylum Streptophyta; class Magnoliopsida; order Ericales; family Theaceae; genus Camellia; species Camellia granthamiana. Next base: position 146,371,691 of record CM069903.1, on the reverse strand, counting down.
AATATTAAAATAAATGGTGTAATGAGCTAAAAGTGTTGCGTAACTGTAAGTAAAACTTCTCATCTTCAAGTTGTATTTGAGGTGAAATGACTTAATTGCTACTATTTTAATAAGTAAACAAGTAATTACTATAAACTTGTTTCAAAATCATTCAAAATATATATAAATAATATTCCCAAAAAACAAAATGCCCAGATTTTTTACTGTAATCAAGCGAAACTACAAATTTCAAAATACAACATTCGTTCCTTCCCTCAATCACAAGGGACATTTGTTCCTTTCCTCAATCACAAGGGACATTTCTTCAATCACAAGGGACATTGGTGTTGGCCTTGTTTGAGAATTGATTATTTTAGTAGGTTATTTTAATTTTTGACTATTTTAATCAGCCCCGGTACAGAGCCTGAAAACCGGGGCTCGAATTTGGCTCGAAACAGAGGCGAAGGAGGAAGAAGGAGGAAAAAGAAGAAGAAGAGAATGAGGAAGGAGGAGAAGAAGGAGAAGCAGAACTGGAGGGGGCCATAAAAATGGGGCTGGAGGCGGAGGCAGAGGCGGAGGCGGGCGGAGGTAGAGGCGGAGGCGGGGCTGCGAGCGACGATCGGCCGACGAGCTGTGACGACGACGAGGAGCTGCGACGACGACGACGACTCTCTCTCTCGCCTCTGTTTCTCTCTCGTCTGTGTTCAAACGAAGAAGACGAAGAAGAAAAGAAAGAAAGAAAGAAAAGGAAGAAAGAAAAGGAAAAAAAAAAAAAATTCGAAACGCAAAACGACGTCGTTTTGCGTTTCGAGCCAAATTCGAGCTGTGATTCGGGCCCTCAAACATTTTTCCTATTTTAATAGGTTAAAATATTTGTGTTTGAGAAAAGAATTAAATTTTTTGTAATTGGATATGATATTTATAAGAGAAAAAAAAAGAAATGATTATGAATTTAATATGATATTTTATTTTATTAATTATTTTAGCCTATTTTAACCCAAAAAAAACTTAAAACAGGCTTCCCGAACACCGCATATTTCATTGGAATTGCGACATAAGGGACATTGGTGTCACTATATTTCATCGGAATTGCGGCATAATGTAACGTGAATATTCACATGAAAGAATGTACATATTCAGTAACAATGTGTACACTCACATTCATATAAATATCAGATATAATATTTAATAAAATGAATGGTTCAAGTTTAAATATTGAAAGTTATTCATATATTTTTAAGATCTTATAATATTGCTGTACCAAATTAATTCGAAATTTTATTGATTGTTTTTTTACATAAATAACCTTTATTATAAAGCCTCCAAGGTATTCAATTCGGATGCTAAGTGTGAATTTAAAATTAAAAATAATACCCACTTTAATGATATAATAGATGTAAGAATAAAATTGATTAATTTATATAACAATATTTATTAAAAGAAATGATTCTGTTGGGAGCAGGCCAATAGAAGCCATTCTCTCACCAATTTTCCTCCCGAAAAAATGCTTGAGAGCTCTAGGATAAGAGCTCTAAACCATGCACTAATGACATGGAGGTGTGTAGGGTCCAGCTTAATGTGATGTTTTAGTTTGAAATATATATATATATATTTTTTTTTGGACATGCCAGCTCAGTAGAACTCCTTTTAAAGCTCTACTTTTAGAACTCTATAGCATTGTTGTTTTCCTCCCTATCTTGTTTATTTATTTAGTTTTTTTTATGGTTGCTTGCTTGCTTATGAATTGCTTCTGAGGCCCAAGATAGAAAAGAAAGAAAAAGACAAAAAGAAGAAGAAGGTGAAATTGCAGCCAACATTCTCTCACAACCCGGCAAAAATTCTGAACATATATCTGACCACAGGTGGGTAGCCCGTCCGAAGGAAGAATACCACGGAGGACTTTGCACAGTTGCTATACCAATTGGAAAACATTTTTTAATGACTTAATCACCTGGAAGCAAATCCCATATAAATATGAAAAATATAAAATAAAAAAGAAGAAAGAAAAAAAGAAAGTGAAGAAGTTGTACTTTACTTTGCCAATTGCAGATTAGGGGTGGGCGCGGATCGGTTGCGGTCACGCAATTTTCAATCCGTCATCTATCTGTCAGATTGGCAAATCAGAGAAAATCAATCTGCATCCGTCCGCCAATCCGACAGATGTAAATTGAGCAGATTGGCAGATGGATGCGAATCAGTTTGGCGGTTTAAAATTTTAGAAAATTTTAACATAATTCAACTTATGCACTTCCTTAAAAAAAAAAAAAATTATAGTTAATGACTTAAAAAAGTATTACAATTACTACTTCCCTTATTCAAAGAGAGAAAGTTTGAAATTTTATAATATTACAATCACTGTTTGTTTCATCCACATATTACAAAGCCTCATCCACATAAAATATTACCATATGTGGTTCTTAAAATATAAAAATAATTCAAATCACCAAAGCTATGAATAGAGCAGTAGTAGAAATTGTATGCATTTGTATTGTTACATCTATATCTGTTTTTGAAAACAAAAACTAACCAGTATATATATTTTTTATTTTTTATTTTTAGAGTTAGATTTAAAAATAAAAAAATATAGATAAATAATACATTTTTTTTTTCAATTCAAAAAATATATTCAAGTTGAAAACTTTTTTTCAACAGAACATATTCAACATAATATTTAAACTCTTTTTCAATTGAAAACACAAACAGAATATCTAAACAAATTAAAAACATAAAGTCATACAAATTACTAGAGGTGTTCGCGGTTTGGCGGTTCGATTGAGGCCAAAGGAACCTCAAATCCGCCATCCGTCCAAAATTAGGCGGATTGAAAAAAATCAATCTGTAACCGTCTACTCGTCATCACGCATCCTTCCAAAATGCGACGAATCGATTATGTTCGGTCGGTTTGAGCTGATCGATATATCCGTTACTCACCCCTATCACAGACAAACACTAAAGATGTGGATTTCTATCATATAAAACGGCCCCGAGTCTGTTTTATTAATTGGTACCAGCACCTTATATATATAGCTAAGGCTCGAAGAGTTTGCAAATGTACTTGTACACAAAACATATGGCAAAACTCACATGCTAAAAAACAAAGATATCTCTAGGAGACACATGGAATAGGAATAGGTACTGGTGACTCTTCCTCATTAGGAAGGAAGCAAGCAAGTACATCTCAAGAGGCCAGGCAGGCAGCAACAGAACTTAATTGTATACATGCACATATATATATATATATATTGCCTCAAAATGGTGGTATCCATCCATCCTTGGGAACAAAAAAATAAAAACATTCTTCTTTCAACTATCTGCACCACAATATATATTATATATATATATAGCAACCACCTAAATTCAGTGAGATAAAGATTGAGGAGATCTGCAGGAAAAAAAAATTTTAAAAAAAAAAGTCACTAAAATTTAAAACTAACCATGCGGAGACTGAGAACTTGTGGTGGAGAAGTCAGATGAAGAAGCCATTGGGATGGAAATTGAGAGTTGAGTGGTGGAGAATGAGGTCTGGTTTGATCTCTCATCTTCAAGACCAGACCAAGTATCCCTTGTCGTCTTTGGCCACTCATCAAAGAAAGGTCGAAGGAATTGAGTATGACCACCCTCCTCTTTGACATGTTCTCCTCCCGTGCCAAATCATTGCTGCTGAAAAATGAATGTTGAGGATGAGGTGGAGGATAATCATTCTGATGTATCATGGAGTTGTCACTTGCTTTCGATGTGGGAAATAGGGACACTCGAGATGGCATTAGTGGCCATGTGTTGTCTACAGCTACCGGTGGTGAATCCATTTGGAGATCCCTATTGCTTCCTGAAGCTTCAGAGAAGAAACTATGCTCACCCACATCAGGTTTAAGTCCATGAACATACCTGCATGTTCGATTATCTATCTATCAGTAGCATTGAGGACAACTTATGTCTATAATGTATCTTCTTAATCTCTCAAATCACAACTACTTGGTTTTATTAAGTACTTTCAAAGAACACATAATTCTCTGAATCAACCATATCATTTATATCAAAATTTTGTAAACATGAAAACAGGTTAGCATATTCCTTTACTTACAATATTGCAAAGAACAACCCGTAAGCGACTTCAACTTGAAAAAAAAAAGAGGCTGGAATGGCAGAGTGAACCTCAATTAAATTATGAAACAGGAGACCAAAAAAGTAGGAGCTAAGCAAACACAACTGAAACAGATGTAGCACAAAAGCTGTGCAACTATGGAAAGCCCTTCAGTCAAACATAAACTGAATATAAATCAAGTGAAAGGGGCAGCAGGCTTGAAGTTAAAGAAAAGAAACCATGGATTTGAAAATAAATGAATTGAAATCCACATTGAAATCGTGGGGATCAACCATTAATAACTTTTTGAATCCATTAGTCTACATAAGCTCCATTCCCATCTCAGCACAACAACCTATTCCAGTCAATAAATATTGGAAAAGTCAACCACATTCTTTTTCTTTCTTTTATTTTCTTCCCCGTCTCTCTTTTCCAAATACAAAAAAGGGGGCATTGTCATGGTGGTAAGTCCCAGAATAAGAAGACGGCCAAATAACAGCAATTAAGCATACTTAAGAGAGGAAATACTTGATTTTAAGTATCGACATATTAATGAGACTAGAAACTGTTAGGCATGGCCCAAAACTGAAGGAACTGAACGGGATGAACAATCTGCTACTAATTAGCATGCCCAGGAAAATTTCAAATGCTTGTCTGATTTCCGCAGCAAGTTTCACAGAGAAAACGACAGGCAAAGAAACAGACCAAAAAGAAAATGTGTGAACCAACACACTCTGCAGAGACGCAAAGAATTCAACCATTCTGATGGATGGGCATCAGGGCCCAAAAACCAGAGCGTTAAAATAGGGCTCTGCAGTGGATCAGCCGGCCCGCCAGAACCGCCCGACCCGACCTCACATCTAATGAATGGATGTGTGACATGTGGCGGACGGGTGCGGGCCCAGTTTTTTCAGGTTTCTCGGATTCGGTTCGGGTGGCGGGTGACCTGACATTTTTGCCCAGCAACCCCCCCCCAAAATTTTTATTACACGGTTTGCCCTAATTTCTTCGCAGACCCAACAAAACAAACACAACACTCTCTCTCTCGTCTGACGGTAACCTCCGGCCGATGATCTACACTTCTGAACAGCGATCGATCTACACTGAAGTATCTCTCTCTCTCTCTCTCTCTAGATAGAAGATTTACAGATACCTCTCTCTGTATATATATTGAGTTGATCGTATGAGAATCTTCGTATATTGAGTAATCGGCCTCTGAGTAATTTCGGCCTCTGAGAGTAATCGGCCTCTGAGATCGTATATTGAGTTGATCTTTTGAGAATCTTAATTAATTGAAGGACAATCGGCCTCTGAGTGCAATCAGGGATTGTTCTTAAGCTTGTGGGACTTGATCGATATGGCTTGTCAGTGTTTGCTCTTGGTAAATGCTCCTAGGTTACAGGATTGTGGCTTATATTGCACTCATGAGGGTTGGAGTCACCAGAAAATAGGTTTCAAAGTTTTTCTTTTTAAACTTTTTGTACAACCCAACCCCTATCAGGATTGTAACTTAATTTTAGTTTCTTTCAAAAAATAAAATAATAAATGTCTTTGAAATTAGTCAATTGTTATAATTTTCTCACAAAAATTTCATCTTAACCAGGTGCAAACTAGAAATTAATTTTTCTCTGATTTCATTTTCCATCATATGCTTTTACTCTAATTAAGGGTTGATGAAGAGGAAGAATAGTGGTCAATGATGAACTACTGACTCAACTAAGAGCACTTCTGATTCCAGACATGCTTGGTGCTGTTTATGGGAGAGACAAATGTCTTTGAAGAACAATCCATGTTTCTTTTTCTTTTTCCTTCGAGTTGGAAAGATCAACTGAACAAATGTCTTTGAAGAACAATCTTAATTTCGGCCCCTGAGAGTAATCGGCCTCTGAGTAATTAATCGTTTATCAGTGATGTTCAAAGTAGGGGTCGGTTGTGGTCACGGAACCTCCAATCCCCCATCCGTCCATCGGATTGGCGAATTGGAAAAAATCAATCCGCATCCGTCTGTCAATCCGGCGAATGCGGATTGACGGATGGATGCGAATCGGTTTGACAGTTTAAAATTTTATAAATTTTCAATATAATTTAACATATGTACTTATCAAAATGACGTCATTTGTTGAATTTAAATTTAATTTTTTTTTTCAATTTACTTATCAAAATGACGTCGTTTTGATGAGTTTAAATCTCAGCCCTTAAAAGTTGAATATGACATATGTTGGACTTCCTCTCCTTCACTATAAGAGATCACAGTAGGAGATCACTCTAGAGGATCAGGGCATTCATTTTAACCATTAAAAAAATATAAAATGAAAACGTGAAATAGAAGCAGAAAAGAATCGAAGAGAGAGAGAGAGAGAGAGACGCAACTGCGTTCCGTTGAGCACAATCACCATCATCTGCGTTCTCCGCTGGCAAGCACCATCATTTGCGTTCTCTGTCGGCAAGCACCATCCTCTGTCGTCTAACGCCGTCGACCAATGTTGTACGCCAGTGCAAAACGAAGAGAGAAGAAGAAATCTTTTGAGAAGAATGTCGAAACTCATCTATTGTTGTCCACTCTCACGCCATAGATTGAATCAGGTTCCTCCAAACTCTCAAATCTAATTTCAAATTTAGATTGAAAAGTTAAGATTTTGGCCTCGTTTGGGGACTGACTATTTTAGCCAAAAAGTCAACTAAAACTAGTCACATCACCTCTCTACTTTTCTGCACATCTTTTCGTAAAAAGTCAAAAAGTTACTAAAATAGCATGTTCCCAAACGAGGCCTTTGATTAATAAACGAGATTTGAAATTAAAAAATTAGGATTTTAATTCCATCTCTCTCTCTCTGTCGTTAATAATTAAAACGGCGCCGTTTTTATGGACTGCAGGAACAAGTACAGAGAAAGGACTGTAGAGGATCCGAACTGGATTTGCCGTTTTAACCTGCTCTCCGATTTTCCCTCCCACTTCCTCTCCCTACGAGCTCTCAGTCACAAGCAAAAAATCGTCTCTCTCACTCTCATTTCTGTCTAGTCCATCCGATGCCAGCAAGGATTCATCTCATCTTGTCCTTGCGAACATTTAATCAACACCAACCACTCAGTCACACACACTCTCTCTCTCTCTCTCTCTCTCATCTGCACCGTATTATTATCTCTTCTCTGTCTGAAGTAGTGACGGTTACCCGGGATTCATTCATTCTAAGTACTATATATCTCTTCTCCCTGTTCCTTCCCTTTTCTGATCAAACTCAAACCTACCCTACCCATTCTTCTTCGACTCTCTCTCTCTCTCTCTCTCTCCCCCAAAAACCCTTCCCATCTATCGACGACGATCTACATGAGCGACGATCTACACGATCTATGGTGAGCGATGATCTACATGAAGAAGCTCTCGAGAGCGACGATCTACAGTGAGCGACGACCAAAAGGTGATCGGCGATCTAGTTGGTGAGATATTCTCTACGAGGCTGTTGTTGCTGAAAAAGAAGAAGCTTCCGAGACCTTTGGTGAGCAACACGAGTACCAAGCCGAGGTGGGTTTGTCTTGATTCCTCATATTTTGGGTGTTTCCATTTATTTTGAGAATTTGATTTTGTAGATTACGTTTTCATCTTTTTATCTGGCTTTGAAACTCTCAATTTGTAGGCTTGTTTGTCTATGGGTTTTTATTAAAAATGTTAATGATTTTTTGCCCAGATTTTTTTTTTTTTTTTGTCAATTAATTCTTTGGAAATATAAGTGTGTTGTCAAGTAATGGTTTTGAAGGTGTATTGCTTATATATTTATATTTCAATATTTACAAGATCAGAACTTGTAGATGATAAAGGGTATATTTCAATATTTACATGGATTTGATATTCAATATTTATGGATTCGATACTTACATGGATTCGATATTTACACGGATCAGAACTGGGATATAATGGTATAGATGATAAATATTAGAAATAGATGTTTTTGAGAATTACATGATCAGAACTTGTAGGAATTGGTTATAACCACCAGAGTCATGATACAATAGCTTTTGCAGCTTGTTATGTGATGGGTTCGTTTACTTAGTTAAAGAACATTAGGTACAGAGTGGAGTGTTGTCAATGTTTAATAGATGTAACTGTAAGTGTTAAAATATTTTGGGTATTTGATTATGTTATATTGTTTGAAATTATAGGGAATACAGAGCATTTGAAATTATAGGGAATTCTGTCCAGGTTGTTTGTTGTGCCCACTGCCTAGGTTGTTCGTTTGTTGTATATGCATGCACAGTGTTTTTTGGATGATTGCAATACTATTGTTTGTTTATTTTATATGTGTTTGCCCACTGCATAGTGTTTATGTATGCATTGCACATAGGTGGTGGTTGAGGGAGGAAGTGCACATTTTTTTTTTTTTTTTTTTTTTTTTTTTTTTTTTTTTTGAGGAAGTGCACTTGTTAAATTATATTGAAAATTTGTAAAATTTTAAACAGCCAAACCGATTCGCATCCATCCGCCAATCCGTCAATTCGCATCCGCCGGATTGACGGACGGATGGTGGATTGGAGGTTCCGCGGCCGCAACAGACCCGCGACCGCCCCTAGTTCAAAGTAATATTGGGTGGTGTTGGTGGAGAAATGGGATCGAGGTCAAGATCCAAGTCGAAGACGAACAGTAATGACACTAATAATAATGTTAATATTAATATTAAAGAGAATAAGAATAGGATGCAGATGTGGATGCGAAAGGTATTGCTGGGATTAGGGTTCTGGGTGCAGGGGATGAGGTGCTTCCCGTGGATGGGGGTTAACTTCTTCCTCAAGGACGGTCTCAAGGTGGACTCTTCCACCCTCCAACTTCTCCAGAACTCCGCCAACATCCCCATGGTCGCCAAACCCATTTACGGCCTCCTCTCCGACTCTGTTTACATTGCCTCCCAACACCGCATTCCTTACATTGCCATTGGAGGTACTTCTTCTTCTTCGTCGTTATTTTTATTGTCTAATTAAAATAGTATATTATGGACATCATTTACTTTCTGACTACTTTCTCTTGTAAATTCGATTCATCTGATCAGCATCATTTTTTATTCTCCCAAAATCAGAACCTCTTTACATATGATAAACTCGTTTCTGTAAGTTATCATACAATTTCGATGATGGAAATTATGTTTTTAGTAGTTTAGGTCTTGTCAATTTGTCTGACATCTAGAATATCCCCTTCTGAAGTTGAAGGTCGGTATGTTTCTCTTTGCTTTTTGCTTTTGCAAATGCAAATGCTAATGCTAATGCTAAAGCTAAAGCTAAAGCAAAAGCAAGTAAAAGAGGCTGGTCTTGCTGTCCCTTTGGTGGGCACATGTGTACATAGCGTGAAATATATGCCATATAACTATGCCCAAGGGAACTCTGACAAATCTAATTATCATCCCAACATTTCATCAGTCTCTCTATCGCTTCAACTAGTTGATTTTCTTAATTAGTAAACTTGTGTTACAGAAAACCCCTCTTAAGAAATAACAAGCACTTAGGAGTTGGTCATAATAATCTGGCCTGTATTACTGCTTGCTTAAACTTTATACAACTAGTCCCTAGCCTACATCAAGGTTGGTGGTTGTGTTAGGTAGCTAAAACCATGTTAGCCCCATAAGGACATGAATATGAACATATGAACTTAATAATTCATCATAATGATTAGAACATGTGCTCTTCATTTGGTGTCCAGGAGTATAGTCAAACATTCTAGACAAATATCATCAATGTAGTCATGTTTCTAGAAAGAAGAACTAAGCCTTTTCATTTTCAAATGATTACAAGAAACTTCCATTTTACAAAATTTCAAGTTTCCATAACCTAGGAAGAACCTAGCTCCTCATTTTTCAATTTTGAATCTCAACAACATTATGATCACCATTAAAAGCTGACATATCTCTTTCCAAATTTGTTATAACCCGCTAAAACAAACGTATGCTTAATCAGTTTTAGGAAAGCTATTGTGCTAAGAGCATCTCCACCCAAACCTTCAAAATTTGGTATGTCAATTTTTTTTAAGGCTTGGGTGACAAATTAGCATATGCCAATTTGACATTTCTAAACAAGAGCTGTCCACTCGATATGTCAAATCTATTATTCTATTATTTTTTATATTAATAATTTTTGAACTTTTTTATTTTACTAATTAAAATGAATTTCTTTTTAAATGAGAATTGATCCCCATTTAAATAGTATTTTTATTTCTAAAAAAGTGCTATAGCTATAAAATAATTTTTTAAATAAAATTCAAAACTTCTATTCATTGTTGCATAAAATACTTTGTTTATTTGGTAAAAAAAGTAAAATTAGAGTACAACACATATTGAAATAAAAAATAACAATACATAAATATCATAATAAATCACTTGCTACAATTGCCCCCTTGAAAATGCCGCAGATGTTCAACCAATTCCTTTTGGAATTGAGAATGTGATCCTCTATCGTGGATGCTCAAGTGACTTTAAATGAAATCTCTAAATTCTGATGTATATCAACTAATGGTATGCAATTTCCTTGTGTGGTTGTGACACCGCAACATCGCCAACTTCATCATCTCTTGCATCGTAATTAATTGGACTTCATTTCCGCAATATTGTTGTTGGACTTCATTTATATAAATAAAATAAAGAAAGAAAGGCATGAACTCTATAGCATATTAGCATGTCAATTTTGACATGTTGTGTTGCTGCGAAAAGCCACGTGGAGCTTTTATTTGATGTCAAATGTTACTATTAGTATGCCATGTTGGATTTGAAGCAATGGGTGGAGGTGCTCTAACTTAGTTGCACGAATTGGGGGCGGGATGGGAGCGAAAGTAGGAGTGGGAGCGGAGGAGCGGGGGTATATAGAAGTTTCTTAGATTGGTAGCGCCTATGATAGCGTGTATATATTTATTTATTAAGGCCGGGTTTGGCAAGTCCCAAAAAATCTAAAAAGCCAAAAAGTTACACAAAAAGCAAAAAAGTCATTACTATTCATAAATAAAAAATATTAAAAAATATTTTATACATTTTTGTAATACAAAAGTTTGAATTACACTGTCAGCCGTACTGCTTCAATAGGAAGGCAGGTCATACACTTTTTGGGCAAAAAAAAAAAAAATTACATATGTAAAACCACAAAGTTTGATGGTAATGTTAGGCTTTTGGAGGCCCACTAAGGGTTCCGTTTTGATAATTCAAACTGTTCAATATGTAGAACTCGTCGAATAATATATGTCTATAAAAAATCACGTTAATCGGATATCGTTAACTATATGATCAAATCAGTTTTTTATAAACAAAACGGATGGTGTGATAGTTAACTGTTGAAAAAAAATTAATCCGATCATATACCTATCGATATCTGATTAACGTGATTTTTTACAGGCATATAATACTCGACGAGTTGTACATATTGTACGGTTCAGATTATTAAAATGGGACCCGTGGTGGCCCCCACGGACCGACCATCACTGTCCAAACACTTTGCCCCGAATGAGGCAATAATTTCCTGTGTAAGACACGCTACCCCAGCAGGCAGCCATACAACCTACTCAACTTTCTTCCCCTATACAATTTATTTATACAATTTTTTATTATACATTTTTTCATTAAAAAAACAAAAAGTTAACCCAAACATTCAACTTTTTTTCCAACTTTTTAGTTCAAAAAGACAAAAAATGCACTTATTTAGGACACTCCAAACAACTCCTTATATATAAAGATATTCTAACTATTATTTTTTGTTGCTTAGTTGTAATATATGTATTAAAATATGAATAAATATTAAAAATTCATGTCAAGTACAAATTGTCTTTATTAAGTATAAATAGATATAATATAAATAAAAAATTTAAAGAATAAGTTTGAGTTATTTTTCTTCTGTTTCTATGAGATTTATATATTTGAGAGGTTTTTATCTCAGTTGGGAGCAAGTTTCTTTCTCGACAGGAGCAAGCTTCTTACTTGCGAGCGCAGAATCGCATTTCTTAGTAAGAAACACCACTCAAGTAGAAGTTCCTACTACTAAGTGCTCTAATACTTTTACACCATTTTTTTTTTTGGGTAATATCATTTCTTAGATTTTTACTTCTCATTGATGATTCCTTCCTCTTTGTTTAAAATAATTTTCATTAAATTTGCCCCTTGTTTATCTACTTGTTCTCAAAATTTCTGGCCAAGTCACATTTCCCATATTGTTTGATGTGGCTCCTCCTCTGTAACAAGAAGTTGTCAACATCATGTAAGGACTGAAATTGACTGAAAAATGGAATGAAATAGAAAAGAATTAATGAAGTTTCCTCTTCAAACTGTTTTTGGTTGTGGTCCGATCTTCATTGCTAACAAAAACTTGTATATGCCAAAAACCATGTACTTGTAGTCACAGGAAATAGGTGCAATTGATCTAATTACACTGTAGAAGTGTTGGTCCGAAATATGTTGAAGTCATTACCCCCCGACTCATTACGCACACATGCAAAAAATGCATGCATGCTCTACACGTCCACGTGCACAAAACACAGGATTTGTTACTTTATGAAAGCTAAAATGACTATAATTAAAACTTATTATATATTGACATGAATGGCAATCAATGAAACTAGTCCACGATATTCAATAGTAGGAGTTTAAGTTAAAATCTATGTATGTTCTAATTCGATTGTCATTCAGAGATTTCAGTATATGGAATTTTTTATTTTAAAAATAATTAATTAAGTTAATTAACTTGAATATATTGTGCCATTTAAATTAATGATATTCCCTTAAGCATCATGTAATTTAATTCAGGGCAAAATTCCATTTTACCCTCTTGTGGCATGGACTTGGAACATTCAACATTTATAAATAGCCAAAAAGGTTTCTTGTGGTTTTTGGACTAAAATGCAATACTAACACTACTAGTGACAAATGTGAAATGATCTTAATAGTTCCTCTGTCTTCTTCTTTTTCCTTCTCTTATTTCATGTTCTCTCTCCTATGTCATACATATACCTATGTATCCTTCATTTTTTAACTTTAATTGCATTTTTTTCATATACATATACATATATATATAGATCCATAGTTGTCAAATCAAGAATCGTATTGTGAATTGAGAATCGTTAAGATTCAATAGAAACTATAAAAAAAAGATTGTTTAAACAATTGTATATATGAAAAAAGAATGAAATAAATTGATTTTGACATATGTTATTAAATAATTCTTATATAAAGACATAATTACACCATCCAATTGGGAGGGCATTAAATTCATATCAAGAGATGTATGCCAAAATCTTACCAACCATAATATAATTCTGTCTTGACATTCAAAAAATGGAACTAGAAACCCTTATATGGAGTGTAATATGAAGAAAGAATTAAATGAAATCGTTTATTTTTTAACCAAAAACACTTTAAAACGGGTGTGTGGTTATTGTTTCAAAAAAATGCCTTTTTTTTTATAAAAAAAAAAAAAAAAAAAAAAGGTGAAATCATTTGACGGTCCTGACCCATGTAATATTGAAACCATATTTATTTCATTGAATTAACAATAGATAATTCATGTATGTTTGTCACTTTAACCTTAAGCATTTTTTAGAAGATGTATTATGACATTTGTTTGGAGAAAAAAATTGAGAAAAAAGTATAAGATCATGTTGGGTTTGATGGGATCCAATTGAATACTATTTACAAACTCCCCTGATTACCAAAAATAACAACAAATGATGCACAAAGTATTACTTATTTTTGTATTAAACACTCTTCAAAGTTTATATTATGTCATTTTCACTATAAAAATAAGTTAGAAATCTATCAGACACAATAGTTTTAAGAATTGCATGAATAGTACAAGTGAATCAAATCGTGAATCGATTTGTGAATCATTTCGATTCACCATAGTTTCTATCCCAAAAACATATTCACCCATATATTCATATTGATTGTTGATAAATTGCGAATAGATGGATTGCAAGATTCTGATGATAGAGTATATATCCAAGTGCAAAGAATTGGTATATAGAAATCAAATATAAAATGCTCCTGCACAGAGGTGGAGCTCATTAGTGTGAGGGGGGTGAAGTGCTCCAATGCCATAACAGGGTGTAAAATGGATTTTTACTCACTACAGATATATTTCAAACTTTCATCATACCTGCAAACAAAATGATATTACTCTAATAACAAATTATCCAATTTAATAAAATGTGGTTACTTATGACAAAAACTAAATGCTAGAGTGGTTTATGTATGGCATTGGTTTTTGCTATTATGGTCAGACTTCTGAAAATAATGTCTTGTTGGGCTGTAAAAAAATTTCAATATTGTATTGGCTTTAAAATGGGGAGCACAAAAAGAAGTCCACTTCTCAGGCATCCTCGGTCTTTTGTAGGTTTGATTTGTTTGTAATTTGCTTAACCAAAGAAAAGAAATGAAAAAATGTGAGTTTGAGATCTCTTATTTGCCTTCCTTTCTTGAAAAAAAGGATGGCAATAAATGGATCTTTATTATTGAAGCAGTGTTCAGTTGATTTTTGGAACTGCAATTGTGAATCCTGCACGGTCTTCCTCGTGGTATTGAACAACTAAAATTGATGCTGAAAAAGCACGTCTAACAGAAGAAAAAAAAAAAGTTTGTTTTATGCTGCTCTACTCAAGCCCTTGCTATCTAACTTTATTTTTGCTAATTTATTTCTATTCATATGTTGGTGCAGCTTTCTTACAAGCAGTTGTCGTGGATTGCCATTGCTATTCTTTCTCCGTCCAATATCTCATTCTTTAAAATCATCCTATATCTCCTCCTTGGGAACTTTGGTGCTTCAATAGTTGAGGTTGCAAATGATGCTATTGTTGCAGAGACTGGAAAACAGGCCAGTGCCTCTTCCAAGAACTCCCAGATGTCTTCATCAGGTGAGCTGCAGTCCTTTGTTTGGATAGCCTCCTCCATTGGTGGAGTCCTCGGAAACATGCTTGGTGGTGTTGCTGTTGGACCGATTCTCCCCCCAAGCAATGTTCTTTTTGTTTGGCGTAATCCTTGCTATGCAGTTTTTTTATAACAGTTTTGATTCGTGAAAAGTTCCACTTTAATCTCCCCAAGAGTGCATCAAATGTCGGGATCAGAAAGCAGCTTTCAGAGCTCCTAGTTGCATTGCGGAAAACCTGAAAATTTCTCACTCAATAACCTGGTTTGCAGTGTCTTATGCCATAATTCCAGCCTTAACAGGCACCATGTTTTTTCTATCAGACGCAACATTTGGAGATTGACTCTTCTGTATTGGGGTTCTCTAAGGTGTTTTGGACAGGTAGCAATGTTGCTTTGGGGTGTCGCATATAATCAACACCTCATGTCCCGTTCCACCGAAGAAACTAATCTCAGCCATTCAGTCGACTATGGCTGTTTTCATGGTGTCGGATGTTTTGTTTGTGAAAGGGGATATATCGAAGGATGGGGATGCCGGATTCGGTGTATGTTGTGGTCTTCTCAGGCTTACTAGAAGTCATGTGTTTTCTTCAAGATTCTACCATTTAGTGTTCTTGTGGCACAGCTTTGCCCACCAGGCTGTGAGGGATCTCTAATGGCATTTCTCACGTCTTCCATTGCTCTTGCATTTATAGTGAGTGGATACTTGGGTGTCGCACTTGCATCATATGTTGGGGTGACGGGGAATGATTTCTCAGGCCTGTCACGTGGCCCTTATTGTACAGGCAGCATGCACGCTCTTGCCTCTCTTTTGGGCATCGTGTATTCCGGATGTGCCCAAAACCAAAAGGAAAGGACAGTAACAATAACAGTGAGAGAGCGCATAGTATTACTATTATGTAAGACTTGGCTGTCGATTTTTGTATTTTTTACTTTGATGTCTCTCATGTTCTTTCTAGTTTTGATTGTTTTCATTTGATGGAATATCATTAGATTAAAGGAAGTTTCTATTACTTTCTAAAGGATCGTATCATTAGATAAATAAATAAAAATAATAAAAAGCAAGATTTCTCTTAATAGTAGTACTAGTGTAGTTTGGCTTGTACAGAATCTACGTATAAGAGTTTCTCATTATTATTTCATTAGTTTTACCTAACGACAATAAGTTGATGGTTTCGATTGAAATTAAATCAAAATATTGAGGTTGTTTAAATTAAAAACTTAAGGTTTATTTTGTTACAATAATCGAACTCTAGAGTTTTTCTTGTAATTTTTCCAAAGAAATTTTACTCGAGTCTTTTCTCACATGTTTTGATTTTTCACTATGATCGTAAGAAAATACAATTTTTTTTTTGTTTTTTTTCTTTTTTCACCCTACCATGTAAATGGACTGTTAGGCTGAATGTTCAAGTGAAAAATGTGCTTTTGTTTCGGAACAATTTTGGAATCAAAATGCAGCCGGCTGACACAACTTCATTAATGTGATTAGCACCACATTAGGAACAAAATTTTGTGAAGCCAACTGGGAGCAGATTGCTTAATTTCTTTGACCTAAGAGCAGAGCAAAGAGAAGGAAAAAGTTGTGTTATTTATTTATTTTTTTTTATCTTCTTTTTCAAATCACAAGAAGAACATCATAGTATTCCACTTATAAAGGAGGGAGAAAGGGTTAGGATCTAAAAGTTGATCTGATAAACAAAGCGTGCTAGATTCTCCATAACTAGATTAAGCATTTTGTTAATAACATATATCAATACTATTATACTATTATATAACAGCAGTGATTTAGACCCCCTCAAACTTCAATCCCCACCACCCCACACACACGTGGCGGGTGGTGATTGGAGGAGAAGAAAAAATAGAAAAAAAAAAGAAAAAAGTAACCAATCAAAAAAGAAAGGGGGTCAAAGGGGGTGAGGGGAAAGGGGGTCCCAATCTTTATTCATTATATAAAGCAAATAAATGAAAACTTTTATCATGTATTTTTGTTTTTTAAAAATACCCATAAAACTGTTAATTGCTGAAAGTCTAGTAATTAATTGTAAATCAATATTTAAATTTAACTTATCTTAATCATTCATCAAACCCATCAAAAATTCAGATTGAAATTTTGGATTTGCAACCAACGGCTGTGAGAGAGAGAGAGAGAGAGAGAGAGAGATTATTGGTCCATACTCTTCTCCATGCATGGACAATGAATAATAAATAGGGGATAGAGTGTGCCCCCATGCGATGATACAGAAGCCTAAAAGCAAGAATAGAATTGGACTCTACATTTATACTACATTCATCATCAGCCTTTTCATTTTGCCAATCTGTGCGGCGATCCCCACCAACGAATGTCACCTGCATTCTAGCAGCCACCCATCCAAGTGTTTTACCCCCTTCCCCTTCTGGCGGTTAGTAGGCATTAATATTGTGGGGAGGTGGTTTTATAATACTTTTTCAATCTAAACGAGTCCTTGTAAGATCTTCCCAACTGTCACCTAAAATAGAAGTAAAACTCCAGTCGATGATCCATGAATTAACACTCCGCCGAGCAAGGTAGCTTCTATAGAAAGGTTAGTGTTTTTCATTTTCTTAGGTATAAGTTTTTTAGAACATACCTTCTCTTTCAACGTCCCTTTTCCTTTTATAGTCATTCTTTTTTTTTTTAATATTTTCTCCACATAACTTAGCCCTTCATCATCACTTTGTCAGGGCCCATCTCCCTAGTATACTTTTTGGAAAGAGACAACATGGTCCCATTAAGACCATACCAATTGTCACGCCCCAAATTTTAATTACTCGAAATCATTACCAAAGCCTTTAATTTAGGTCCTTTTTATTTTTTATTTTTTTACAAACATCCATTACCCTTAAGTAATAGATATACAATGATACATGTTCTCTCTCTCTCAATGAATACAATAATAACAATGATACATGTCAATCTCCTGCCGAGAAGCTACAAATAAATAAATACAAATATCAATATACAACAATTACTTTCTTCACATCCACAATGAAATTACACAAACAGACTTATGGACTTCGTAACTCTTCAACTATGAATCCAAATTTTCTTCCTGTAAAAAGATAAAATAACAAGGGGTGAGCACTAATGCCCAGTAGGAATCTCATAGTTTTCAATCAATAACTACACACAAATAGAAATGATCATGCATGCAGGGTGATACTATATAATAGGGTGACATTTTGTAGTTTCAAAATATCACAAGTAAAGTACTTTTTTTCTCAAAAACTATTTAAACACTTTTAAGAAAAACCTTCAACCATTAAAAATCATCTCTTAACTTTAGAAAACCATAGATCCTTGTGAAACAAACATATTTAAAAAATAACATCATTTAAAAGTTATTAACTAATTTCCAAAATATTTCCTATTTAATTTCCATTTTTAATACTCCTCTTTTCCTTTCATTCTTCTTTTCTACTCTTTATTTTAATTTAAAACCCCATAACTTCAAGTTCAGGTTCCTTTTTGACTCGCTAACAATTCTCCTATACTCAATTCACACCGTTAATTACACCCTCAAAGTTTCATTTCAAGATAACACAAGATTAATAAACTCCTTTCAATTCAATCCTTTATTTAATTACGGAACAACGCTCACAATTTACTTTTATTCCCACAACTACTTCATTAAGTTTACCATCATAGTCTATAATCCTCATACCTATTTTTGGTTTCCATTCTTTACAAATAATGTCTATGCACATTTCCTCTTTAAACCAAATTACACATCAATATGCAATTTCACAAATTCATCACAAGTCATAAATAACATCATCAACTCAACACACTTCTTAGCACATAGCTCAACACAATCCACCTTTTGTCGACTTACTATGGCAGGATAGCGGGTACCCAATTCATAACACTCTCCACCTTTCGCCGGCTACTATACGGCGGGAAGTGAACTCCCAAAAACCATTTTCTCAAAAGCTATTTTCTCCCAAAAACCATATTTTTCCAAAAACCATTTTTCAACTTTTCAAAACCATCCCCCACATTTGCCGGCTACTATACGACAGGATGTGGGCACCCAAAACATTTTCGAAAACCATCCGTTTTTTTCACTTTTGCCAGCTACAATACGGCAGGACTGTGTGGATATCCAAAAATCATTTTCCCACTTTCACCGACTACTATACGACGGGACTATGTGGACATCCAAAAACACTTTCCCACATTCGTCCAGCGATAAACCTAGACAGGGCAATTGGACACCTTTAATTCAAACCACCCCCACATTTGCTGGCTACTATACGGCGGGACGTGGGCCCCCCAAAAACCTTTTTTTTCAATTTTTAAAACCATCCCCCACATTTACCGGCTATTATACGGATGGTCGTGGGCACTGAAAAATCATTTTTCGACTTCCCGCGCGGATACCAACACAACACCACCCAATACAACTCAATTCAAACTCAACACACCCAACACAACTCAACTCAACTCAACACAATTCAACATGATTCAAACACAATTAATCATAGTCCAACACAATTCGATTCAACATCATTCAACACAACTCAACATCATCAACACGATTCAACATAATCAACACTATTCAACATAATCAACACAGTTCAACATAATTTAAGGTAAACTCTTAAACTTTTATTTCATCATTTCACCCCAAGGCCCATGTCATCCATATCATTAATAAATCATTTCCCCAATCTTCCTTTTACATTATAGCATGATTTACAATGTTCATAATAAAGGTTCAATCGCTAATTTTTAACATAATTTTCAAACACTTCCAAAATTCAATTAAACTTGTATAAATATAATTCAATATCTCAATTTCATGATTCTACTTTCAATTTGGGCAAAATTATTAATTATCATCATGAATCAACTTAGGGTTTTCAAGAAAAATTAAGATTTTCAAGAAAAATTCAAACTTCTCAAACCACTAATTTTTAATTCCAATTTCCCTCTTGATTATACACCTAAGGTTCATAATTCACCATATTAACCCAACAATTGAACCCCCAATACTTCAAACCCTAAACCCCCAAATCTCATGATGTACACTATATGCTCAAAAATAGGGAGTTTGTATTTATATAATCAAAATACCACAAATCTATCTATTAATGCAAGTATTGAAGAAGAACTAGGATCCCTACCTCGAGAATCAAGCAAAAGAGCAAAGCTCCCAGAAGAATCCTTCGCCAATCCGAAATCCAACGGTTGAAAAGTGAGATCTTCAAGCCTTTTTCACTTCTTGGTGAGAGATCTTGGCCAAAACTTAGAGGAATGGAAGATATTTGGGGTAAAAAACCTAGGGTTTTTTGGACCTAGGGTGAGAGAAAGGAGGAAGGAAATGGAAAATGCAAAGAATGATCTAGAAATGTGCCTTTAAACTTGCTGAATTCGCGCAGTCCGCTCGAGTGTACCTGCTTCTAGCACAAATTCCAAAACTTCAAACGGGCATAACTCTCTTATTCGGACTCCGTTCTAGGTCGTTCTTGTGTCCAAATCAAAGCCCCAGAAATAAGATTTCCAATGGTTCTAGCCTCACATCCGAATTCAAAGTGTGGAAAAAGAAAAAGGCAAAAGAGTGACGGCTGTTCGTAGGAAAAATTATCCGAATTAAATTTTTGATTCACTCTTACTTTACCATTATGTTGCCACTTCAATCAATACCCCAAAATAAAATAAGGAGGTTCCAAATACACTAATAAAATGTCAAGGGCAATCTCATTTTCCACGCTGGAGCGTCGCTTTCCAAGCTCGAGCGCGTAGACCAATAAAGCCGTCCGCTCGAGCGGCCACTCCTACGCTCGAGCAGGAATTCATAACTCTCAGAATTTTGGACAGACTGTAAAAATACTGGGAGCCTCATAAGTCCGCTCGAGCGTCCACTCCCCCGCTTGAGCGGAGGGAAAAAATTCTAGATCGTCACAATCTTCCCTTCTTATGAAATTTCATCCCCGAAATTGTATCCGTTATAACAAAATAGCAACAACCTTATACTCCCTAATTCTTAACAACCCTTAGTCCAAAAATAAAGCATGAGAACACCCACATATATATTCACCAAACCTTAACAGCTTTCAATTACACCTTACCTCAATTCTAAACCCAAAAGTACAAAGTATCACAATCTCCCTTCTTTAAGAAATTTCGTCCTCAAAATGAAGAAAACCAACAAAATGAAACTCAAACATGAACGGAAACACACCCTTTAATGTTCAAAACTAGATCCACACTCGGGATAAATTCTCAATTTCAAGGAAAAGAAATCACCCTTAAACTAATACCAAATCAACACAAGCAAAACAGGTAACACATTGCATTGTATCATCCAATACCACAATTCTCAATTGCATTTCAATTATCAACGTTATCTATTTCTTATACCCCTTAGCACGTACAAGTGAAACAGATAGCATATTTCATATTAAGTTTTTAACATTTAGTTCAACCATGCCTTCCCAGGCCACGCACATGGAAAATAGATTTTCGTTTTCCACATCGATCCCAACATTTTCCCGGTGAATTCCAACCATCACCAAATAACCTCCGCCACCCATCCGGTGACGTCGCAACACAATTCCCATACACATTGTAACAATAACAAATAGAAACAAACCAGTACATTCATTACAAATGTCAACACTTATATCAATATCCAATATATATATACACATTGGCACAAGTGCACTTACAACAATTTTCATTCAAACATTTTTAACTCAATTAGAACGGTTTCACAAATTCACATGAACAACACACGTATATATGCACAAGTAAGACTCCATGCCCACTAGTACCCCCTTGAGACACTATTCATTCATATCTCTATTTATCCAAAACAAGAAAAATCCCAAGATAGTTAAGCATTAATTAACTTCAAGTAGCATTCATCGAAATCACCAATTCAATTTCAATTAACAATTTCAAGTTTTCATTGAAACCACCTATTCCAAACCAAACCAAAATAAATCCAACACTCACTAAACCTTTTACAAAATATTTCTCAAACCTTCCACCTTACTCATTGTCAAGCCAGTCCAAAGGAACTATTTGTCATCCAATCCTTAATACCAAACAATCAGTTAACTATTCCATAAAACTTAAATTTTGTCTCTCAAACATCCACAAGTTGCCCTGAATCATTTACTCCGAGATGGAGCTTCATACACCATTCCCCCACACTTCTAGAATTTCACCATACTCCTAAAATGCACATTGCACTATCCCTATTCCCAACAATCCCATCACTCTTGTGCCGATATGGCAACACTAATTCTGAATCACACTAAATAATCATCACCCGCACAACACCCATTACAACGACTACAACCCGCATTCCTTCTCAAAGACCACTTTTAGCGTTTAACTACTAAGTTTCCTTCATACTCTTGAACTCTATAATTGCCTTAATCATGTCACTCAATACTTAAATGCAACAAAACCCCCCTTTCTCACCCTTATCATTATGAAACACCATTCTCACACTCCCTTTCCAAACCTTTCACAATATTCTACACAACCCAAACTAACCTCACACTACACTAAGATCTCGCCTCATTGAAACTTTACTTCTTCTAAACCATACAACTCTCACATTCCATGTTCCACAAACACTTTCATTCAATTTAAAGCTCATAAGCCCATACACATTTCCACCAATACTTAATGTCTCCCTCATTGCAGATTAATGCCTATCCTACAGTTCTCATTATCTCAATAACAACATCAGACATCAATAACCAAACTTTAACCTACCTCAACACGAAACCAACCT
>CM069903.1:146321575-146348791 GCA_036172215.1 Camellia granthamiana | reverse complement strand
TCAATAACCGAACTTTAACCTACCTCAACACGAAACCAACCTAACATATAATCACACAACACATAAACAAATTTTAAGCAACAAACCACATAATCGAGTCAAGTCTACAAGGATGACCACTTGTCCCAGAACTTCCAAGGAACTCCCATTAGAAACCACGTTGATCAGACGCGTCTTCCAATGAAATCTCAAAGCAAGTTAGCCGGCCACAAGCACTATCCATGAAGCACAACCCATGCTCACATAATGCAACACATAATGTCCTACACCTCCTAATTCTATATGCCAATATCCTCACCAAGTGAAGCCAACCCATTGTGGTAAAAACCACTTCCCACGAGCTCCAGGTATTCAAACCTGGTTAGCTCTGATACCAAGTCGTCATGCCCCAAATTTTCATTACTCAAAATCATTACCAAAGCCTTTAATTTAGGTTCTTTTTTATATTTTTTATATTTTTTTATAAACATCCATTACCCTTGAGTAATAGATATACAATGATACATGTTCTCTCTTTCTCAATGAATACAATAATAACAATGATACATGTCAATCTCCTACTGAGAAGCTACAAATAAATAAATACAAATATCAATATACAACAATTACTTTCTTCACATCCACAATGAAATTACACAAACAGACTTATGGACTTCGTAACTCTTCAACTATGAATCCAAATTTTCTTCCTGTAAAAAGTTAAAACAACAAGGGGTGAGCACTAATGCCCAGTAGGAATCTCATAGTTCTCAATCAATAACTACACATAGATAGAAATGATCATGTATGCAGGGTGATACTATATAGTATGGTGACATTTTGCAGTTTCAAAATATCATAAGTAAAAGTACTTTTTTTCTCAAAAACTATTTAAACACTTTTAAGAAAAACCTTCAGCCATTAAAAATCATCCCTTAACTTTAGAAAACCAAACATCCTTGTGAAACAAACATATTTAAGAAATAACATCATTTAAAAGTTATTAACCAATTCCCAAAATATTTCCTATTTAATTTCCATTTTTAATACTCCTCTTTTTCTTTCATTCTTCTTTTCTACTCTTTATTTTAATTTAAAACCCCATAACTTCAAGTTCAGGTTCCTTTTTGACTCGCTAACAATTCTCCTATACTCAATTCACACCGTTAATTATACCCTCAAAGTTTCATTTCAAGATAACACAAGATTAATAAACCCCTTTCAATTCAATCATTTATTTAATTACGGAACAATGCTCACAATTTACTTTTATTCCCACAACTACTTCATTAAGTTTACCATCATAGTCTATAATCCTCATACCCATTTTTGGTTTCCATTCTTTACAAATAATGTCTATGCACATTTCCTCTTTAAACCAAATTACACATCAATATGCAATTTCACAAATTCATCACAAGTCACAAATAACATCATCAACTCAACACACTTCTCAACACATTGCTCAACACAATCCACCTTTTGCCGACTTACTACGGCGGGATAGCGGGCACCCAATTCATAACACTCTCCACCTTTCGCCGGCTACTATACGGCGGTAAGTGAACTCCCAAAAACCATTTTTTCAAAAGCCATTTTCTTCCAAAAACCATATTTTTCCAAAAACCATTTTTCAACTTTTGAAAACCATCCCCCACATTTGCTGGCTACTATACGGCGGGATGTGGGCATCCAAAACATTTTTGAAAACCATCCGTTTTTCCATTTTCGTCGGCTACTATACGGCGGGACTATGTGGACATCCAAAAACATTTTCCCACATTCGTCCAGCGATAAGCCTAGACAGGGCAATTGTGCACCTTTAATTCAAACCACCCCCACATTTGCCGGCTACTATACAGTGGGACGTGTGCCTCCAAAAACCTTTTTCTTCAATTTTTAAAACTATCCCCCACATTTACCGACTATGATACGGACGGTCGTGGGCACCGAAAAACCATTTTTCGACTCCCCGCGCGGGTACCAACACAACACCACCCAACCCAAACTCAACACACCCAACACAACTCAACTCAAACTCAACATGACCCAGCACAACTCAATTCAAACTCAACACACCCAACACAACTCAACTCAACACAATTCAACATGATTCAAAAACAATTCATCATAGTCCAACACAATTCGATTCAACATCATTCAACACAACTCTACATCATTAACACAATTCAACATAATAACATAATCAACACAGTTCAACATAATTCAAGGTGAACTCTTAGACCTTTATTTCATCATTTCACCCCAAGGCCCATGTCATCCATATCATTAATAAATCATTTCCCCAATCTTCCTTTTGCATTATAGCATGATTTACAATGTCCATAATAAAGGTTCAATCGCTAATTTTTAACATAATTTTCAAACACTTCCAAAATTCAATTAAACTTGTATAAACATAATTCAATACCTTAATTTCATGATTCTACTTTTAATTTGGGCAAAATCATTAATTATCATCATGAATCAACTTAGGGTTTTCAAGAAAAATTAAGGCTCTGTTTGGTTGTATTATCAAAATACAATTCCACCATATCATTTGCGCTTCATGTTTGTTTAGGAGTTTCAAATCATAATTCCACACTCACTTTTGAAAACTCGGTCGAAAGCGGGAAAATTTGGACTAACGGTCATCCCACCGGACGTCCGGCTGGTTGACCGGCCGGTTGACCGGAATAGTGCAAATATTATTTTTTTTTATTTTTATTTTTTTGCAATTGACATATGTTAATTTTTATATATTCGAAAAAAATATTTTCTGAATTTTTAAAAATTTTTTATGTGCTTTGATAGAATTTTGAGTTGTATGTTTGGTTATGAGTTGTAAGTTTTTGTATCAAATATCATATGACACATCAAAAATTCCCCACTCAATTCAAAACTCTCTTCAAAACTCTTTTCAAAACAATTCTTTCTCCAAACATTTTTTTCACACTCAAATCATAATTCCAAAACTCACAAACTCAAAATACAACTCCTACTTTCAAATCATATTTAGAAAACTCTACCAAACACAACCTAAGATTTTTAAGAAAAATTCAAACTTCTCAAACCACTAATTTTTAATTCCAATTTCCCCCTTAAAAAAACACCTAAGGTTCATAATCCACCATATTAACCCAAC
This sequence comes from Camellia granthamiana, assembly GCA_036172215.1. NCBI lineage: Eukaryota > Viridiplantae > Streptophyta > Magnoliopsida > Ericales > Theaceae > Camellia > Camellia granthamiana. The sequence goes on along the minus strand of CM069903.1, from coordinate 146,345,667 downwards.
TATTGAACCCCCAACACTTCAAACCCTAAACCCCCAAATCTTATGATGTACACTATACGCTCAAAAATGGAGAGTTTGTATTTATATAATCAAAATACCACAAATCTATCTATTAATGCAAGTATTGAAGAAGAACTAGGACCCCTACCTCGAGAATCAAGCAAAAGAGCAAAGCTCCCAAAAGAATCCTTCGCCAATCCAAAATCCAATCGGTTGAAAAGTGAGATCTTCAAGCCTTTTTCATTTCTTGGTGAGATATCTTGGCCAAAACTTAGAGGAATGGAAGATATTTGGGGTCAAAAACCTAGGGTTTTTCGGACCTAGGGTGAGAGGAATGAGGAAGGAGGAAAGAAATGGAAAATGCAAAGAATGATCTAGAAATGTGCCTTTAAACTTGTTGAATTCACGCAGTCCGCTCGAGCGTCGCTTTTCCTGCTCGAGCGTACCTGCTTCCATCACAGATTCCAAAACTTCAAACGGGCATAACTTTCTCATTCGGACTCCGTTCTAGGTCATTCTTGTGTCCAAATCGAAGCCCCAGAAATAAGATTTCCAATGGTTCTAGCTTTACATCCAAATTCAAAGTGTGGAAAAAGAAAAGGGCAACAGAGTGACGGCTGTTCATAGGAAAAATTATCCGAATTAAATTCTTGGTTCACTCTTACTGTACCATTATGTTGCCACTTCAATCAATTCCCCAAAATAAAATAAGGAGGTTCCAAATACACTAATAAAATGTCAAGGGCAATATCACTTTTCACACTCGAGCGTCGCTTTCCACGCTCGAGCGCGCAGACCAATAAAGCCGTCCAGCGGCCACTCATACGCTCGAGTGGGAATTCACAACTCTCAAAATTTCGAACAAACTGTAAACATACTAGGAGCCTCATAAGTCCGCTCAAGCGTCCACTCCCCCACTCGAGCGGAGGGAAAAAATTCTAGATCGTTACACCAACTTACCTGATATACTTGGCTCCGACATACAGCACAAGTACCCTTAACTCGACGTTCTCCTCATTTTGTCTTTCGTGTCTATTCGGTATAGACTTTTTGTCCAGTGGGCATTAGCTTCATTCAGCCCATCTCGGATGGGCTTAGATGTACTATGTTTTCCATTTTAGGTATATCTTTTTTCAGCTCCCACAATTGCCCCTTAAGCACCGGGTTAACTCATATGCCGAGTGGGCTGTGTGCTTGGCTCCTGCTAGGCCGACTTCATACAAATGTTGAAACTAATTATACTTCATGCCTAGAAATTCGAGTGCGTGATAGACACGCTATCACGCCTGACATAATGGATGAGACCCAATGGGGAATATGTAATGCTTTTCGCCCCTTCACTCTCTCTTGGCTCTTCATTTATTGCGATTTTGAAAATCCGCCGCCTTTTCCCCTTCATTTCTAAAAAGACTTTATTCATCCACCCCCTCAGTTTCTACCACTTGATTATAACTATGGCAGCCCTCATTTGTTCAGACACTCCTCGTTTTGATCTTGTAAGTCTTCTAAACCCCCATTTTCATCTTACTTGTGCTTTTATTGAATTTTCGACTTTGCTCCACCATCGGTCCACCTTTTTGCCTCCTCCGGTTTGTCCATCCTTCAACATCTCTATGGCAAATTACTTGAAAGCCTTGCTCTCTGAGAGCAAGGTCGCCGCTTTTTGCCACCATTATTCTATTCTTGACGACGTTCGAATAGAGCTTGTCGCAGATACGATGGTGGACATGGAGAGAACAGACACTAGTACCATAGTGTTTCCATTGTTAGCTATTGTCGAAGGTGGAGTACGATTTCCCCTTCGCCCTTTTCTTCGAACTGTTCTTCATTATTGGGGGTTCATTTCCTCACAACTGAATGTAAACTTTTACCAAATAATCATGTGCATCGTAGCACTCAACCGCCGATCACGAATTAATCTGGGCATCCCTACTATTCGACACTATTACGCCCTTGCCAAATCATCTGGTCAGCTAGAACGATTTTTTCTTAGGGCCAAAGACACGGATCACCAACTAGTGATCATGTTTGCCAGCTTAGGAAAGAGGGTGGATGATGTCATGGTCCTAGTCAGTGGAAATTGGGAATTTGGCACGAAAGACGACCGTTCAAACCTAATTCCTAGGCAAAAAAGAGAACCAGGTAGCCGAGTAATTCATAAGTCATTTTTACTTCTATTCAACGCTCAATGTATTAACAACTTTCTTCCTTGCAGGTAACGATTTTAAGAAAACAGTCACCTCAAAGGATGAAACCATTCTAGTCCCAGTCAAGACCGCTATTCAGTACACCGGTCTAGAGAATCTCTAAGGGCAAGGTCGTGCTGCCCATATTCCTTTGAGATATGATCCGTCTTACTCCACTTTTGCTGTTGTCGATCATATTTCCATTCTTGAAGGAGAACAACAACTTATCGCTTTGGTTTTCGAAGGTTATGTTAACTTGAGGGACGTAGGAATCATTTAAGCAGCGGATAGTGAGAGTAGTGAAGAGAGCGTCGAAGAAGCCAATCAGGGTGCTGAACAAGTAGAGCAAGGCGCTGATAATGAAGACGCCAAGCAAGCACAGCAGGGCATCAATTCGGCCATCGAAATTGTCGAAAGCGAAGAATCCAACCAACGGGATCTAGAATTAGTGTCGTCTCCTGCTCAAGTTGATTTGGAAGGCGCTCAGGAAGAGGCCTATATATTTCTTGACTTGGACGATTTGCCTGGATCCAAAGCCAAAGACATGGTGGGTGAGTCCCTTTCACTCACCCAATTCTCTAAGAGAAGAAATGTGGAGAAGATGGCAGCAAAAAAGAAAATGGACGCCACAGGAGGAAACCAAGAGATCCCTCCGCCAGCGGTGACCCATTCAGAAAAGATCACTACTCACTCCGTCCCTATGGAATCGGTATAACCAACTCTCGAACTTGTGACCAAGGAAACAATAGTTGAGCAAAGGGGTGAGAAGCGCCCCGCCGAGTCCACTTAGCGGTCTAGTAGTCGATTGAGAAAAGATCAAGAGCTTCACCTGCGTTGGACATGGCGGCGCCGTTTCCTATTCAGCCAAAGATAAAGGGATTGGTCGTCCCAATGGGTGCTTCAACAGTGAAAGAGTCAGGTGTTGCACTAAGTGTGGCTATTGTCGTTACTCTTCCTTTGGACAAGGCAACGTTCCACGTTGAGCCGAAAGTTGTTTCTATCGCCATGGCCACGTAATTGACTATTCTGGTGAGTTGATTTCAACAAATGTATAATTTGGTAAAACTTCATTGTTTTCTCAATATAAATATATATATATATATATGCAGGCAACGGAGCGAATTGCTGAGATCGACCGTCGTAATCATAATGTTGTCGAGTTGATCAATCTGCTCAAAGTAGAAGCGGCAGCTGCCGAATTGGCTATAGTAACGCAAAAAGCTAAAGCTGAAGTGAAAAAGGCTGATGAAAAACGTACAAGGGCCACCGCCGAAGAAGAAAAGACAAAACATGTCGACCTATTTCGTTGTGCTGCCGAAGAAAAGGCAAATATTTCTGATGCCGCTTTGAAAATGGTGAAGGAGGACCTAGAGAAGCTCAGGGCCGAGCTATTAAAAATGAAGAATGCGACAAAAGAGGTGCAATTGGTAGCATCTAAGGCTTTTGAAGAAGGGGAGATGTCGGCTATGGAAAAGTATGTCGACGAGGCCCTCAAGTTTGAGAACCGGCGCTTCAAACATAGCTGGCTCAAGGCATTGGCAGCCGCACAAGTGACGCTCGACATCCGATTCCATTTGAGCAAGAAGATGTGGAGCCGCTAGGGTTAGACCTAGAGTAGTTCTGAGGCTAAATAGTTAGACTAAGTGCTTTAGTTGTAATATAGTTTGTTTTGTTTTGTTTTGTTTTTTTTTTTTAATCGATGTGCAAAGGGTCGTTTTCATATGTAAAGTGACCAACTCATGTATCAAATTAGTTTATAAATGAAAATATTCTATTGTGCATCAAAATTTTCTGATTAAATGGGTGTAATTGAACTGTACTTATCATTTCTGAATTAATGCTCGTACAATTGGCATAATGTAATTATTGACACAATTTGAACAAAGTTAATTCGGCATTTTGTGATTTGACAAATGAGGTAAACTTTACTGCCAGATTGATTCATATATTTGCCCCTACCCCAGTTGAAAATGGGTACATTGTGCATAAGGTAGAATTTACTGCCGAATAGATCTACATACCCACCCTTATGATGATTAAGAGACCAAGGGTAAAAATGTGGGCATGAACCCGAGCGATCGAGTTGTCGTTTCTCAAATGAGGTACACTGTGTTGATTCGGTACCTTTTTATGATTCACACGACTTATCTGCCGAATAGATTCATATATTTTCCCCTGCTCCAGTTGAGAATGAGTGCATTATACATGACCAAATACATACTGCCGAGTTACGGGCAGGGCACTGCTTGAATCCGAGTAGATTTATATATCTTCCCTTGCCCCTGCCGATAACGAAGGAATGGTATGCCAAAAATGGGCCGACCATATGTGATACGCATCGGCAATGCGCACTAATGATTACTGGGACGGAGCATACATGGAGTCATTTTGGTAGTATTGGGAGTAGTGCCTCTATAGTTAATATAAAGCTGTATACTCAGCCAACCTATCACATTCGACGAAGAAGTTCAGTTTTCACGAAGGGTTCATTGGAGCAACACTAAACACAGAAGAAACCCTTTCCTTCGTCAAAGCTCGCAGGATCGTGTATGTCAGGAAGGTTGTTTTTTTAATAGTAGAGGAGATGAGAAGAGTTTGGCAGAGCATGATGCAAGGATAAGTTAAGAAGTGCCCAGCGATTCTGTTCGCAAAGGGACTGTGGAACCAAAATAGATGTCAATCACCTAGGCAACATGGGATAGTCATAAGGGACGAACGAAGCAAATCGCCTAGAAGTGGAATTCAGAAAAACGGGAATAATAGAACTACCAGTGGCCATGCCCCACTTCGGAGTAAGCCAAGTAGGCCACCACGTCCTTGAGTTTCTCGATTTTTATTAGGAATATGCTCATGACTGAAGCCGATTTGATTGTCCACGACCCGAATGTGGTAGTTGAATTCACACGACAAATCTTATTCCCTGAAGTGCACCAATCAATGACCGATCGGGGAGACTATGAAGTCTTCAAAGAAGAGGTCCACGAGGCTATCAAAGGACTCTATAGTTCTTATGAAATCGGTATGTGCCTTCATGCCGCTCAAAAAGAAATTGAACACAAAAATGGATGGATTCGGAACTTGGAGCACCGACTTAAATAAGCCCATGAGAAGGTGGAGAACGAGGCTTGGAAAGCCAGAGTGGTTAAGTTTAAGGCAACGGGGGCAATGAGTTCGTCAACATCAAAAGACACAATTACACAACATTTCATGGATCATGTAATAGCCGATTATGATACTGCCAGCATTTTTGCAAGAGAGGCCATAGAGACCCGAGCTTATAACAGGGGCTTCTTTGAAGGAAAAAAGATTGGCATTGACAAGATGATCGAGAAGCTGGACGACATTTGCCGATGTGAAAACCGTAGCTTCAAACACGGATGGACCAAAGCACTTCAAACAGTGGGTGTAGATTCTTCTTCGCTATTATACCAGGACTATGCAATGCCGTTTGAGGCCTATGACGCCGAGAAATCGGATGATAAAGAGGCCGCAAACCCTAAGAAAAGTTAATCAGCATCATAAACTTCGTCTTTGATTTCCAACATTTGTAACTAGGGCGTTGGTCAGCCTTAAGATGAATGTTCGTAATGTAATTTGAATTTGTTTTGATATCTTCTTAATAAAAATGCAGTTAGGTTTTTTGAAATAATCTTCTCAATAAAAATGCATTTATGCTTGTTTGAAATAATCAGACTAAGAGGGCTTCAAATTTGAAGGCTTATTGATGGCACTTCGTGCCGAAATTTGGAGGCTTATTGATAGTGCTTCATGCTGAGCACGAAGAACACTAAATTTGGAGGCTTACTGAAAGCGCTTCATGCCGAGCACGAAGAGCACTCCGAATTCAGAGGCTTATTGATGGCGCTTCATATCGAGCACGAAGAGATCTCCGTCCGAATTCAAAGGTTGAATAAAAATAAGATAACTAGAGTTAAATAAACAAGGAAGTAACATGACATCTTGTATCATTGATTGATTGTACGTATACAAGGTGGTAATATACACAAAAGCCGGCAAACATTAATATGATAAAATTGACAAAGAAATTAACATAACCATCAATACTAATGATAAAATTTGCAAAGATGAGTTGAATTCCAGGGCCAGGGTAACTTCTTGCCGTTCATGTCAGAGAGTCAATATGTCCCTGCCCTAGCGATGGAATCAATCTGGTATGGGCTATTCCAATTTGGGACAAGTTTACCGTCCGCAATATTCTTAGTAGCAAATAGTACTTTTTTTAGAACCAACTCTCCAGGAGTATATCGGCGCAGATGCATTCATTGATTATATGATTAGCAAGTTGCTGCTGGTATTGTGTCATGTCACAAGGGCCCGATCTCGGTGCTCTTCAAGTAAATCAATATCCAAGGCCAGTATCATGTTATTTCGTCCTGTATCAAAACCCCTCAATCAAAGAGTTGGTAAGCCTATCTCTAGGGAGATGATAGTTTCATTGCCAAAACACAAGGCAAATGGTGTCTCCCCCGTAGATCGTCTCGGGATAGTGCGATGGGCTCACAATACACTTAGACTCAGAGGAACTCGAATCTGACTCCGACTCCACAGACTCAGTGGAATCAAATCCGGACTCACTATCCGATCCAAAACTGTCGATGACGCCTCGCTCAAACTTCCAAACTAGGCGTGCAGCCTCAGATGCATCCATGATAAGATTGGAGAAATCCGCTGCTAGGTTATCCCTGATCATTGAGATAGTAAAACTATCCCCTAAGTTGGCAGTCTCAGCTCCAGAAGTAGAACTTACCAGTAGGTCAGCCAGTGCTCTTCCCAATAGCTCTTCCTCTTCGATGTACAAGCTTGCAGACTCGTTTTGATCTGTGCTAGGGTTCAGGTCTGCTTATTCATTCTCCTCTTCTGGTAATTAGTGTTCGAAGAAGATCTCGAACCTCGGATACCTTGTTTTTGTTTCCTAGTCATACCAAGGCTCTGGGAATCCACAGAAAGGGAAGTCTTCCCCTTGGCGGACAAAATGTCCGTTCAAGGTCCCCTGTATTGGTTTGTGGACTAACTCGTATTACCTCCCAGTCCTTTTTGCTTTCAGCCTTCCTCTCAACTCCTTCCATTTTCTTTGCCAATTTGCAACAGTAGGTTTATATCCCAGCCCAAAAGCGTGGGGATTGTGACTGATCTCCTTGGCGACAGTGCCCTCCTGTCTACCACTTCGACCTAGTCCTGATCAGGGCATATGCCCCTGTTTGTTTATCATGTAAATGGATGGCACACTCATGTAGTTCCCATCGCCTTTCGCCATGATGGAGTGGACCAGCCGGGCTTCTGCCAGAGAGAAGCCAGAAAGGAACACATCCTCCTGGAGAGGATGGATCGCAGAATTACTGTACATAATGGCAATCCCGCCTTTGAAGGGGTACTTCACTAACTGATGGACTATTGATGATACAGCCCTCATCTGATGTAGGCAGGGCTTTCCCAACAATAGATTAAAAGTGGCCGAAACATCCATGACATGGAATTCAACCACATGTTCAGACGGGCTAACTAGGATATGGCTTTTGAACGTTCCCATAACATCCCGGCTTATATTGTCATAAGCCGGGACGGCCTAAGTCGTAGGTGTAAAGTCAACCGGCCTCAAATCGATGGCATAGGCAGTCCTTACTGGACATACATTGATCACCGATCCGATATCTACTAACACCACCGGAATCCACTTTTTTTTACTTTCCAGGGTTACATATAAGGGTCGGTTGTGGTTGACACTCTCAAGTGGTAACTTCTTTTCTGTAAAAGATATCACCGGCGTAACGTCTCCAAATGTAACCAACGATACCAATTGGTCAGCAGTGGTATCAATAAGCAGTTTGGTCTGGTTCATTGCCTCCAACAATGCTTGCCTATACTCCCGGGATGCCATTATCAGCCCCCAGCTTGATATGTCAGCCTGAATCTTCTTGAGCTGTTTCAAGACTAGGTTTTCCTCAACATCCTTCTATTTTGCTCTTTCAGTCTCTTTGTTAGAAGACTCCGGCTGATCTAATGCCGTAGGTTTGAAGTACCGACCACTCTGAGTCATATGATTGATCTCGTCAGTATACTACGTGTCATTCAGGGTGTCAGCTTTCCACCCTTTGTCAATGTAAACATGACTTAGGTCGCTGTCTTCCCACTACTCTCATGTAGTCATGGCCGGGCTAGCATTAGGTTCTATCCAGAGCATGTTAACATCACGCGCCCCATCATCATACCATTCTTCCTCCACCACAGTCTTGGTTTCTGAATCCCAATATTTTCTAAGCTTCCTCAACATCCTTTTTCGATCGCTGGGCTCCCATTCGATCTTTTTGGTAGTTTGGACATCACTTACCGTTGTCTCGGGTTCTTCTTTCTCTTTTCCTTTTCCCTACTCCAGAGCTATCTTTGTCCGGATCTTTTCTATCCTTTCCCTTTGGAATTGTTCCAATGCTTGTTCTTTCTCAGTCAGAGGTGCAGCTTTAGCGTTGCTACTAGCACCAATTTCCTCTTCCTTCCCAGTCTCTCCTATCTGTTCCTCCACATCTGACTCTTTTTCACTTAACCATCCATTGCTTATTTCCGGCTGGCTCGGATCCCACCATCCCATCTGAACACCGCTTGTATCCTCCTCTTCAAAGAAGTATAAATCCTCTAGATCTTCCTTTAGATCAGCCAAATCCTCTTCTAAGTCGACCAAGTCATTTAGGCCTTGTTCAGGCCGATCATTCTAATGTTTCCCTAACTGGTCCTCCCCAATAGCATTAATGCTAAGAAAGTCCGGCAGTATGACTATTGGCCTCGGCTGATCAATGGCCACAATGTATAAACTGGGATCGTACTCCTCTGCGAGCGAGATCCCTTTCTCTATAACATGGGTATCAGACGACCCTGTCTTCAGTGCATCATTCTCTTTCTTCATTTCTAATGCCACGGGCTTGGGTTGGGTTTGTGGTGTTAGATCCATCATGCACATGTCTGTGCTTTCTGGAATAACCACCTCCAGTTTTGGTAGGTGAGATGAGGTAATATATGTGCTAGGGTTGAAGGTGGGCGTTAGTATATGTATGTGGTTAACATTTTTGGGTGGGGGAACTTGGTTATGTGTAAAAAGTTGGTTGGTTGTTACGTTTGGTTTGGCGAGTGGGGCGATAACTTTGTTGTCAATAAGATCCTGGATCTCATGACGTAAACGATAGCACATGTCGGTGGGATGGCCATGTTGTTGGTGGAAGATGCAATACTGGATAGGGTCATGTGTGGGTGGCAATGGGTCCGGAAGTGGACGAGGATCGAGAGGCTTGAGATGCCCCTTTTCCATTAATAGTTTGAGGGCGCGGGCTGGGCTCATATGGAGGGGAGTAAAAACTCTTCGGTTCCGAGGTGGGCTAGTGTTTTACGAAGGTTGTGAGGTTGTGGTAGTAGCAAAGGGATCAACCATTTTGGCCGTTGAAACAACAATACTGACATCCGCAGGCCATGGAATAGTGTTTTTGCTAGCATTGGTATTCCGAGAGAATGGCCTTCTTGCGGGTTTGCTTGTTCTGCGAATGATACTCTTTTTGAATGCGCTCTCAATCTGGACCCCTAGCTCGTGTAGGGAAGCAAATGTGGACAACGATGCCACTATCATCCTCTGCAGCATATCTGGTTCAAGATTCTGGACCACTAGTCGGACTTGTTCTCTTTCAGTAGTTCTATTTGTCATTCAAGTTGCCTTGGCTCTCCACCGAACGACAAAATCAATGAATGATTCTTTGGGGTTCTAGGTAGTAGCCTCCAGCTCGCTAATGGTTACCTCTATCTGAGTGTTGTAAGAATACTAGTTGACAAATGCCTCAAATAGATCCTATCAATTCTGCTTTGTTGAGTCTTCTAACTTAGCGTACCAGATGGCCGCCACATCAGACAAGGTTCTCCTAAATAATGAGAGCTTCTGCACACGAGACAAACCCATGGGCCTCAATACATCTGAAAACAACCGAACATGCACAATCGGATTCCCACTCCCATCAAATCTGATGTGGGGCATTTTAAATTTCTTTGGTAATTTGACCGAAGCCTCAGTGTACCTATCTTCGATATCTGGAATGGAATTGAAGCCCTGGGATTTTTTCAATGCTTTCTCCAATCTAGCAATCTTAACCAAGGCCGGATCAATTTCATTGATATCAAAAGGAAAGATTCTTGCAGGGAGTTGAACTGGAGGCCTATAAGCCGGAGTCAGGGGATATATTTCCTGAAGATCCAGGACTTACAGATTTTCGACCGGTGGGGGTGGGTCCAGGTTTGGCTGAGGAGCCAGGATCAGATGCACGATTGATGCTGATGTCCCAGATGTATGTCATAAATCGGTGATAATTTCATCATGTGTAGCCATCCTTTGGTTTATAGTGTCCATAGTTCTCTGAAAAGTCGCCATCATGGCAGCAAATTCCTCTACATTATGTGTTGTATTCTGTGCCATTGCTGATCTGGGTGAACTAGATGCTGGTGAACTGATTAAGTGAGAATGGATAGGTGTTTGCAAAGTGCTTTATACTGACGCTGCTGACTATCTGTTCCTTTTTCGTCGAGTAACTGGCGGAAGTGAGACCAATACTAGCTGGCCACCAACAAAGTCTTGAGCTTTGCAAAGCCTGCCAAAGCGAGTCCACACAACTTGGGGAATATCGGGTCTTTTTGAAGCTATGATGGTAAACTACCTAGCAAAAGAAAGAAAAGAAAAAACATAATAAAAAATCGGACAGCACTTCGGCCTCAATTCACAATAGTCATAACACATAGCTGAACTGTAATCCCCCTTGAACTCTATTCTGTTCTCAAACCCATACTGATACGAACCAACCTGTACAGTCTCACTGTAAAAGCACATACCAAGTAAAAAGAACCAAAACACCCCTATGAGGGGGGTAGGGTTACCCGGTCCTAGATTTTTGACATGATCTAGGCTGCACTACTTCAAACAATGAGTTTCACAACATCCTGCAAATGGATGGCATCATGTCCTAAGTTGGAATAGTAACTAGAGCTTTACTATATGCAACTAGGTCAAATGGTCAAAAGGGTACCTCAGCAAGATTACTAATATACCTCACACCTAACATCGAGAAGTGAAAGGAGGATCAACCGGTATAGCGGTAACCCAGGTCCAAGGGTTGTATTTCCAAAATGGCAGAGCCCATGACCGGTTAGCCTTTTGGGCAAGCCTCCGGCAAACTGTCCAGGAGTAGCAGATGGAAAACACAGTGACTTAAAGTAACCATGCAAATGCAATGCAAAGAACATATAAGTGTAGATAAAATTTCACATCATGAGTTTCAAGTCAAATTCTCTAAGTCCCCAACAGAGTCGCCAGAAATTGTAGCTTGCTTTTCGTGCTCCTTTTGGATACGATTAGCCCTACAGTTCGGACTTCCTTGGTTCTGAATCTGATTTCACAAGTACAATGTGAAACAGTGAAAACACAAAAAGAGTCCAAATCCGGCAATTCTTTTAGAAAATCAATGTTTGAATCAAATGTCAAAAATGGACTGCTTTGCCAGATTTCAAAGTCGCCACCTAAATATTTTTGAAAAATTTAGGAAACCCAAGACTCGTGCCAAAGGCCATTAGTCCGTCATCACCAAAGTGTTTCGGCTCGGAAACTTAGGTGCGAAAGGGGAAGGTCATAAATTGAGCACCCTACTCGCCCGATCGAAGATCGGCCTCTACAAATCATGATGTGATTTTTATTTACATTATATGTTCTTGTTCCGATTATTAGCTATTTTTTTACTATGTGACGCACATACAAGTATAGACTAATTTGCGAAAATTGGAACACTTTGATTTCATGTTTATTTAAAAATTGGTTTTTGATACTCACCACTTGAAAATGTGAGTTTGTACATTAATCAATTTGTCCCAATTTTGTTAATAAGCCTCCATCCACAGGCATTCAAACAGGTATATCATTTAAGCATTTAGCCTCATGGAAATATACTTGATATGGCAACAACCACACGTGATGTGAGATGCTAAAGTAATAAACGCTCACTTAGTACTCCGAGCCAAAACAAAACAAAATAATTAAAAAATATGCATGCTCCTAACTAATGCAATATGACTAAATGCAACACACACATTATGTATTTACAGGCTCGGCTATAGGCATGGCATATGATTCCATTCAAGACATGCAATAAAGCGCGTATTCAAACAATGAATTTGAACATTGATATTGGGTTAGTATGAGAAGCCGAACTTTGGATGCATGCAAGACAATAGATGCAAAGCATGAGAATGCTGATTTGAAAAATAATGTTCTATACTAACCATCGTAAGCAAATAAGTAAAAAGGAGAAAGACGTGGGGGTAGAAGACATACAACTTATTACATATTGGCCCTCGCACAAGAGGGTTCAAATCAAAGTCCGAGAGTCTGAACTAAACTAATTATTACAAAACTGAATGAATAAGTAAGCAAATAATTAACTAGTAGCTACTCTATTACAACAAGGATAATGATGAGAAATAAACTAGCCATCTAAGTTAACTAGCTATAACAATTACAAGTAAACAATAACGATAATTACAACAATGATATTTACAAGACTAATTGACTGCAACAATAATAATTAATTACAACAATACTCTGAGCATTAATTTACAACATTGATGTAAGCAAGGATGTACAAGAGTTGCATGCACAGTGTCCAAGAACAGCTTTGTCTGCCTAGGCCTGCTCTGTTTCACCTTCAGCCACTGCCCTCTATTTTCTGTAAAACATATTGCTGACCAAACATTGATGGCCGGCCATGCCTTAATTTTATGTAAAATCCTGTTTTGTGCTCTGAAGTGAAAACAGTGCAGATAGAGTTGTTCTGAACTCTGTTTGTCTCTCTCACACTTCTTTATCATATGAAAGCCTCAAGAGAAGGTTAGAATCGTTTCCAAAACCATCAATGAGCAATTTGTTTGCTTGATGATTTCGGTTACAATTTGGACAAAATTCAATGAATGCAATGAATAATAACCATCTCTCCCCTTTATCATGGGATGAGCTCAAAAAGGCGGAGTAAAGACGCTTCAAGAATCATCAAAAACACCATGAATTGACGTGTGACGACTCTTGACACAATAGACTCAGCATAACGTCCGGCCGAGTCCAAGCAATATAACTCATTTTCTTAGTGTTGGTTAGTTCATTTTAAGCCAATTTTCTTAGTCTTTTCTATTCTTTAACCCATTTGTCCAAGATGATTGTTACGTCCACTAAAGATTACGTCCACTAAGTGATAAACATGTCAAACGAGAAGTGATTCTTAACATGAAAAAGAGACTATGCCATTGACAATGAACCTCCGTAGAGATTAAGCCATTAAGCATAGATTTCTAGTTCATGTTTTGAATAACCATCAACCGATTAAAATAACTCTCAAATGAAATAAATGAATGGTAAGCTGATTATAAAATGAGGCTCTTAACATGGAAATTAATTAAAAAAAATCTAGAATCAACATGCAACAAGCTATGTACAAGGACTTGTGATACAACAAGCAAACTAATCAAAGCATGAGTTAATTAAACAACTTAGCGCAACCCTAAAACAGCCTCTAAAAGGTGAAAAATAGTGGCTCAAAGTGCATGAAAAGAGCCTAAAAAGCTAAACAACAAAGAAAGGAAATAAGGCTAGTAAGCAAGGACAAGGAGAGGTGGCTAACCCCCCTTATTTTTTAAACCTCAAAGCATGATTTTTAGCCTCTGTTAAACTTTGAAAATCAATTTAGAAAGCAAAGGAAAGGGTGTAAAAGCAAGGGTTTGAGCTATAGGTGAAGATGTAAGAAAGAGTGTTAACTCTCTTTACCCATTGGTAGCTCTCCAAACCCAAGCTTAGACACTTGAAGGGAGATCAAAACAACACAAAAATACAAGAACTTGATAGCAAATGATAGAAAAGAGAGCAAAAGAAGAGGTAGTAAGCTTATACCTCTCAAAAAAGGTAAGCTCTTTGTTGTGAAACAAATTAAGTCCAAATACACTCTCAAACTTGAATTGTGGTGCTCAAGGCTCAACCAAGGTTCCTAGGATAAGGTGTGAAGGTGTATATGGTGTATGGATATAGGTTCAAGGTGGTAAGCTCGCTCAAAGGTTGCTTGCACAAGAAGAATGAGCTCTCAAGAAGGTGTATAAGTTTTTTAGAAATTCTTCAATCCTCAAAACAGATATACAACTTCGTTTTTATAGAATTTGAGTAAGAGGGGTCGTAAATATCTTCAAAAATGGACAGCTGGCGGGCTCCTGCTCAAAATAATGTTTTTCGCTACTAAGGCACGGTCGGCCATCAATAGCCACGACCGGCCCTCAATGAGGCACGGCCGGCCCTCAAAGGGATCCCCTATTTCCCTGCTTTAGACTCAGCACAAGGTAACACAATGTGTAAAAATGGATTTCTGGGGTACAAACAGTGGGAATATGAAGGTTTGGGATTGTTTCGGAGCTTAAACATAGCCCATTCGTTGAGACCTTGAACTACGCACAACACTACTTTCATCATCGAGTGTACCCAACAAAGTGCTCGAGCCTTGTGAGCAGTCAAAAATGGGGTGTCTACATGCCAAGGAGGAAAGAAACCAACTCTTGTCACTTGGCGGCACTAAGACTTGTGCCGACCAAAAAGAATTTTTTAGGATCATCATTAATTATCACTCAGTCTAGATCTTTTGTTACTTTCTCAGCTGGGGTCTTCCCAACATCCTCAAGACTCTCCTAATATGAAATTTCAATTGAATTTAGCTCCAGTTCCTTTGGCTTCTTCTCCACGGCTGTGAGATAACAATCCTTCGCTGACTTCTAAGAATCGCAGATTTGCTCGATGCCGTATTGAGTCAGATAACAAAGGAGCTAATGGTAAGTACTCGGTATGGCCTGCATTGCGTGGAGCCATGTTCGGCCTATGAATATATTATAAGGTGATGGGAGCTTGATGACTAGGAATTCAACCTCTAGCATCTTGATGCCTGCACGTACTAGTAATGCTGTGACGACCCTACCACATATAGTAATTAGCACTTAATTAATTAAGGAGATTTGAATTTGAATTGCCAATTGTTCTAATTTAATTTGGGGTTCATAAGAATTATTCGGTTTGATTCGTATATGATTCTATCGAGGATTTATTTTGGAATTAGAAATTGAAAGCATACATGGCTCAAGAGAGTATAATTGGTGAATTGAATTATTTTAATTTCGAATATCGGACCGTATGGGAGTTTAATTAAAGATTCGATTCAGATTTGTAAAATTAAGATTTGATTAATTGGGTTCGAATTGAAGTTAATTAAGTTGTAAGAATTGGGAATTAAGGTTGTTATGAATTAAATTTATTTGTGAGGTATTCAATTGAGTATGTAATTTATTGGCAAAGATTTTGAAGTTTAATCTGAAATTAAAAACCTTAATGATTTAAGAAACCAAAATTAAGGATGGAAATAAGTTCAATTTAATATTTGGAGTCTTTTGGGAGTTTGATTAAAAATCTGATTTAGAATAATAAATCTTAATATAATTAATTAGGCTCAAAAGGAAGTCAAATTAGATAAATTAAATTATGTGAGATTTATGATTAGTTATGATTAATTTAATTATGATTTAATCAAGATTTATTAAGAATAAAAGTTATTTAATTAAATTAATCTTAACCATAGATTAAATTGTAGAATGATTTAGAGTTTGAGAATACAAGTGAGTGTTGTGTTGGAGGCTTCAATAAGTGTACACGTGTGCAATGTGAAGAGAGGAGTGTGTGTCTCTGTGTGAGTGTGTGTGTTTGTGTGTGTGTGTGATATACTAATTCCATTAAGTGAAGAAGTGTATTCACTACTTACAAAAGAAAGAAGCCTAGAGAGAGAGAGAGAGAGTTAAAGTCAAAAACAAGGTTAATGCAAGTGTGCTGCAAATCTCGGAGTTAGAAAGGGATGAAGAATTGAGTTCAAGTTCTAGAAGAAAGGAAGAACAAAGAAGAAAAAGGTTTGTGGGATACCAAACTTCAAGCTAAAAATTGTGGAAAAATCATCTCCACCTTCCAAAATTAAAGCTTAAGGTATGGAATTTATGTTCAATTTGTGTAGAATCTTTATATTACACTTGAAATTAAAGATGAATTTGGAATCAATATCTTGTAATTGGAAGTAATTAAGAAGCAAATAAAGGAAATTGAGCTAGGATCATGGTTTTGGAAATTGATTTAGAAATTAATTGTTTTTGGTTTGATTTTGTAGTATCTTCTTATAATACTTGAGATTGAGAAGGATTTGAGATCCTATTCAAGGAATTGGAAGGAAATTGGGTTTTAAACATGAAATGGGTTACATGCATGTTTATGGTTATTGAAATAATTGTAAGAATTCTTCAAATTGAGCTTGGGTTTGGAAACCTTGATATATATGAGATGTATATTTGCATGCACCATGAGTTTTGAAAGAATTTGAGCCATGCAAGTTTATTATGCATTTGATTTTAAAGAAAAAGTTTTGAAAACATTGAGTTCATGAAAAGAGTTTAATCATGAAGTTAAATGAGGTTTTGATTTTTGTTTTGAAACCTAAAAATTGATTTGATTTTAATCTCTAATTCATGCATGTAATGTAATTTAAGAGTTTTATTCAATTTAAACATGTTTTGGAATATATTAAATTAGTTAGTTTTATTTGAATTACATATATGCAATGTTTGCTAGGAAAATTGACAAGAAAATGAAGAATTGGAGCTAAAATCAAGTTTATGAAGTTAAATTAGAAATTAATTATTTTGGGTTTAATTTGGAAAGTTATTGTTAAATTAAGTTTCATAAATTACATGCAACAAAGATTTATTAAAGATTGATCATGGCTCATAATTATGTTCATGTTTTGATAAAATTTTGCATGAGTTTTGAATCATTATATTTATGAAGTTATAACTTTAATCTTGATAAATTAAGGAGGTTTTTGCATTAAGATTTGGAAATTAGTTATGTGCTCATATTTATTAATGACATTACATGTTGAAAAATGCATGAATCTAAGTTTTGAAATGAAATTTGGAAGCTAATCTTCAGTTTTGGAACTCAGAAAATTTACAGGCCACTCGAGCGACCAATTGGTGGCTGGAGCGAACATTTTGAGCTTCCAATATTTTTACAAACAATATAGTCCGTTCGAGCGACCAAGTGGTGGCTCGAGCAGCCAGGCTATTTTCAGCATGTTTTGAAAAATCATACTTTGTTTATATTTTCATCTCATCTCCTCCCAAAGCATTCTAGACATGATTTATGACTCAATGAAGATTAATGAGCTAACAATCAACATAAATTAGTTGATTAAAGAATAAGTCATTAACTCAATAGTAATTGATTAAGAAGCCAAGTAAGAAATTAGTTTATTCAGAAAATGATGATTTAGTAATGAAAGAGTATGTGAAATGAGAACCCGATTCATTTGACTAAAGAAAGAATAAGTGTACTAGACCTTCGGATTATTTAGACAGAAGACAAGAAAAGTCAAGTTCGATAAAGGAAATAATATTGTGTTTCAATGTGTATATGTTATGTGTTTGTGTAGGTCACGTGTTATTGTCTGCCTAATCTACTTCTGCAACTATCTGCGAGTAATAACTCTGTAAAGTTATGTTTGACTTTAATGATTTTTTGATGATATGAAATGATCAGTTTTCTGAAATGCTATGTTTTGTATGACTGAATAATTGTCCAATTTTCTTTGAAAGGTAATTGTTGTATCCTTAGTAGAGACCCTCGCCCATGGGACATAATACTGTGGCTTATGGTCATGAGGCCTCACCCAGGGGAGATAATACCATGGCATAGGCCCTCGCCCGGGGGAAACAATACCGTGGCCTACGTATGAGATATGTTACCCGGTACTGAAAGTTCCATTATGGAACTTGATATGCTTGACCAACATGATATGTTGCTGCTAATGGATGTACCACGCATGATTTGAACATGAATATGACTCTGTTTCTTATATGAATATGAACATGACTATGTTTCTAATTTGATAAGGGATTTGAATCTGAAATTGGATTTCTAAATCTGTTATGGACATCATTCATTAAAATATTTACTCTGTTATTATTCACTAGGCTCCAACTCACTATATTATTTATGTATGTAGATGATCAGGCGCATGACCAGGTCTAGAGCTTCTGCCTGGACTCTGTTTTGTCAGCCAACCTATGTGCCTCCCGTTGAGGTTCTGGATATGTTTAGTAGTTTTGGCTAAGTGCATAAAGTTCAAGTTTTGTTTTCTTGTTTGGTTAAACAAGTCTTTGTTTATTTTGTAAATAGGGCTAAGCCCTTTTTTTTCAAATCTGTATATATATGATGATGTAAGGATGATGTGTAAATATGTATATAAATAGTTTAAGATTTTTCTGTCTCATAGTCTGCACAACTCAATGGATGTTGTATATTTATTATTTGCTTCTGCTAGCCCCTAATATTATGTTAATATGTCTTAGAGGCCTTCGGTAATCCTAGGATTAGTGGCCGGTTACGATGCTAAACCTATAGGGGCGGGTTTGGGTCGTGACAAATACGATCTTACCCAGTGGGTATTTTGGATTAGTGTTAAAGTCAAAAAGAGTGTAGTCGACCAGCATGAGATTTACATCCTTAAAGTCGAGCTTGAGAAACGTTTTGCAGTACATTATCTCAGAGGTGCTCTCTTGGTCAATCAGGATATGCCCAACGGCGAGTTTATTTACTCGTAACTTGATCACGAGAGCATCATCGTGAGGTACGGTGACCCCTTCGAGATCAGCGTCGAATAAGCTAATTTCGTCCGACAACTATGGTCGTTTGGCTAATATATTGGACTCAGAGCTGGGTTAGGAAGATTGTTGCAACTAGATTGTATTCACCCTGTTTGGTTGGGATAAGGTGTATATCATGTAAATTACACCGAGTGGAGATGAATGGGGGCGTACGGCAAGTACACATGGTGGGTCAACCATTTTTGGGAGGTATTTAGTAAGTCAGCTACCTTGAACTAAGTCCTCCAAATGATCTTTCAAGACGTAACATTTGTCGGTCACGTGCCCATGGTCTTTATGATACTCACATCTCTGGTCCATCCGTCCCATGTCAGGGGGCCTAGACATCTTAGTCGACCATTTGAAGAAAGTTAGATTTTGGATTTTTGGCAAAATCTTACTGATCGGCTCAGACAATTCTATGTACTTTTTATCTAACCGCCTAGAGTGCCTGTTTTCCACTTGATATTGTTCGCCCTATCGGCGCAAATCTCGGTAGTTCTCCCTTATTGATCGACCTCTTGGTTCTGGGCTCCTTGGTAGGGTTCTATTTGGTAGTGCAGTAGTTAGCGGCTATACCAAGATGGGTGCTGCCGATTCCGCGGCTTACAATTTGGCTTTAACTCGGATTGCATCATCTTCCACTTTGCAATACTCTTCAACCCGCTTCATCAAGGCCCAGACTGTCTTGGAGGACCTTCGAGTTAATGAACACCTAAGCGAGCTATCAGGATGCAATCCCATCTTGAAAGCAGTGATTGCTATGGAGTCATTGCAATCATTATCCACCAAATTAAAGCAATCCCAATAACACGCCGAATGCTCGCGCAAAGTCTCGTTCAGCTTGATTTTCATTGCCCACAAAGAGTCTACTTGTTTCAATTGAGTCTCATTATTGATGAATCTAGCCCTGAAGGATTTTTGGAGTTGATAGAAACTTTCAATCAAAGTCGGCTCAAGCTTGTAATACCATCTGATGGTGAACAGTCCCAAACTACTAGGGAATATTCGGCACATGAGTACCTCGTCGTCTACATGCAGTGTCATTGCTTACTTGTAATGACAAACGTGATCCATGGGGTCTGACTTTCCATCATATAGAGTGAACAACGGTGCTTTAAACTTTTCAGGCAAGACAACCTTTGCAATTCGATGAACAAAGGAGTTGTGCCTATCTTCTGACTCTGAGTCCTCATTCTTTCGCGTGTGTCGAGCCCACGAAGAATATTCTCTATCAGTTGAACTGAAATCATCACTTCAGGTTTGTTTCTTGGGTTCCGACCAAAATGAATCTGAAGTGCTGCTATCGTGCCCTCAAGGCTGATGTTGTCGTTCTTCTACACACCTATTGACCGACCGCACTTGCGGCAAGGTGGCAATTGTTGGGACTTTGCCAACTCTTGACGCAAGGGCTCGTTCTCTGTTGCCATGTCCTCGAGACGCTGTTCACTACATTGCATTTGATTCATCAATGTTTGCATGGCATCCTCTATGGATGTTAAAGGCTGAAATGGGGTTAGCAGATCAAAATTTAGAAACCTCCTTGCGTAGCATTATCAATTTTGATGATTGGAGGATCTTGATTTGGGTTTGCCATGGATGAGTTTGAGTATTCCCACAGACGACGCCAATTGTGGGGATGTGGTTTTGGAATACTCCTCCAATCTAAATGAGCCCTTATAAGATCTTTCCAGTTGTCACCTGAAACAGAAGTAAAACTCTGATCGGTGGTGCCAAAATTAGCACTCCGATCAGCAAGTTAGCTTTATAGAAAGATTAGTGTTTTTTGGTTTCTTAAGATATAAGTTTTTTAAAACATACATCCTCCTTCAGCCTTCATTTTCCTTTTATAGAGTCATTCTTCTTGATATTTTCTCCATGTAGCTTAGTCCTTCATCATCACTCTGTCAAGGCCCAACTCCCTACTATACTTTTTGGAAAAGGACAGTCTAGTCCCACTTAATGGGACAATGCCGACTTACCTAATATACTCGGCTCCGACGTACAGCACAAGTACCCTTAACTTGGTGTTCTCCTCATTTTGTCTTTCATGTCTATTTGGCAATAACTTTCAGTCCAGTGGGTTTTGGCTTCATTCAGCCCATTTCGAATGGGCTTGGATGTACTTTGTTTGTCGTTTTAGGTATATATTTTTTCGACTCCCACAAATATATATGTTCATCAAAGCCAATTTATATTTTGGATTTAAAGGCAAGCAGGTAACTATTATATATATATATATATATCATGCAAGCAAGCCCATCACATCACATGTGCTTGCAGATTGTCAGGTGGAGAGGCAAACAGCTATGAGTGTGAGTGAGAGATAAGGGTTAAAAGTATCAAATATCAATTGGCATCACCATTCTATTCTTATTTTTAGAACATAGTACAGCTTGCTAGTGTTAGCTAGATTGATAACAACTAACTATAACAAGAAGGAAATATTATTACAAGCATGACTTTACAAAATTAATTAAGCAGCAAACAAAACAAAGCAAATTAGCATATGTATTTCACTAAATCTAATCCAACAATTAAGTGTGGCCTATGAATTAAAATATAAATTTGAAGCCCTTTAAAAAGCAACTGGGTTGGATAGGATGGATTGACCATATGTAATGATCCACACAAAATTTTACAAATTGAACTCAAATCTCAAATTACTAATCATAATGGAGAACAATTCATGGGACTATAGGGATGAGAATGAGAGTGGTAAGGAAACACAAGGAGGTTGGTCGAAGATGATGATGGATAGGAGATGGTGGTAGAGAAAAGCTGGGAATGGTAGTCAGAATTGGGGATGAATGGAGACAGAAAGTGGTGGTGGTGAGTGGTGGCTAGGTTTGGGTAAGTTTAGAGTTTGAGAAGTTAGGAATAATGATAAAATTGAATTTTTATAAAAGGATTGAAATCAACACACAAAAAAAAAAAAAAAAAAAAAAAAGAACCTACAAAAAGGACCTAAAAAAGGACCAAAAATTAGTTGGTGATAAGGACATTTGTTGGTCAAAAGTCTATTAACTCCTATCTTTTGAAATTTTTATATATGACTTATCTGTTGAAAAAATCTATCTGTTGAATTTTTTATCTATTGAATTTTTATCTATTGTACATTTGTCCAAATTTTTATCTGTACAAATTGATTTCACACATATTTGCACAAATTGATTTTAAATTTTTATTTTATCTGTTAAAATTGGCCTCTCTCCGAATCAAATCCATTTTTCTCTTTCTCTCATCTATCTTTCTCTATCACTATTTCTCTCAATCCAAATTGGGTTTGGGTTTCTTTCTCTCCACAGCATACAATACAATTATAGAGAGGCTAATTTCTTCAAACACAGACAACATTGAAGAACGCGAAGAGACATAAATGTTATATGTTGAAACTAACATTTATATTATTTTATTCAAGAGCCTTGTCAGATAGAGAGAGAGAGAACTTATGGCCCTTGGTTCTAAGAAAACCGAAGATAACAGATAAAGAGAGAAAACAGATAGAGAAAGAAAAAGTTGATGGTAGGATAGCGACAGATCTGAAGAAAGGGCATGGGGGAGCAGCGAATCCAAGGAAAATGGATAAGGAAGCGACGCATCGCATTGGCTTAGAACCGTTCATCTCGTCGAAAAATCGCCTTTGCCATTCGAGCTCACACCGTCGCTGATCCTGATTCTCCTTACTCCGCCTCCTCCTCATATGAACTCACAATACTGATGGTACTCTTCAAATTCTGAGCATCACCATAAGCCAAGAAAATCAAACGAGGGTATAAGATTTGCTTGAGGACAGCTCTGGTGATAATGATGACAGTGGTGGTGCCGTCTCTAGCGACAATGAGGAGGGCCACGAGGTTGCCGACGGTGCCCGGAAAGGGTGGCGGAGCTTTGGTGCTGCTGTGAGAGAGAAAGAAAGAAGAAAAAAATGGATTTGTAGGGAGAGAGGGTAAGAATGTTAAGAAGGAAGAATTTCTATGAATAAGTCCTATCCTTATGGAACCAAACAAACTATACATTGTCCTTATGGATTCAAACAAAATGAGTATAGATCTATAACCTTGAAAGTTTATAAAAATAACTTATGAACTGAGCACCCTAAAAAAATATTGTAATTTTTTTTATCCGACTAACATATAAATTGGACTTTTTTTTATTCATTTTTTTTTTTAATCTGTTAATCTCGACATCATGATGATAATATCGACCAGCACAAACACACGCTATGCAATGCATATTGCATCTTTGCTTTTTTGCCAAAAATGAAAGGGAAGCTTTAGGTGACTGTCACTGATTAGCATGTTATTTATCTTGCATTGATACTAATGGAATGGTTAAAGCCTTTTAATGCTTGCTTCTTCATTTCACTAAAAAATGAAAGGAAGAGGGTTGATTGGGACCGGGGGTTCCCAATGGGTTTCGTCGGCAGTGGGGCGGTAAGACGCCGAACTCCTTCCTCAGTGGATTTTTTGCTCAACCCCTCCTCTATCTCCTCCTCCTCTCTCTCACTTGCAGTTACATTCAAATCAAAGAAGGCAAAAAAAGTTTAAACTGAAATTAGTTGGAAACTCAATTCAAAAAGCAATGCAAAATGAAACCCAAATCTTGATTTTGGTCAAAAAGCAATAAAAATAAAAATAAAAAACAAATTGATGACCCAATCTGGGTTTGGTGGACATGGATAAAACACTTGCAGCAAAAAACCTTTCGGAAGAGTTGTCTTCATACCATGGAGCTATTATTAGACAGGTAACTTTCATTAGCATTTGGTTTTCTTTAGTCTCCTAAGTTGTTATATCTGAAAGTTTTATTCTTTCAAAATTAATTGAGTGTGTTTTAAGCAAGATGGGGCTTTTTTTTAATCAATATATAGATGAAACAAATGGTGGAGATTTACATCAAACTTGCTGAAGAGAGAGGTTTGATGTGAAACAAATTGATGACCCAATTTGTTTTTGTTTGATTTCAAACAAAAACAGAACATAGGGAAATTTGAATCTGTTGGACCTGTTGAAGTTTTTTGAATCTGTTAGATTTGTTGAAGTTTTTTGACTAACAGCATCTTGGAGCTTTTTCTTCACCCCCTCATCTGTCTCTCCTTTCTCTCACTCTCTCACCTTC
>CM069903.1:146052893-146321375 GCA_036172215.1 Camellia granthamiana | reverse complement strand
AGATTGGCTGAATGGGTGGCATTTGGGCCCAAAGCCACTCCTACTCTTATGTTACAATTTTGCGGGGATTTCATTTGAATCTAAAAAATATCAAATTACTCCATTTTGAGGGTACTCTCAGGATTAAGCAATTGATAAAGAGTATATCAATTGACCTTAACAGTGGTGCAATGGTTTCTAAGTCTGTCTCATTCATGGCAGAGCCGGCCATAAGAGCTAAAACTAGAGCATACCTAGAGGTTTTGGAATGGTGCCAGTTAAGCAGCATAAGGTGTAAGGTTTTGGTTTCCTATGTTCAGTGGGGTATGGCAGAGGATTAGCACTACCAAAATGTTTTGCAGGACATATGTAATATTTGTAAGGTTATGGACCATGTGTGCACTAGCAAGGTTGATAGGCGCACAGTTAATCTTGCGCACATTGCGGCTAAGGGAGCTTTCGTTACGTTATACTTAGGTCACGTTTGGCAATCTCAATATAATCCATCTTTTTATCTTTTTATTTTTTTTTTATCACATTAACCCTCTTTATTTTTCTGTACATCTTTTCGTAAAAAGACAAAAAATACACTTATTTAGTGATTGTTTGGGATGACCTAAATAAGTGTACTTTTTATCTTTTTGGACTAAAAAAATTAAGGAAAAAAATATAAATGTTTGGTTAACTTTTTGACTTTTTATGAAAAAATGTGTATTGGAGATATGTGTATGACAGCTGTACAATCTGCAAGCCGATTGAATGATAAAAAATTATTGGGTACTTTTCGGGGCATTGCACTGGACGGTTTTGTTCGGTCCGTGGGGGCCATCACGGGTCTCATTTTGATAATCTGAACCGTTAATGTGTAGAACTCGTCGAGTACTATATGCCTATTAAAAATCACGTTGATCAAATATTGATAGCTATCTGATCAGATTTATTTTTTTTCAATCGTTAATTATAACACCATCCATTTTTTATACAGAACTGATTTGATCGTGTAGTTATCGATATCTGATCAATGTAATTTTTTACAAACACATAGTACTCGACGAGTTGTACACATTCAACGGTTCAGATTATCAAAACGGGACCCATGATGGGCCCCCACTGGCCAAACAGTTGTGTGTGAAAATTGCACTCAAACTGTGCAATTTTTGAGACAAACGCTGCACCAGCGCGAGCTTTGAATGATTGCTAAGTTGTATGGATGTGTGGAAAAGTAATTTTTTAATATTTTTTTTGGTGAATAATGATAACTTTTAATTTTTTTAACTTTTTTAATAACTTTTTAACTTTTTTAGGAGATGCCAAACTTGGCATTAGGTGAGAGATTTAAAAATGAAAAAGAAAAAAAGTGAAATATAAATAAAATATATTTATATTTCACCTACTTTCATACATCTTTTTCCTATCTCTTTTCAAATCTCTTCCTAAATCTCTGAACCAAATATAGCGTTAGGAACTGCTAATCATTGGTTATTGTGTTGAACATAAATTATATAAGTATATATGCTGCTTTGCATTCATGAAAAATAAAATTAAAATAAAATAAAGAGTATATCCAAATTGGAAACGATGAGAATAATGGCAAATTTTGGAGAGATGGATCAAAATTTTGGAGTGAAAAAGAAAATAAAGATAAAATAATTGAAACTTTAAAAAAAAATAAAGAAAGCTCAAGGTAAATACCATGAAAAAAATTTAATATTTTATTTAAAATTTAATATGTATTATTATTATTATTATTAACAAAATTTATATTATAATATAATAAAAATTAAAATTTTAAAATTTTAATTCACGAAATTATTATTTAAATACAAATAGAATCACCACAGCATTGTCATTATAAATCGCAGGAGATTCTGTTTCTGCAGCATCAACCAAAGCTACCAAACAAGAGGCCCACCGTACTCTCTGTATTCTTCCCCCACCATATGATTACCCACGTGATCCTCGGCCCCCCACCATTCGCCACAGCATATACGTTATATAGGACATGGGTTGGGATTAATTTTGAGGGTTTTTTTTTTTTTTTTGAACTATTTAAATCGTTTAATTTTTTAAAAATATTAAATAGAATATATTTATAAAAAATTAAATTGATCAAATAATAATAAATTTTTCATCAAATCACATTTATATTCTGTTTAATATTATATATTTACTTTTTTTACTAC
Organism: Camellia granthamiana; assembly: GCA_036172215.1. Classification (NCBI taxonomy): domain Eukaryota; kingdom Viridiplantae; phylum Streptophyta; class Magnoliopsida; order Ericales; family Theaceae; genus Camellia; species Camellia granthamiana. Next base: position 146,319,213 of record CM069903.1, on the reverse strand, counting down.
AAATATATTTTGATAAAAAAAGGTTATTAATATCTAATTAATTAGACTTTTTTATAAATATGCTATACTCACTGTCTATACTATATTATAAAGTGAACATGTTTTTTGGCGTCCTGAATGATTTGCTTGTCCTCGTATAACGTGTCATGAATTTTTCTATTCAAGATCTTCTTTTGGTATTTTGAATACTTTGATTCTTCTCATACAATATGGTTAAGATATGAGATATTTAAGAACAAAATAATGAAAATATTTATAATTTCTTTTGTGAGGAGAAAAATTTCAAAATTTCAAATATATTTTCTTTTATGTTTTAAAAAGTGTGTTGTTTTATAAAAAAGCTTTCTAAATAGACAAATAGAAATTAAACCACAACCAATCATGCCATAATTTTATTTTATTTTATTTCAAAATAATTTGAATAGGTGAAACCAATTGTATATAAAAGAAACAAACTATAATTGTATTTTATTTTTTTCATAAAATAATTTGGTCGTGTAAAATATAGATCAATAAATGGTTACGTTTGAAATCAATTTTAACAGTTACGTTTGAAACCAAAAATTTTGAATTTTAAAATAAGATTTGAAGCAGCAAACTACAAATTAAAATAATAAAAAAATATATATTTTTAATTTGTTTGAGTTGCACGTTAACACCGATTAGGACCAAAGTTGTAAATACCGTACGTACCGAATTAGGTATTGTTTTTTCCATTAGTGTGGTACCTATTGGTATTAGTATGTTACCAAATACTGTTTCGAATTTATTACAAAAATATTATATATGTATTAAAATTATTGTTTAGTAACAAATAATTTAACAATACATATCGTGAATCACAAATTTATATGTTAAAAAGGTTCAAAAGCATATTATGTGTACTAAATAAGACAAACAAAAATGTCTAAAACCTCCTTTTTTTCCCACCCGCTTTGACCCCCCCCTCTCTCTCATTGGTTAGATTTTTTTTTTTCTTTTTTTTTTTTTCCCTTGTCCTCCAATTACCACCCGCCACGTGTGTGGGGGTGGTAGGGGTGGTGATTGGAGGGGGTCTCCATCGCTCCTCTAAGACAAATCAAGATATTTCAAAGCGATTATAAAGCATAAATTTTTACTATTTTAATATTACAAACTATTACCAAAAAAAAAAAACGGCCATTATGCTATTTACCTAATATTATATTTTCCGTCCAGTATTAGCTGACACTATCCAATATTAGTCAATACTTTGAACAAAACAGAATTAAACTATGTAAATGTCATTTTTCTTCTAAAGTGATACGTAGATTAATAACATTGATTAGACTCTGGAAGCCTTGTGTGGTGCTTTGTCCATGTGGCAGCCTCGCTGACAAATTGTGTTACTTGCAGGTACTGAGTTGGGACACCATCTAGCACTTCTGACGTGGTGTCCTGGAATAATTCGTCTTAAATTCTTCAATTAGTGATTTTTAGGTCTTTAAAATTTAGCGATGATCTTATTTATGTAGAACAAAAATTGGTATTTCAACTCCCGTTACTTAGTCGTTTTCCTAAAAATAATATTTGCACCCATCAAAAGGTGTGCAAAGGGTTATTGCAAATTCATCTTCAGGATACAATAAAACATGATCTAAAGATCAAATCTACCGGCATTTGCACTTATGACAGTAGATCAAAATACTCTTGATATAATTAAGGAAACCAAGACACATAATCAAGTCTGCAGAATTTGATTACTAATAAGAAAAGCAAAAACTTGTTTAAGAAACTCTTGATTGAAAATTCTAAATCAAGAGGGAGAGAGAGAAAGAGAGAGGGGGGGGAGAGAGAGAGAGAGAGAATTACAGGAATACTTTCTGAATTTTTGGATGGTTGAAATGGCTGATTTCATAGCTTATTTATAGGCCTTGATGCATGACCATTGGATTGACGATCTATGATGTAGATCATTCTCTCACCGAATAGATGTTTTGACTGATCATACCTGATCACAATCGTGTGCCATCTCATTAAATATGATCGCGTGCATCTCCAATCAATGGCTATGATCAAACCGCTCTAGATTAAACACTCAACCGTTCGATCGGTTAGACGCCATATCACTGTTACGTCCATACTAAGTGCAAAGTGTGTCATCAAACGCCACACAGCCTAAGCCACGAGCGCGTGTGCAGATGGTGCGAAGCACCATCCTTACGGTGCGAGTGCATGTACACTAGCATCCATCCCACAATTCCATATTTAAAGGAATATTCCATGTAACATTTTATTAAGCGTTCCATATTGTGCTCTCTTTCTGATGTGGGACAAACTCCCCAAGCTTATTTCAAGTTTTCCAAAGAAAAGTTTTGAAAACATCCAAAAACTAAATAATAAATTTTAAAAACCATTTTGAAAATTTCTCAATATGCCCCAAAGGTAACAATTAATTTCTGAGTAGTGTTAAAGATTTAAAAAAAATTACCAAAATTTTTATCAAATATTTCACACAAGTATGGGGTCACACCATCTGAATCTTATGTAAGTCTCACATCATGTGGGACATTTAATAGAAATTTTAATAAAAATTTTGAGATCTCTAATATTTTTGTTGATTTCTCACCGAGAGAAAAGGAGGCCCACCGTACTCTCTCTATTCTTCCCTCCACCATATGATTACCCTCCCACCATTTTCAGTGTCCCCACATATTCACGTGTTCGTCGGCCCGACCATTCGCCATAGCATGTACGTTACGTATCATGGGACATGGGGATTTTCATTCAAAACAAAAATAAGACCGGAAAATTCATTCCGAGTTTTTTTTTTGATAAATTATAAATATTTGTTTAAAATATGAATTTTTTATGTAATTTGAAATTTTAAAAATATCTTCTTATCAAAAAATTTTATTTAACTATTTTTTTATATAATAATAAAATTAATTGAATTATTAATTAAAATAAATTTCTAATAATATTAAAAATTATTAATAGATTTAATGATTTATTAACAATAAAAACTATTTGTTATGAATTTAAATTTTTTAAAGAGGGATGTTATTTCATAAATCACATGAACAATATATATTTTAAATAAATTTTAAAAAGTATATTTATAAATTATTATTTTTTAATAATTTAAATAGTTTAATGTTTAAAAAATATCAAATAAAACATATTTGTACAAAATTAAGTTGAATAAATATTGATAATTTTTTTTATTAAATCATATTTACATTTAATTTCATTCTTATATATTTTTTATATATAAATATGTTTTGATTAAAATTCAAAACATCAAAATACACGTCAAAGTGAGTCCGTGATGCGCATGACAGTCGCTTTCCATTTCTCATGTCATCTTCTCTCTCCCCTCTCTCTGTTAGCTCTAGTTGCCCTTCTCTCTCTCTCTCTCTCTCTCTCTCTCTCTCTCTCTCTCATCGATGGAGGAGAGATTGGTGGAAGTGTCCGACCAAGAGGTTCGAATAGACTTCGTTTTAGGCTGCAAATGCCGAGCCAATGTTCGCCTCAGGTCACTCAGTCCTACAACCCCCATAGCCTTCAAGGTCCAAACATCTTCCCCACACAAATTCCTGGTTAACCCACCGAGTGGACTCATCCCACCCTTATCCTACTCCACCTTCCAAATCGTCCTCAAACCCCAATCCCAACTCCCCCCAACCTTCCCTCGCTCTCCCTCCGATCGCTTCCTCGTCAAGACCGCACTCGCCCCTGAACTCTCCGAGTCAACTCACCCTGACTTCATCAACTCCTGGTTCAACTCAATGCCTCGCGACTCCACCATTCAAGACCTCAAGCTCAAAGTCGCCTTCGTTGGACCCTTCCTCCTCCGCCACGCTGTCACCAGCGGAGACTTTGACTCCGTTAGGAACATAATCAAGCGGCAGAGAAACCTCGTCCCCGAGTTGCCTACTCGGGACGCCGAGTCGCTCCTCCGAGTCGCGACCGAGTTGGACTGCTCGGAGGAGATGGTGAACTTGTTAGTTGAAGCCGGGTTGAAGGCGAGAGAGAGGTTTGATGACGTCGGCGAGTCGAGGTGGGTATCGAAGGGTTGGGCGGAGTTACACGTGGCGGCGGCGATGAATCGGACGGAGGAGATTTCGGGGTTGGTGAGGAGAGTGAGGGAAGAAGGGGGACCGTTGGATTGTAGGGATAAGGAGGGTCGGACGCCGTTGATATTGGCGGCGAGTAAGGGGAACGAGAGGTGTGGTAGGGTGTTGGTGGGTGCAGGGGCAGAGGTGAACGCGAGGAGTAAGGACGGTCGGACAGCGTTGTATAGAGCGGCGGCGAATGGGGACCGTAGGATGGTGGAGATGTTGATCGAGTTTGGTGCGGACCCCACCATCAGCTCATTGGATCATGGCCGTTCAGCTCTTGATGTTGCGAGAGATAAGGGACATGTAAGTAGACCATCCAGTACAACTGTCGATCCGACCCAACTAATTTTTGAGTGCTGGCTTAAAAATAGTTTATTGGTTTAAAAAGTTAATATAAAAAAATATTTTCAGATACATTGAAAAATTTATAAAGTTTGTTTTAATATTCTAAAATTTATCATTATCCACCAAAATATATATATATATATTATCATGTAAATATTTTTTTTTTTGATTTGCACTAAAATGAAACATTCCCATTAATTATTTTGCAAGACACTTGACCATGAGATGTCCTAGCATGGAAGAGAGTACAATTAGTACAACCATTCTAAGAATGTTATTTATTTATGTTGCATACGTTTAGGACAATTTTATACATCATTAGTGTGTTTTGTTTGAGTTTTTTAGATTAAATTTTTTAAAAATTGAGTTTTTTGTTTTTCATTTTTATTTTTATTTTTAGTGAATGTTTTTAAAATTTTAAGTATTTTTTTTACTTTTTTAGATATACTTTACTTAGATGTATCTAAAAAGTAAAAAATTTGTGAAAAAACATTTTTAAAAAATTAACAAATACATAAAAATACAAAAAAAAAAAAAAAAAAAAACATACTAAATTTTCATATTTTTTTTGTATTTTTGGTATTTATTGAATTTTTAAAATACTTTTCACAAAAATTATACTTTTTATGTGTATTTATGTTAAGTGTGTCTAAAAATTAGAAAAAAAAAATTGCTCAAAATATTAAAAAAAATTCAATAAAAACAAAAAAATACGAAAAACAAGAAAGTAGAATTTTCTGAAAACTGTTTTCAGAAAAACGAAACCAAACAAGCTTCTTTTTCCTTTTTGTTTTACATTTTTATTTCACAATGTAGATACTATTCTCCTTATAAATTATAATTATATTAATTTTTATTATGTAATCCATCTTTCTCTAATAGAATGAATGCATAAACAATGCAGAAAGAAGTGGTTGAGATACTAGGACAGGGCGAAGCAGTGCTAAACGCGGCTAGGCGTGGCGACCTAAAGCACCTTGAGTCACTACTAGATAGAGATGCGAGTGTCAACTTCTGCGACCAATACGGTTTGACAGCTCTACATGTCGCAGCAATCAAAGGACACAAGGATGCGGTGATGATGCTCGTTGAGTTTGGGTCGGATTTGGAACAACAAGACAACGAAGGACACACACCGCTTCATTTAGCAGTGGAAGGTGGCCACGTGGAGACAGTTGAAGTGTTGATCAACCGGGGTGCAAATGTCAATGCCAAGAGCAAGAACGGCGCAACCCCTCTTTACATGGCTCGAGCAATGGAGTATGATCATGTGTTGCAGCTGCTTCGTGAGAGAGGAGCCTCTTCTTCTCATCCTTCTACATCATCTTCATCGTTGTCATCAATCCTATAGGCATATAAATTAGAATCCATTTACTATAGGATGTTATTGACCGTGATTTCATCACCTGGTTTAGTATGTACATTCGTAATGAACAGATGAATATAGATGTTAAGAGGGACAATAATGCTATATTTTGAGAAGTCCAAACAAAAAATTGTTTCAACAAAATTGCATTTTCTGTTGGAAGAAAAAAGTCATGCAAATGAATCAACATCATAATGGCAAAAAGAGGAAAACTGGCCAACATAGGCCAAATCAAAAATGACCAACATGGTTACTTTTGACACAGGTTTTCTACAGCAGTTCAGACACTCGAGGGTTGAAAAGTAAAGGTAACAGTATAAGATTTATAAATAAAAAAAATCCCGGTCATCACCTAAGTCGCATTCTCAATCTATTATCCCAGTGCCAGAGTTCTCCAAGTCAATATCTCCCATTCCGGTATCTTCCTCCTCCTCACTGCCTTCATCGCCACTCACCTCTTCATTTTCACGACCTAGCTTAGCCATGTGTTCAGCAAGTAGTTTATCCTCCCGTTCACTTACCTGGATCAATGCACCATCACCGTATGAGAGAGAGAGAGAGAGAGAGAGAGAGAGAGAGAGAGATTTGTGTCTAAAATGGAAACAAAGTGATCAGGCCATTGCAAATCAAGATTAATGTTGAATAAAATGAAATTGATGCTTACTGCTCTAGCTGCCTCCTTTACAGTAAGTTTTCCCTTGTGACGCTCTATTTCTTCAGAGCATGCTTGAATTGCTTTATTAAGGATTGATATACCTTGTTCCTGTACCAAAATAAAATAACAAAATTTCCTTGAGTACATTACCAACTTCCCAGTTGCATATAAAACCTAGGAGGTTGTTGCCTGAGGATAATCAGTAGTAGTGTCACTTCATGGAGCTGGCAAAGACTAATTGCAGAAAAACTTTGAAAGAATTCATGTAACAAGATTAATTTCAAATGAAATGAGATAGAGAAATAAGAGCATCCCCATCTCTCCCCCAAAATCATTCCCTTACCTATTTTAGGGGGTTGGAGCTCGTTTATATCACCCCCATCAGCTCCCTTATACCATACCCTAAACTAATATTTGCTACAATGACTCCCTATTTGTAGCTCCCTTATATTTTTTTTCTTTTTTGTTTTGCTTTGTTTAGGTATTGCAGTACACATTTATAATTTTTATTTCTTTTAAATTTATTATTAAAAATAATATTTTAATAGAATAGAAAAAAAAAATTGGAAGTTTGTTAATAGAATAGAGAAAGAATAAGGAGTTTGTTGGAGGAAATAGATAAAAAAGTGATTTCTAAAATGAGGAATGAATTTTTAAATAATATTTTAGGGTATAATTTAGGTAATCTAGTAAAGATGCTCTAAGCGGATGAAACTAGCCGTCCTAAAGTGTACAGCCTCCAACGAGTGTTTCCAGGCACAAATTTGGGGTTGATTTTACAACATCAAGTCATGAGCTGATGCACTTGTGCACAAGGGTAGACCACAATTGTCACACAGACACATCTATGCAGGCACTTAAATGACACAGAAAACAGAACAGGAAAGTGGAATACTAAGGAATCAAAGAAATTGATTAGCTGAGTAGCTAAAGATACAGCTAACACAGAATGGCTCCTATTGAAACAATGGAATATATTGTGCTGTGAATTTTGGCAATGGAGAAATGTCCATTAATGTAAATCTTCCCAAGGAAAAAGTTAGCCAAAATTTTTCCAAAATCACATTAAACTATAACCATAAATATATACATATTTGGCACTAGTTTCCTAGATACAGAAGTGGGCCAGTAGGGCAGGGCTTGCATTGTTCTTACTTACAGGGCTAGGAAGTAGAAATTAAATAATCCATGGTTCCTGATTGCAAAACTAGACTCGAATATTGTGGCAAGTTGGCAACAATACATTACAGACAAGAAATTAACACATCAAAAAGTGTATAATTGCCACTTATCCCAGGTCAATACGAGATAAAAGCCTTTATATTTTAGTCAAGCATCCCACAGATAGAATTAAATACTTTTGAAAAAGAAGTACCTCTCACATTAACTCTAAACAAAGAGACAACAAGGAATGTATACAACGTAGACAATTGACATTTCATTCACACCTAAGATATTGGAACATAAGGCTAGCATCCAGAAGAGAAGCAGTCAGACAAGAGAGTAAGTTGTACATCCTCATGGCAATGGTTAATCAAATATGAATAAATGCCCCAAGAGATGGTAATGTAAAATCAGATATGAATAAATGGGCCAACTAATGCACAGGCATACACAGAATACAGGCAACTATTGATTGAATAAGATTTTGTTACCTTGTCAAGTGTCTGGGTATTAAGAACATATGATGGAGGAGCAACAAGTTTAATTTTCACGGGGCAATCTTTATTGCCAGCCGCTTCAGCTTTCCGCATGGCTTCCTGCAGAGTCAGAAATGGAGATAAGTTAAAAACAAGTTCGCAATGGCAACAAACAACACCTTCCACAATATGATCAAGATTCTTAGAAGAATGAGCCGATCAGAGAACAGATGATAGAGGCAAAGGAGGAGGGAAGCAAGACCTTGATGTGAAGAACACCATCAAACTGGAAACATTTCATTTCAATATCAGCCCGAATCTTCAATGGCTGCGGAGTCATTCTTCTCCTAATGTTTTTTATTAACGCATCTTTAACTTCCTCTGACATAGCAGGAACCACTTTAGTCACCTATAGAATGAGGGGATAGTAAGTAGCCTTGTGACCAATAGAAAGAATGAGGCCTAGAGACTTTAAGTAGACAATGATTACCTCCTTTCCATCAGGGCCAGTTTCTTTAACTTCACGGGTGAGGGAATTAAGAACTGAATCAGGATCATTAACAATTAACTTGAATGCCTACACCAGGGGAAAAATATACAAGCACAGGTACCTTATTGCTAGTTAAAGAGAAAATACTATTTTCAAAAAGAAGTGGACAATCCTACCTCAAAAGCATGACCATATTTTCGGTACAAAGGCCAGCCAACATGAATGTACAAATCCTGTCAAATATAATTTGCTTTTAGAAGTGGCCATACGTGTGGAGAGAGAAGACAAATAATCAGCACAGCAGTACATTGATACATTCAGCAGATATTTTGGTTAGAACTAGCCAAGCTTCTTCACAAGAGGGAGACTAGACAGAAAGAAATATGAATCTTCAGCATACAACAATTTAAAACGTGTTTGGCACAAGCAATATATTATTCAAAAAAACTGGACGGTGAAATAAAGAAAGGCATGAGAAAGATATCCCTGTTTTTAATTAAACGTAAATGAAATTGGCCTCAAATTTAAAGCCCCAAGCAAATGCAGTGTATGAAAAGTAGGCATTCAGGGAACATAAATAGATGAAGGGAAACATTAAGTTCATTAAAACAAAGTCACAGGCTAGGTAACAGTTGCGACTACGAGAACAATGTATCTGCTCTATCAAATTCAAGATGATCAAGCCATTGTACTTAATCACACTCAAGGAGTCAGAAAATTACCAACCAAACATCACGCACTCATCCCAATATTTAAAAAAAAAAATGACTCAAATTAAATTAAATTGTTCAAAATGTTGCAGTACAAGCTTCAAGGTCAATAACATGCTAAGATTTCACTTTGTGCCATTTGCACGCCTAGAGGGACAAGCCAAATACTAAGTAAGAAAGAGTGTTTTCGAAATTATTTTAGCACAGACGTTATCAAGACGTCTTTGGACAGAAATTGGGCCTCAGACCCATATTTTTCTACAACACAGAAAATTGCTCATAATAGAAAATATAGTTTATTAGTTAATATGAGCCAAATAATTTCTGCTCAACAAAATAACTCCTGCAAACAAGTTGCCAATCCTCTGTTTCTATGTGACAAGCACATTATACACCAATTCCAAGTTTAAAAAAACTCAAACTGACTCCTGAAGAACCAATAATCACAAAACAACATTAGCTTCTCCATTCCCAAAACCATTCACATCTCCCCATCATATTCTACGGGGGGAAACATGAGTTATTTCTCAAGTTGAAAATTGTTCTCAAGAGTGAGTTTGGGAAAATGGGATACAAAAGAAAAAAACTTCAAGACGATTTTATTTAAAAAAGGGAGAGAGAAAGAGAGAGAAAAAAAAAAAAGATGACATAAGGGGGTAAAGTGTGGGTAGCTCTTAATCCTCATCTTGTTTGGGAAAGAGAAGAACAACAAAAAGGAGAGAAAACGTTAGCATGCGATTAGAAATAGTAATACAAGAAATCAATTGGTATAAAAGAGAGTGGATAAAACCAAAAGTCACTCACTCCCTTCCTTTCTGTCCAAAATCCGTTCTTCTGACGTATGGGAAGAAAGCAGAGTGGGAGTAAAGTGAAGAGGAATTTCTCTTTTTCCCTCTAAATCTGTTTATTTCCCTCCTATATTAACCATCTAAAAAGAAAACAGTACAATCCCTTGTCCTTTTATTTCCTTCCTCTCCCGTCATTCATATCCAAATGCACTGTAAATGCTGAAATGAACTTCAAATCTCATTTTACATGAAAATGACTGAAGGCAGGAACTTATGCTCCCTTCCTCTGTGTTTAAATCATGGATTTGGATATAAATTTGGAAGAGAAAAGGAAGAAAACATTCAGCTTATATTTCATTCACATTTGCCTCACATTTTCGCTTTGCCTTTGCAAACACAGCCTTAGGATATTCTTGTATTATTATTTTACAAACAATGTCATACGCACCATTGCTTTGCAGGTAAAATAGAGGTTCTAGCCTTCTAGGACAAACGTATGCCTGAGCCCCTGTTGACTAAAGTTTTTTTTTTTTTGATTAGCAAAAGAGAAAGAACTTTATTGATGAAGAAAACATACATAACATATGAAAAGGGGACGATGTTCAGAGAGCATCAAAGTAAAACAACCCAATCCCAACTAAGTTGGCACCAAGAAAAATATCCAATCATTTGCTTTCTTAAGTTGAGTTCCATTTGCTTTCTTAAGTTGAGTTCCATTAAGTGATTGGCAGCTTGTCCTTCAAAGTCAACAATTGAAAGACAGATTTGGGTCATCATTTGATGCTATCATTAAATATTTCAGTTATTTCTTCATAGTTTGTTAAGAACACATCAAACAAAAACTTAAAAACATTAAAGCCCAAACTTCCAAATTCTAGGAAATCATGAAATTAATTCTAAACGAATTGAAACACAAACCAGATCCTATAATAAATGAATAATGCGATATGCACCAATTTATGCACTAACTAGTGTAGGCATAATTTAAGATTTTTTTGGGTTTTTGATATTTGTAATATAATTAATAAGTGGGGTCAATAATAATACTATAACTAATGTTGGTACACTAGTACTAGTACACTAATTGGTGCATGTGCACCACCGATAATAAACACAAGAAACTATTCGTAAACATTAAAAACTATATTCCACAAATTACCAAACCCTTGTATCATAACAGTTCAAAACTAAAGCTTTAGAGCAATAAACACATCAAATCAAAACTACAAACAACAATGACACTTGAATTACCTCGAGATCGAGAATCATAGTCTCGGCGACATGACGCATAATCGAATGAACGAGCTTGCTCTTGTTGTATCTCTCTTCACAGGTCTGAATTTCCTCTTCGGAGACTCTCCTCTTGCTGAGATCGATGTAGCCTTTGTCTTTGTCGACGCGGAGGACCATGACGGGCTCGATGCGGCCGACCTTGATGAGGCTGCTGACGCTGCGAATGCGGCGGCGAGAGAGCTCGGAGAAGAGTATCATGCCTTCAATGTTGTTGTACTCGAGAAGTGAGACGTAGGCGCCCATGTCGGCGATGTTCTTGACCTGAATCATCACCGCCATGTCCACCTCTGGGTACCGAGTTTCGTACATTCGACACTCTAAGTTTGGCATGTTCGTCGCCATTGGTGCCTTCGCCGCCGACACAGATTGGTCTGTGTCCTAGGGTTTCTATTGGCGATCGTCGTGGGGGGAGAAAGGGAAGAAGAGAATTTTAAAAATAAAATAAAAAGGAAAGGAAAAATTACTATTCTGATGTATTGTTTAAAAATAATTACATATATATGAAAAAATTTATAATTTTAATAATTAAAATTTATAAATTTATCATTAATTTAAAATTTAAAAAAAAAAAAAAATCAACCTTTACACTGACATGTTTTTCCTTAAAAAAAAAAAAAAAATTGTATACTTCATAAAATTAAAAAAAAAAATTACAAATCAAGGGAAAATTGTTTGAATATTAATAATTAAATTTATAAGTTTTTAAAATAATTTTGTAATTATTTTTTTGAAAATAATCTGAATTGTAATTTTTTCTTTAAAAAAAATGTAAATTAGACTAGTAGTTTTTACATTTTGTCGCTCGTATTATTTTGATTCTTATGTTTTAATTAATTCAATTTTGACATTTAAATTTTAAGTTTTGTATCAATTTAATCTAATTGATAAAATCGTTGGTTAGTTTTTCAATTTTAACCTTAAATTTTAGATTGTTATCTCTAGTTGATAAAGTTGTTTGTTAGTTTTTTAACATAAAATGATCATTGAGTTTGTTAAAATTAACTCACTTAATTGAATGGAAATTTCGTCAAGGGGTAAGTTTCCCTCCATACCTCATCTTTCCTTATCTCTCTATACTCTTTTTGTAAGTTTTAATTTGAATCAACACTGATGATCTGAATCGTCTATCTTGTAAGCCTCGCAATAAAGATCATTCATATAAAAAATTAATTTTATCGAACAATTATAAATATACGAACAAATCGCATTTTTTTTAATTATAAAATAAATGGTTTAAATTTAATTATATTTACCATTCATGTTATAAAACAAAATGTGATTAATTTTTGTATTTATAATTTTCTGATGAAATTGATTTTTTGCATGGATGACCTTTATTGTGGGGCCTACGAGATAAATGGATTGGATTATCAATATGGGATTCGGATTAAAACTTACAAAAAATATATATAAAAGAAGTATGGAGATACGAAGTATGGAGGAGAGCTTATTCCTTTGTTCAAAGCTCCCTTATAACAAAATTTTAATACATGAGGGACAAGTACAAAAAAAAAATATTGAAAAGTCCAACACACACTATTATTACCTAAATATCCTTAGTGAGTAGTTTAATATTTTAAACTTTAAAATGATATAACTTTTTATCTAAATATCGATTTTTAATAAAATTAATATTTTTAAAATCCTTTCATCAGAATCTATTAAACAAGACTTAAGTTGACTAGAAATTCTTTTTTAAAAAAAAAATTAACGTCAAAATAACATTTTATTCTATTAACGATAAAAACATTACTCTAATTCACATTAACATTTTACTCTGATTCATAATAAAATGTTATTAACTACCATAGTCAAACTTTACTATATTTTTGAACAAATCATCAGTAACAAAAAAACAGAGTATGAACTGACAAAAACGTTACGAGTTCTTTCACTACAAATTTACAAACAAATCAATAACAACCAATAAATAACAATTCAAATCACCAAGTTGAATAGGGGGGGAAATCATCGCAAACTAAGGCCCTATTTGTTTCACTGGATATAAAATGGAGGATATAATATGATGTGGGATTTAATCAGGATATATAATGAATAAGATATATGTATTGAATAATATATCCCCCAATTCATGTTTGTTGACTTGATATATAAGACTGAATATATATTATCCATGTTTGTTTTACAAAATATGTTGTGGAATATAAACAAGTTATTTCCAAGATTGCCCTCATAATATATTTTAAATACCCATTGTACGGGAAAGAAATACACCTTCTCGTATAATCCTGTTGATCAAGTCTGCGCTCCTCCGTACGACGTCGTTCCACTACCTGAAAACACAAACGTGAGCTAGCCGGCGGGTGTGTGCCGGAGACCTCTCCGATGCCTAAGTCAGTCAACAAGACAAATAGGCAAAAGCTCTATGTATTCAGGGAGCAAAGTTGCATTACCTCTCCAAAGGTGATATTGGTGAGCTTTTATAGGTTTCGTGTGACACAATCCTAGTAGGACTCTTACTCCTCCACGTAGAGTCCTCCTAGGATTCATACTCCTGAAAGATAATGCTTATCCTTCAACACCCCCCTCACTGCTTAAACCAAGTGAGATGGTTTTGTCATGGCCGAACTACCATACAACCGAGCTAAAACATGACTATGCTCAGCCGCAGAACAGGCCGAGCTATCCTTAGTCCGGCTCATCCTTTACTGTTCTTACTTCGGCTTCTCATGTACAGCCCATGGTTTGGCTTCGACCGAGCTAACATGTACTAACCAGTCCAATGCCAAAACCGGTATAACTTCAATCTTGGACCGGACTAACTTTCCGGGCTTGGGACCGGACTAACTCCGAGGCGCCCACACGACCGGAGTAACTTACACGGCCATATTACTTCGGCCTTTAGTACTGTGGCCCATAACGGCTACTACCCAGCTCGGCCCAATTTATCCATATAAATTACCCACTCAATTGCCCCTTAATTCCGTCTGCAAAGCATGATAGGGATTATCCGTCTATCAGCCGAGCTACAGCTTCAACCTTTTCAGCCGAACTCACTTTACCCATTAGTTATTCCAGCCGAGCTAAAATTCTGAAGCCATTTCGGCTGAGCTAAACTCAAGCCGAGCTATTTACGTCCGGTCAAAACGTCTCTTCAGTTGCAGAAACTGAATCGATTATCCTTCCAATGACACGTGGCATGCTCTGGTTGGCCAGTACAGTTGTCACGCCGTTCTTCGTATTTCTCACCTTTTGAACAGTTCCCGCCTTTTGCCCCTTCTCTTCCCACAAAACAAACAAACCCTCTCTCTGAATCATTTCACCAAAATATCCTCTCTCTGGGCCTCCATTGTTCTTCTGCTTTCCCAACTTCTTCCAACTTCTAAGCTCGCGTTCTCACTGTCGCTGCTGCTCCCTCCTTCAGTTCTTCCTCTCTATCAGGTAAGCACATGAATCCATTCTTGTTTTCCTTTATTCTCTGTTTCATATGTTTTTGCAAAACACTCTCTATGCTTAGTTTCGTGTAGTTTCTGGGAAAAACTTCACAAGAGCTTTAGGAACTTCAAGAAATTGTTAGTAAAACACTTGTTTGATCCACAAACACGTCCAACCGAACTAGGAAACAGTTTCTGCTACACACAGATTCAGTCAGACTAAAACCAAACTATAACTTGTGCGTGTAGAAGTAGTTTCAATAGGGCACCAACTGATTCACATTAGTCGAAACAAAAACGCACCGAACTAGAAAATTTCGGCGCCCGACCGAGCTAAGCCTTGGGGGCTAAGCCAGCTTTCTCAGTTCCTAAACCGAACTCAGAAAGCTGCCCCTTGATGCTTAACCGAAGTAAGAAAACCACAGGCAGAACCGAGATAACAAGCAAATAAACAAATTAACATGGATAGACAAATTAATATTGGAACTAATGCAAATAAACAAATTAAAAATTCAAAAATAATGCAAATAGACAAATTAAAAATTCATATTATTTTTTATTGGAACAAATTAAAGATTCATATTAAATTCAATAATTTTTCCAAACAAAAAAGAAATTATATTATATAAATGTCAACTTGATAATGATAAAAATATATATATTATATTAAATTCAAAAATTATATTAAATTAAATTCAATAATATTATATTATATTAAATTCAAAAATTATATTATATTATATTATATTATATTTCATAATATTATATTATATTATATTCAAAATTTATATTAAATTATATTATATTAAATTCAAAAATTATATTAAATTATATTATATTAGATAGACAAGAGGGTAAATTAGACTTTTTAAATCATATCTCAACCTAGGGGATATGATATAATGGGGGAATGGTGGTATTGTATATCCTCCAATTTTGAGAGATATACAATCCCAAAGTATATTATATCCTCTTTAAAAAAAAATTACAAACATGGGATATGTGGACCCCACAGTATATAATATCCAATCACACCCTTTATATCCTGGAATCAAACAAGGCCAAAGAGAAATCATAAAAAACATTGCTGGGAAGATGTTAGATATCCCCGATCTGCTACAAATGGTGGAGGAAATCATCAACTGAATAGTGATACCTTGAACTTTGAATTGGTCTGAACAACAGCCTTCACTTTGATGCTTTCAGCAATGGTCAACTAGTTTGGAATAGTATTCTCAAAGATAAATTTGTTCCTTATGGTCAAGATTTGATCATTGAACGATGCCCAACAATGATCATTGAACAAAATTTCAACATCAACCGCTAGTTGATTTCATTCAAATCTATGATATATATATATATATATATTCAAGATAAGATTGTCTAGAAAAAAGAAAATATATTTATATATATATAAATATGTAGTTCATGAATAACACGTTTCTTGTTTAGGGGATTGAAGAAGTAAAACATTTTGAACTATCTGGCACCGTTTGGGAAGCCAAAGCTGGGCTATTTTAGCCATGTCACGATAAAAGTGACTGTTTTAGCCACATGCCGACAAAACCCTCATAATCACTTGGCTAAAACCATTGCATCGGTAAATTTACGAAAATACCCTCCATGAGAGAGGGGCATCACCTCAGCATTTCCCACAGACAAAAGCTTCATCACTTCCAAAGAACACGTTTTTCCAGAAAAGGAACTAATGGACGTTGAAAAAAAAAATTAAAAACATTTTTTTGGTTTTTGTTAAAATATTTTATAAAAATAAATTCAAACTCTATTTATAAAAATATTTTTTAAAATTTTAATATTTTTGTTATGTATTTAGTTATGATTTAAGTGTAGAGTTGTAAAAGAAATATGGAGTTTCAAGTTATGTATTTGGTTATGAATTGTAAAAATAATTTACTAATAAAATTTTATTTTATGTGTTTGGTTACGATTTGAGTGTAGAGTTGTTTTCAAATTAAAAATATTAACATTTTAAATTATTAATTTTTTTTTAATATTTAAATTATTTAAATCTTTTTGTTAAAATAATTTTTTGAATATTTAAATTTTTTGCAAAATAAATTTGTTAGATTATTTACATTATTTAAATATTTAAAATAACATTAAAATTAAAATAAAAATTAAAATAAAATTCAAATTAAATTAAATTAAATTAAATATTTAAAAGTAAATTAAAATTAAAATTATTTACGATTTGAGTTTAAAGTTGTTTTTAAATTTAAAATATTAACATTTTAAATTATTTTTATTTTTTGAATATTTAAATTATTTAAATTTGTTTGTTAAAATAATTTTTTGAATATTTAAATTATTTAAATTTTTACGATGTAAATTTTTTGAATATTTATTTTAAATTTTTTCCAAGGTAAATTTTTTAGAATATTTACATTATTTAAATATTTAAAATACAAAAAAAATAATAAAAATAAAATTGAAATAAAATTTTAATTAAGTTTTGTTTTATGTATTTAGTTACGATTTGAGTATAGAGTTGTTTTTAAATTAAAAATATTAACATTTTAAATTATTTAAAGAACGCAAATTAAATAACAAGAACTAATTAATGTATAAAAAAATATAAATGACAAAAACATAAATTTAAAAAAAAAAAAATTTAAGCAAAAAATAAATAAAAAAATATTTTACCAAACTACGCCAAAATAAAACCCAAAATAAACAAATAAAAAATAAAAAAATTTAAGCAAAATACCCAAATCGAAACCCCAAAAAAAAAAAAGGTTAGCAAAAAACGGCAAATCAAAACCGAAAATAAGAGAAAAATAAAAAACAAATAAATAAAAAAAAACAACATTGGTGGATCGTTTGGGAAGCTGACGTGGATGCCAAGATCTTTGAATTACAGGTACATGTGGATCAAGGGCACTTTGGTAAATTAACAGGAGGCCACCTCACCAAAAAGCCAAAAAGGCCAAAAAGCCCTTCCCAAACCAGGTTTTTTAGCCCCAGGCTAAAATAGCCAAAAAAGTCAAAAAGTCAAAAAGTCAACCCACTTCCCAAACGGAGGCTAGTAAGGTGATATTTGTTTGGAAGGATTGGCCCATGGGATAGGACTAATAGTTTGTTGTTTGATTGAAAATTTTTGCACCGAACTATTAATCTCAAATTTGTTAGACTGTTGTATCCCATGGGAGGGGGTGGGGCACAAATCATGGAATAACTCATCCCATGTGATTATATAATGAAATTACAATTTTGATCATCTACTATTTAATATCTTTTTAAAAATAAAATATATTTATTAAATTATTTATTTTAATAATATGGTATTAATTATACTTGGTGAAGTAAAATAAAATTTAAAAATCTCAACTACAAATTAAAATAAATTTATGTAATTTTTATTAATATTATATTTATTTAATTTTTTAAAAGTTCTAGTAAAAAAATAAAATAAAATTTATAATTCAGATTTAATATTCCTATTATTTAGTAAATAAATAATTCAAAAGGACAAAATAGTCTTTTGAGCATTTATCATTCTCCATAATATCCAAAAGAAATATAGGATTCAATAGAATAGTCAAATCTAGACATTTAATCCCATGGTTAAACAAACATAGGATACAAATCCAGTCTGACCAAATAGTCTCGATACAATGTATCCTAGGACTAACATTTCGGTGGATTACAATTCCCTCTTATACAATTTGTCTAAACAAACACACCCTATCACGTTGAGCCTATGGGGTTTTAGCTAAATTTTCCTTAATTTGAATAAATTTATAATTTTGTCGCTAAAATTATAACACATGTTGCTTATTTATCTATTTTTTCATTAAAAAAAATTATAACAATTATAACAATTGATTCAAATTGAGACAAAATCATAAATTTTATTTAGGATTAAAAGAGTTGGTTGAAGTTAAACAAGTTTATAATTTTATCTCTAAAATTATGACAAATGTCATTTATTTGCACCAAATTTAAAATTTTATCTATAAAATTATGACACATGTCGCTTATTTGTAATCAATTCAACTAAATTGAGAAAATTCGTAAATTTTGTTTAAATTTATAATTTTGTCTATGAAATTATGACACATGTCGTTTATTTGTAATTAATTTGATCAAATTAAAAACAAATCGAAATGAAATCTTAAATATCCTAAATTTTATTAGAATCAAAATCATAGAAACAAAATCCTAAATTTTATTTAGGATCAAAATCAAACCAATTAGAATTATACAAGAAACTAAAATGACACAAAAAAAGATTGGACCAAATAAGATGACACAAAAAAACCAAAAGTGCTCATAAAGGGGGATATCGTCGACAGCAGGATTCGAACCTGCGCAGGCAAAGCCCAACAGATTTCGAGTCTGTCTCCTTAACCACTCGGACATATCGACGGCCTGTAACAATTGTCCAACATTTAATATTAATTTGATTATAAAAAGCACTAAAAAAATTAATTTATACGCCCACCGTGGGGCTCGAACCCACGACCACAAGGTTAAGAGCCTTGCGCTCTACCAACTGAGCTAGACGGGTACGTTGCTTGAAATGTTGTGATATATATTTAACACTTATAGCTAGGCTCTTTTAGGAAATGACTATTTAATTATTTTTTGACTTTTTATGAAAAAAAAAAGAAAAGAAAACTCTACTTACATCATCAATTTAACTCCTTACACTCTTAAAATTTAATTTATTTTAAAATATTTATAATTCCTTTATTACCTTCATTCCTAACCTTTCTCCTCCTTACACCCAAAACCTTGAAAACCCTAACAACTACCACCATCACCTCCGATTCAAGTTTGCCCTTGTTAGGATTTGATTATGTTCTATTTTGGTTTACACCTTATTTGTCCTATTTTGTAGGGATAGGTTATTTACTTATATTGTTTAGCAATAACTCAGCTAGTAGTTTGTTTATTTACCTAACTTTCTGTTAAGTTGTTAAGTGTATTTAAAGACTGCTTTAGTTAAGGAATAATATATCGAATCACTTAACAAACTATTTCTCTTGTGTTTGTGTGAATTCTGGTTTTCACATTATGGTATCAGAGCTAGGTATGATTAGGTAGAAAAAAACAACAGTCTTCTTACTTGCCACAACAAGCATCGATGGCATCAGACAGCAACTATGTGTAACTAGCCATTCCACGATTGGATGGTCATTATGATCATTGAAGCATGATAATGGAGAATTTTCTAAGATCCAAGGAGTATTGGCCCGTTGTGGAGACTGGTATTGCTGCGTATACAAGTAGAGTTATGTTAACAGAAGCACAACAAAAGAGCTTAAACAAACAAAAACTGAAGGATCTCAAGGCCAAAAACTATTTGTTTTAGGCCATAGATCGTGCAATCTTGGAAACTATCATTCACAAGGATAGTTCTAAGAAAGTTTGGGATTCTATGAAGAAGAAGTATCAAGGCACGACAAAGGTGATATGTGTAAAACTTCAAACTCTTCGTCGAGAGTTTGAAATTCTTCACATGAAAGCAGGAGAGTCCGTCACTGATCATTTTGGAAGGACGCTGGCTATCGCAAACAAGATGAGGATTCATGGCGAGAAACTGGAATATGTCACTATAGTTGAGAAGATTCTTCGATCCTTGACTCAAAAATTCAACAATATGGTGTGCTTAATTAAAGAATCAAATGATGTTGATGAACTCTCTGTTGATATGCTACAAATTAAACTCTTTGTGTATAAGCAAAAAATGATCGAGCCAGTTGTTAAGGAGCACGATTTGAAAATGGCCACCCATAGAGAATCATCTACCTAGAGGGATTCAAACAAAGGTCATGGCTAAGGAAGAGGCAGGGGACGGGATGCTCCATCTTCATTCAGTCCCAATACCAGGTTTGACAAGTCTAACATTGAGTGCTACCGTTGTCATGGATATGGACATTATAGCTTTGAATGCACTACCAATTTAAATTCTAAAAATGAATAGAAGTCCAAACTTTCAGAGGTGAAGGTTGGAGTACTCTTGATGGCATCTCTTGACAAAGAAGAACCTTACTCAACCATATGGTATTTGGATTTCGGCTGCAGTAATCATATGCGTGGTAACAAGTCTTTATTCTTTGATTTGGATAAAACTTTTCAAAAAACTATGAAGCTTGGAAACATTACTAGCATGTCTGTTATGGGAAAAGGAAATATTAAACTATAGCTAGAAAATAATATTGTACACACATTGTCTAGTGTTTTATATGTTCCAGACTTGAAGAGTAACCTGATTGGCTTGGGCCAAATGCAAGAGAATGGATATACAATCATTTTTAAAGCAGGCAGTTGTCAAATTCATCATCCACGGAAGGGACTAATTGTTGCAGTCAATATGACAATTAATAGAATGTTCCCATTACAGATTCAATCCAATGTTCAAATGTGCTTCTATAATAAATTGCAAGATTCCACATAGCTGTGGCATTTTCGGTACGGACACCTATACTTCGGTAGTTTAAAGATCCTACAACAAAAAGGATATGTGATAGGTCTTCCTCAAATTCATTGTCCTTCTCGCCTCTACGAAGAATGTGTTGTTGGCAAACAACAACGTGATTTATTTCCAAAAGGAAAGGCGTAGAGAGCTGAGTAGTCACTTCAATTAGTTCATTTAGACATTTGCGGGCCGATTACTCTTACCTCAAATAGTGAGAAAAGGTACTTCATTATGTTCATTGATGACTATAGCAGGAAAACATGGGTTTATTTTTTGCAAGAGAAGTCAGAAGCCTTTGTGGCATTCAAAAACTTTAAGGCTTTAGTTGAAAAGGCCTCTGGTAGGACTATTAAGACTCTTCGTATTGATCGTGGTGGCGAATTTAACTCGCAAGAATTTGTGAGTTTCTGTGAGATGCATAGGATCAAAAAATAACTTACAGCAGCCTACACACTGCAACAAAATGGGGTGGCCGAGAGGAAAAACTGTACTATTCTAAATATGGTACACACTATGTTGACAACAACAGACATTCCCAAGAGTTTTTCGGTAGAAGCA
Organism: Camellia granthamiana; assembly: GCA_036172215.1. NCBI lineage: Eukaryota > Viridiplantae > Streptophyta > Magnoliopsida > Ericales > Theaceae > Camellia > Camellia granthamiana. The sequence goes on along the minus strand of CM069903.1, from coordinate 146,297,446 downwards.
GTCAATTGGAACATCCATGTGTTGAATAGAAGTTCCACATTTGCTGTTATCAACATGACACCAGAAGAAGTAGGGACTGGGCACCGTCCAGCAGTTGACCATTTTAGAATCTTCGATTATATTGCCTATGCCCATATTCTAGATGAGAAACAAAAGAAGCTCGATGACAAAGGAGTGAAATGCATCTTTTTGGGAGTTAGTGAGCCCTCCAAGGCTTACAGGTTGTATAATCCTACTACAAAAAAGATAATCATCAGTCGTGATGTCTTGTTTAATGAGAAAAATGTATAGAATTGAGATATAATAGATCAACAGCAACTTCCATTAATTCTTGAAGAAACAGAAGCTGAAACGGAAAATGGTCAGCTGCTTCAAACACTTTGCTCCTCTATTGCTAATTATTCTAATTCCTTAGATACAGAACAACCATTACACCCATCAAGTGCAGAAAATCAGCATCAACAAAAATGACCAGCTTGGATGATGGATTATGTAAATGGAAATGAACTCTCTAATGATGATGATGCAATTGCTTATTTGGCTCTGTTTGCAGATTGTGATCCCGTGGCATTTCAAGATTCGATCAAAGAATCAAAGTGGCAAAAAACAACGGATGAGGAGATAAATTCTATTAAGAAAAACAACACTTGGGAGTTGTTAGACGTTCCAAAAGGACATAAATCAATTGGTGTCAAATGGGTCTATAAAACAAAGCTGAAGCAAGATGAAAGAGTTGACAAGAACAAAGCTCCCTTGGTCGCAAAGGGATACAAGCAAGAATTTGGTGTTGATTATAAAGAGGTGTTTGCTCTAGTTGCACGACTCGACACCATTCGACTGGTGTTATCCATGGCTGCCCAAAACTTATGGTCCATTTATCAGTTAAATGTAAAATCAACATTTTTGTATGGAGACTTAGAAGAAGAATTGTATATTGATCAACCGCTTGGATATGTGAGGAACGGCCATGAAAATCCAGTAAAGAAAGCATTATACGGACTAAAACAAGCATCAAGAGCTTGGTACAATCGTATAGATGCTTACTTTGCTAAAAAAAAGTTTTCTTAAATGTCCTTATGAACCTACACTTTATACTAAGCTTGGAGATGGTATGAAGATGCTAGTTGTGTGCTTACAGATGATCTTATTTATACTAGTAATGATAGCGCCATGTTTAATGATTTTAAGAAATCTATGATGGATGAGTTTGACATGACAGATTTGGGGTTAATGCATTTTTTTTCTTGGCATTGAAGTTCTGCAATCATCTATTGGGATCTTTATTTCTCAAAATAAATATATCCTAGAGATTTTGGATAGGTTTGAAATGAAAGATTTTGTAATTCAGTCTCCACTCCAATTGAGCTTGGTTTGAAGCTTACCAAAAATAAAGAAGGCAAGAAGGTGAATGCTACTCTTTACAAGTAAATTGTGGGAAGTCTTATGTATGTCACGTCCACTTGGCCAGATATCATGCATGCTGTGAGTTTAATCAGTAGGTACATGGAGAGTCCAACTGATAGTCATCTCTTGGTTGCAAAGAGGATTTTTCGCTATTTGAAAGGTACAACTGATCTTGGAATTCTATATCAAAAAACGCAAATGCTCATGCTTGATTGGGTTTTCAGATAGTGATTATACTGGAAATCTTGATGATAGAAAGAGTACATTCAGATTTGTGTTTATGATGGGTTCTGGGGCTATTTCATGGCTATCTAAAAAATAGCCAATAGTGACATTACTAATCATTGAAGCTGAGTTTATTGTCATAGCGTCGAGTTCATGTCAAGCGATTTTGGTTGCGAAGGTTGCTTGAAGTACTATACAATCAACAGCAAGGTCCAACTTCAATTTATTTATTATGATAATGTTTCTGCCATGAAACTATCAAAAAATCCAGTTTTACGTAGAAGAAGCAAGCATATTGATGTAAGGTATCACTTCTTGCGTGATCTTTGCAAAGATGGTATTGTAGAGTTGGTGTTCTATAAGAGTAAGGATCAGATTGTAGACATTTTGAATAAACCCCTCAAGCCTATTGTGTTTCTGAAACTACGAAGTCTGATTGGAGTATGTTCAAGGCAGAATGCATGTTGACATTAGGCTGCTGAAGTTTCTTTTCAGTTTAAGGGAGGGTGTTAGGATTTGATTATGTTCTGTTTTGATTTACATTGAATAAGTCTTAGTTGTCTTCTTCTGTAGGGATAGGTTATTTGTTCATACTGTTTAGGGATAACTCAGCTAGTAGTTTATTTATTTACCTAACTTTCTGCTAAGTTGTTAAGTGTATTTAAAAACTGCTTCAGTCAAGGAATAATATATCGAATCACTCAACAAACTATTTATCTTGTGTTTGTGTGAGTTCTAGTTTCACAGCCCCAACAAAATTTACAGTGAATCTCTGCTCTGCTCAGCTTAACTCAGCTCAGCTCATACACTTCTCTAATCCAAGTTATCCAACTAACAACAAACACAATTATCAGAAGAAAAATAAGAAAGATCAAACTATAACAAAACGAAACCTACTCAAATAAATCAAAAATTGAATCTTCATGAACTGAAACGGCCAATTGGATCAAGCTTTTGCAAACACTAATATCACAAGGGCTGTGGTGTGGGGGGACTGGCAAAGATATTGACTCATAGAGAATTGAAGAAGGAGAAGATGAATGCGAAGTTCTAGTTGAAGTTGATGGAGATTTCACTATTTTTAGATCGAATCCATAAGCCAAGCTGCCTTCGCTTAAACACAGACATTTCTGGGATGAAATTCAAAACAAAGAATGAAATAATTTAATCCAGCAATGATAATAGGAAACCTTCCTCCTTTCTTCTTCAACAAAGAGCCACAGATTAATTAGTTCAAAGCAGAGTCTCACAAAATTTAAGTACAGAAGCTAAAGAAGATTGAGAATTTAAGGCTTTGAAGCCTAAAGAAAGAAGATAGAATTGAAATTGAAACAAGTGATAAAACCTCAAATTGATGAAGAAAACCCAATTTGCAGACAATCTGAAAGTTGCAGAACCAGATGAACTGGTTGCAAATTCTCAGACCCAATTTCAATTTGTATCAATTGGTGTGGAGGGACTAAGAAAGATATTGCCACAATGGTAGTGGTGTGGGGGTCGCAGTGGCAGAACGGCCGTGAAGGTGGTAGCCGGACGGCGTGGGTGACGAAGTTCATAGCCGAATTTAGGCCTCGTCGCTAAAAGCGATCGAAACAAAGCTCTAGGTTTCCTTATCCATGGAGTCCCCACCTTTCCCTACATCTATCAAAAATCCATTTGATTCTTTATCCTCTCTCTCTCTCTGTCTTTATATCTACATCTATATCTATATTTTTTTCTCTCTATATCGATGTATGTATTTGAGATGGGAGATTTGCACCTGACAGTACGGCCGAGCTACGGTAACGCAGGGGTTGACAAACCTCGCGGTGCCTAGCTGTTCTCTCGATTGGCGTGGCCCCCCAGCCTGTCTTGCACGATCGAGTTAGATTTGGCCGGTCAAACATGGGCTAAGATCTGGCCGAGCTAGGATTTGTTAAACATTCGGCTGGGCGCGCAGTGGTGTGAAGCAACCGAGCAAAGGGCAGCCCGGGATAGACTGAGGACAGGCGAGGGCCTGGAAGGCCCTGACCGGTTAGCCGAGATGGCCGGACTTTATGCGACCTAGAATGATGGTAGAGCGGGGAAAGGCCGGCATGCTCCACGGCCGGTCAGCCAGGATAGACCGGTCATGCGGAGCTCGGCCATGAGAATCAGACTTTCGCTTCTTTCCAAGGGATAGGTCGGCGAGACGCAGCTTGGTTGTGTTGCTTGTGGTGGCAATTCTCCACAAGGGGTAGGCCAGTCGTGGTACTCTGGTTAAGTGTGCCACCTGGACCAATGGCGTGAGGGAGAGGAAATCTGCTCCAGGCACGCGTCAATACCGTTTGATAGTTCTGCGTGTACTGGTTGGAGGACTAGGCCTTTACACGCGTAAAGTGGTGAGAGGCGAGCACTGCCACCTGTCCAGGGAAGGACAGCAGAGGTAGTGCGCGCACAATCCTGAGGCTGCATGGCCAGCCTAGAAATAGCAGTGGAAGATGAACGTTGGAGGCAAGCCATCGATGCAATCTGAACGACTCTCTCTCTCTCTAGACAGTATTCTTCTTCCTCAAGTGATCTGACTTGATTGTCGGAGGGTCTATCCGGCAACCCATCGCCGGGCAGCTCACCGTTTCTTTGTTGCCAGGTTAGACGCCGTCACGTGAAGCTTGAGTTCAAGGAGTACGGAAAGCACTGAATATTTCGCCCCCGTACAATTGGCGCCGTCTGTGGAAAGCTCTTTGATACTCAAACCTTGCTCTCCAAGCTTCTACGACCATTTCTATGGCCAACAATGACGAAACTCCACTGTCCATCGTTGATGGCGTCATGCCAGAGTCTGTCCGACGGAGAGAAGGCCCCCCGAATGTTTCAGCCATGGCGGGCCTAGAAACTTCTCGGCGAGGTGCGCGAGACAAACGCGGGAGGAGTACTGATCGTTCGAAGAGTCCAGAGGGCCGTCGGCGGTGAGGGGAGTCCCATGCGCAGCGCCTGGAGCACAAACTCAAAGACCAGGACGCCCTCATTCGCAAGATGGCGGCTGAGATGGAGATGCTGAAACGCCAGATTAAGGGGAAGGGTGTTGCTGGAGAGGGCAACCTCAGTGAGCGCACCCCGTCCCCTCGTTCTAGCAGTCGCCGCTAGGAGAGGACTCACTCTCTCTCTATCACCAGGAACTATGGGGTTGGAGATTCCGACTAAAGAGAGGGCAGATCCCTCACTCACGACAGCACCTACCACCCCTCACGCCCATCGTCGACGTCGCGATACTCTTTCTCCACCCGTTCCAGAGACCTGAGGGGTGTGTTGGAGGAGAGGGCGCGCCGTCGAGAGGCTCAGAGAGTGCCGACGTTGTAGGGGTTAAGCACCCCAGTTCGTTGTAGAGAAGAAGTGGCGATGCCAGCGCCCAGGGTGGTGGCCCCTGCGCTGGTGGACAAAGAGCTGGCGAAACTTATAGCCACGCCGCTATCTCCAGAAATCGAGGGTATGCCACTCCCTGCCGGATTCCACCAGCCCAAGTTCACCTTGTACGACAGCAAGACGGATCCGTACATGCACGTGAGTCATTACCGGCAAGTAATGGCTGGCCACCAGCGCAATGACGCCTTGATGTGCCTCATATTCCCAGCAAGCTTGGGGGAACCGGGCCTGAAATGGTTCAAAAGGCTTCCAGAGGGGAGTATCGAGGGGTGACAGCAACTAGCGGAAGCCTTCGTCACCAGATTCAAAACCAACACTCGAACACCGAAGGAGGTCGACCATCTCCTGGGCGTCAAGATGGAATCTGGAGGTTCGTTGAAGGCATACAATGCAAGGTACTGGGAAACTTACAACGAAATCCTCCACTGCCCTACCAATCTGGCGATCACTCAATACAAGCGGGGTCTCCTAGTCAGACATAGGCTGCGAGATTCGCTCACAATGCACCAACCCACAACTATGGAGTCCTTGATGCAGCGGATCAATGAGCACATTTGTGTGGAGGACGATGCCGCCTCCGCAACCGAGAAGGTTAATTCGGTCGCGACGGACAGAAGGGTGGCGGGGAAGGTTCACTCGGTCAGGCAGGAGGATAACCGCCCAAATGACCGGTCAAAAAATCAACGTCGTGGCCCAAACTGCGATGATAGAAACAAAGGTCGCAAAAACGACCGAGCTGACGCTCCGCGTGATGCAGAGGAGGATGCCAAGAGAAAATTGAAGGCGCGGACTGGAATCACCATGGTCTTTAAAATCCCTATCTACCGCATCTTGAGTGAGATCCGAGACGAGCCTTTTGTTCGCTGGCCGGCCAAGTTGGGGAATGCATAGAGAGGCTTCAATTCAAGATATCGCTGCACCTTCCATGAGGAACGGGGACACCGAACGGAGGATTGCTTGCCGCTCAAACAACATTTGGAGGGGCTAGTGGCCGCGGGACATCTTGACCAATACATAGATGGGGGTATGAAAGCCGCGCCATTGGGGCAAACCGAGCCAAACGGTCTAGCCGCCCTAGAGGCAGCTCCCCAAGGCGTAATCAACGTCATCCATGGCATCATTGAACCAGCAAGGGTCTGCGAGCTCAGAGGGATGATTAAGAAAGCCGAGCACATGAGGGAAGTGCTCTCCGTTCAGCCCGCTGTGAAGAAAGGGAAGACCGAGGAGAAGGACATCCTTACCTTTTCGAGTAGGGACTTGGAGTGGATCCAGATGCCCCACAATGATGCCCTAGTGGTAACTCTTCGTGTCAAAGACTTTGACATCAAGAGGATCTTGATCGATCAGGGGAGTTCGGTCGAAATTATGTATTATGACGTGTTCAAACAAATGAAGTTGGAGGACAAGGACTTGGCCCCTGCGACGCCCCATTTGGTTGGCTTCAACTCTCAGCCAGAATGGCCGGTAAGGAAGATCATATTGCCGGTCAAAGCGGGTTCAGTCACAAAGCAAGTAGAGTTCTGGGTGCTCAAAGTCCCATCCATCTACAACTTAATTTTGGGCAGGGGCTGGTTGCACGCCATGCAACCAGTAGCGTCGACTTACCATCAGGTTTTGCACTTCCCGGCGCCAAGCGGACAAATAGAGGAAGTTTGGGGAGACCAGGTGATGGCAAAACAATACTTCGTTGCGGTAAATGGCAGCTGAGCAGCCAAAGGGTTTGTCCAAATGATAGAGGGATCGGAAGGGAAGGAAGTCCTGGAAGACGTAGGAAGGAAGGCCGAGGAAAAATCGGTCGAGAATTTGGTAGAGGTGCGAATTGATGAGAACGATCCAACCAAGTTCTTCCTTTTGGGCTCATCCCTGTCCAGCGCTGAGCGACATGAGTACGTTGACTTTCTGATCTCCAATATGGAAGCCTTTGCGTGGACGCCTTACGATATGCCTGGCGTCGACCCAAGCTTCATTTGCCATCGGTTGAATGTCTTCCCCAATGCACGGCCGGTCATCCAAAGGACACGCCGCTTAGCCTTGCACCATGCCGAGGTAGTGGCAGAAGAAGTGAAGAACTTATTGGAAGCTAGGGCTATAGAGGAAGTGCAATACCTTCGATGGATATCCAACACGGTAGTTGTTTCGAAAAAGAATGGCAAATGGCGAGTCTGCGTTGACTACAAGATGGTCAACCGTGCATGCCCAAAGTATAGCTTCCCCCTCCCTCGAATTGACCAGCTGGTGGACTTGACCGCTAGCCATCAGAGGTTTAGCTTCCTGGATGCGTATCGCGGCTACCACCAGATAGCCATGTATGAACCGGACCGAGAGATCACATCGTTCACTACCCCTAGAGACTTGTATTGTTATAAAGTCATGCCGTTCGGACTAAAGAACGCCGGGGCAACCTTTCAAAGGATGGTAACAAAGATGTTCGCTCCCCTTTTAGGCCGCACCATGGAGGCCTACATCGACGATATGGTGGTAAAAAGTAAAGAGAAATCTCAACACATCGCCGACCTAACAGAGATGTTCGCTATACTTAAACACCACAAGCTTCGTTTGAATGCCTCAAAGTGTGCTTTCGGAGTCGGCACCCGGAAGTTCTTGGGCTTTTTGGTCACAAACGGAGGAATTGAAGCCGACCCATCCCAAAATCAAGGCGATACAAGAGCTGGAGCGACCAAACTCCACGAAAGACGTACAACATCTTGCCGGGATGGCAGCCGCGCTGAATAAATTTATCAGCCGATCTTCAGATCGTTGTAGGCCCTTCTTTAAAACTTTGAAGGCCAAGTTCTTCTGGGATGACGAGTGTGACCGTGCACTGGCAGACTTAAAAGTATACCTTTCCTCAACCCCTATTTTAGTCACACCTCAGCCGGGCGAAAAGTTGTATCTCTACTTAGCTGTCTCTCAATACGCGGTGAGCGCGGTATTGGTTCGGGCTGAAGGCATCCAGCACCTACCAATCTTCTACATAAGCAAGACCTTGCTCCCCGCTGAATCAAGATATCTGCCGCTAGAAAAATTAGCCCTGGCCCTAATGATGGCCTCGAGAAAGCTAGCGCACTATTTCCATGCCCATACAATAGTTGTGCTAACCGAGTTTCCGCTTAAGGTACTCTTTAAAAAGGCGGACTTTACCGGGCGAATTTTGAAATGGGCCGTGGAATTGGGGCAATACGACATCAAGTTCCGTCCGCGCACCGTAATCAAGGCTCAAGCTCTTGCAGACTTTGTGGCGGAATTTGCCCCTGGAACGCATCCAGTTTGCCCGGTTGATTTAGCTGGTGCGGATTTAGCACAGCCCATGGTTCAGGCAATGGAGACAAGTGTTGGCTCGCAAGTGGAAGAAAGGCGAAGGGCGACCGAACTAGCGAAGCCGGGTAACTTATTGGAAGACGAACTCAACCAAGACAAGGGAAGAGACCAGAATGAGCCGACCAGAGACTTGGAATTGAGAAGCTCCCAAAACCCCTCTGATTGCTGGAAGCTGTTCATTGGCGAGATGTGGAAGCTCTTCGTCGATGGGGCATCCAACAGACATGGGGTTGGGCTGGGTATCGTACTGACTTCACCGGATGGACTGGTTATCGAGCAAGCAATTACGCTCGGCTTCCCAGTATCCAACAATGAGGCGGAGTATGAGGCCTTCCTTGCCGGACTAAGAAGCACATTGAAAATGAAAGCGTCAGCCCTTATGGTATTCAGCAAGTCCAAGTTGGTGGTCAATCAGGTCTCTGGGGAGTATGAGGCTAGGGATGAGCGAATGGCGAAGTATCAGGCGCTGGTGCGCGCAGAAATCAAGAAGTTCACCGCCATAAGAGTGGAACAGATCAACCGCGAAGAAAACAACACAGCTGATGAATTGGCCGGGCTTGCTTCTACACAGACAGCTTTTCCTAACCCCTTAATGATAGAATTTTTACCTCGACCAAGCATTGAGGAACTAGAAGTGCCCAAGGTATTCTGCACCGACTTGGGACCTTCCTGGATGGACCCCATCATCGCCTTCCTAAAAGATTGAATTCTGCCAGAGGAAAAGAAGGCAGCCAACAAGATCCGGGCTAAGTTAGAGCGGTTTTGGCTCTCTCCATCCGGAGCCTTATACAAGAAGTCTTTTACCGGGCCGTATCTGAAGTGTGTCCACCCCGCCAAGGTGGAAGCTTTCCTCTATGAGATCCATGAAGGCATCTGCGGGAGCCATACTGGAGGCAGATCTTTGGCTTACTGAGCAATTTTCCAAGGTTACTAGTGGCCGTGCATGCAGGCAGACGCGCAGAAATACGCTCGCCGGTGTGAAAAGTGTCAGAAATTTGCTCACCAAATCCACCAGCCAGCCAGAGAGTTGCTCCCCCTTACAAGTCTTTGGCCGTTCGTGCTTTGGGGATTGGATATTGTGGGGCCACTCACAGCTACCCCGGGCAACTGCAAGTTCTTCATCGCCGCTACTGACTACTTCACCAAGTGGGTTGAGGCCGAGCCATTGGCAACCATAAAGAAAAAAGATGTGAAGAAGTTTATTTAGCAAAATGTTATCACTCGCTTCGGTATACCAAAGGCCCTCATCTCAGATAATGGTATTCAGTTCGATGGGAAACTCTTTCGCGGATTTTGCGAAGAGCTGAAGATTGAGTTCTACAATTCAACACCGGCCTATCCTCAGTCAAATGGGCAAGCAGAGGCCTCCAACAAGACCATCCTAGACGGGCTGAAGAAGCGTCTTGAAAAAGCCAAAGGGAAGTGGGCTGAAGAACTCCCTAATGTGCTCTGGGCATACTGCACTATGTCGAGGCGATCGACCGGAGAGACACTATTCGCCTTGGCCTATGGCATGGAAGCCGTTATCCCGCTGGAAATTGGTATGCCAACTATCCGGTCTGAGAGTTTCCAGCCATATTTGAACAATGAAGCAGTCACATTGGAGCTTGACCTAGCCGAGGAAAGAAGAGAACGGGCTTCGATCCACATAGCGGCCTATCAGCAGGAACTCTCCAAGAAATACAACAAGGCTGTGCACCCCAGGCTGTTCAAAATCGGGGATTGGGTCTTGAGAAAGGTGATGGGCAACACGGTGGTCCCTGGCGAAGGAAAACTTGGCACAAATTGGGAAGGACCATACAAGGTGACTGGCCTGGCAGGCAAAAGGGCATACCATCTGGAAGATTTAGATGGTAAAGCTATCCCAGACCGTAGAATGCAGCCAACCTTAAGATCTTTTACTTTTGAAATGTAATCACTTTTGTTACTTAGCTTTCTAGACCTTTAGCCTTCTGGCATTCGATGTAAGGATAGCACTGTTTTTTGTAATGAAAAATAGCTCTGCTTTTTGCTTTATATTGTGTCTTCTTGTACGAAGGCAATACAAGGATGTTAGACCTCTGAGGGTGCCAGGGGCAAGGAGACCGACCTGAACGAGACCGGACTGATTTTCTCTCATCGGTATAGAAACTGACTGCACAAACAGTTGGTGCATGCCCAGTGAAATAATTAGTGTATTGTCCAATTTGCATAAGGCCCGAGCTGATTTTTGCTCGCCCAATTGGGATGTTGGCGTCATGACCAACTTAAATGAAATATTGGTGTTCTGACCAATCCACAGGCCGAGCTGATTTTGCTCAGCCAAATCAAAATGTTGGCGTTTTGTCCAACTGGAAAGAGCCGAGCTGACTTTGCTCGGCCCAACGACATGTTTTTGTCTTGTCCAACTTACAAGAGCCAAGCTGAATTTGCTCGGACAAATGAAATGTTGGCGTTTTACGCAACTCAAACAGGCCGAGCAGATTTTTCTCGGCCACATGGACATATTGGTGTTCTGCCAATCTAAGGCCAAGATGATTTTCACTCGGTGAAAGGGTCGTGGCGTTTTATCAAAATGACAGGGGCCAAGCCGATTTTGCTCGGCCAAAATGAGCTTTTGGTGATATATCCAACCTCCTATAGGGCCGAGCTGATTTTTCCTCGGTCGTTCGAAATATTAGTGTTTTATTTCATCTACAAGGTCCGAGCTGATTTTCGCTCGCCCAAATCAGAGCGTTCGCGTTTTACCCAATTCATGAAGCCGAGCTGATTTTAGCTCGGCCAAATGAAGTGGTGACGTTCGCTCAAAAATTGAAGGAATTCTGATTTTGGCTTGGCATAGTCGACCTACTAGTTGTGATTCATGAACATTTGAATGAAGAAATTTTGCACGTTGCAACCGAACAGAAATAGAAGATCAACGAGCAAAAAGTTCAAATTTTCATTGATTAAGGAAATTACATTACAAATGTGGGGCCTAGCCCGGTTACATTCAAAAAAAAAAAAAAAAGGAAGAGAGGAAAATAAAGAGCAACAAGGGCAGGAAACAGTGGGTCTTTAGTCAAGATTGATCTCGACGGTTTGCTCGGCAGTCGTCGTTGTCTGCTCGGTCAAGCCTTCCTCGATCTCATCTTCCACAGCAACAACTTCCTACTCGGCCTCGCCATCTTCGGCCGTCTCAGAAGTTTCAGGAGGGGTTTGGTCGGCGGGCTGTGCAACGGTGGCTTCTTCCTCGGCAACTTTCTTCACCTCTTCGATGAGCCTTTTTTGAGCGGCGGTGGCATACGCCTGTATGTAGACCGGGATATAGACAGTGGGTGGATGCTGGAACATCTCAGCGTCTTGTCCAAGGCCAACTTTTTCCAAGGCAGCTTTCCAGCCGCACTGGAAAAAGATGTCCTTCGTCGTTTGAACCTGCCGCTCATAAGTCTTCTCGCCCTGCGCGTATCCCCGGTCTTCGACGTCGTCAGCCGCCTTATCCTTCTCTTCCTTGTGGGCGTCGCGAAGTTTACGCAGCTCGGCGAGGTACCGAGCCTTCATCGACTTCACGGCCCGCAGTTTGTCCGCTTCAGCTCGGTCCAGCTTCTGGCCTAGCGTGGCGCGCTCGGCATCTGCCGCCTCCTGCGCGGCCTTCAACTTTTCTATCTCGGCCGTTTTGGCCTTGTTCTTTGCGATGGCATCCCGCAGGCTCTGCCGCACGGCGATCATGCGCTCGTGGGCTAGGTAGTTCTTTTGCGCGGTCAGAAAACAAATGAAGATGGTCAGAATTCAAAGAACCGAGAAATAACCGAGCAATAACTTGAACAAGGAGCTGAGAACTTACCAACACGATCGATTTTGCCACCGAGCGAAGTAGTTTCAGGTCAGATAGCTCGTCGTGCTTCTTCATATCGGTGGGAAGGATCAGCCCCTTGGTCATGTTGAAACTGAGGGAATAATCCTTGTCCGCGTACACTGAATCGGTTGTAGAGACAGCCCAGCCCTTGTACTTGATCTCGGGCGCCCAGACCGGGGGGGCACTTGGGGTTTTGGATGGCCCGCTCAACGGTTGTTCGATCTGGTCACCCAGCTCGGTGGATGCGTGCTCGGTTGAGTCTTCATCCACTAGATTCTGCCCGGTTTGGTCTCTCTTCGGCCGCTTCTTCGACCGACCAGCTGCTTGTTCGCTGGCGAGAGCCAGCACAGCCCCCTCATTCTATGCGACCGGACTGGAAGAGGTCCCTCTAGATGCCTCCGGTGGTTGCGAGTCGCTCGGTTCACCAGTGATCATCGATTTGATTGCCCAAATTTTTGCCATTTCTTGCTCGGCAGTGAGTGGAACAAGCTTGATCGGTGGGAGATTTGGATCTGGCTCTGGAGAAGGCGCATGCAAAAAGTCGGTCACCCTGCTCTTGGGCGGTGCGGTGTAGTGATAGGTCAGTTCGAAGCCGAGCAGTTTTGGGGATTCGCGCTCCTTGGCCGGATGGTGCAGTAAGACTCTTATAACCTCTTGGTTAGCCCGGTAGTAGTCTTCTGTCAAGTGCTTGTAATCTGCAAAAAGAAGACAACTGTTAGATCAGCAAGAAGAAAATCAATGCAAAAAGAAGATGACGCAGTTTGCCAAGCTACTCACCAGCACTGCCAAAATCTTTCCTAATATACCAGCCCGGTATGGGTGCCTCGGTGTCCTCATAACGACCGGACACCCACAAGAAGTCATCGTCGTTTGTCTCCTTATCTGGGTTACCCTCTATGAGTTTTGCTCGGCCCTTCTTGACCTTCAGGTACCAGCAAAACCCTCCCTTATTTTTGCTAAGGCTGTATTGATGTAATATCTCGGCGAGACCGAGATTGAGACCGAGCCTCCGATTTAGCTCGGCCATGCCGTTTATTATCTTGTACGTGTTGTTTGAGACTTGGGTCGGACAAAGCCTTGTCTGCCTCAAAAATTCGCAGATCAAGGGTTGGACCGGGAAGCGAAGCCCTCCCTCCACAATGGATACGACCGTGAAGGGGCACCGATCTAAGTCACCCCATGGGGTATCTCCCTTCTTGGCTAGCTCTAAATGGACATCGTCTGGAATGTTGTACTCCTTACGAAACTCGGCTAGTGCACCGGGCAAGCTCACCATGAATCGGTACTTCCCCATCTATCTCAGTTTTATTTGGTGATTTAATTTGTATCTCGGTGAAAAATTTTGGTGTATTTGCTCGGACTTTGAGCTCCACCAGTGATAGTTCTGGACTGGCTTGGTTGGCCCTAGTTTGTTCTGCATTGTTAAGAAATAAGTCCAAGGGTTAGCACGGCATAAATTGCACGGCTTCAATGTGGATTTTTTAGCTCGGTGAAGGGTTTTTGGGTTTTTGACCGGTTCGACCCCTATCTTGGCTAGACTACTTGACCGATTTGGCCTTCCTAGTTCAGTTATGATTCCTTATTTTCAGCTCGGTTGCGGCCTTAACGAGAAGACTCAAACCAGTTTTTGCTCGACCGAAGTTTTATTTATGGATCTAAGTTGCCTACTTAGCTCGGTCCTACCCAGATTCAAGTTGTTCATCCTAAGTTCAAGGTTCGTTCATTCAAGTAAGGAGAAATAGGGGCACGAAGGCCCCATCCATTCTTTCAGTTTTTCCCTAGGGTGTTCAAGTGTTGCCCCGAAGAAGGGGCATCAACAAGATTCTAACATTCTAAGTTCAAGAATACAAAGAACACAGACATGAAAAACGAGAGAGTGATGAAGAAACTTACCAGTGATGGGTGCCAAGAAGAGATCGAGCAACCAAGAGCTTGATTACAGCTTCGGAAGGAACGAAAACGGACGGAGATGATGCGAAGGCAGCACTGTCAGCAACGGCAGTGAAGGATGGAAGCTTGAAGGTTTCGAGAACTAGGGTTTTGGGCTTTGAGGAGGAGATGAATAGTGAGGGGGGGTTTTGACCCTTCGTCTGTGTATAAACGAAAGAGGAAGGAAACCCCAAAGGGCGCCGTCGTTTGAATTTCGAGCATGGGAAGACAGCTGTGGTGTTGTACGGTCTAATGGCGTGAGGCTACGTGGCATTGAGAGTGCGGTTGTCAGTACGGCTATACGACCCTTGACAAGACTACTGAGGCAATGACCGACCAAATAGGATAGCTCGGCAACGGCTTTGGTGCCAATCACGCTCGGCTTGTACTGGCGCAACTCGGGGACCGTTAGCTCGGTCATGGTGGTAACCCCAATCGCGATTAGCTCGGATGAGATTAAGGGGCAATTGAGAGGGAAGATTTGCACCTGACAGGGGTTGACAAACCTCGCGGTGTCGAGCTGTTCTCTCGATTGGCGTGGCCCCCCGGCCTGTTTTGCACGATCGAGTTAGATTTGGCCGGTCAGACATGGGCTAAGATCTGGCCGAGCTAGGATTTGTTAAACATTCGGCTGGGCGCGCAGTGGTGTGAAGCAACCGAGCTAAGGGCAACCCTGGATAGACTGAGGACAGGCGAGGGCCGGCATGCCCCCGACCAGTTAGCCAAGATGGCCGGACTTTATGTGACCTAGAATGATAGTAGAACGGGGAAAGGCCGGCATGCTCCACGGCCGGTCAGCCAGGATGGACCGGTCACGCGCAGCTCGGCCATGAGAATTAGACTTTCGCTTCTTCCCAAGGGATAGGTTGGCGAGACGCAGCTCGGTTGTGGTTTTTGTGGTGGCAATTCTCCACAAGGGGTAGGCCGGTCGTGGTACTCTGGTTAAGTGTGCCACTTGGACCAATGGCGTGAGGGAGAGGAAATCTGCTCCAGGCACGCGTCAATACCGTTTGGCAGTTCTGCGTGTACTGGTTGGAGGACTAGGCCTTTACACGCGTAAGGTGGTGAGAGGCAAGCACTGCCACCTGTCCAGGGAAGGACAACAGAGGTAGTGCACGCACAATCCTGAGGTTGCATGGCCAGCCTAGAAATAGCAGTGGAAGATGAACGTTGGAGGCAAGCCATCGATGCAATCTGAACGACTCTCTCTCTCTATAGACAGTATTCTTCTTCCTCAAGTGATTTGACTTGATCATCGGAGGATCTATCCAGCAACCCACCGCCGGGCAGCTCACCGTTTCTTTGTTGCCAGGTTAGACGCCGTCACGTGAAGCTTGAGTCCAAGGAGTACGGAAAGCACTGAATATTTCGCCCCCATACAGTATTCAATTTCGATTGTCAATCAGTGAAGGTTGCCGGAGATGGGGGTTGGAAGGGATGGTGGTGGTTGTTAGGGTTTTTAGATTTTGGGTGTTAGGAGAAAGAGAAAGGTTAGGATAGGGTTAATAAAAGAATTATGAAATAAAAAAGTAAAAAATTCAAATTCTAGGGGGTAAGAAGTTAAATAGGTGGTGTAATTAGAATTTTTTAAAAAATAAAAATAAAAATTGACTTTTTAATTATTTTAATAATTGCCAAAATAACCTCTTGTCTCATAAGAGCTACTCCCATAATTAGGTAAAGCTGGTGCATTTTTAAAATAGTAGGAAGCCTTACAATTCTCTCTTCAATGGTGACGTAAAATTGTTGTTATAATTTAGTATTATTATTTATCAAAAATATTTGGCACAAAGAATAGTTATAGGTAAAATTATTAACTTATAAAATGAAATGAGAGATGATAATGACTTATTGTGATTAAAAGTAGAAAAATTACAATTCAAGGGTTGTGATTAAAGTAAGAAGATATAGCAAAGGAGCCATTGAAGCAACATTATTAATATTAGTAGCTTGTGTTACTATTTATGACTAAATATAATAATAAATAGAGTTTTAGCAAGTAAACCATTGGAAATGCTCTAATAAAAATTAAACCAACTTGATTTAGAATTTGAAAATACAACTAGCATAATTGATCTCTACCTTCCATATCTTAATTTTTTTCTTTTTTTCTTTTTTTTGGGGCTAACTTCTTACATTATATGTAAATGCATTTTATGTGTATAGTTAAATATTAGTGTAAGATATTAATAAAAAAAATAAGAGAAAATATTCTTTTGTTACTTCAATGGAAATATTTAGGCCGTTCAAAAAAAAAAAAGAAGGAAATATTTAGGTATATGTTAGTATATGATATATGATGTTAATTAAAATTTGTGTTAGATGATAAAATATTTGTTAATTATAAAGAGGAAATTATCCAAGTGAGCAGAGAGGAGGGGGAGGGGAGGGGAGGGAGGGGTCAAAATCGTGAGAGGAAAGGGTAAAAAGCTTGACAATAAGAGGCTTTTCCCAAATTAAGCCAAAATAGCAACTTATTTTCCAAACTAGGCCTAATTTGGACGAAATTCCCAAACTAGGCTAAAGTGCTATTACAAACCATGCTTTCACTGTTTCTAGGACTTTCCTGCGGAAAATTTGTGAAATAGTAAAAGCGTGGTTACAAACCACGCTTTTAATTAAGAAAGCATGGTTTGTAACCACGCTTTTAAAAAAATTTCATTTATACATAAAACGTGGTTAGAAAGCACGCTTTTAAGCAAAATTTGTTTTTTTTTAGAAAACGTGGTTTCAAACCATGCTTTTACTGTGCTTATAATTAAATTTTGTTTTCTGAAGAAAACGTGGTTCCAAACCACGCTTTCACTGTGCATATTTATTTTCTTAAGAAAACGTGATTCACAATCACGCTTTCACTGTTGAAAACAGGAAGCATGGATTGCAACCACGCTTTTAACAATGTAAAATCCGTGGTTAAATGAAAGCATGGTTCATAACCACGCTTTTACAACTTATATAAAACCCCCCAAGCCCCCTCATTTGCAATCACGTTTTTTACACTTACGTTTTTTTCGACTCTCGCTCTCAGACTCTCGCTCTCGCTCTCCCCTCTGCTCTACTCTCAGACTCTCGCTTTCCCTCTACTCTTAGACTCTTGCTCTCGCTCTCCCTCTGCTCTCAAACTCTCTTTCTGCTCTCACTCGCTCTCTCTGCTCTCTCTCCGTCCGTGAGTTGCTCTCTCTCGCTGGTATGGCATCTGTCTCTTTCCGTCTCATTTGAATTTTATGTGTTTATTGTGTTTGTGAAAATGTGAATGTATGGTTTTGAATTGGTAAAATGTTGTGGTTTTGAATTGTGAAAATTTTCTAGGGTTTTCAATTGAATGTGAAATCATAAATTAGGGTTAGGGTTTTGAATTGTGAAATCAGAAATTCAGGTTAGGGTTTCAGAAATTAGGGTTTTGAATTTTGAATCGTGTCTATATTTTTTGCATTGTGAATTGTGAATCCTGTCTATATTTTTTGAAATTAGGGCTTGGAATTTTGAATTGTGAATAAACCAACCTATATTTGTTGAATTGGAAATTTTATTTTTTGCTTGTTAATAAAAGGAATTTTTTTTAATTAAGAATAAAATTATGAGAATTGAAATTCATATAATTGAGAATTGGTAATGTCATATTATGAAATTCATATAGTTGAGAATTGAGAATTGAAATTCATATTATGAAATTCATATAACCGCTGCTTCTAGTTTATGAGAATTGGTAATTGAAATATATTTTTAATATCATTAAAAATTATTATTTGTCTTAATGATTTATTAAGACAAAAATTTATTATAAATGGAATAATCATTTATTATTATAAGGGAATGATGATTCTAGATGGGAGACTAAAAAATGACCATTTTTATGTCATTCTATCTCATTTCAATGACTAAATAAAACAAAAGGTATAAAATGACTAATTAAGTAATCGATCTTAGAGTTTGATACATTTCTTATACATATTATAATTGTTGTTTTAGATATATTTTATAAATTATATATTTCTATTCGTAAATCAAAACATATCGGATAAATTACACTCACATCTCTTAAGATAATATCTTACAAATTTAACATAATCACACCGACCTCTTTAGACCGGGTTGAGTTCCACACGAACTTTGTCTAAAATGTTCACAGACTTGGGCCGAGCTCTTAGACAGGCTAGGCACAATGTTATCGTAGGCACTATGAGCTACGCGGAGCTATTTACCTAGGCCAAGTCAACATAATTAGGATGACCCCCATTATAAACACAATATCATTCCTCAATTTCGATATTGAACACAGTAATATTAATGGCACAATTTGGAACAATACTTAGTTTTTTCTTTAAATTAACACCTGCTGCCCATTGTAACATTGCTTCAACATCATCCAGGTATTAGATCATCTCTATTAGATTACTTAAATTTTACTTTAAAATATTATTAAATTTTTTTTCTCTATTTTAGAAATCTCTTTTTCATCTATTTTTCTTAACAAATTCTCTATTCTTTCTCTATTCTATTAACAAATTCCTAATTTTTTTTTCTATTCTATTAAAATATTATTTTTAATAATAAATTTAAAAGAAATAAAAATTATAAATGTGTATTGTACTCCCTAAACAAAACAAAGCAAAATAATAATAACAATAATAAAAATAGAAAAATAGCAAATATTAGTTTAGGATATGATATAAGGGAGCTGGTGGTGATATAAGGGAACTCCAACGCCATAAAATAGATAAGGAAATAATTTAGGGGGATAGATGGAGATGCTCATACCTAACACAATTCCCACCAATTAAAAAATCCAAACCATACTCTCCATACCAGTGGACAATGTAAAAGTACATGGTTGACGGTTTCAATTTCCTTCCTGCAAAAGAGAGACAAAGTGCTAGCATTATTATCCAACACCCCAATTCTATGTAGAAAATTGATGTTTTCACTCTGCCCCTCCAAGCTAACCAACAAAAAAAACTGAATTTTGGGAGGTGCTACATTCTTCCATAACCATTTGGAAAATCAAACCAAACAATTTATTTTTGTCAAATTTATTTATATTTTTTCAAAAAAATCAAAAAATAATTTAAAAAATCAAACCAAACCGCTATATCATGTATTATTTTTAATATATATTCAATAAAATTAATAATTTTTATAAAAAATATTAACTTTGATATTAGAATAATTTGAAGACATTTCATCATAAAACACTAACATTTAATTTTATAATTTTTTAATAAAAATTTAAAAAAATTTAATGAGCTGAATTTGTAATACATATAATAGTATTATAGTATAAATTAAAATTTCCTCACAAAGCTTAAGAAAATTTGAAAAAGTTTTTGAAATGGGTATTGAACGAAGGGACTCATTGCCACTTTCGCTTTGTGACTGTCCACCACCATTGAAAAGGAAAATCTTAACATTATGTTTTAATAATTTTATTTTGATTTATATAATTAGAAGTCATTATTAATTGCACCGTGCCTTCAGGCACGCGCATACACTAGTTATAATATATGCATCAAAAGAGTCTTAAAACATTCTAATTAATAGTCCATAGAAATTTCCTAGGTAAGAAGGAAAAAAAAAAAATGGCACTTTAATGGGTAAGCCTGTGTTTCATAATACCAAATAATTACTACGGATGGCCCAATAGATTGACATGGATAACTATCCAAAATTTACTACATAGATTTAACCACCAATATAAGCCCATAAGCCAAGGCACAAACCTCTTTTGAGAATGAAAAAAATTAATTTATTGGTTTATTTTGATTATATTATCTCTCTATTTTTATTTTTTTTGTATGTTTAAGAAAAAAAAAAAGAGTAAATAAATTAATTTTTTTTCTTACTTTTCAGAACAAGCCAAAATGAGCTTTTTGTTTGAATTTCATAACAAAGCCTCTATGATTTCTAAAAAGTGGACGAGAGTTACTATTTCACATAGGAAATAACTTTGTCATTAAGGTCCCTAATGGCACAAGTTTGAGCAAATCAAATTAACTTATCTTTAATTGTCCATAAATCTGAAGAATTGGATCACCAGTTTTAAAAAATTAAGAATAATGTTTGAAACCTCTATTTTATATTGTCCAAATCAATCGAGTTATTTCAACTCAATGAAAATAATAATAATTTCATACAAAACTTACACTATGATTTAAGATGTTTGTATGACTTGTCCAATTTTGTCCAATCTCATTGAATAAAAAGAATACTTGATAGAATGAAGTGTTTTTTAAATGTGTGATATATCTGTCTACTTTATCAAAATACTAAAAAATAGATCAAGATTTATAAAAAGAAAACAAAATAAGTGTTTTTTAAATTGGTCCCACTTACATGCGTACGATTAAATCATTGCCTAAATTAACGGTTGTGTAGAGTCATTATTATTTATTTATTTATTTGGAGTGAATGCCTTTTAAAAATTGATCATATTGAGGGAGGGAGGCCCTTGCCGCAATGGTAAGGTTGTTTTATTATGTTGATAATTATAAAATAAAATAAATCTATTATAATTCGAGTGTTATGGATTCAAATCATAAAAATAATGGGCTTGTTTGGTTTGTTTTTCATAAAAAAATTTGGGAAAATTTATCTACAAACAAATTTTTTCAAACAAAATCTCAAAATTTTGTTTACCTACTTTCCAAAATAACTTTCTCTCTCATACACATCAAATCAATCACTTTCTGTAAAACTCTCTCCCCAAAACAATTTTCCACAATCATTTCTGAAAGAAGGTAAACCAAATAAGTTTTCGTACTTTTTATCTCAAAAACTACTCTACAAACACAAACCAAACACACCGTCTCTGGATACTGAATAATGCGCATGCATATATCTGATATTCTTCTAAACTCTGCCATGACTGTAATATTTGGAATTATCTCTTTACAGATCTTGTAAATCAAAATGGGTCACGAGCTAAAAATCTTGTAGTTTTGTTATAAACAAACAAAATTGATCATAAAATTGAATACAAATACATATATACGCATAAAATTTTATAGAGTTTGGTACTATTTTGAAAAAATTTATCCATCTATATACATTTTGTGTACAGTTCTATAACCATTTTTGTACTCTTAGACTTATTCAAAATCTGAAGTTATTGCTGCTATGTAATTCAAAATTTCTTTTTGTTTCAAATTCACTAAACATTTTTGTATAGGACATTTATACATGTGTATGAATTCCAAAAAGGATCATATGAACAAAGCATATCTAATCTAAAAAAGAATGAGAATAAAAAAAGACCAATGACAACAAAGAATTAAGACAAGAAGTATAGTTATTTTGATGTTTTTTATGAATTAAGACAAGAGAGCAATGACAACAAAGAACCTTCACGCAGAAAAGATAAGAGTCTCCACATAGGAAGTAAAAAAAAACTGCACGTAGAGATGAAATCTCAGCTGTTGTTTTATACGAATAAAAATAAGTGAGAAAAAATGAGAAAATAAACACTAATAAACAAATTCAGACACAAATAAAAATGTGACAAAATATAAATTGAAGTAATGTTTCACCTCTACAGTTCCTTCTACCCTGAAAAATATAAATTGACAAAAATGAGAGGGCTGATTTTTATAGGAAATTGTCACTTATGATATAAATGTCACTTATAGGAAATATAAATTGTCTTTTGACTCCTACAACTTCCTTTCATCAAGTGTCCGCCTAAATAAATTCAAATAACGAACACAAAAACAAAAGCAGGTTAATTTACAAAAATCAAATCAACACTGAAATATTATCAAAACAAAGAAGAAGAAACATGGAAAAAGAAAAATTTACATTTACTGTGTACAAGAGTATGATGTTAATCGTAATAAATAATAGAAAAAGCAGAACACAGGAGTTCCATAGACAGTTATGTCCAAACAAACCAACATTCTTTATGTGTTGTAAGCTTTTTTCTTAAAAAGCTAAAAAATCCAAAACATAAGATTTATTTTAACTCATATTTTAATTAAAAAATGAATAATGATTGTTGGATTACAATTGCTGATTACTTAAATAAAGTTATTGCCTCACAAGTAATTGTAATTGAATGATTTAAAATTCATATAATTATTTTAGAAGTAAAATTCGATATATGTATATTGTTAATATTTTAATGTTTATTGTTTCATTGAAGCAAGTATATGGCAACTGTTCCAATTATCTTCTACTGGGGGGAAAACATAATTCGTGATCCCGATGAAGGTGTGTCATATGATGCTGAGCCGAAAGGGATATATGAGGTGCAACTTGGCACCACGCTTAGCAATTTGGAGGAGATGTTTATGTCCAAGGTGGCAAGTTACGGAAAAACTGTCCAATTGATCTTCAAATGTAGATATCCTTATTGCCAGTGGCAAGCAACCAGCAAATACAAGATATTACTGATCAATGACGATGAGGCGTTGAACACCGTATTAAGTATCGGTGGAAGTTTCCAACTATCAAATTGTTTGTGAACAGTATTACTTGCACTCTGTTTCATAGTTATTTATGAACAGTATTACTTTAAAACAAAGAAAATTAAAGCCGCTGTTTCATTTTATGATTTAATTTATAATTTTTTGAAAACACCAATTTGTACTGAAATCGTCAGTTCGAAGTGACTACTTACTGTATCAAAAAAGCAAGCATGAAAAAATAGTGTAATGTGGCGATGTGACAACTCACTGCATTACTGATTAATTTGACAACTCACTGCTCGAATATGAAGGGATTGCATTGTGAAAAGGACGACCTATAATTATGATTTTATCTAACAACCACGTCCATGACTACATCATAGGTACACAAAGTCACGGGTACTCAGGATTGCATGAAATGAATAAGATACAATAATATAGCGGGTATCACTTCTTCCATAGTGCCCCGACTCAATTATCGTCATCAGGTCATCTCCATTTAACCCCCAGTATGATGTCTATAAATAGCGCTACCCCCAGTGTGATATTTTTTCAAGTCATAACAATAGTAATATATCTACAATTACTATTATTATTAATTTTTTTATTTTATGAACAATGTCTTCAAGAGGTGCAGGAAGTTCACGCTATCAAAGAAATCCGAAAGTGTGGCTACTGCCTCCATTTACTTATGACTACAAGAGCGAAAAGTACTCGAGTCCGAAGGATTATTATGTTGGTATCCGAGCAGAATGGGCGTTCAGGGTAACGGAGCAAGAAAGATTGTTTAATGATCTACGTAACTTTGGGGCACCGGTACCTCATCGTTGTTCATTGACCATGGCTAGACGAAATGTGAGTGACTATGAAAAAGCAGTTAGCAGAATTAAGAAGGAGAACAACAGAATGTTGATGCGGAGATGTCAACATTTCATGCTTCAACTAGCCACCGAAATGGCAGAAGCAAGCAACAGAGATTTGACAATGATTAAGCGAAATAATGTCTTAAACAATGAAAAATATCTCCCTGACTACTAAATGTCAGATGAGGAATGAGAAATCAAACACCTTTATCTTTCATATATGTTTGTATGTTGTGTCGTATCTTCGTTACTAGAGTGTAAGACAATGTTGTCGTTCATCTAACTTACGGATGTATTTCAACTATTTGTTATATGAACCTGAAGTTTATGAAATAACTACATTTATAAGTACACATGTCAAGATTCGTTACGAATTTGTATAAGCATTGCAAAGCCATTACACATGATAGCTGTATGTTTGAAATTATTGTAAACAACTATGCATCAGAGTTGTCATGTCAACTTTTATGACCTGAACAACTATGCATCAACTTTATACGAGTTGTCACTTTTATTTATTACTCAATGCATATCTGAAGGTTTTAAGCAGAGTTCAAATCCGCTTAGAAATTTAATTTGACTTTTCCGCTTACAAATATAATTCAATTTATTTTGCCTTCACAATATATTTAATTTCACTTTTCACCTTACATATTTCATTTAATTTAATTGGAGAAGTTTGACCAATTTAATTTGAAGTTAATTATGTGTTGATTTAAGTCGGTGTTGTTCTTATCTGCATACTAGGCTTAAAAATTAAATAAAAGACCTTCCAAATATTTAATTTGCACTTTAGGATTGACCACCAAAATATTTGAGATTGTAATATTATTATCATTTAATTATTTACTTAATTTTTATATTTGGGTTCTCACAGAACAGGTAGCTCAGTCAAAATTTCCCTTAACAAGGGCTCCTCAAATAGTGACCTCTACGTAAAGAATTTCAATCTCCATCAGGTAAGAAGAAAGAGTCACCTTCCAATTCCTGAAAGTCCAGTGAAAATGATGACTCTGATAAGGAATGGGGGGTTGACACAAAACTAAACTTGGGGGCTAGACAAATATTACCCAAAAATAAGTGGTTGGTCTAGTTGGGGGAATAATAAAGTTCAGACAAACAAACTACCGCCTTCAACAACACAGAAAACAGAGCAGGTAGCTCAATCAAAAGCTTCCCTTAACTGGGGCTCCTCAAATAGTGATCCTCTACGTAAAGAATTTCAATCTCCATCAGGAAAGAAGAAATAGTCGCCTTTCAATTCTTGGTAGTCCAGTCAAAATGATGACTCTGGTAAGGAATGTGGGGTTGACAGAAAACTAAACTTAGGGGCAGGACAAACAACCTCAAAGCCAAGTGGTTGGTCAAGTTGGGGGATTAATAAATTTCCAAAAAACTGTTCTTGGAAATTCGAAAACCAAGTAAGTTTTGGATTTAAAATTTATAAAAATTATTTTTAATATATACAAGCAAACAAAATTTTAAGTTTGACAAACTCTTTTAAAAAATGTAATTATAATATTCATTTCAAAATAACTCTATAATACAGATCATCTATTTGATGCAGTGATGCAGTGACATTGAACACAGTTAATAAATTAATCCCTCTACGAATTGGTGAATTTTACATGGGCACAATAAACTTCGTACGCATGCGTGCTTCTTTCATATAGTGAATAGTCACTTCGAAGTTACAATATTGAGGTCTGAAATATGGTGTTTTGAAGAAATTTGAAATTCAATCATAAAATCAAATGGAGGAGGGTAGAAGATAAAATGCTATACTAGTTCGTGACTTGTCAACATGTAGTGACTTGTAAAGTCAGTTTTTCGATTTTTCTTACATCCTTCGTTATAGTGAGTAGTCACTGAGTTGTCACATCGAACATGCAAGTGAGTTATGTTCCAAAAAATTCAAGTTGCGTTTCTAACACCCCTCGCCCTTTTTATTACATTGACAGTCTCACATGGCAACAGTGACTTTGC
The DNA here is from genome assembly GCA_036172215.1 of Camellia granthamiana. Taxonomy (NCBI): domain Eukaryota; kingdom Viridiplantae; phylum Streptophyta; class Magnoliopsida; order Ericales; family Theaceae; genus Camellia; species Camellia granthamiana. The sequence goes on along the minus strand of CM069903.1, from coordinate 146,272,127 downwards.
GCATACGCTTTAATTTTCACGAATTTACCTTACAGTAAGCATGCCCTTATTTTGTCAGTATATGCAGATGGTTTGTCAAGTCATGTGACTTGGTGCACAGGCATTGGTTTTCTCGATTTTTTGATTACAGTGACAACTCATCTCTTATTGATATATGTGGGATTGTCAATTCATAAAGTCACATGGCAACAGTGAATTCACTGATTTACCTTACAGTGAGCATGCCCTTATTTTGTCGGTATATGCAGATGGATTGTCAAGTCATGTGACTTGGTGCACAGGCATGGCTTTTCTCTGTTTTCTGATTACAGTGACAACTCATCTCTTATTGATATATGTGGGATTGTCAATTCAGAAAGTCACATGGCAATAGTGAATTCACAGTATTTGCTTTTCTCTGTTTTTTCATTCTAGTGACAACTCATACCTTGTTCGTATATGTGGGATTGTCATGCAGAGACATTTATTTTCTATGGTTTTTCCTTCAGTGTCTTTCTAAAGCCGTTCATGACCAACTATATAAACGACTAAAGGTGAAGACACAACCTTACAACTCATTTCGCCCTACGAAATTATCATTCATTTGTTTAAAAAAATTAGCATGGCTACACGATTCATGGGAGGGAGTGCGAATCGCAGATGTGGTAGGACCTTGCAAAGGGGTGACAGTTCACGACGAGGAGGGGGAAGAGGATGTGGCGATGTTGAAGACGAAACAATAATACTTGTTTTAGATTATGCTTGTGGTTATCGTGATAGGTTTGGGAAGCGACATTTTTTTATGCCTAAGTATTATCGAGTTCAAGGAGGTTCATGTATGGAGCCATCTGACAATCAAACAGGATATGGTTTATCTGACGCTGCTCGTCTGAAGTGGCCCGCACTATTTATAGGGCAAGTACAGCTAGAAACCTTAAGTCGGGAAAATCAACTTAAGGTGCCAAAAGCACGTTCTGTTGAGATCAAAAAGGAAGATTCTGATAATGTTGATCGACTATGTGAAGGACTACAACGTGAGATTTCTCAAATGCGCCGTAGGTTAGCCCGTGATATGCAACTATACATAGTTAAGAAGGATGCCTAGAAGAACAGAACAGAACCAAATGTTGTGGCTATCAAGGGTATCATGGAGGATCCTGAACTTGTCTCTGACCCTGAGCTTTCGGATTATTCAGACTCTGAGATTGCCGATTTAAGCGCGAATTAGGTGTTTATGTCTATACTTCGGCAATATTAGGTCATGCATTAATATGTAATGTGTGTGTTAGACTAAGTGCTTCCGTAATGAGTTTGTTAGATTGTCTGCCTAATATTTGTCTATCTAACTGTCATGTTTATGTATTGTGTATTCAGTTCAGGGTGTCCACAATGTATGTATTGTGTGTTCAGTTCATGGTGTCCAAAATGTATTTTTGTGGGAGACTTATGTCTGTACTATCTATGTAACTGAAAACTGTTACATTTGCAATTTCAGTTATGTTGTTTTCATGCCCGTACGAGTATTTAGTAAATTAGTGACTTCATATATTATGTATTAAGATTTATTACAAAAATGTTGACAAAATTTATTTTAGAGGAAATACACATTCTCTTAACTTGTTCATCTTCTCAATCGTGACAATCCAAAAATGTAACCATTATTCATTGAATATAACAAATAACGTTCTTATTCTTACAAAAAATACACTACCAATTGAATAAAACAAATAACCTTTCCATTCATTCATTCATTGCACAACATCAGTCTTATGAAATAAGCGAAACCAATTAAATCACAATAACATCAACTCCAACCCAATATTTACATTACATAAGTTCCTGTTCATAATTAGACACCAAATTACATACAAGTTACATTACATAGCAAAAAACGGAAAAAGTACCATTCGTATGTAAAAAATACATCACTAAAATTTAAGGTCTTTCTCTTCTTCCTTCTTGTTGCAGCTCTCGCGGTGGCCTTTCTTGGCCTTTTCCGCGGTGCTCTTCGCGTCTCACCCTTCGTCGTTGTTCGTCGAAGTGCAGAGTGTGTGGGTATGCTTCGGACTGTAGAGCATGTATATCACCTTCTAACCCAAAACAAAGACGAAAGAAAATTTTTTTTTAATGAAAACGGCTAGAAAACGGTTTTACTAAACTGGTTTTTTGAATTACATTATCACCTTCTAACCCAAAACAAAGACAAAAGAAAAAAAAAATTTAAATGAAAACGGCTTTAGTAAAGCCAAAAAAAATGCCTAAATTACATTATCACCTTCTAACCCAAAATAAAGACAAAAGAAAAAAAAAATTAAATGAAAATGGCTTTAGTAAAGCCAAATTTTTTTTTTGAATTACACCTTCTAACCTAAAACAAAGACAAAAGAAAAAAAAAAAAAATTTACATGAAAACGGCTTTAGTAAAGCCAAAAAATATTTCTGAATTATATTATCACCTTCTAACAAAAAACAAAGATAAAAGAAAAAACAAAAAAAAAATTACATGAAAATGGCTTTAGTAAAGCCAAAAAACATTTCTGAATTACACATTCTAACCCAAAACAAAGACAAAAGAAACAAAAAATAAATTAACATGAGAACGGTTTTAGTAAAGCCAATTTTTTTTTTGAATTACATTATCACCAAAACAAAGACAACAACAGCAAAAATATATATATATATATATATTTACATGAAAACGACTTTAGAAAAGTCGTATTAGAAAACGGTTTTAGTAAACTCGTTTTCTGAATTACATTATCACCAGAACAAAGACAATAGAAAAAAAAAATTACATTAAAACGCCTTTAGGAAAGCCGTATTAGAAAAACGGTTTTAACAAACCCGTTTTATGAATTACACCAGAACAAAGACAACAGAAAAAAAAAAAAATTTACATGAGAAATATTTTGTGGCAATTTTATGTTGAAAAATATAAACGGATTTTACAATGTTAAAAGAGCGTGGTTGTAATCCACGCTTTCTGTAGTGAACAATGAAAGCGTGTTTGTAATGCACGCTTTATGTAGTGAACAGTGAAAGTGTGATTGTGAATCACGTTTTCTTCAAAAAACAAAATTTAATTATAAGCACAGTAAAAGCATGGTTTGGAACCACGTTTTTTGAAGAAAATAATTTTTGCTTAAAAGCGTGCTTTCTAACTACGTTTTATGTATAAATGAAATTTCCTTAAAAGCATGGTTACAAACTACGCTTTTATAATTAAAAGCATGGTTTGTAACCAGGCTTTTACTATTTCACAAATTTTCTGCGGGAGGGGCTTGAAAAGAGTGAAAACGTGATTTGTAACAGTGCTTTAACCTAGTTTGGGAATTCTGTCCAAATTAGGCCTAATTTGAAAAATAAGTTGTTATTTTGGCTTAATTTGGAAAAAGACCCTGACAATAAGGTATTGTTTTAAAATTTTAATTCTAACATACATTTTAGAAAAAATTATAATAAAAAAAAAATTAAGGTTTTTACTATTGAAATAAAATAAATTATGAATTTTTAATTTTATCAATTTAAATCATAAAATTTTAATTTATTTTCAATTTAAATAGTTTGTTTATTTTCATGTTGTAAAACCGACAAAAAAATAATATTTTAATTATTATACTTAATGTAAGTGTATATAAAATGTCTAAAATATATATATTTTTTTATTGAGTTTAAAAACTAACGTATCATGTTTTCGTTGATTTTACTTAAGAAAAGGAGGCAAATAATTTAGAATGAAAACAAATCAAACAATTAAGGTTTAAATTGATAAAATAAAAAGTAAAAAAATTATTTTATTACAAAGGCAAAACCCTTGAATTTTTTTCAGATAATTTTCTCCTACATATTAACATATTTTATTATAACACTCTCACATACTAAATTAATAAATCAAAAAATTAAAATTCTACTTTTATTAATTTTTATATAAGAAACTAATCCACACAATTTCAACACAGATGCTCTCATTAGCATGAAATTCACCAACAGAGGTTAATTAAGTGGTAAAATCTTTGGATTTCTCGCTCAAAACATGGGTTGGGGTAACTGTGGTGTCCTTGTTTGAGGTGTATTATGTTCTTATTTTTATGATTCAAAACTGTTATTTTGTAGGGTTTGTTGAGTACTTCATGCCTACCAAAAATTATATTAATCGAATATCAACAACTATATGATCGATAACCAAAAAAATAAATAATAAGTTTTTCTTTTGAGAAATAGCAACAATATGCGATTCGATCATATAGTTATTGATATCCGATTAATATGTTTTTTAGTAAGCATGAAGTACTCAACAAATCCTACAATATTAACGGTTTAGATCATAAAAATAAGATTATAATATACCTCAAACGGAGATACCACAATCACTACTGTACTTTGAGCACAGCAGGACCCCTGTTCCGGTTTTTACACTATCCTCTTCTGTTGGATTAAACATACTTGCAAATATTCAGAGCATGTAGAGCGCCCAGGTTCCTATGTGTCAACACTCCCTCACGAATAGGGATGGAATTAGGAGATAATTATAGCGACCATGACTTTTCTATTTTTGTGAAAAATACTATTTATTATAGCACTATAAAAATATCATTTTATATATAAAATGACTTTTAGTATAAAAAATATATATCTTCTTCTTTTTTTATCTTGCATTCTCTTTTTATTTTATACTAAAAAATTTATTTATCCTATTAGAGATTGCTTATATAGTATTTAATTTTTTTCTATGCATATATGTAATTTATATATCATATTTTACAGGTGATTATTCGTATTGCTGAAGTATGGATACATGATACTTCATAAAGTTTTGATTGACAAAGAGAGGTAAAGACCCACGATTTATATTAGGAATGGAGAAACAACACGAGGCTAAGTAATTGGTGATTAGTTTATAGTATGATCACGTGATATTTCGAGATTATTGAATAATTTCTCTATATTTTACATACATGTGTACTTATGTATATAGTGAATTTTTTTTTTTTAACCCCTCTGATAATAAAATTCAGTATTGATAGAGACCCCTTCCAATCACCTTCCACCCCCTCTCCACACACGTGGCAGGTGGTGATTGAAAAAAAAAAAAAAATGGCTAATGGGAGGAAAAGAGGGTCAAAAGAGGTGGGAGGAGAAGGAAACTTGAAACATTTTTCAATAAAATTTCAGTTCTGTCTCAATATATGGACTGTCTATATATTTATTTTTCATAATCAATTTTCTATGCCACTAATGTAGTCTAAAAATTTTAATTTTATAAATATTAATAATTAAAATAATAAATTATTTCATAAATATATAATTATTTTTAAAAAAATCACCCAATTTAATTATTCAAAATAAAGGCTTATTTGAAAAGTAATTTTTTTTTAATTTATTAATTTTTTTAAAAAAATATAAAAGGTAATATAATTTAAATAAATTAATAAATTAACTTTTTTTACCTTTCCCGAGGAGGCCAAAAGTAGTCCAAAAACATACACAGTGGAGCGCACCGACAACTCCATCACCACTGACAACATACATGACTCCACTCCACTCGACTTCTCCGACCTCCAAACCAAACTCTAAAGAATGTCAAAAGTTTTACTATTAAATTTTTAGGTAAATTATATTAGTTTATTACTCGTGCTATCTATGGAATAATTATAGATATTTATATTTATTTTAGATTTTTTTTAATATATAAATTATGTTTTTTAAATTTTTTTTCTTATCACTAATCATAGTGTATAGGAGAAATTAAAAAGGGTACTGCAGTAACTATATACGAATTGTATCTATAATTATTTATATAAGGGGATTTTAAATGCTGATCAGGGAATTTTGATCAAATCAATAATTACAGGCATGTGGAAAGATATGTGGATTGAAAAAAAGTTAATAAATGCTAATTAGGAGATTTTGACCAAATTAATAAATGCTGAGTTTTTTTTTTTAAATAAAAAATTAAAAAAATTCAGATTGGGATATTGAAGCTTCCATAGGCCTTGGGAGTTAAAAACCCTATTTTGCTTAATATATAGTATATATATAGATAGATAGATAGATATTTATTTTTATTTTTATTTTTATTTTTGTGTGGTTTCTATTCGGGTATTTTTTTTTTCAATTTATTTAAGATGGAGTTGTGGGTATCTTTTTTTTTTAAATTTAATTTATCTGTGGTTTCCATTTGTTTTTAATTATTATTATTTAGGTAAGTTATAATGTGAGTTAGATATGTGATAGACATGTGAGTTTTATTGATCTAAAGTTTATTTAGATAAACTTTAAAGATTTTTTTTTAGTTTTTTAGTTTTTTTTTTGTTATGTTATAATATAATATATAAAATATATGTAGATATCTACAACTTTAATAGAAAATATTATCCGATTTTTTGGAGAAGAGAAAATGAATGCAAGTTTTAATATTTTTTTTGAAAATTTGTGAGAGAGATTAGGAGGGAGAGATTATGAAATATTTTTGTTATTAAATAAATAAATCAGTTAATAGTTTTTTTAATCTATTTTGTAAATTAAAAATCAATAATTTTGAAAATTGATTAATTTATCCCATTAAGTAATTTAAAATTTTGATAGATATACATAAAAAAAAATACATAATTATATTATTAAATCACAATTCAAATTTAGATGTTATATTCTTTTTGAGATCTATAGCTAAATTCTTATATTTTTTTTTTAATTTTTCTGTGTAACCATAGTGTATGAGAGAAATTGAAAAGGGTGTTGGAATAATTATGAGAGAAGTCAAAAGGGATTATGGGTTGGAAAAAGTCAATAAATGCTAAGGTTGGGTTGGGAGAAGTCAATAAATGCTGAGTTTTTTTTTTTTTAATCAAAAGATTAGAAAATTAGGATTAGGAGATTGGAGCTCCTATCTGATTATTTGGGGAAGAGAAAATGAATGCAAGTTTTAATTTTTTTTTTTTGAAAATTTGTGAGAGAGATTAGGAGAGAGAGATTATGAAATATTTTTGTTATTAAATAAATAAATCAGTCAATAGTTTTTTAATCTATTTTGTAAATTAAAAATCAATAATTTTGAAAAATTGATTAATTTGTCCCATTAAGTGATTTAAAATTTTGATAGATATACATAAAAAAAAATACATAATTATATTATTAAATCATAATTTAAATTTAGATGTTATATCTTTTTGAGATCTATAGCTAAATTCTTATCTTTTTTATTTTTTATTTTTGTGTGTAACCATAGTTTATGGGAGAAATTGAAAAGGATGTTGCAATAATTATGAGAGAAGTCAAAAGGGATTGTGGATTGGGTAAAGTCAATAAATGCTGAAGTTGGGTTGGGAGAAGCTAATAAATGCTGAGGTTTTTTTTTTTTTTTTAAATCAAAAAATTAGAAAATTAGGATTAGGAGATTGGAGCTCCCACAGGCCTTGGGGTTAAAAACCCCCTTTTACTTAATGTATAGTATATAGATAGAAATAGATAGATACGTATTGAGATTTATATTTATTATAGTTTATTTTTTTATATTTGAAAAGTTATATTGATATTTTATTAATTTAATTTTATGTATGATAATTATTATCGTGAGGAGGAGAACTGTTATGAAATTTTAAACCTTACGAGACAATCTGTAATAAAACTTTAAATTTCAAGAAAGAGAATATAATTTTCAAAATGTGAGAGAAATTGTAATAAACATAAATATCAGGATGTCAATGTAATTTATCCTAAATTTTTTATTAAATATCACATAGAATTCATATAAGACTCATTGGTGTGAAATCTAGAGATAATTAATAAAAAATTTAATAAGTTTTTTTCAACTCCAAAAGCAAAAGCAATATTCAAAAAAAAAAAAAAAAAGCAACTAAAATCACACAAACTAAACCAATTCTCTCTCTGTGTCTAGAGGGTGTTTTCATGGAAGACGTAGCACAGGTGGCGGGTGTGGACGCCTTGGGCCTGATCAACCTGATCGTGGCGGGCGGCCCGAAACGCCACCACTCACCGGCACAATTGCGAGCACCTGGCTGCTCACGTGAGGATGGTCGGAAACTTGCTGGAGAAGCTGAAATCGACGGACCTGAGGACTTTTCCGGCCACTGGAGAGCCATTGGATCTGCTGGAGGAGGCGCTGAGGAAGGCTCTCGATTTGGTGGAGAGTTGCAGAGAGAAGAGTTATCTCTACATGCTTGCCATGGGGTGGAGCGTAGTGTATCAGTTCCGTCGGGCTCAGAATCAGATCGATCGGTATTTGAAGCTTGTGCCGTTGATCTCGCTGGTCCATGAGTATAGGATGCAGGTATGTTCTGTGGAATCATTGTCCGTTGCTGAGGGTTTTCGATATCCGTTATTTTCGGAAAGTAAGGGCAATTTAGTGATTTTCAAATTTTGTCCGTTTGTATCAAATATAAATTAATTTTTACAATTATAATTTGTTGGTATATTATTATTATTATTAGTTTAAAATATTAAGGGTAAATTGGTGGCTTAACATACGGATTGCCTTAGTACTTGAAAAATTATAATATCTCTTAATTGCTCTCCTAATGGTGAAATTATTTTTATTAATTAAAATAAAATTTAATATCATTAATTGATTTAATAATTTATTAACAAAATGAGTCATTTATTATTATAAAATTAGGGACTTCAAGGATGATATGTAATTTTCATGTAATTTATCCAAAAATTAAAAATATATTAGGGATTTCAAATATTTTACCAAATGTTCTATTAAATATCTCACATGAGTCCCATAGTCATATGACACATTTGGTTAACATTACTCTTATAGAAAATTAAAATAAATTAAAGATTTGTTTGGTACAATTTTTAATAATTTATAATACTGAGTAATGGTAGAAATTAGGGCTGAGCATTGGGTTATCCGAACCGCATAACCCGTTCAACCCGAACCGATTCGCATATAAATGGGCAGTTTTACAGACACAATGCGGGTGGGTGCGGTTTGAAATATGACATTATTGCGTGTTGCGGGTTTTACTCGCACCCACAAAAATCTACCCGCATTTAGATTTTTTTTTTTTTTTTCCTTCTTAAACCTAAACCATTGATTTTTTAGGTAAGTTTAGAATTTTGAATAATTTTACTTTAATTGTATTGGTGGGTAGTGAATGATTTTGATAATTTAGTTTAGAGTTTTGAAAGATGTGCTTGTGTTAGTTTATGATTTTATTTAAAAGTTTAGGATTTTGAATGATTTGCTTGTGTTAGGAATTGATTTTGTTGTGTTTTTAATTTTATAAGTTTTAATTCATTAATTATTAATGTTGAGCATTTTAGAAAATGGGGAGAAAAGGGCTCAAAATAAATATTTACAAAACGGGAAAAAAAAAAAAGAGGCCCAAAAATAAATTTTTAAAGAAAAAAATCCAATCCACAAACCGTCCGCACATCCGCAAACTCTATCCGCACAAACCACAATCCGTACTGCGAGCAGTTGCGGGTTTAATTTTTCCCAAACCATTGATATGCGGGCAGGTCCAAACTGCAAATTGAACCATCCAAAATCGAACCATGAGCAACCCTAGTAGAAACCGCATTTGACCTCGAAATACACATCATTGAGAGGATTACGTAATTGAATATGTGGCAAATATTATGGATGAAATTGTGAGAAATTTTGAGTCACAAATATTTTTCATAAAAAAATTGTCAAGGATTCAACTTTCTCTAGTCCAATGTGAAAAATCTAAAAAACTGAAGATATTGATTTGTGATTATGTTTTAATTTTAAATAACAAATAACAATCCCAATCAAACAATCAAAAACAAATCGATACAACGATTTCACGTGGAAAAATCATAATTGGAGTGCCTCCAATTGTGATAAAAAAACCAAGGGTCAAAGTCACAAAACAATCTACTAAGAAGATAAAAAAAAATTACACAAGTGTACTTTCAATTACCTAGCGAATCCACGCTCGAATTGAACCGATCCCAATATGCCTCTTCCAACACCATCTTCACCTCGGAAATGTCTTGTCCAACGTTGAATCCACAACGCTGATGTTGAATCCACGACGATGAGCCACTCCGGAATCCACCAAAACTTTAGACTCAAGTTCCCTAGATTCCACCGAAAAACAACTCTATCTTTTGTGAATAAAGCAGTAATAACAACTCTTGATGTTCGACAATCTAAAGTCCGTTGATTAATCGATCACTTTCTATACACCAAGGAAACTCATATAAAATAACCTCTAATATAAAACACTTTAGATATGTTTAGTTTGGTTTTGAGAGAGTAGTTTTTAAAAATTGTTTTGGGGAGAGAATTTAGAAATTTTTTTAATTTGTTTGGTTGTGTATTTTGAAAGTAGTTTTGGAGTTTAGGAGTTTGAAATGATTTGATATTTTGTTGTAATTGAGTAGATGTGTGTGAGAGAAAAAATGATTGAGAATGAGAGAGGAGAGAGAAAAAGTGATTGATTGATGTATAAGAGAGATAAAGTGATTTTGGAAAAATTACAAACCAAACAAGTTTCTTAAATTTTTTTTCTCAAAATCACTTTATAAATCCAAACCAAACATACCTTTTGTTTTTTCTTCCTCTCAGATAATTTGGGCGGCTTGAAACCTAAAAACAGCGAACATCGCACTTTATAGAAAACAAGATCGTGCAAACCGCTTGAGCACACATTTTACTGCTCGAGCGGTGTGACTAAAGGCAGTGCGAAACATATAGGCTGACAGCTCGAGCGCAACTTTCATCGCTCGAGCGGTAAAACTTTTTTCCCAGAAGTTCAGGCGTTCTGCAAAAATACTGAATGATCCTTTTCTTTGCTCGAGCGCACAAATGACTGTTCGAGCTATCAAACAGTTTTGACTGCATTTTGCTTTTTGCTTCGGGAGCGTTGCCCCTTGACCTCGCTAGGGCGCTGCCCCCTGGACCCCCGCGAACTGACTTGGCAGCTCGATCCTTGACATAGTCAGCGACATGACAAACATGAAAGGATTAAGATCACAAATTCCTTTGCATAGTCACAATTCGAATTGGATTCGCATCTAGATACTCATACTCTCATTGAAATAAAAAATCGAATAAAATTACAATTGAAGGGAATTTTCTTAAATGGGATTGCTAATTACAAAAACCTAACACAATCTTTGGAGTAGTTCGTTCAGAGAATAAAATTTTCACATTGTTACACATTTTTTTATTGGTGGATGAGTGGAGTGGTCCTACTTTTCGCGTCACAATGGACTGATCACTGAAGTGTGATGTTCACCCACTTTTGTGCTAACAAGTTTGCGTGGATCATTATGGGCTAATTTCAAATTTATTGATCTGACTCATTCAAATTTTAGTAGTTTTTTGAAAAAAAATTTCAATTGATTGAAAATCATCAACTATACGTTTCAATTACTTTGTTTTAAAAAATTGGTGAACTATTCTTGTAATTATATTTACCGTTTATTATTATTTTAAATGAATGATCTACTTTTTTTTTTTCTTCACAAAATAGTGGTTAGTAGGTTAGTTGTTAGGTTACAACACATGCTAACGTCTCTCCATAAACTTGACACCTCACTTATCTTCCTCTCCATGATCACTTGAGCAGTTGTCCCAAGTCAAATCAATGATCTACTTAAAAGTACTAAAACTTGATCCGTTCGAATCAACAAAATGAACATAAGATAGGTCCATAATGAACAAAACTGGACTCTTCAATCCAAACAGTGGATAGGAGGAAAGCCACATCCTTTAGTTACATAGATTATTACCTAGTTTTCTCACAATGTTTATTTGGTTGAATAAATTGTTGATTTTTCTTTTGTTGCAAATATTTAAATTATCTTCAAAAATCTTTTTACACTAGCAATTAAAACAAAATAGATGAGACACTTTTTCCAAACATATTTAAGGATTTCAAGTGAGTTAAAAATAGATATAAATTGTAACCAAAGAAATCTCAATTTTGTTATTTTTTCAAATAAATTTAAGAAGTTATAGTTTAAAATTACAACCAAACATTATTAGACCACTTTTTTAAACAAATAAGGTAAGTAAAGTGATGCCAAATGGGCCTATGATGTGGGGAGTTGCTAATTGCGAACATATTAAATTTTAGGATAAACTATTAATAGGTCTTAATAGTTGAACTTAATTCCCTTCACGTCCTATTGAAAATAAGTCTTAATAAAATCGTCGTTAAAAATAATTTTTGTAACAATTTTTTACATATGTCGCTAAAAATTGACAATTAGTGACTTTTTTTGTTATAATTTTTATAAATTGTCGCTAAAACTTACAGTTAATGACATTTTTCATGACGAATTTTTCAAACTGTTGCTGAAAGTAAAAAATTAGTGACTTTTTTTTAAACTGTCACTAAAACTTATAATTAATGTCACTTTTTGTGACAAAATTTTCAAATTATTGCCGAAAATTAACCATTACTGATGTTTTTTAATAGTGTTTGATGAAAAATGTCATTAATTATCATAGAATCTATTGGACAATAAGTCCACCTATTATGACCTATACGTAAATATCCCTTAATTTTAAGTTTACTCATAAAAAATTAAAATTTTATTCTTAAGTACAATTGCTATTAAGGACAAAATCACCAAAAATTCAAATAAATAAATAAATCATCTAAGTGCACCCCATATCCTCTGCCGCCACCTTCCACCATCTTCCCATGGAGAAACTTTGGGCTGCATAAATCCAAACACATCTTGCCAGGGTGAGAGAGACTCAAAGAAGAAGTGATATGGTGGAGGAATTTTGTGTTAATTTTACCTCAAAGTGTTGGACATGAGCATAGGAATTTAGTTTAACTTGATCTCTGTTGATTCTAGACTAAGAGAATTAAATTTAATGCCCCTGCAAAAAGTTAGCCGTGAACTTCAGTAAAAATGGCTTTTGTCCCATGATGAAGTTCTGTTAGCTTGAACACAATTTCTTATATACTGCTTTTGACATCAGAATTTGAAGGACAGCTTGGAAGCCATTGAAGAGGACCATAGAGAATACACCCTCGATGAAGACGATATGGAGGCCCAGGGAGTTATATTAAAAAAAGATTTCACTAAGAAAGATGCAAACATATTAGAGAATTCTCTGTCTCGTAGATATCCTGAGCTTGAATTCCACGAGGCTCTTCAGGAGGAGAAGGAGAAGCTGCATGTTGAGTTGCATCGGTCCATAGTGAAAAATGACCCGAAGGAATGCCAAGTAATTGAACACCTTATTGAAGTTACAGAAAATGTTGTTAATGTGCCAACAGGAAAGAAGCTTTCCCTGGATGTATTGACTTATTCAGGATCCGGGTAAGTGTTGATTCACTGTTTAAGGTTTGTTAGGATTTATTATCGCATTAAATGGTTTTATGTTGTAGGTATGGAACAACCACAAAATCCAGTGATGGGGCTAATGATTTAAATCCTAAAAATCAAGTTAAATCTGAGTGGCAAACCGATCTCTTTGACTGTTGCAGTGAGCCTTGTCTAAGTCAGTTCCAAAAATCCTAATTCTTTCGAACATTTTTAGTTTTGTATGTTTGATATAGTAGTTGTCTAGACTATTATAAATATTCAATTCTGTTAATTTTGTTATTTATTTATTTATTTTTGAACAGGTTTGAAGGCCTGCATCTATCCCTGTGGAATATTTTCACGCATAGCTCATGTGTCCTCGAAAGGAAATACATGTAAGCTTTCCAGTGTTTAATTGCATTGATCTCAAGTAACAACCTAGTTGATAAGATCATGGTTATTATAATGAGAAAAATTAAGTGCACAGAAATGGTTCACAAAATCAATCACAGGTGTCTGATTGATTTTGTGAACCAATTGTCTGATTGATTTTGTGAACCAATTTTGTGTTTGTAGCAAAACTTTATTAAAATCTTACAATTCACAATTTGATTCATACAGCTGAATTTTAAATAAAGTGAATTTTACTATTTATGATTCACTACTTGAGAGAACAACTCACAATTCAATTTGCGGTTTGACAACAATGGATAAGATATGCGACTTGCCGAGCATTTATCCAGGCTCAACAATGTTCAGAACAAAGCTGCCATTTGGTTATATTAGCTATCATACTCATAACGCATAACGCTAATTCTAAAGCAATTTCCCCAACAAAGCCTAATTAAGAATACTCAAGGGTTGTTTGGTTTAGTTTTCAAATCAAGTTTTGAGATTTCAAAACTCAAAATTTGTTTGGTTTACCATTTTCTCAAAACTGTTTTCAATCAATTTTTCTATCTCTCATTCTTTCACATCCTATATATCAATCAATCAATCACTTTTTTTTCTCTCTCTCTCTCTCTCTCTCTCTCTCTCTCATTCTCTCACTTTTTCTCTCTCTTCTCTCATTCTCTCACATTCTACATATCAATCAATCATTTTTTCTCTCACACCCATCTATTCAACTACAAAAACTACAAATCATCGAAAACTACAAAAGGTCAACTACAAAATTATTTTTAAAATATACCACCAAACAAAATTTCAAATTGTGAAAGCTCTTTTCAAAAACTTATCTTTGAATGCCCAGCTCTGAAAGATAGTCTGAACTATGTATGCTCCATTACATGTGCTTAGATTCTGTTAGGTTTTTGTAATTGACAAACAATCCCGTTTGACAAAACTTCTTTCAGTTGTAATTTTAATCGTTCTTTTGTTTCAGCGAGACTGTGAGTGTTTAGATGCGAATCCAACCAAAGTTGTGTCTGTGTAGAAAAGTTTGTGCTAACATTTCGTATCTTGAGCATCCTCGTTTGCCACTTTGCTAACTATGTATGGGGTCCAAGGGGCAGCTCCACCTGGTGAGTCCGGGGGCGAGGTCAAGGGGCAGCGCTCCGAAGCCAACGTTGTTTGTGCGCTCGAGCGGTGAAGTGGTACATCCAGTATTTTAGCTTGCATTCAGAACTTTTGGAAAACTCGTTTTACTGCTCAAGAAGTTGCGCTTGAGCGGTTAGCCTATATGTTTTGCATCGCCTTTACTCACACCGCTCGAGCGGTAAATTGTGTGCTCGAATGATCATCGTGACTCTGTTTAGTGTAAAGTGCGTCGTTTGCTGCTTTTAGGCGTCCAAATTCTTAGAGAAGAGTAAAATACAAAGTGTTCTACATTGGAGGGTGTTTTTATATGAATTTTCTTGATGTATAGAAAGTGATCAATTAATCAACGAACTACATATTGATAAACATCAAGGGTTGATTTTGTTTGTTTATTCATATAAAGAAAGAGGTGTTATTCGGTAGATTCTGGGGAACTTGGGGTCTAAAACTTTGGAGGATTCTGGAGTGGCTTGTCATGGATTCAACATTGGTGTGGTGGATTCAACATTGGACAAAGCAGTTCCGAGGTGAAGACGGTGGTGGAAGAGGCATATCGGGTTTGGTTCAATTTGGGTATGAATTCACTAAGGGGTTGTTTGGGATGATATAAATAAGTGTACTTTTTGACTTTTTATGAAATATGGGTTGGATTTGGGTTGGGTTTGAAGTTATGTGTTAGAGAGGTGATGTGACTTAAATAAGATGAAGTGACTTAAATAGGATAGTGACTTTTTGACTTTTTATCTTTTTCAAGACATGCCAAACTTGGCCTAAGTAATTGAGAGTACTTATATGTAATTCCTTTTTTGTCTTCTTAGTGGATTGTTTTGTGGCTTTGGCCAATGATTTTTTTTTATTACAATTGGAGGTGCTCCAATTGTGATTTTTTCCACGTGAAATTGTTGTGCCGATTTGTCATTGATTGTTTGATTAAGATTGTTATTCACTATTTTAAATTTGAAACATAATCATAAATCAATATCTTGAGGGCATTTAGTTTTTTTTTTCAGATTCATCGATGTTAACAATAAAAAGATGGTACTCCTACTGAAACCACATATGTTATTAGTAATTTAGTGCTATTCGGGATTTATTTAAGACACGATGGTTCATTTTTATTCTTTCTCATGCACCAAAAATAATAGTTTTGATAAATGTTTTACCTTCAACAGTGGAGGACTGCTAATTCTGACTACCCACACTTATTTGGAAGTGCAGCTCATGAACGCGCATGCAATGATCTTATGGCATACTCCCTATGCTGTTGTTGTTGCTGTTACACTTGTTGTGTTAGAAGGAAACTGCGCAAACTTTTTAACATTGAGGTATTTTCTTCCCAAACAGAACAACTCTCAAATGCTAGTTCTTGGTATAGGAACAGTCAAATTTTCCCATAATGGGAAATTACAGAACTGTGAATGTTATAAGAAACAATCATCAGGGTTCTCTTAGAAATTCTTATTCATCCTTCAAACTTTACTTTCTACTTCAAATAACTCCTTTTTTTCAATGGTGATGAGTGTGGGGTAAAAAATATAGAATTTCCTTCAATCCTGTTCAAATGGCAGTCATGTTTGATGCTTCTTAATGATCTATCTATATAATTTGGGATTTATTTGCACAATGCCACTTCTGTCTAACCCCTTTTATGCTCTCAAAACTTTAAATCTCATATATAACATTGACATCATGTCTACATGACCGTGTTTGGTGCAGTTTATTAGAGTTGCTTTTTTTTTTTTTTAAGAGAACATGTGCCCGACTGTTTTGTGCAGATTTGGCTGATAGTTTATAAGGTACAATTAACTTACATGAGGTATAAAATAAAAAATAAAAAAATTGATTATCTAAAAGCAAGGGAAGACGTACTTTTAGCTTATGCTTTACGATTATCAACTTTCAGCTTGAAAAAGGCTGCACCAAAGAGGCCCATAATCTTGATGGAATTGGTTCTCCTTGGAAAAAGAGGAATCATACAACAAAATTACATCAAGTTCTAACTCTGTTTTGTATGCAGGGAGGTGCATGCGATGACTTCTTAACTCATCTTTTGTGTTGTTGCTGCGCAATGGTCCAGGAATGGCGTGAGCTTGAAATGAGGGGCTTTGAAGGTGTGTGTAATCAACAGGGTCATAATAATTCTCCAAATTATTGTTGTGGTCGGGTTTCTGCTCTTCTCGTCTGTGCTAAACTAGAAACTCTTTGTGCAGGTAACCCAGAAAGAAATATGATTCCACCACCATACCAATATATGAAGCCTTAAAAAGTGCCTTGTCAATGTAGTGAGTTCAAGACTTCAAGTTCATAGCCTACTCTTGTATGTTGATCTTCTTTTGTGCATTCCTTGTATCTATTCTGTTCACAGTTTAAATATGTATACAGTAAATATAATCATGCTAGAGAGAGAGAGAGAGAGAGAGAGAGAGAGAGAGGAATCAAATAGTAGTGTAAATCAAGAAATTTAGGTTTGTGAATACAAATTGTAGACTATATATACGAGAAGCAAAACTGTGAGTACCACTTGGTGATCTATTAGGATGCTTGCCTTGGGCTTCTCTTTAAGTTCAAAACTTGACGGACCTGTGGGATGCACTATGGTTCCTGTTTAGTTGATCCGAACGGTTCATTTTCTATGACTCTCCGTGTATATCATTCATGAAAAAATTAAGTCAATATGATAATTGTAACTTTTGATTTTTTTGTGTTTATTTATTTATTTATTTTTAAAAACTTACTTCTCATCTTTTTTTTTTTTCAAGATTGATGTGATAAAATGAAAATATTACGATTATTATATCAATGTAATATTTTTTTTCATGACAACGTTACAAACAGATTTGAACATATAATTTATTTATGTGGATTCTATGTGAGCTTTATATAAACGGATTGTTACCAGCCGATTTTAATAATTGAATTTATTACCCATTAGGTCATAAGTTTCTATCTCAGGCACTAGGAAGTCCTGTTATATTTTTTTATTCTGATTTTGCCCCTACTACCAGCTGGTAAAAATCCCTATTTAAATCATCTAAAACACTTTTTAAATCTTTAATTGTTTATAATATTTATTACTCATTAATTTTTTCAATTTGTATTAACTTCTTGATCATTTTTCCAAAACTCTTCTTCCTTCTCATTTCTTTCTCTCCAGGAAAAACCACCATTGTAGCCATGGCCATGGCCATCCACCTGCAACCACTATCGTCGTCCGTCACTAACCACTGCCACCTCCATAGGTCACCACCACTGACTTCGCCGCCCACTACCACCATCATTGTTCACCAACCGTCTCCACCGTCGCTGATCTATACTTCACCATCTCCGATCAACCACCAATGTTTACTAACCACTTCCGCTATCACCGATCTATACTACGCAGTCGCCAATCTACACTCCAACGTCTTAGATTTACACCGACTTAGTTGTTTTTACGGTGAAATCAACTTCAAACAAATACAAGCAACATTAATTCTCCAGATCCAACCTCTCTCTTCCTCTCTTTTCCCAGCATGGCGGTATTGACATGGTGGAAATGAAAAATAGCCAAAAAAATATATTGTCAAAGGTTGGAAGTGGTCTTCGGTGGCCGGTTGAGAGAGAGAGAGAGCGGAATGGTTGAGTGATTTCTATGTGTGGGTTGAATGTTAAGGGTAAAATGGGAAGACGTGCTAAATTATTTTGGGTCAGGACCTCATGGAAATTAAATCAGGTTTAAAGGACTGACCCGTAACTCTCCCTTATATGAATGATCCACATCTATTTAGGGCTCTTTTGAGAAATGAGTTAGTAGTCACTTTCTAGTTTTTAACTTATTTTTTGTCACATTATCTCTTACATTTTTTATACATTAAAAAAAAAATTAAAAAAATTAATTTTTAACCATATGTCTAAAACAATCCTTAAAACCAATGTTTTCAAAACCGGACCGGTGAGCGAACCGGAAAAGGGACCGGGTGGACGGGTCACCGGTTCAACCGTCGGGTCAAAGCGGTCGAACCGTGACGTCATAATTAATATTATATAATTAAAAAATATAATTATAAATTATAAATAAATAAATATATATATAAATAATCAAATAAAAATAAAAATTATTGCATTGTATTTATTAATAATATTTAATAAAGTCATAATTGATAAAAAAAAATTACTTATTTCACAGAAATTAAATTTTTTAAACATTCCCTCCAAATAAATTGATTGAATGCTAGATTTAATTTTGGAGAGAAATGAAATTTTCAACTCTTCCTCCAATCAATATGTTTCAAATAATTTGATTGAATCCCACATAGAATTTTGTAGGTTCTCTTTGAAATTTTGTTTTCCTATAAATAGGAATAGACTTTCATAATCTTCTCAACCTTTCATGAGACTCTTTCTTATGAGAGGAGACTCTTGAAATAAGAATTTTTAGTCAAAATTTTGAACTATATTTATATATATACATATATGTATATATATAAATATATAAGAAAGAAAGAAAGAAAGAAAAAAAAAAAAAAAAGTAAAACCCAAAAAAAAAAAAAAAAAAGGGGACCGGTTCTGGCCGGTTCGACCACTGGGTCGCCGGTTATTCCCGGTTTTGGCCCCAGTCCGGGTTTGGAGGGTTGACCGGACCGGAACAAGGCCCGGTTCAACCTGTCCGACCGGCCGGTCCGGTCCGGGTTTGAAAACAATGCTTAAAACATGACCATGCACATCCATTTGGACATGGACATGGCCATGTCATTATCACATGTGGCAATTATAACTTGTGACATATTCAAAACTTTTTCTTATTCGAGGACAAAAGGGATAAAAATGATTTGGACCTAGTTGTTGTTAGGAAGCAGTCATTTTCTTTGTTTTGACATTTAACTGACTCAAAATTAATAAGATTTTTAGTATACTATAATTTCTAATAAAAGGGTTCCAAACCATTAATAGAATTAGACCATCATTGGCAAACCTTGTAATATGAGTTTGATTTTATAGTTAAGATAAAAAAAAATAATAGTAAAAAAAAAAAAAAAAAAAAAAATTGAACAGTTGGTTTTTGTTATAAAATTTTGAGTAACAAAAAAAAAAACTTATAGTACAAGTTAAAAAAAATTAGAAGAAATTAGACAAATGGTTAAAATTAAAGTAAAAGTAAAAGTAAAAGTTTAGAATTTAAATTGATAAAATTAAAAATATGATATTTAATTTGTTACAATAGTTTAATTTTGGAGGGATTTTTTTTTTTGGTTGTAATTATCCAAAAAATTATTATTACCAAATTAATCTATCCATGTTATTGTTAGTAAAATTTTTGTTAGGCTTAGATCAATAGAGCCTTAATCAAAATTTTGCCAAACAACACAATGATCAAGTAATTGTGTTGAGATTCTATGACTTGAAATTTCAAGGACTTCCTTGGAGTAAAAATAATAGCAATACGAACAAGAAAAACAGAAAGAGAAAAGAAGAAGATGATGTAAATGATTGAATGAACAATTAAATACAAGTAAAGTACATTAAGGCCATGTTTGTTTGGGTGGACATGAGCTTGGGATTGGACTAATAGTCCAATAAAATTATTAATCCGATGTTTGGTTAAACAATTAAAGTACGGACTAATTATTTTAAACTTGATTATTAGTTAAGATAGGATACATGATCCAACGAATTCGTAGTCCTAGGACTATTAGTCATGGGAATTCTAATCCAGTCCGCCCAAACAAACATGGCCTAAGATTACTCTTATCTAAGTTTAAACTACTCCTATGTAGATTAGATCTACACGTAACGTAGGATAGACAAGAAATAGAAATTCAAGTCATGTATTGATTTGTTAGTGATCCTTTCCAATAGAGCCATCAATGACAATTTATACAAAAAATATAGGAAAAAACTTCTATCAACTATCATCTAACTACCCGTATAAATTCTATTTTCTTACATTTTCACTTGTCCTCCATCCCTTAAATCTTTAAAACTTGACTTAACTTCTCTTAACTTTTAAGATTTTTCTTGTATAATTATAATAATAACAACAACAATAATAATAAGTAATAGAAAGTTTAAATCTATTTATGATCGACAGAAATTCTATTTATGGCGCAAACAATTATAAATAATATAGTTATATTTTTGCAAATATATATAATGCAGTTTAGTGGTACTCATCCACATCCACTGAACAAGTCTTCCACGTGTATGGCACGGCACGAAAACACCAACTTTCTTCATTTTTGCAGAAGGAAAATCATGTGGTGTTAGAGAAATTATCACAAATTTAATTAGGATTTTAGATTTATGATGAAAATTTAAAATTCCTATTGTGGGGTTATACTGAAAGTGAATATTGACCATATGTTTTTTTGGTTTATTTTTTCTGAGATGGTAACACTGTTGTTTGCATAGTGCACTTGCCGCTTAAACCCGCTTGGGATAAGGCATCGTTTGTTTGAAAAAATGGGATTAGCGAATCCGATTTTAACATTGTCTTAGTCTTTAGGTAATGTCATTGATAAAAAAATTGTAAATTAAGTGTCGCCGACATTGTTTGTCATTTAACAGTTCAAGTGATCCCACCCCTCTTTATTTATTTGGAGTGTCACATTGGTTTTTTTTTTTGAGAAGTGATTGAGACCCCCTCCAATCATCACCCTCACTATCCCTACACACACGTGGCGGGTGGTGATTAGAGGAGAAGAAAAAAAAGAAAAAGAAAAAAGAAAAACTGATCAATCAGAGAGAGAGGGGATCAAAGGGGTGCCTCCTTGAGGAGGTCCAACTCATTTTCCTCTTTTTTTTTTTTTTTTTTTTTTTTTTTTTTTTTCACCACCCGCTACGTATGTGTGGGGGTAGTGGGGGTGGTGATTGGAGGGGGTCTCAATCATTTTCCTTTTTTTTGATTGTGTGTTTTATTAGTTAATTAGTGACAGTTTTATGATAATTTGTTTATTTGTTTGTCAAGGAGGGAGATAAGAAAGGGGATTTTAGGACTTGAAGTAGCCATTTTTTTTTTTTTTTTTTGGGACTGAAACAATTACTTTTTTGTTTTTTCTTTACTATTTTAACTGAATTGTTTTGACCTTTTGGTAATGACTTATTTAAATGATATAAAGAAAAAAAGGTAATTTTTCCAAGCATTTAGTTTTCTTAAGAATTATCTATGAAAAAGTGATAAAATTTTAAATATTTTGAGTTAAATTATTACATTTTATTTTGAAATGGTTAACATTTCTTTAGAAATGAGAGATTATCATGGAAGGAAAAGTAGGGAATGAGATTCTTATGATCCCTATTTAAAAATAGATAATCATAAATCACTTTCTTATTTTAGTTCATTCCAAATGTTGAAATTATGAAAATCCAAAATCATATTTCTCATATTCTCTTTCAATGTTCCTCTAATCCAAACTTAATCTTGATAAGCATTGGCATTAGGAGCCAATTTTGAGGGACAACATAGTTCCAAGTATAATGCAAAATACATTGGCTAATAATTCTAGGATAAAAAAATAAATAATACCATGGGTGGCATTAGTTGTCTTATATCATGGATTGTCTCTGTTATTCCATCTTTTGTTATAAATAATTCTTCTAATCTTACTTTATCATTTAATTTTTTCTAATAAAATATATTACAACTAATCTTCAATGGAAGTAGTGTGTAAGCGAATATATAGTCCCAACATATTTTGCAAACAAACATAGCCTTATGAAAGGCCCAAAAAAAATAGAAAAAAGAGAGGTGAAATTACAAAATAAATCTAAAATTTCACCTTGATAACAAATTAATTTAAATTTTACATTTTTAAAATGGTATCAATTCTATCTATCTATTTGTATAACAACATAGAAGGGACAATTTAAAAAAAAAAAACTATTTTTTTTATTATTTCATTGTTAACAACCATTTCCTATTCTTACCTACCAACATCCATTACCATTCCTCCTCTTTCTCAACTCATTCCTTCCCTAACCCATAACCACCGCTGTCGTTTAATACTTAAAAAAAAAAAAAAAATATTAAATTATTTGAAGTGTTTCTATTAGAATTGATATTATTTTAAAATTTTAAATTAAAAAAAAAAAGTCAAGGTTTATTAATACAGAGTTGAACTTTTTTTTTTTTTTTTGGTATGCTTGGTTTGTTGTTTAAAAACAAAATTTCTATTTTTTTAAAAAAATAAATTAATTTGATTAAAATAAATATCAAAAAGATATTTTTAAAATTTTAAAAATTATTTAAAACCTCCCGAAAGATAAAATTATATAAAATTGATAAATATTTTTATTTTTTTAAATTAATTTTTTAATTTTTAAAATAAACTTCTGAAAACTAAATGACCGTAATTTTTGAAAAAAAAAAAAGAAAATTCTAACTGCAACGACGACGGGTGGTCGGAGGCTGAATTTTCATCACAGTGGTGGAGAAAAAACAAACAAATAAAAGTAAAAGCAAATAAAAAATAATTAAAAAGAAATTTCAAAAACTTTGCGTTAAGAGTGAAAAATGGGTCCCCACAGGCCCAGTAGAGAGACAGAGAGAGAGACGGAGAGAGAAATGCTGGAGTTGTTCAACACGGGAAAAAAACTAGTCGGTGTTTGTTTCCCGAGAAAATAATAATACCCCTATTCGGATCCACACTCTATCGAAAAACGCTTCATCGATCTTGCATGGTCTGTGGGTCCACAGCAAGAGCAAGTCTCAGTTTGGTGATATCCTCTCAAAACCCCCCATTGTTGCTTCTCGTGATCTCTCTCTCTCTCTCTCTCTCTCTCTCTCTCCCACCCACCTACTCTCTCTCTTCTTCCCAACCAAACCCCCCATCGAATCCCCTCATCAACACCACACTTTCCTTCTGTAAGTTCATCCTCTCTCTCTCTCTCTCTCTCTCTCTCTCTCTCTCTCTCTCTCTCTCTCCCTCTCAAATTTTGAATTGATTTACTCTATTTTTTTTTCTCTAATTGTGGATAAATTTTCGATAATAAACCCTTTCTAAGCGATCTGGAAATTTGAATTTCTTATCTATGTTCACTTTAATTTGTAAACTCTTGATAGTTTTGAAAAATGTAACTAGAAAGTTTAGATTTTTTTTTGTCTTATTTCATTGACAAATCACTAAAATTGAAAACACACATTGGGATAACATGGAGATGTTAATGACAATAATAAACGTAAACAAGAGATTGAAGTATGCGTTTCATCTTGTTATGGTGGTGCATATGTTTAGATGGTCTGTTTAATATTGGTCAGTAGAAAAGGAGTTTGAAAAAGAATCTTCCTTTGAAATTCATGTGGTCGGTGGCTTAGATTTCATGGTGAAAACTCTGATTCATCATTGTATTAATCTGCTAATGTTACTTTGGGGAAATTGAGTATATAATAATTAGAGGGAGGGATACCTATTTTGATAATTTAGGGTATGCATTTGATTTGTGTTGTAAATTGCAATTCACTGTTAAAGGCTTTGCAAATTGTTAAAGGGGGTAATAATGAACCAGTGCAGTATGCGAAGAGACAGTGCTACTACATTCCCATTTACGACTTCCATTAGATATATCAAGAAATTATAGATGCAATTAGTTTCTTTTATACCATTGCTTTTCACAAGGAATTTTAAAGGGCATATTTGGTACAAAGAATCAGTGGTTCTATAGTTACCCCTGTGCAAGTAACAGAAGTGATGCAATTACTTTTAGTATTCCAAAATTTATTCTACTACTGTTAAATTTGTAAAAATAGAATAAAATTCATCAAAAAGTTAACGGGTCATTGGCTTTTTAAATGTGAGACATATATGAAGTCTGAATTCAATTTGGGATGAGAACTTCTGAAAACCTGGAGAGGGGCACACATGAACGGTTATCCCCTACCACAGCTCTGAAAATTAAGGCCTCGTTTGGCAATCTTCTGTTTTAGCTAAAAAGTCAAAAAGTCACTATAAGTTGTCATATTACTCTCTCTACTTTTCTATACATCTTTTCGTAAAAAGTCAAAAAGTTACTAAAATAACCTGTTCATAGCCTGTTGTAAGTGATTAAAAGCTCTCTAAAGTTGAAAATTGAATAGAATTATCAGTTTGTTTAGTTGCTTCATAACATGGTATTTTACAACATCAACATTTCTAGGAAAGGTGTGTTCTCTTTTGGCATTTAAAGGATCAAAATAACTATAACATTGGGTTGTTTCTTAAGTCCCAGCATAAAGCGAGGCTTGTTAGCTTGACTTCAGTTTGTGTTGTGTGCCTAATTTGTTTTCATCTTATCATTTGCGAAAAGCTAAATGCTAATCACTGCTGCTAGTTCTGTGCGTGTAATGCATAATAACGCACAGAAAATTGAGCTATCCTTTTAACTTATTTCTTGTATGAACTCAGTTGTACCATGGAAAGACGGGAAGTAAGTCCCTTCACATATTTATGCATCAAAGCTATGGGAATGAAATATTAGTTGGTCCACCAGTTGTATACTTCTGCAGACATGGTTTTTAGTAGAATTGCTGAGGTTGTGTCTGCTGCAGCTAGTCGTTTATCAGCCCCAAAATCTTCAACCTTGCCATATGTATCATCTGGATTGTTGCCTCCATCAAATTCTGTTTATGGTTATGGTTTTGCCAACTCTGGACAGAAGAATAATTTGAGACTTTCATCTTCTCTCCAAGATTTCTCCAATTATCGTCGACTTGATCCAGAAAGTGATCTTAACTCGGGAATTGATGAGAGTTTGATCCATGCAAAACAGCCTAATCTCTTACAGAGAGGAAATGCTGGGTCAAGTTTTTCCAAGGAGAAGGCATCACCAGGAAGTCCCCTTGCACGAAAGAAGTGGGCACGTGTGGTCGTGGTTCTACTGTGCCTACTGTTATTTGCCGTTCTTATATATACATTACTGTTTTTTTATTCCAATTGGTCTCAAGGAACATCCAAGTTCTATGTTGTACTTGATTGTGGTAGCACTGGTACCCGGGTTTATGTATATCAGGCATCTGTAAATTACAAGAAGGATGGCAGTCTCCCTATTTTGTTGAGATCATTACCAGAAGAAGGTCTTCAGAGAAAACCTAGTCTATGGAGTGGGCGTGCTTATAACCGAATGGAGACTGAACCTGGCTTTGACAAGTTGGTGCACAACATATCTGGCTTGAGGAAAGCAATAAAACCACTTATTCAGTGGGCCAAGAAACAAATTCCCGAGCATGCACACAAGACCACTTCTCTGTTCCTTTATGCTACAGCAGGGGTTCGCAGGCTGCCAAGTTCAGACTCACAATGGCTTCTTAACAATGCGTGGTCCATTTTGAAGAGTTCACCCTTCTGGTGTGAGAGAGGGTGGGTTAAGATTATCAGTGGCATGGAGGAAGCCTATTATGGATGGATAGCTTTGAACTACCACACTGAAGTCTTGGGGGCCATCCCCAAAAAAGCTACGTATGGTGCACTTGACTTGGGAGGCTCATCCTTGCAAGTTACTTTTGAGAGTAAGGAACATGTGCGTGACGAAACTAGTTTACAGCTGAGCATTGGTCCGGTTAAACATCATCTCAGTGCCTATTCGCTCTCAGGCTACGGTTTGAATGATGCTTTTGACAAGTCCGTTGTTCATCTTGTCAAGAAGCTTCCTGAAATTACTAATGCAGATCTAGCTGGTGGACACATTGAAATCAAACATCCTTGCCTGCAAACTGGTTACAAAGAGCAATACTTCTGTTCTCAGTGTGCTTCTATTTTCGATTCAAGTGGGAGTCCTGTGAGTGGTGGAAAAGTTTTGGGTAAAGGGGGAAAGCAAGGAATTCCCATCCAACTTATTGGTGCACCAAAATGGGAAGAATGCAGGGAACTTGCAAAAGTTGCTGTGAATTTGTCTGAATGGTCAGATCTAAGTCCAGGAATGGATTGTGAGTTGCAGCCTTGTGCGCTTGCCGATAATCTGCCTCGTCCTTATGGCCAGTTTTATGCAATGTCTGGCTTTTTTGTGGTGTATCGTTTTTTTAACTTGAGTTCCGATGCTACACTTGATGATGTGTTAGAGAAGGGTCGGGAGTTTTGCGAAAGAACTTGGGACATTGCAAAGAACAGCGTTCCTCCTCAGCCCTTTATAGAACAATATTGTTTTAGGGCACCATACACTGTGTTGCTGTTAAGAGAGGGCTTACACATTACAGATAACCAAGTCATTATTGGTTCTGGAAGTATTACTTGGACCCTTGGGGTTGCCCTATTGGAAGCTGGGAAGGCAATTTTAACCAGATCAGAGCTTCACAGTTATGAAATACTTGAGATGAAGATAAACCCAGTCATTCTTTTGGCCATTTTATTTGTTTCACTGTTTTTCCTAGTTTGCGCATTGTCATGTGTTGCCAATTGGGTGCCAAGATTTTTCCGTAGACCATATCTTCCCCTCTTTGGGCATAACAGTGCATCGTCTACTTCTGTTCTCAATATTTCAAGTCCTTTCCGGTTTCAACGTTGGAGTCCCGTAAGTTCAGGTAAACACTTCTACATGATATGTGACTTATGCAGAGAAAATTATGGAAGTTTTACGCTGTTGTAATATTTTTGCCAGTTAATGAAATACTACGCGTTTTTGCTTGTATTTTTCTGCTAATTATTATTGGATAAATAATGTGTCTCTCATGCTGATAAGGGAATATTATCAACGTTCTGACCTCGTGACACTTCTAGATTTCCCTTGTGGAGGAATTTCCTTGTACCAACATAAACATCATATGATGAGGCCAAAGTTTGTATTGATAGTGCTGACAATCTAGACAATTTAAATTGTTAGGTAATATCCAACTGAAAAGCCAGACCCCTGGAAGTTATGTTAGTTTCTGCAATTGTCCTTTGTGTCAAGACTCTAGAGTTGTGGATTACAACATTTTGTCTGGGCATGGATACAAACGTTGACAGATAAATTGCTTCATCCCAGATGATTTTTCTTTAGTAAATGACTTTTTCTTTAATGTGCCCAAAATTTTGGACTACTGTTAATGTACTGTTAATGTATGAGCCAGATTGTCAATTAACACACAGAATTTATTCTTAATCTGTGAGTTTCTTTGTTCTCAGCCTGGTAATGGACACGAGATGGAGAGTTTCTTCTTGGAATAACATTGAGAACAATCAGACCTCTAGGACTCTAATTTGTGCTTGGAGTTCTCTCCTCGAATCATTCATGGATTTATTTTTCTAATGTAATTGTTAGCTTAGGGAATGCCCTGGCTTCTTGTTGTGGATTGTGTTTTGTGCTTTATAAAATTCTCGCATGTCACCAAAAAAAAAAAAGTTTTTGTTTTCATTTATCTAATATTTTTAGGCAATGTCGATGTTGATTCTGGTTTTCCAGGGGATGGAAGAGTAAAGATGCCACTAAGCCCAACAGTTGCAGACGCCCAACAGAGACCATTCGGCACGAGTCATGGCTTCAGCGGAAGCAGCATTCAGCTCACAGAATCTTCCTTGTACCCATCTACTAGCAGTTTCGTGCATAGTTATTCGTCAGGTAGCTTGGGGCAGATGCAATTTGAAAATAGTAGCATGGCTTCTTTCTGGCCCCCTCACAGAAGTCAGATGCACCTTCAGAGCAGGAGATCACAGTCTCGAGAAGATCTCAATTCTTCTCTGGCAGAAGCACACTTGGTGAAAGTTTAAAGCAAACTCCCGAAGAAATTTTGGTACACTCACCTAATTGATCTTCGAATTATATCTTACATAGAAGAAAAGTGACATTTGGAAGCTTTTTTCAAAGTTTTCCTTTTGTCTATGTAAGTGACGGCACATTCTTTTTTGTACGATATAGAACTCTTTTAAGCTATATTAACTTTACACTTCAGAGTTGGATCTTTGACTTGTTCGTCTAAGTTTTCTAACGAATCTCCAAATATATCACTGACTGCTTGGTTTATGTAAGAAATGATTTCACAAATTAAGCTCCTTTCTTTAGTTGGGTATAGTGAAAGAATTATGAAGAACCTGTCTCGGGTTTTGAATTCAAGGATTATGAGTTCCACATGCATTACATCAAATGAAATTTCATTTGGTTCTTTACTTGTTATCAGTGTTACTTTGTTTTTGTCAATGAGAAGGTTGTGGGTGCGATGATGATATTATTTATCTTTGGAATCGAATTGAATCCATGGCAAGAGATTCAATCTACTGGATTCCCGTAAAAGATCATTTGGCCTAAGCAAGCTTTTATTTGTCAAATCCCAGGTAATTTTTACTGCCCTCTGGTGGGATATTTCATGTGTGTGAAGCCATTGCTCATATTGAAGGACATGTTGAAGCCGTGACATCTTACCCAATCAACCAGATCAGGTCTGCACGATGGATTCATCTTGAGAAGAATCTGTCTGATCTGACAGCCAAGGACAACCAAATTTGCTTGACCTAATGAAAAATGTTACCTTAATTTGTTTGATGGTAAATAGATGGGTAATGATTGTTTGTTATCCATGCGAAATGTGATTCTTTATTGATCCTTCCAGTGTCATACTAGAGGCTTACTAAAAATGATTCCAACGGAAATAGGGTATATTATTCTTAAAGTTTTAATTCATATGGCACATAACTTGCTTTTATTAGTAATTTGTTAGTTATATCGACAGAAAAATAACGTTATCTATTTTATATTGAAATATTTATTATACAATGTTTATCTTTGTGTCTTCTCCTCATTGGCAATACTTCTGATCTCTTTAAGTTACTAAAATGGAGGTTAATGTAATGATGTCAAAACTGTGAGGTGTATTGTATTTTTTTTCTTTCAAATATTTGGGGAGGTTAGTGTAATTTACTGTAGGAAATATTACATGTATTTTTCATTAGAAATATTAGAGATTATAAAAAAAATATCATAAAAATGATCATAAAAAATTCCTCACTTTTAGATTACATATACAATAAAATATCATACTCTAATCAAAGAATGAGAAAAGTGATTTTGAATATATATATATATATATTTTATTTTAACCAAACATTTTAAAAATGTTTTCTCTAAAAATATATTTTGAGAGACGATCTAAACTTAGTCCAAATCTTTTACCCTTTTTTAGCGGTTAACACATACACTAACCCACAAATTTTAACCATCCTATTTGAGAGGCTTTCATTGGACCACTGACCATGGAATTTTACTTGTGGCCAATTGCATTTCTATGAACCAAAGCAAAAATTTATCAACGACTTGCGAGAAGTCTGTACAAATCTAGGCACTAAGCAATTTATTATTAGCTATGTTTGGCATGCAGGGTTTAGATTACTTTAGTCACAAAAATAAAATAAATTAAAATATTAAATGACAAAATGTCATCTTTAAATCATAATCATTTTATTGTTTCTCTCACAAAAATTTAAAAAAACCAAAAAGCTCATTCCAAACGAGACTTTTTAGCCCAAGTTAAAAAATTCAAAAACCAACCCACTTCTTAAACGAAGACATTATTATTTGTAATAAGTCCGTACAAGTTTGTTTAGTGTCTACTTTAACTAATTACTTATGAAGCAGGAATAATTTAAATAAATAAAAAATAATAATTATTATTTGAAAACTACAAAAGGAATACTTTCACTTAATTTTCTTAATAATTAAATTTCAACCTTCAAAAAAAAAAAACAAAAAAGACACCAAACATTCCTTTTTTGTTTTTTTACCAAACATTCCCATATTAGTCTGTATCGCACCTTGACATGATTTGGTCAAAAACAAAATGCACACTGAGATCTACCAACTCCTAGGCTATTGGTCATCTATCTCTATCTCTATCATGAATTTGTGAATAATATAAAGGGGGGAAAAAAAATAATAATAAGAACAAAATGGAATTAATTTTCTTTTTCCTTGACAAATCAAATATTCAAATATAGCGTAAAAGATAAGTGCACTAGAGGAACATTTATCATGAGTAAATTACACAACACGACGTCAATTATATAAATAATAAGAGTTAAAATATGAGTTCGGTTTTATTCACCCAAAGGAGGTGAACATTACTTCACATTTTCCATTGATTCTTCCAAAGTAATGGACCCCATGTCTAACGTGAAATCAATGAAGACGTGGATAATGTTCACCTATGGACAATTATGCATGTAATCCGAAAGTTTGATATCAGAATTAGGGCCTACTAAAAAGGTCAACTTCCATGAGCACATCAATCTAAAGAGGCAATCAGATTGAACAAAAAGAGAAACAGGTAAGTAAAAAGCCACCGGGACAATCTGTATACAAGATTTATAACTTCTTGATCCCTCGAATCATATACAAGAACAAGCAATTGAATGATCATATCTCATCCCATATGCCCCACAGTTAGACCCTTAGGACCAGATAGCGAGTGTAACCAGTTGTGTGAGCTACGGCTTGAAAGAAAATGAAACCGTGCTAGGGGCAGCAGTCCCGCATCTGAAAATTAAGCTAAGAAGGCATGGCCACAAGAAGAAAAGAAAAACATAGTTAATTTCTCAGTTTCATTGAAAAATTAACGCTATAGATCTACTTTGGGAGACCGTGTGTCATCGCTCATTTGCGAGAAGAGCCAACGAAACATTTGTGATAACTTACTGGTGAGAGCCATCGGCTCTGGGTTTTCCGACTTCAAATTACAGATTGTATTGTAGTCATGCTTTAAATGAGGGGCAACTATTCTTTCCTGTAGAAAAAAACAAAGCAAATTTCTCAACAAGTTTCTCAACAAACAAGAGAGAAGTCATCAATTTTGCAAGTAAATTCTTAAGTGCGAATAAAACATTAATACCTTGAAAACTTCAAATGGACAGAAATCAGAATTGTCACAGCCCTATTTATGGAAACACAAAACATAATTAAAAGCTTCGAAATATAAAAAGAAAGCCATAATGGGGCATGTCAAGTTTCACAACAGTTGAAATATTAGAGACCCTATAAAAATTAACTAATAGAGAAAATACCTTAGGATTGAGACAGTAAATTTCAAAGTCCTAGACACATACATGCATATTAGCCCGTTTGGGAAAACAAATTTGCAGCTTAAAAAAAGTCAACCTTTCTGGGCTGAAAAAGCAAATAAGCTGAAAATCTGAATTTTTTACCCAACATCGTAACTTTTCAATGTACACCTTAAGCATAGAATTTCAAATTTGAAGCTAAATAAGCTGCGAATAAATTTTGCCAACATGCAATAGGAAGTGAGCTATATCTAATCAAACCATCTACAATCCATCATAGGGTGCTCCCCATACAACTGAAAGCAAAATGAAAACCCAACTAATAATAATAACAATAATAATTGTAATTGCTAGTCATGATAGACAACTACTTCAATATCATCAATCGAAAAATAAACTACAAATTAATAAATATATAAATATAAGGAATAAGAATCCATGAGATTTCAAGAATTTAGTCAACAAAAGCTTACTGGCATTGGAACGGGATGTTCATTATGCAGTACTTGCACAAAGTACTTGCTTGAAGACTTAGCTGCACAACTATAAAGTACCATCATATTATTGCCACCAAAAGGCGCCACCACACTGCCCCTCCAATTTCTTCTCTGAGGTGGCTTTGGAGGGAGTTGCAAGGGTTGTTCCTTTTGTATTTTTTCAAAATCTGAAATATTCAACAAATAATGCTTACTGAGAAGACAACATAAAAGCAGAAGTCATACACGTAAAGTAGAAACACAATACGACAGCTGGCAAACTGGATCAAATGCTTATATATGATTTGCCCCAGATCCAAAGGAAAAAAAAAGGGACAAGAAATCTGAAGGAAAAAAAGAAATGCATGCATGTGCCATCATATATAGAGATTCAAATATAACTAAGAAGCATGGACACTACACAAACCGACACGACACAACACTCATCGGACACTTGGATACACATGAATCATATTACAAGTTTGAATAAAATAACTTGTAATCCAATGATAAAACGAAAATAATGTAAATTTATACATATTCTCCTCCTTTAGACTTTTAAAATTATTATCTTTGGCTAAAATATTCATATAATAATTATTATCCTTATATATGACATAATAAATATATAAAATTATATATTTTGTACGTGTCCCCCACGTGTCATGTCCTACATTTTTTGAAAATTTACGGGTATGTTTGGTTTGGCTTTGTAAAGTGATTTTGGGAAAAATTTTCTAAAAAACTTGTTTGGTTTGTAATTTTTCCAAAACAATTTCTAAAATCACTTTCTCTCTCTTACACATCAGTCAATCACTTTTTCTCTCTCCTCTCTCCTCTCTCCTCTCTCCTTCTCAATCACTTCTTCTCTCACACACATCTACTCAATTACAACAAAATATCAAATCATTCCAAACTCCCAAACTCCAAAACTACTTTCAAAATACACAACCAAACAAACCAAAAAAATTTCTAAACTCTCTCCCCAAAACAATTTTTAAAAACTACTCTCTCAAAATCAAACCAAACATACCCTACGTGTCAGCGTGTCTGTGTTCGTGTCGTGTCTACTTTTTAGAAATATGAGAATGAAAAGCACTCACCGGATCCTTCAAGAAAGAGCCCAATCAGACATGAGAATGGAAGCAGAGTTTCTGCATGAGCAAACCGCAGTCTTGCCTTTTCATAACTGCCAGGAGCATGTTCTTCTACAATAACAGAAGGAATAAATTATGAACGAAACAGAAGATACCTTTATTTTTTCCCCCAGCATTAGCCATGAAGATTTCAATTATAAGTTTATAACACAATTAATTTTCAGATAAGTTTTGAAATAGATGCCACAATGTGGGAATTAACTCCTAGTTTTGAAATACATGCCATAGCATTAATAGCAAATAACCACAAAGACAGTGAAAAATAACATGACAATAATATGAAATTGTTGTCGTTTATCTAACCTTCTTTAGCCTTAATAGCTTGTTCCATGAACTGAACGACATCTTCAAGCAATGGCACTCCCATCCGGTAGTTTAATGCATTACCATAACCCTTTAATATGAACAGCTCCAAATCATCTGTCCACTCCAGTAAAACAACCTAAAAATGTTTATATTTGGCAAGTTAGCAAGTGCATAATGAGCAAGAAACAAAGCATGAACTGATAACATACACAATTTGCACTTATCAGTGCATAACATATACAGGAACAATAGATCCCATGGTATGTAAGTACCAAAGCTACATACCTCAGATGGAGTGAACAGAGCACAAGCTTGATCAGTTATATTCAATAAGGATGCTTCCTGCCAAATTGAAAATTCAAACGAACAATTACAAAGGAATCGCAATCACATACTGTTTAGAATTCTCAGAAAAAAAAAAAAATGAAAGAGAAGAAAGGAAAGGAAAGGAAAGGAAAGAAACAATCACCTGTTTGCACAAAAACCAGAGAGAAGATGTATCTTGTCTTGTAAAATTCAGATCGTAACGCCTCACTAATGCATGCGTAATTTCATCCAAGGCAGGTTCCTTAAGCTTACGAACGGCAGGCTCCTGACTTTTTCTAAAGGCCTGCATTCAGAGATATACACAATAAAACCAAAGAAGTATCATGTATTGTAAAATTCAGCTCATAATGCCTCACTAATGCATAAAATTTCATCCAATATAGGTTCCTTAAGCTTATTATCCACCCGTACAAAGTTTAATTACAATTTCCTAGTACAAAATGCATAAAGATCAGAACAAAAAGGAATCACCCAAAAACTTAAGGTTTACTTCCCTTCTAAATGTAAATACATATTTATTTGGTAAGTAAGGTACCCACCAAATAACTATGTTAAAACCAATATATTAAGGGTGAACCATCCATAATAATGAGAGAAGCCTGAAAAGACATTTGAAGGTAAATAAGTAACAAAAACATATAGTTGTGGTTTTTGAGAGATTCCCAATCCCAATTTGTTAACATGGATGCATTACCCACTTCTTAATAAGCTCATACATGTGGGTGTTAGCATGCAACTTAATAGAAAAATAATGTTGTATTCAGAGTACAAGGCTCGCTTACGAAGCTGATTCCCATGGGTTTATGCCACCAGCTTGGGGACATATATTCATTTATCCACGACATCCAAGCATGCAGTTTAATACCACTATTTTTTACCACGACCAGTAGGACGAAATCAAGTAATTCAATGGTTTTCGACAAGGATTTAAAATATCCATTACCATGTGATTTGAATTCAGCAGCTACAAAAATCAAATGAAAAGCTTTGTATTGTGATTATAAAGACAATAGTACTCTGCTATGTACTGAATGATAGTATCAGGCCATATGTATGACAACGCAAGTCAGTGTCAAATGATAATCTCACATACAGTAACCAAGAACTCTTTTCAAGGAAACCCTTTCCCTAGTTGCCTCCATGTTTTCATGAGCATTCAGTAGATATCACAAGTTACTAGAGTTCAAGCATCCAAATTGAAAATTAAAAAAGCAAACCTCAACTACATAAGAGTGAGAGCAAATATGTCAATGTATGTAACTACGTGTAATTCTTTAGGTATAAGCTATGCTGAGAGTACCATGTACCTTGTAGTTCTGACAACAATCATGGAATCTTAGCCATATATCACTTGCACGGCTTTCACTGGTTACTGCAAAAGCTCGATGGCGCCCTGGTCCAAGATTTCCCCTCCCACTAAATAGCCCCATGCCAAATGCTACAGCACTAGCTGATGCCCGAGGAATCTATTTCATGATTCATGGCAAAGAAAAAGAGATGTATAAGAATAATGAATCCTAAAAGCAAGTGAAAATTTTACATAAAAATGTAATATCACAGTTAGTGTGATGCAATCAGCCTTTTGATGGATCGAAAAAATTTCAGTGGAAACTCGACCAAACAGCATTTATGGTAATGAGGCAATAGATAGAACAATTGGCTGAAACCTCCTATGAATTATCATCACTAAAGCCAGCCATTTGCAAAAGTGAATAGAAGGAAAAGTAGAATGTGGCCTACCTGAGTTGCCTTTATTGCATACACATCTGGGTCGTAATCCTCATTAAACAGTTGTGGAAATTTGTCTCTGGTTCTGATCCCCAGATTATACAGTTCATCTTCTCCTTCACTAATTAATTCACCACCCTTGAGCTTCCCTTGCCAAGGAGATTTCCATCCTCGAAACCAGGCAGGAACTTTCTGCAAAGCCAACTTCTGCTCTTTTGCATCTTGTAGAAGAACTTCCATACGCATGGCTAAATCATTTAACTCTTTTAACTTTTTCTTGGTTGGAGCACGAGTTCCATGCCTCGCCTGGGATACCAAAATTTTGACTAATGAAAAGTATACTTTTAATAGAACACTTGGTATAACACAACATTGCAAGCTGAACATAGCACAAACAATAGAAATCATAATGGCAGCATTGGAAGACTCCATAGAAACCTCGATAAAAATATGCAAGCAACAAGATGCTTTCGCAAATTGCATAACCACAAGCCAAACAATTTTCAGCTTTCCAACAAAGTCGTGCCAGTTTTCTAGTGTCCAAAACATAAACATACATATTTTTAAAAATGTCCAGAACATACATGCTAGCTAAGAAAACAATTGTAACAAGTGGCACATTTTGACTGACCACTTGCTTCTACTTGATAATTGTAGCAAACACACGAGCTCCAAAAAAACATAAAATTTGCCTTCAAAGCAGGATGAAAAAGAAAAATCTGTACAATATGACCATGTATAATGATTAATTTACTCTAGAGGAATATGGGACTGTAAGGCTGCTTTAGTTTTTATGGAGGCATTTTCCTTTTTTATTTGTTCTGCCCTTTTTTTTATATCTTTCTTCCTGAGGAAATCTCTATGTTCTTTGCATTAGTTTCTTTCTCTCAAAAAGATTTGCAGAAAAGATTTACTACACACACATACACTTGTGAATTACTACAAACAACACTCAGAAATTTAAACCCCTCAACTCAAAATGCTATGCACAAACACAGCTCTTAAAGAAAATGATCAAGGGTGATTCTGAACAAACACACGGAATTCAGAATGAGTCTCAGCCTATTTGGAAAGACTTATGTGGCTCTACATCTGTATGAAGAACAATTCAGTGTTGAAATATAGCTTTAATATGTTAAAGGTCACAAGAAATCCAAACTTAAAAGTCTTTTTCTCTACTGTTTTTTTCTCTGATGAAACAAATTTATGTCAGATTCTTTGGTATGCAACTGCTAGATAATTGTCCTTTGCAGCTTCTCCACCAGAGGTTCCAAAACTCTAGATTATGAAGTTCTTGGTTAGTCAATGGCAGAAAACAGTTCAAGTATTCTCAAAGCGTCAATTTATCAAAAAAAAGTATTCTCAAAGCATCAACGACAACTAAAATATTTTTGATACACCATCTGATTTGAGCATCAATCATTGGGCCTATGAATGAAAACTTTAACAAAACATAATCTATTTTCCAAACACCCAAGATTGATATATTCTCAAAGCATCAAGCATGTAAAGACTTTGTTTAGTACACCCATTGATGTCAGCATTAGTATGCCCACCTTATTGACACGTCTAGAATAACTAGAATAAATTCTGATATGATGGAATAAACGAAAACTAGAAAGTAAGACAAGCAATCATACAAAGATATACGTGGTTCTACAAGCCTATGTCCACAGGCAAAGAATGGCAGAGGGTTTACTATCGAAAGGAGGAGAAAATACGAGGGTGGATATCTCTCTCAAAGCTGATTGTAACTGTTAGAATGTGTGTGTTTATGTTGAGTAAGGGTATCATATGGCTAGATTGTATCTCATATAAATATTTCTGATGCTCCAGTCCTAAAAAACATATGTTGAATAACAAAGTCGCTGCTTCTTATTATTCTCTCTCTTTCTCTTTTTCTTTTTAACCCTAATCTAAGTTTTTTATACTTTTGCACTTCAACTTGGTATCAGAGCAATTTAGAGCTTTATTTAATTTACTCACAGAAAGCAATTAAGGGGAATAGAGGTAACATAGAGACTCGAGGGTAAGAAGAGAGATGAAGAGGGCTGAAGAGTGCCTTGGCCACTAACAGGTCGAGAGGAGCCATCAACGAGTCTAATATTACGGGTAACTAGATGAAGAGAACGAAAAAGAGAAGAATTACCAAAGATATGGAAACTAGCGCCAGAGTCTAGAAGCCAAGGTTGGGGGGATTGAGCCATACATGCAATATTAATTGAGCTAGCCAATATATTAGCAGTAGAGGATGAAGAAAGAGTAGTACGGAGAGAATTGACTATCTCAGTATGCTGGCATGGCTAATCTGAGTGCTGAGTGCATCATGAGAATCAGCTGGGAAAGCACCTGGACCAGATGGAGAGGGAGTTGACTAAGAGGATGGAGTATCCATAACCTGATACACATGATCAAGTTTACCATACTTTTGCCAACACCGAGGTTCAAAATGACCCAAAGAACCACAATGAGTACACGTCCGATCACCACGGGACATAGAACTAGTACCACGTCCACCACCACCACCACGTGATCCATGAGAATAATGACCACCACGAGAACCACGGGAACAATTATGGAATCCACGATGACTAGAGCTGCCATGAAAACTACCCCGATGGGGCCTACAGTCACCACTGCTAGATATCACCGTAGAAGAGGACAAGGGCTGAGAGAAACCAACTGTGGAAGAACCTTATCCTAGAGAAGAACGCACCAATCGAGAAAAGGCATTAGCAGCAGAAAGTAAAGTCTCACTAGCAAGAATCTGATCTTTGAAACCCCGTAGACTAGAATCTAATCCCAAAAGTAAAGATACCATCATAAACTCCTCCCAATATTTCTTCTGTTGAGCCAAATCAGTAGTAAAAGGTCGGTGTTGCAATAATTGATCCCACAAGGTCTTAAGGTCACTATAATAGTCAGCAAGAGGACGGCCAGACTGCCAGATAGCAAAGATCTGCTCATACAACTCATAAACTCGAGAGACATTACCCTGATTGGAAACGACCCAGCAAGGGAGTCCCAAATGGCCTTAGAGGTGTCACAAAATTCCACTGTAGTAGCAACATTAGGCTCCAAACTATGCCAAAGCCACCCCATAAGATAGGAATCCTCACTCAACCAATCATCATAGCATTTATCATCCTCAGCTGGTGGAAGTTTAGTAAGAACACGTGACTTTTTGCCACGTAAGAAAACCTTAACGGCATGGGCCCAAGCAAGATAATTCAAACCAGTTAATTTCTTAGTGGTAATGGATTTGGGTAACTCATCATTTTTAATCATAGAGAATGGGGTAGCAGGTTTTATTTCAGCCATAACACCAAAATGAGCAATAATCAGCCAAAAAAAAAAAGACCAAGGATGGCAACAAAATATCCAAAGGAACACCAAGTCGTCTGATGAAGGTCATGGAAAGAAGAAAAAGAGCAAATATGGAATTTCACATGAAGCACATTTAGGGCATCAAGAATTAAAGATTTGGAATAATTTTGAGTCTTCATGTTATTATAGTAGGTTTTAGTAATTAAGGGTATAATGGTAATTTCAATAATTGTTAGACATGGGTTGTAGGGGTCACCCATTGGTTTTATTTTGGGTCAAGTTATTAAATGAGTTATTATATATGGGTTTTATTATGTTTAAACTAATCTTAGTGGTCAAAAGTCCAAGTTTCCTATTTTGATATAGAAGTAGAATTAAAAGTTATTAAAGTTTCCTATTATGATTGATGTAGAATTAGAAATCATAGTTGGTCTAGAATATTAGTAGTTGCTAAATATTTTTAGTTTCTAAATTTGAGAAATACTCCTTATAGAATTAGGAGAGCCTTTAGCATATAAATATATGTGTAATCTCAATAATTCAATAGCAGAGTTAATATTATGAAAATTTGAGATTGTGTTTGTGTGATTGGCCTATCCCTTGTGAGGGTGAAGCACTTCTCTCTCACTCTTCTTCTTCTTCTATCGAGCAAGGTTACTGTTCACAGTACTTAAACAACCACCCAACTGTCCCTAAACACTTGTGTTTTCATTCCCCAAACCCTACCTTTTTACAAACCTTTAAACTCCTATTTTTTTAAATACTTTTGCAGCCACAAAATCCCACCAAATCTAGCCCTATAAGTCTATTGTTGTTGCTGCCAGTTTACTTAAATTGGACTCACTAATTGTAGGAAAGTAATCCCTACTCGTCCTACATCATCATCTCATTGGCACATTACGGTTATATGGCTAGATTGTATCTCATATAAATATTTTTGATGCTCCAGTCCTAAAAACATATGTTGAATAACAAAGTTGCTGCTTCTTATTATTCTCTCTCTTTCTCTTTAACCCTAATCTAAGTTTTTCATACTTTCGCACTTCAACTGTAACAATAGATTACTCTAATCTCATAACCCTAATCCACGAAATAACCCATAATTTATATATACATCCACTAAGATCTGCATACAACAAGAACTGGGTCTGACCTAGTGGAATCGGGTCGAAATATCCCCAACAAATTCATCCCACATTATTATATGAAATCCACATTGCTTAACAAAATAGGATAGATGTTGCTATAACTAATTTTCAATTGATTTTTGGTTAGAAGATAGATTTTTGCGTGTTTTGTGTGGTTAGGTGTCAGGGCATGTGGATCTTGATTTATTTACGTTTTTAGATTTCCTTGATGATGTGATTGGATATTTGTGTCGTTTTTGGTTTCCTGTATTGTATTCTTTAGCATCTTCTTGATGCTCTTTCTTCTATAAATTTTATTTATCAAAAAAAAAAAAAAAACTACTTTTCAATTGACCTGGATAAGCACAAAGTCAAAATATACGATCATATAAACTATATGCATAAACAGTTTGAAGTTGTAAATGAGAATTACCACAAGATTCAAATGGATAGGAGTACATTGGTCTGGAATGTTAGAAGGTACAAACGAATTGTCAGATATGTCCTTCACAACACCATACCTGCCAAGCCAAAAGAATTTAATAAATAAAAACAAGTAATCATTCAAACATTTCCATTAATCAAATAATAGTAAGTTAAAAAAAAAAAAAAAAACTGTTTAGTGTGACGTTTTCTTATCTTCTTCGGATACGTTTATACACAATAATTCCTATAAAACAAATACTACTAAAGAGTCCGAAATAAATTGATCAATATTTTTTATTTATTGAAATTTTATTTATTTGGGGACCGAGAAAACAAAAATCATCTATTCTTCCGAATACAAGTTTCGAAGTAGTCTCAATTTTCTTAGTAACCAAACAAAGAGTTCAAAATCTTGCTTGTCGAGCTTTCGGGATCTTAAATTGATTCGCCAGATTTCACCGCAACCAAGGCCTAAACCCTAAATGTGATTATGGCGTTCGATTCGATCGTCCAACATGCGATGCAGGTGACAATAATTAAGAGAGAGAAAGAGAGAGAACCTCGTCACAGTGGAGACATGCTGGCGAACGTCGAAAGCTCCATCATCAGCGTTTGAATGTAGTAGGAGTGCAGATAACAACAATACCATGAGACTCGCCTCCTCCATTCTCTCTCTCTCTCTCTCTCTCTCTCTAGAATGGTATGGTGGGACGGGAAAGTAAAAGAGAAATTCTGAGAAAAGCGATTACAGTTCTTCTTCTATATGTGCGATTTTTCCTGGAATATAATTGATACTGCGCGTTACACTGAATCAAATGGTCTCGTGTTAGCATATCTCCAACGTTACATCATCTTTTTCATTATAGTAGAAAAAATTTGATATGATATAATGCATTTTAAGTAGTTTCGACAAATTTGGACGGCTGTCCGGCCAATCATTTGATCGATCGGCTAAGAGTGTTTTAGAAAATTGATAAAAATTAGTTTTTTTGGATTTTTAGTTTTTTTGATTATTTTTTTTGACAAAAGGTTGTGTTTTTTTAGGTAAAAAAAATTAATTTTTTTGACTAAAAAAATTAAAAAATCAAAAAATTAACTTTTTTTACATGTTGCCAAAATGCTCCTTAGTTTAAAATTTTTATCAAATTTATTTTACATTGTCCTAAAAAACATCTAACCCAATAATTACTTATAAATTTAACAGAGAGATAAAACTCCTATATCAAATTGATTTTTCAATCCCTTCTCTAATAGGGATACGTAATCCCACCGTAGAATTAATAGTCCATTCGGATGACAATCCGGGAATTCACAATCCAATCAAACAAGTTTTATCTAGAGTCTACTTCCTACATAATTCTGTCACATTGGGATTTTTTTTGAAAAGATGGTTAAAAGTTGAATTTTTAACTTTCTTATTTTTTTATTTTTTATTTTTTATTTTTGTGAGAGAGAAAGTAAATTAAAAGTTGAAAAGTGATTTCTAACTCACTTCTCAAAAGAGGCCTCATGAATCAACCAAACAAGCAGGACTTTAGTTATATAATTCCCCAAATGCTATAATGACACTTGCCAAAGTAAGCGGCCAACTAGAGGTGATCGTAAATTAGGTGGCATCTCATCCGTCATTCGTTTAAAATTTAGCAGATTGAAAAAAATCAATTTGTATCTGTTCATCTGTTTAGTGGATGCGGATTGAGTGAGCCATGCGAATTGATGGATGGATGGATGCAATTGGTTTGGCTATTTAGACTTTACAAATTTTGAGCATTTTTTAAAATTATAATTTATAACTTTTACAATCTTCAATAACTAGTAATCCGAAAAAATATGTATTATTTATCTGTAATAAGCCATGACACCACATATGTATATTTTTAAGATATTGTTTTCTATTTTTATAATAGTATATATTTTATTTTTTCTACGCTATGTTGTTACTTGTTAGTAGTTTTTTTTCTCTTTTTTTTTTTTTTTTTTTTAACCTCATTTACGGACAAATCGGGTTCATGTAGCTACGGGGATGGTTGCTTTGTCATCCGAATTGCATTGGCAGATTTTAAAATATTTTATTCGCATCCGTCTGCTAAAAGACACTCATTCACCCAAAATTAATCGTGTTCGGCCTATTCGATCGAACTGAGCGAAGTGAACGGATCCATGATCACCTCTCCAGCTGAGAAACCAAAAATACTCAATTAATTCAAAATTAGGAGTATTTTTTTTTAATCAATTCAAAACAACTAGTTTAAACTTCGTATATGCAAATGAACATTTTAAACTTATTATAAATGGAGGCTAAGGGGTTGTCTGGGTTGCTAAGGTTGCTTATTTTGGCTTATTAAATTCTTACAAAATATATGTAAAAAAATAAAAAATAAATACTGCAACAAGCTGTACCAAATAAATCAATAAGTAGCTTAACAATTTTCGTCCACCCAACCCGTATCCCCCACCTTGTGCGGTTTTTCATCCCTCCTAATCCTAAGAAAGTGGAGTAAAAATTGTTTTTGCTCCCTAACCCCAACCCCAACCCCAACCCCAACCCCAATATTATTTATTAAATATATATAATTTAATTTTTTTAGTATAATAAAATTACAATATTAACTTAATTTTTATTTTAACTCATTTATTTATCATTTTATATCATTTTACTCTTATTAACTATAAATCATTGAACATATATTTTATTTTTATTTTTAGATTTATAAAATTAACTAGCTCTTGCCCTAAGAGCATCCTCATCAAGTTCTTCAAACTCATTTTTTAGCTAAAAATTTCAAAAAATGAACTCTATCAAACTCGCTTGTAACTCGTCAAAATTTACGATTGCTACAGTAACTCGTTACAACAAGCGGTGCACTGTTCATCGCTACTTGTGTCTTACCGGATGTCCGTCCGGAAGTCTGGCCGGTCAACCGGTCAATGGCAATTTTTTTTTTTTTTTTGCTTTTTTAAAGAATTGTTTGGCTAATAACTTATTAATTTAATAAAAAAAGAAAGACTAACAAACACAATAAGAAAATAATATTTAATAAGAATAAATTAGAATAAAGAGTTTGATACAATAGGTGCTAAAATGTGAGTAACTAAAATAATGAAATAGCTTTAATTTGATTAAAAAATTAAAGAGTTTAGTGTGGATACTCTAAGCAACTACCCCAAGATTTACTACCCTCTCAATATGATGTGAGACTGGGGCAATGGACAACAAATTCGGCTTGTTGCCATCCCTAATCAAGCTAAGCTAAGTTCTGCCTGAATAGATTTGTGAACCTAATTATATATAAATTAATGTTTAATTTAATGACATATAAAATATATTTTCACTAATTTATTTATCTCTCTATTTATGATTGGTGTCTGTGTAAATTTATAAATTTGTTAATAATATGAGCATTATTTTTATATTTTGCTCATGATTTTTTTCTCTTAATATTTATATTAATTATTATTTTATTTTTTTTCAAACTCGGTTCATTTATGTAATCGACTTTACTCAAACTTTATATCAAACTCAACAATTTTTTCATGAACCGAGTTCAAACACTCAAAAACTCAACTCAACTTATTTACAAGATACCTATTAGAGTGATGCTAATATTATACCAACTAAGAAGATTTATTAATTTTTTTTCTTATTAATGTGTCTTGTAATAATAAAACATTAAAATCATAAACGAAACCCACATCAATAAATAAGAAAAAATAGTAATACCTGATAGTTTTTATATTATCTATATAATAAAGCAGAACAGATTTTGAAAATATGTTAGACACAACTGTCCTACTAGGACATTTCAATGATTAG
The DNA here is from genome assembly GCA_036172215.1 of Camellia granthamiana. Lineage (NCBI taxonomy): Eukaryota > Viridiplantae > Streptophyta > Magnoliopsida > Ericales > Theaceae > Camellia > Camellia granthamiana. The sequence goes on along the minus strand of CM069903.1, from coordinate 146,227,745 downwards.
GATTCATTTGCTTATTTAGATAGATGGCTGAGATGACCCCCTTAATTTGTTTTTAATTTATTTCCCGCCCAAACACACTCTACTCTACTCTCTCTCTCTCTCTCTCTCCCACGTCTCCTCCCCCTTCCATCTTTATCTCTCTCATTTCATCCTTATCTCTATCTCCCTCTTCGTTGCTCTTCTTTATCTCTCCCTTCTCTCCGACTGCAGAAAAATATTTCAGTTTCAGATTTTGCCATTGAAAATACTTCAGTTTCAGTTTCAGATTTTGCTATTGAAAAAATATTTCAGTTTCAGATTTTGCTCTTCTTCAGGCTTGCGAAGAAAGCAGAAAAATATTTCAGGTGAGATTCTCATTTCTGTTTATCATCATCTCCCTTCTCTCCAACTGTATCTCCCTCTTTGTTCCTCTTCAGTTTCAGATTTCAATTCGCAACCTTTTGCTTTGAATTGCGATTTCAGATTTTCTTCTTCTCTTCGACTGCAGAAAAATTTTCAATTCGCAACCCTTTGCTTTGAATTGCGATTTCAAATTTTGCCTTCAAAGGCTTGCGATTTCAGATTTTGCCTTCAGGTGAGATTCTCATTTCTGTTTATCTCAATCCCTCTTTGTTCCTCTTCATTTTTGTCATGGAAATCTTATAAGCCTCCTCGAGTTCTTGAGTAGTTAACATAGTTGTTTTTTCTAAAATCTATGCTTTCTAGATTTAACTTATTTGTTTGATTATGTTGTTCATTCTATTTATTTCTTTTCTGTAGTATAAGTTTGGTTGCTGAGAAATTTGGAAGAAAAAGGGGAAAAAGAAAGAGAGAAATAAAAACTTTATAATTTAGAATTAGAAGTCACACCCATTAAGTGTTTGTTTGAATGGGTCTGACAGGTTCTTCCATTTTTTAACACAAATTTTCAATTCGCAACCCTTTGTTTGTGTCTGTCTATTAGTTATTTATTTTTTGTTTCATGCTCTGTGTTGTGTGTTTATAGTCAATAGTAACCACCGTCTTGGTGAAGGAAATCGAACCAGAATCCATTAGATTCGGAGAAGAAACTCGAGTCAGATCAGAGCGTTTCATGGCCATTGCGGTCGCGACCATATTGAATCCTCTCTTGAGATGGAGATGGATCGCATCCTCCAGATTTTGATCAGAAGCATTTGATCAGGAAACATGCACTTGGACACAGAACCGCACATTCGTAATTCAGAACATCAACTATTTCAAAACCACTGCCATATATTCATATTCTTACTGGCTTGACATGTGATGTATGAAAATGTCTAAAAACTGAAAAGCCCCAGGTTAGTAATTTGTTTACTTATGGTAGCCATATTATAGTTATTTTGTAGCCAACCATATCAACATCTGATTGACATTATCTAAGTTGTATATCAGATTGAGCTCAGAATATTGTAAGAAATTGTCAAGTAAGTATAAAGATGTTACTTTCTTATTGTGTTTGCTAATGTATTGGCTACAAGGTTTATTTTATTTTATTTTTTTTATGTGTAGAAATTATTAATTACAATTGGATTGATTGAAGGAAATTATCTCTCAATTTTCACTCATCATCAGTCATATGAAAATATCACTGTCTTTCATTATGTATTAATTACTTGATCGAAGGTCTTTGACAATTTTAGTAATATTTTAGCTCTATAATGTCATTAGGAGTTTGGGATATACTGATTTCTGTATTTTTCTTGAATTAATTGAGACCCGGACAAGAACAGGGTTATGCAGTTTTGACTTTTATTTCCAAAAACCAAAAAGTGGCAGATGATATATATATATGCAAACGGTAGCTAAAGAGGCATGTAATCATAACAATTGTGCCGTTAGTAATGCTATTGTGGAGTTACTTCGCTGTTGTCTTTACCGATCCCGATAGTGTGCCACCTAATTGGAGGCCTGTGTCGGATGAGGAGAGAGGTGAGACCGATCCATTGATTGAGGCAGAATTTGGTGGTATGTCAGCAGACCCAGTGAATCCAAGGATCCATTATTGTCGGAAGTGTAACCAGCTGAAACCACCTCGGTGCCATCATTGTTCTGTTTGTGAGTTCGTCTACCCAATTCTTCTTGAGACTGTTTTATTTTCCAATTGTTTCAGAGAAAATAAATCAAATATATTACTCTCTTTTTTTCTGTATATTATTTTCAGGTGGGAGGTGTGTGCTGAAAATGGACCATCATTGTGTGTGGGTTGTCAATTGTGTGGGGGCATTGAACTACAAGTATTTTCTTCTTTTCCTGGTATGTTTTTCTTACTATTGAATCATTGATGTTGATTTCACTCATCTGTGGATTAAATTGTTTCTAAAAAGTAAACCGTCTGAATTTGTATATACGTTTATATACTGGTTGCTAACCTTAAATGCATTTAGTAATGTTACTAACTATTAATTTGGTTATTTTTTGCTTTCGGCGAATCTTATCCTCAAATTCTTTATACACCTCCACCACTGCTGCCGCAACAACAACAACAACCACCCACATTATCAACCTCTACATAGGAATGGTTTCTTGCAGTTACAGTACGTTTGTGATCTTCCCTTTTTTATTTGGTAAGCATTTCTATATCCAAAAACTACGCTCTTTTTTTTGTTTCTCTAAAAAATAACAAATTTAATGATGAGCTTATCTGAGAAGTTTGACCCAAAATTATCCAAACCTGATAGCAGAATGGTTTTGTTTGGTTCACAATTAAAGATTCAAATCCTTCCCCTGCACCCTCTCTGTTTGTTTGTTTACTTTTGTCAGAACACTATTGTGTATTTTTAATATGACAATATTTTAAAGAATCATTATTTCAAACCAAACTTACTAGAAATGTATGGGTGTGAATGTATATATTTGTCTGTTAGTTTGATTTTTGATGAAGAATCATTATTTCATATTTTTTCAGGTTGATATTTTTTTAGTTCATGTTGGGTGTGAATATATATATATCTGTCTGTTGATATTTTTTTTCCCAATTTTCAGTTCATGTTGGTGTGTTAAAATTTTCTGATATTTATTTATGATTGGTATTTGATAACTGATTGTGCATTGTTGATTTTTCCCCATTTGTTCAGTTCACTGTCATCCACTCAAAACACTTCACCTTCATTGAGTAGGCATTTTAATATGACAATATTTTAAAGAATCATTATTTCAAACCAAACTTACTAGAAATGTATGGGTGTGAATGTATGTTTAGAGGACATATATATGTTATTCCCGTTTCGTTGCTGACCAATATATATAGTATACTAAATGTTATACTCTTTTTGTAGTTTTAAGATGCACACGGTGAGTGTGGCATCAGGTAACATAGGCATGCAAAGGTCTGGTGTAGTTCGTGATGGTATATTTTTATAATTGTATTTTAATCTTAAATTTAAATAGTATTGCGATTATAATTATATTATAATTCTAACATTATTTACACCGTGCCTTCAGGCACGGGCATATGCTAGATGTTGAATGATGATAATGCAGCATTGGGTTTTATGAGAAAGAGAGACGTTACAGAGAGAGAGAGAGAGAGAGAGAGAGAGAGAGAGAGAGTATTTTAAATACTATACTTTTTTAGATGTTGAAATTCTATAAAAAGTTTAATAAAAATTTCAAATACAAATTAATATTTTAATTTAAACTTTTAGTAATGAATTTTATAAATTATATTTTAACTTAAACGAACTGCCATTCTATGATATCTTGAACTGATTTATTATAATTGATTTCTATAACAGTGAAATTATTATCATTTTGAATTGATTTTTTTTGTAAAGGATGTGATACCAATATTAATAATTTATGTTAATTGATTTTTGTAAAATATGTGTACCAATATTATTTATACCGTGCCTTCAGGCACGGGCATACGCTAGTTGCTCTATAAAATAACATAAACCATTCACAACAAGAGATATTGGTTTATTAGTAAATTACTACCCGTATAATACATGTGTTATTTTTTTAAATAATATTTTATATTATTATATATGTGTTATAAAAGAATAATATTAATTTAAATTTAAAATTAAAATGTGATTCTAATTATTTATTTTGATAATCTTAACCCTATTGTTTTATAAAAATATTACTTGAATACTTGTATATAATAATTTTAGTTAAATTATTTGTGTATTTCGATAATTTTAATCCTATCGTGCTATAAAAAAATAATTATCATATAATAATTTTATATGATATATATTAAATTATAGGATAATAAAATAAACAATCATTTTTATATTAAAAATAGAAAAATTTACCAATAAATCCCATCTTGAGAAATGGTGATCCCTTTAATCTCAAGAATTTTCTTATAGACCAATTAGTTCCATTGATTTTGAAAATGTAGATTTCATATATTATTTAGAAATTGAATTTACGGTTATACCCTTATTTTAAATATGTTTTCTCATTCTTCTTCTTTTGTGTGTGTGTGTGTGAAAGGTAAGATACACAATTTATAGGAATTAAATTTAGAATGAATTTTTATATGGGAATCTTCTCTATTTGAAATGACTTGAAATGTGAGATTTTTCAAATATTTCAAAAGGAGTACAAAAATTGCTTGAAATGTAAGATTCTTTAAATATTCCAAAAGGATGTGGGATTCTTCAAACATTTCAAAAGGAGTACAAAAGCTCCTTAGTAAGTTTTAGGCAAATGAGTGTATAGTTTCAAACTGTAATATTCTAATATAACACTCAAATGTAACAATCCAAAAAAACTATTTATTATATTTTTTCTAAACGTAATACTCCAATATAACACTTCAATTTTTTTTTTGTGTGTAACACATTAATGTAACACATAAAAAACTCCTTAGTGTATTTTTTTCAAACGTAACACTTCAATGTAACAAAAAAAAAAAAAGAAAAAGATGTGAGATTCTTCAAATCATTCCAAAAAGAGAAAACAAATCTCTTAACAACTTTGGGTAAAAGTATAATTTGAAACTGTGAGTGTGACGTTTGGAAAAAATATACTAAGGAGTTTTTTAGTGTTTTTGTATGTGTTACATTAGAATGTTATGTTTGGGATTACGTTGATTAGAGTTTTACGTTTGGAAAAAGTACATTAAGGAACTTTTTTATGTGTTATATTGGAGTGTTACGTTTGGAAAAAAAAAAAAGTACATTAAGAATTTTTTTTGGAGTGTTACGTTGTTACATTTGGAAAAAGTATAGTAAAAAGTTTTTTAGTATTACATTAGAGTGTTACATTATTAGAGTGTTACATTAGAGTATTATGTTCTTATTCATAATGTGAGATTTGTTTTAGAATGAGGAAAAATCTAAAATCTCTATAGTGCAGATTGTCCAAATATGTAGTTTCATATTTAGAGAAATCCACTTTTATTCCTAAAAAATTAAACTCAAACATGTAAGTGATTATCATTTTATGCAATTTTCATTTTAATGAGACATTTGGGTTCATAAGAAAAAATGAAGGACTAAACAGTTCACATGATCACATTTTGGAATTTATTGGTACTTCAACCTTAAAATTAAGGTTAAATTATAAATATACCCTTTGAGATTTGCTTAAAATATGAATTACCTTATGTGGTTTGAAAAATTATAAATACTATATTGTCAGAATTTTTTATTTAACAAAATTAACAAAAGAAATAAAAATTCTAATTGCTCTCCTGTACAAAGATAAAATTACCTGAATTATTAATTGAAATAAATTTCTGGCATCGTTAAAAATTGTTAATTGATTTTATGATTCATTAATAAAAGTGGCCATTTGTATGAAATTAGAAATTTCAAAGGGCGATGTGTAATTTCCAAAACCACATAGGGTAAATCGTATTTTAAACAAACTCACGGGGTGTATTTAATAGTTAAATTGAAAGGACAATTAGTAGTTTAAATTAAAAGTGATTTTAATTATTTAATTTTGTTTTATATTCATTTGGGAAAAAAAAGTAGAAATAGAAGTTATAGAAAATTTATTTACAAAATTAAATATAAATATGTTGTAGTTGGATTAAGAAAAAAATACATAAATTAATTATGTAAAGTATTGATTTTTGGGTGAAGCACCAATAAATCTCAAAATATGATATTGCGAACTGTTTAGTCTTTCCTTTTTTCTTATGAACCCAAAGGTCCTATTAAAGTTGAAATTACACAAAAGGTAGTCACTTACATGTTTGGGTTTAATTTTTGAAGGATAAAAGTGGGTTTTTTCAAATGTGAAATTACATATTTGGGCAATCCGTATTATAGAGGTTTTGGATTTTTCCTCATTCTGGAACAAATCCTACATTATGAATAAGGATGTAACATTCCAATGTAGCATTCTAATAATGTAATACTTAAAAAAATTCCTTAGTGTACTTTTTGCAAATATAGCAACGTAACACTCAAAAAACTCTTTTTAGTGTATTTTTTTTCCAAACGTAACACTTCAATTAATGTAATCATAAACATAACACTCCAATCAATGTAATCTCAAAAGTAACACTCTAATGTAACACACACAAAAACACTAAAAATTCCTTTACTTTCAAACATAACACTCATGATTTAAAATTATACATTTATCCAAAATTTACTAAGGAATTTTTGTACTCCCACATCTTTTTGGAATGGTTTGAAGAATTCCACATCTTTTTTTCTTTTTGGAATGTTACATTAGTGTTACGTTTGGAAAAAGTACGTTAAGGAGTTTTTTGTGTGTTACATTGAAGTATTACACTAAGGAGTTTTTTTTGAAAATATGACCATTGAACAGGAAACTTGCTCCCATGGGCGATCTGCGGAAAAAACAGATCACCTCGCTAGAAGCACGAAGAAAATCAAAAGCACGATTGTCTCTACGGATGTAGGAATGGCGGAATCATCTGGAAATGGGGAAAGTTAGGACACAGACGGAAATGGAACCTCCAAGGCGGTAAGCAGGGACGATTGTGAGCTCAACCCAACAGAACCACAATGCACGGCGGTGATCACAATGGCTAACCCGGATGAAACTAAAGTTAAATCCTTCAAGCATGCTCTGATGCACTCTCGATTTAATGAGAGTTCAAACGAAAAGAGTTTCGACATTGAAACTGAAAATATCCTCTTTGATGAGGAGGAGGATGAAGATGGTGTTGAGACGGAACAGGTGGAAACAATGGACGATACAGATGAAGGATCTCTACAAGTTTCTAGAATTCGAATCCTAGCCAATCTCCTGAAAAAGGCTCGCTGACCATGGGGGAAATGCCTCATAGTTAGACTGCTAGGTAAAACTATCGGCTATACTCTCTTTGTTAACAAAATGAAGAAATTATAGGGATTGCAAGCTGATTTTGAGACATTGGATATAGGGCATGGGTTCTTTATTATTAAATTTGATATGATAGAAGACTATATTTGAGTCTTCACTAGAGGACCATGGGTGGCAATGGACCACTATGTCACTGTCCGAAAATGGCAGCATGATTTTAAGCATGACGAGGCTGAAGAGGACACCACAACGATCTAGATGAGATTTCCCAACCTCCTAATCGAGTATTATAATGAAAGGATCTTATTCCATATTGCAAAAGCCTTTGGTAACCCACTAAAGGTGGACATTAACACAGGTATGGCCGCAAGGGGCAAATATGCCCGGGTGTGCGTGGAAATGGATCTGCGAAAGCCTTTGATCTCCCACTTCACAATAGGTAAGTATAAGTACACGGTCGAATATGAACATATCCACTCATTTTGTTTTTCGTGTGGCAGGGTTGGCCACCGGAGAGATAATTGCAGTGCAAGATGGCCGGTGCCGGATAGGACTTCTGAGACAATAACCGTTGGGGAAGAAGAAGGGAACCGTGGGCCTGTAGTAACACAAAATACCCACCCCAGAGAATGTGCAAATATAAGTAATTGGAACCAACCGAGATATAGCCCATGGACGAAGGACCAGAACAGACGAACAGACGAAGAAAGCCCAATAGGGTATATAATAAAAAATCAGACCCAGGCCTCAAAGGTAACAAATTTCAGGTGCTCCAACAGGGTGTTGAACACTCTAATGATCAAGAAGCCCATAATGGGCCTGTGATGGAAAATCAAGATTCTTAGGGCAAAAACCCAACTTTTCACTATATGGAGAAAGCCCATAGCCTTAGAAGGGATAAAAATCCACAAGAAGAGTCCATTAATACCAAGAAGCATGTTGATAAGGGAGAAATCTGGAAAGAAAAAAGGCCCTTGAATGAAGATGCGACACGTGGTGGTGGTGCCAGTAACCTTAATGGATTGAGTCCAGAGCTCACCCTGGGGCTAAGCTCCACTCTTCCCAGTCAAGGTCATTCTCTATCTAACCATACTTCTAGTCCTCTTAGCCCTTCTCCTATTGCTCCATCACCGGATCACTTAACTAAAAAACCACCTGATAAGAAAGTCATTAACGATGGAGGTTCGGAACAACAATCACACCCCAGAGTTCCTGGATGTACATCACTTGCAAATGGAACATCACAGAGTGTATCTGGACAATGTTTTGTTGGCGTTCGAACTAGGGAATGAAGTATCTCACCACGTCGATTTAGAGTGGTGGATAGAAGAAGTGACATTGAAGATCAAGCCGTATTGGCAAATCGAAGCCAACTTGGAGAGGCATATGGTCATAGTGACTCCATTAAAGTCAATGGAGGAATGATATGATGAAGTACGAGCAATACTAGGAGTTCCTAAACACTCCTATCTTCCCGATCTACATCGAATGTCATCAATGGATTTGTTTTTTTGGAATTGCTGAGGGGCCGGAAACAACAAATTTAAGAGAAGTTTGAAGGAGTTAGTGCGAACTCAAAAACCAGAAATCATGGTTCTTATGGAGACAAAGGTGGAGTTAAATTCAATGGGCATGTTCTTTAACAGAATGAGATTTACAGCCTCTACTCATGTTGACCCCATAGGCAGAAGCAGAGGCATTTGGGTGTTGTGGAATCCCGCTCAAGCCAACGTTAGGGTAACTGACGTCAATTCCCAGGTTATCACAGCCATGGTTTCTCACCAAAACTACCCGGATTGGTTGCTTTTAGCAGTGTACGCTAGTCCTAATGTGACCTAACGAGAGGTGCTCTAGCGAAACTTGGAAAGCATTACACAGAACAACCAAGCTCCTTGGCTTTTTGCTGGTGATTTCAATGACTTCAGTAATCAGAATGAGAAACAGGCATTCTCTGACCAGAATTCTAGCAATGCCGCACAAAATCAAAGACGTAGCAGGCAATTTGTGGAACGAATTAACAAGTGTAGCTTAATGGATCTTGGCTGTGTTGGGCCGAGATTAACCTGGTCTAATAATCGTAAGAGATGGGCAAACACAATGGTTCGACTGGATCGAGCTCTGTGTAACTCGGAATGACGAACTTTATTCCATGATGGTTGTGTTCGGAACTTACCTCGGACCTATTCGGATTATTCCCCCTTAATGGTTTACACCCAAGGTATGCACTCCTCTAACTCCTTTGTCAAACCCTTTAGATTTGAGGCAGCATGGATTTCCCATGAAGAGTTCAGGGCAGTGGTGGCTGATAGTTGGGTTTTTTTGAACCCATCTATCTCTTTACATCTGAAAACTCTGGCTAAGAAAGCTTCGGACTGAAACAAGAATGTTTTTTGTAATATTTTTAGGAAAAAAAGATGGTTGATTGGGCGTATTGAAGGGATTCAAAAATCCCAAGCTAGGCATTATTCTCATAACCTCCACCTCCTTGAGATGGAATTGGTGTCCCAATATAATCAGATTCTCTATCAAGAAGAACTATTTTGGTTTCAAAAATCCCGTTCTAATTGGATCACACAAGGTGATCAGAATACCAAATACTTCCATCTTACCACCATTGCAAAGAGAAGGAAACTTAAGATTGAAGTGCTCAAATCTGACAGTGGGGATTGGGTAGACCAACCCCAAGATTTAAAAAACCTGGTGCAAAACTTTTTTGAAAATCTCTTTAGACCCAAACCCACTGTCAGGTTTGAACATTGGTGTGGTCTGGTTGCACGTAAGTTTTCGCAGGAGGACAATATGTTGCTTTGTCAACCTGTAAATAATGGGGAAATCTGGGCTATTGTTAAAAATATCCAAGCTTTTAAAGCACCTGGACCTGATGGTTTCCAGGCTATCTTCTATCATATTTATTGGGATATCGTAGGCCCTTCGGTGTGTGAATTTGTGAAGCACTGTTTTCATTCTAAACAAATACCCAGAGAGATTAACAAAACCTTGATTCCTCTTATTCCCAAAATTGAAAATCCTGAAAATATAAAACAATTTCGATCCATTAGCCTTTGCAACGTAACCTATAAAATCATTACCAAAATCATTGTCAACCGTCTGAGACCTCTCTTGTCCAACCTTGTGAGACCTAACCAAAGTAGTTTTGTTCCTGGGCGAACCACCTGCGATAACATCATCATAACCCAGGAAATTATCCACATCCTTAACCACAAGAAAGGCAAGAAAGGTGGTATGATTTTCAAAATAGATCTTGAAAAAGCCTACAATAATATCTCGTGGGATTTCTTGCACCAAACCTTTCAGGAATTTGAGTTGGACCAGAACTTAATCCAGCTTATTATGGAGTGTGTTACCTCGGTTACAACTGCTGTTTTGTGGAACAGTGAACCTCTGGAGGAATTTTCTCCGAGTAGGGGTTTGAGGCAGGGTAACCCTCTTTCCCCCTACTTGTTTGTGTTATACATGGAACGACTCTCTAATATGATATACCACCAAGTGGAGACTAAAAAGTGGAAAGACATCTCTGTGTATAAGGGTGGACCTTGTATTACCCATCTTTTCTTTGCAGATGATTTGATGCTTTTTGCCTCAGCTGATCTCTCTAATTGTGAGAGTATAATGACGACTCTCAGTGAGTTTAGTACTTTATCTGGCTTAAATTTAAACCCTCACAAATCAAAACTTTTTGTTTCAGCTAATGTGGATCGTATGCATGCTAGAGCTTTGAGTTCTATGTGTGGCTTTCCCTTTACAGATGATCTGGGAAAATATCTAGGGGTCCCTCTATTGCATAATAGAGTGAGCCGGAGATATTTTAACTCCATTTTGGAGAAGATGTAAAGGAAACTTGCTGGATGGAAAACCCAAACATTATCTTTGATGGGCTGTGCTACACTCATCCAATCTGTTACATTCCCATCTCGGCTTACTCAATGCAAACTTTGTTAATCCCTAATGGTGTTTGTGATGATATGGATAAGTTGAATCAAAACTTTTTATGGGGTGATACTCCAGATAAGAAAAAAGTGCACCTTATCAAGTGGGATAAGGTGTGCAGGAAAAAAGAGAACGGAGGTCTCGGCATTCGTAGAGCTAGGGATCAAAACCTAGCCCTCATTGCTAAACTTGGGTGGAAATTGGTGAGTGATGACAATGGGTTATGGGCTGAGGTGTTAAAAGCGAAATATCTCAAACACCATACTGTCCAAAGTTGGCCCAGGAAAGGACAAGCTTCTCCTATTTGGAGAGGTATTATGAAATCCAGAACTTTTTTGAGCAGATGTGTGAAATGGACTATTGGTAATGGTGCAAAAGTTTGAATTTGGCATGACTGGCGGTGTGGTGATAGGCCTTGGGTAGAAGCTGTCCCTAACCACAGTCTTACAAATTCGAACACTGTGGACACATTGATTGATGCGGAGGGTCAACGGGATACACATGCTATTAATAATCTTATTCCTCCGGAGTTGGTACCGGAAATTTTCAAAATACACCTCCCTCGTTGGGTAACTCTCACTGATAAACCTTGTTGGCAGGGCTTCACTAATGGAGGGTTCTCCTCCGCAGCTGCCTATGACCTCCTGCAAGTTCAATCCCATAATGTGACTCATTGGAAGTGGGTGTGGAAACTTAAGATTCCTCAAAAATTAAAAGTATTCTTATGGATTGTGTTGCATGGGAAACTCCTTACTAATTGCATGCGATTAAAACGTGGCCTAACTGTGGATCCGAGCTGCCCTTACTGTGAGGGCATGGAGGATTTAAACCATGTGCTAAGGGCATGCCCAAAGCAATTGAAGTGTGGATTATTATTTTTGGTCGAAGGTGGTATGTGGATGGCTTGAGTACTGCATTTGAGGACTGGGTTACCACCAGTTCAACAAACAAAAATTATTTTACTAATGGCACTCCTTGGGGAACAATTTTTATAACCACTCTTTGGCATATTTGGAAAAATAGAAATAAAAAGATTTTTGAAAACAGTTCTGCCAATGCCTTTGAAAGTGTGAAATCCATTTTGGAATTTTCTTTAGAAAGTTATAAAGCATTTATCAAATCCATAACAGGTCCAAAGCAAGTTTATAGACTAATTAAATGGATTCCTCATCCTACAGGTGTCATCAAGCTTAATTTTGAGGGCTGCACTGGAAAAGGAACTGGACCTGGGGGATTTGGAGGACGCTTCTGCGATGAACAAGGCACATGGATCAATGGCTACTATAGGCGATTGGAAACTTGCACGAGTTTAGAAGCTGAATTGTGGGCTGTCTACAAAGGCCTTACTATCATCCTCCAAAGGGGAACGTCATTATCGAAACGGATGTGGAACAAGTTGTCTAGATTTTGTCAGAGGGTTTGGGAGACAATTTCCAATTTCGGGGATTAGTAGAAGATGCAAGGATCATCATGCAAGGTTGCGGGTGCGAAATCAAACGTATCATGAGAGAAGGAAACACATGTGCAGATGCTCTTGCGAAATTTGGAGCAGAGCAACTGGAAGATTTGCTTGTTATAAATGATCCCCCGATGGAGATACGGGCCTTTTGGTAGCTGATATGTTAGGTGTTTCGAGGGAGAGGGCTTAGTCTTTTTCCCTTTGTTTCTTTTCCGAAGTACCTAAAAAAAAAAGATAAAGGTACACAAAGATTTTTTTTTTGGAGTGTTACATTAGAGTATTATGTTTGAGTGTTACATTGGAGTGTTACAGTTTGAAATTATACATTTATCCAAAACTTATTAAGGAGTTTTTGTACTCCTTTTGAAATGTTTGAAGAATCTCACATATTTTTGGAATATTTGCAGAATTTCATATTTTAAGTCATTTTTGTACTCCTTTTGAAATATTTGAAAAATCTCACATTTCAAGTCATTTAAAATAAAAAAGATTCCCATATAAGAATTCATCCCAAATTTAATTTCCATAGGTTGTATATCTTACCTTTCTTACACAAAAGAAAAAAAGAAAAGAAAAGAAAGAAGAATGAAACGCAATAAAAATAAGGAAAAATTACCAGTAAATCCCAATTTGAGGAATGTTGATCCATTTAGTCTTGTGTTTTTTCTTATGTACCATTTGGTCTTATTTAATTGGTAAGGAATATTTTCCTTTGATTTGGCATGTGTAGAGTTTACATATTTACCTTTTTGTGGGATTTGGTGTATTTTTTTTTTATGTTGATGTGTGGTAATGATGTTGAGGGTAATGTTTTACATTTCCATTTGTGTATGTGGGTTGTGTAAAGTGGTCAATGATGAGTTGTTTTGCAATTGTTAATGTTGTTTTTCTTGTAACGTGGTAACTATTCTTTTAGTTTGTTTCTGCATCAAACACGTTCATTGGTTACATAACCATTGCGATGACGATATGCAATTACACATAATAAGTCTGATCGAAAATGACAACCTACACGAGGTCTACACAACCCACTTAAACTCACATTTGTCAAATGATCACAAACCAGTACATGCTGACAAACCACTTGAACAGTTTAAGAGTGGGTATTAGCTCCATCACCCTGATTCGGATCTTAATCTAATATATTATTCAAAATATATAACACTTGTTTTTATATAAAATTTAAGAAAATTTACCTATAAATCCCATCTTAAAAAATGATGATCAGTTTAATCTCAAGGATTTTTTTTATAAACCTATTAGTCCAATTGATTTTAAAAAGATAGATGTAATATATTATTTGGAAATTGAATTTATGGTTATACCTTTATTTTTAGGGGAATTGCCCAGTAAATCTCATTTTGTGGACTTGTAATCCATAAGGTCCTAAATGTTTTCTTGGTGACTGGGTGGTCCCTTGATTTGTTTGTTAACTGTTTTGCCACTGCTAGTATTATTGGTTGACAGTTGGCGTGGGTTTGTATGGGGGAGAGCGAATGGGTGTTTGTGTGTCACGTTGATTGGAAAAGTACACTAATACCTTTTTTAATTTAGTAGGTTTGTAACACACGCAGAATGGGACGTAGGTTAATTCGTAAGTATTGTTTCGCGCGTGACGTGAGCACGTGTAATAAGGCACGCTGAACTGGTCTCGGATTTCCGTTTTGGATTTCTCACAACTCGATCCCTTTTTTTTCCGATTGTCGTTGCCGTGGGTTTTGAAATTCAAATACCTGTGACCGAATCCCACAAACGTGATTTGTGGGATTGTATTTGAAATAATTTGCAGATCAATTTGGTGTGGGCATGTTAGGGTTGGGGTGATTCTTGTGGTGTGACCGAATCCCACAAACGTAAGTTGTTGATTCACGCAGAATCCAATCGCCTGCTCCAACGGCATACGACGGGTGATGCTTCAGCCAATCTTGTCGCTTTTCATCCCAGTTCTCAATCTCCTGCCCCTCCTATGGAGTAGCTGAGTTCCGGGTCGTCGTAGAATGTCAGGTTATCCGGGTCGTTGCGTAGGTTAACCACGTGCGCACCCCCAGCGCAATCTCGATTCTCCGAAGAAATTGATGCCTTCGCTTTGTTCACTGAGAAACTAGAACTAGGGTTAGGGTTTATGAAGGACGAGAGAGCCCAAATCATTAGAAGAGCCACCAAAGCTCCACCGACGAATAGAAGCCGTTGGAGAGAAACAAAGCCGCTTTGGTCTGAGCTCCATACTTGGCCATGGATAGTGACAAAGATGTGTGGAACTGAGAATGCTCAGGAGGCACCATTTTAAGCTCAGGAGGAGTATTCTTGTCAGTGTGTGGCCTCCATATCCAATGTTGGGTTCACACAAGTTATTCATTTGTTGGGTTCACGTTTGGGTGAAAAAATCTTCGTCTCCCCCAATCAGTAGACTGGACCAACAACCCTATACCCAAACTTTGAAATTTTAGTGTACTGAAATTTCGCATTCCACAAGATGTGGGATTACACATACCAAATATTAACAAAAACATCACACCAAACATGCGAGGGTATTTTCGGCAACGAACCACCTATTCATGTTTGAAACAAGACCTGTCAGTAACAAATCACGTACAAACAGGACTTCGGAATCAAACAGTTATTGTGAGGGATCAAATGGATCACATGTTCCTATCGTGGGACTTAGTGATAAATTCCCCTAAATTTTATATACTTATATACAATATCTATGAATAATTCAAAAAAAATATTAAAGAAAAAAGGTATTATTGCGCGTGTTCACGTCACGCGCAAAACAACACTTACGACGTAACCTACGTCCCATTCTGCGTGTGTTACAAATCTACTAAATTAAAAAAGGTATTAGTGTGCTTTTCCAATCAACGTAACATACAAACACCCATTCACTTTCCCCCATACAAGCCCACGCCAACTATCAACCAATAATACTAGCAGTGGCAAAACAGTCAACAAACAAATTCAGGAACCATCCAGTCACCAAGAAAACATTTAGGACCTTATGAATTACAAGTCTACAAAATGGAATTTACTGGTCAATTCCCCTATAAATTAATCATAACATATTAATAAGGTGATGAAAAAAAAATATATATATATATTTAATACTTAATAGAAGAAAATTAATTCGTAATATATTAATTCCATAGGTAGTTTAGGTTAGGTAAAATTCTTTTATATATTAAATTTTAGCACTAATTAGGTATGAGGATATATTATTGCGACATTTCTAAAAGGTAAGAGAGAACAACAGTAATGCACCATATAGGAAAGAGGAAAAAATAAGAAAAGAGAGACATGTCACGTATAAAATTTTAAAAAACTTGGTTTATTAGTGAATCATACTATATGAAAGGCATATGTGCATGTAGCACAAGTTGATAAAATAATGTATTCACCCAAAAAAAAATTGATAAAATAATGGGTAAATTTCACTTTACTTCCTTGGTTTGATTCATGTGCAGATTATTTTCCTGACATTAAGAAATAATCATATAATCTCTATGTAGTTTGTGAACTATAAAACACAATAACTTTTGTTAATAGAATATATAAATTGACTTTTTTACCCTTATATTCTTCCTCTCTTCCCTCTTAAATTAAACCTACACATAAATACACACACACACACATATATATATATATACGCACACAATTTTTTTTTCTTCTTCCTTCCAAGCAAGCAGCCCAAATAGCACACGACTCCCCACCAAAAACAGTCACCTGTTCTCATTATTCAATAACAGTAAATGCATACACACACATATATATCTCCATAAACGTACATATATATATTTTTTGTCCCCTGTTTTTTTTTTTTTCTTTTTTTGTTGCTGGTTCTATTGTTTCTTTTTTGGTTTGATTATTTGTTTTTTGATTTTGTTTTGTTGTTTTGTTTTGAGGTGCTGGGGTGTGGCCCTTGCTTGTTTTTGTTTTGATGTTTTCTTGTGAAATAGTAAAATTTAGGTTACCAAAAAATAAAAAATAAAATTCAACAAATCAATTTAAAATTCAAATACTCAATTTTTCCATTCATTCATTGTAAGCCATCTAATTGTTGATGAGAATCAAACTGAAAATGGGTCTGGCTTAGAACCAATTCATTTCACTGTGATCATTTAACTTCATGACTATTAATGGCTCAAGCAACTCATATGAAAATTAATGGAATTGGGTTTGTAAATTAGTGGCCTTACTCAGAACCAATTCTTTTCATCAAAAAATTATTTTATATTAGCCATTGCTCATTCTCTTTTTCTGTATTGGGAGTTTTGGTCTGGATATGATGCAATTAGGTTCAGAATGTAGAAACATGGACCAACTGTATAGCTCTTATTCGTATATTTTCTATGAAATACAAGTCCATATATATAGACTATCATACAGAGTTTATTCTAGACAATCCTGCAATCACTTTTCTTTACAACTCATGCCACATGCACTCTTGCTTTACAACTCATGCCAACACTCACTCTTGTTTTACAACTCATGCCAACACTCCCCCTCAAGTTAGTGCAAAGATGTCGCCAATGCCCAACTTGTCGAGTGAGTTTTAGAACATTTTACTTGACACGCCTTTAGTTAGCATGTCTGCCAGTTGATCTTCTGATTTGACAAACGGAAACTGAACTATCCCAGCCTCGAGCTTTTCCTTGATGAAATGTCGATCCACTTCAACATGCTTTGTACGATCATGTTGGACCAGATTGTGAGCAATACTAATGGCTGCTTTGTTGTCACAAAATAACTCCATTGCTGAAGCAGGTGGGAAACCAAATTCTGTAAGTAACGTCCTTAACCAAAGGAGTTCGCAAAGTCCCTTATTCATTGCTCTGAACTCAGCTTCTGCACTAGAAAGAGCCACGACCTTTTGTTTCTTACTCCTCCAAGTAACAAGGTTTCCTCCTACAAAGGTGAAATATCCCAAAGTAGATCTTCTGTCAGTATTGTTACCTGCCCAATCTGCATCTGTGTAACCACCAATATTTAGATGATTATTCTTAGAGAACATAAGTCCTTTCCCTGGGGCTGATTTCAAGTATCGAAGTATTCGAACAACTGCATTCATATGATCTTTACTAGGACAGTGCATGAATTGACTTACAATGCTCACAGCATATGCAATATCCGGTCGAGTATGTGCCAAATAGATTAGTCTTCCAACTATCCTTTGATACCTCTCTTTATTCGCAGGTAGCTGATCAGAATACTCTCCTAGGTGATGATTCTGAACAATTGGAGTGTCCTCAGCCTTACAATCAAGCATTCCAGTTTCTGCGAGTAAATCCAACACATACTTTCGTTGGGAAAGAAAGATGCCCTGCTCTGACCGAGCCACCTCAATTCCCAAAAAATACTTCAACCCACCCAAATTTTTCATTTCAAATTCGGTCGCCAAATATTCTTGGAGTTTAGAAATCCCCCTAACGTCATCTCCAGTAATTATCATATCATCAACATAAATAATCAATGCTGTTATCTTTCCCTTGTAGTGTTTCAGGAATAGTGTATGATCTGAATTGCTCTGCTTGAAACCACATTGTCGCATAGCCATGCTAAACCGTCCAAACCATGCACGGAGAGATTGCTTCAAGCCGTATAGTGCCTTATTCAGTTTACATACGACTCCATTTTGAGAAGATGAAAACCCAGGTGGAACATCCATATATACTTCCTCCTTGAGATCACCATGAAGGAAGGCATTCCGTACGTCAAACTGATGCAGTGGCCAATCTAGATTAGCTGCAAGAGACAATAATACCCTGACTGTGTTCAGCTTCGCCACTGGAGAGAAAGTCTCATGATAATCTATGCCATAAGTCTGTGTGTATCCCTTCGCCACAAGTCTTGCCTTATACCTCTCAATAGATCCATCAGCCTTGTGTTTGATAGAAAAGACCCATTTGCATCCGACAGTCTTCTTCCCTTTCGACAGAGGAATAAGTGTCCATGTTTGATTTTTCTGAAGGGCCACCATTTCCTCTTGTATAGCATGCATCCATTTTGGATCACTCAAGGCTTCGGGTACTTGGTTAGGAATATGATCAACTGACAATTGGTGTACAAATGTTTTGAGTGAATCTGATAACCTCTGAGATGAGACATGGTTGGCAATCGGATATATGGATTTCTTACTTACATGATCTGGAGAGTATCGGTCTGGTAGTTTTCCACGGTTATGCCTGAAAGGTAATTGATAACCAACAGAAGTATCACAAGCATTATCAGGAGGAGGAGGAGTTACCTCACGAATATTCTCAAGAGATTGATCAGTCTCGGGTACTAGAGGTTGATGAGGGGGGTCTTCATCGTCGAGACTTCTACCAGGTTCTTCTCTACGATCAGCCATACAAGTTGGTGTAGTTATGATTTCCATTCCAGGGTCAGCAGTCCTTCCTGATAAATCAGTAGGAACGGCGGCTGTAGTAGTGGTAGAAGCTGCTGTAGGCTCGGGAGAAGCTACTTCTGTCCCCATTGTTAGGAAATCGAAAACAGCCCAATTCTGCTCTTCATTATGTCGTATCTCTCCCTGAAGAGGAGGATCGGTCATTGGGGTAGGGAAAAAGAACTCAGACTCGAGAAATGTGACATCCATGGTAACATAAGTACATCGAGTGGGTGGATGATAACACCGATACCCTTTTTGATGCGTTGCATAGCCCAGAAAAAAACAGCGTAGAGCACAAGGATCAAGCTTAGTACGTTGAGTTTTCGGGAGATGTACGAAAGCAACACACCAAAATATCCGAGGTGGGAGCATCAGGACAGAGAGTAAAGAGCCATGGCAAGAGAGAGCCTGAAGCGGTGTCTGAAAGTCCAAGACTTTGGAAGGCATGCGATTCAATAAATAAACCGCTGTAACAATGGCATCGGCCCAATAACTACGAGGGGCGTGGGCACCAATCAAAAGGGCCCGAGCAGTCTCCAAGATATGTCGGTTTTTCCGTTCTGCCACACCATTCTGTTGAGGAGTGGCAGAGCAACTGGTCTCATGAATGAGACCATGGGTGTTAAAATAACTCTTGAATGCATCATTTATATATTCGCCACCATTGTCGGAGCAGAGAATTTGAAGCTTGGCAGAGAATTGAGTCTGAATCATGGCATGGAAGGACTGGAAAAGAGGAAGTACGTCACTCTTACGTGTCAACAAATACACCCAAGTCATGCGAGTACAGTCATCCACAAAGGTCACAAACCAACGAATCCCGGAAGGAGTTAAAACTGGAGAAGGTCCCCAAACATCGGAGTGTACCAAAGTAAATGGAACATTACTTTTATTCAAACTCAAAGGATAAGGCACACGGTGACTCTTGGCCAAAATGCAAGTGTCACATTTAAAGTCAGATTCACTAATGGCAGAAAATAAATCGGGTAACAAATGCTTTAAGTAGCTAAAGGATAGATGCCCCAAGCGACGATGCCAAAGCCAAATCTGTTGATGTTTCACATTGGGCACTTGTTGTACATGATGAGCTTGGCCGGTACCGAAATCATCCATAACATATAGCCCCTCCTCTTAGTACCACGACCAATGATCTCCTTGGTGAGAATATTCTGAAGAAAACAAAACTTGGGATATATTAGTGCACAATAATTGAATTCTTCAGTAGCTTGTCCCACAAATATTAATTTACTTGACAGGGATAGAACAAGTAAAGTGTTTGACAATGATAGTGAGGAAGAGAGAGAAACAGTGCCGGCTCCTGTAACCGGATAAGTGACCCCATTGGCATTAGCAATATTTACTCGTTTTGGTTGAGTAGTAGAAGTAAAGTCATTGGGATCAAACGTCATATGATCGGTGGCTCCCGAATCAAGTATCTAACCATTAAAGGCATCCTGAGTGGAATTAAATAAAGCGTAACCACAGTTACCTGAAGCACTGAAATGGGTAGAGCCATCTAGGAGATGAGAAGTACTTGGGGACGATATAAGAGACAACTCGGGATCCGCATGTGCTAAAGTAGCCCGTCCCGAAACACTGTTGACAGCAGCTTCACTTTCACTTCTTTTCCGGGCTTTGAACTCGTCCCACCATTCTGGAAACCCATGTAACTTAAAACAAGTCTCACGGGTGTGTTTGGGCTTGCCACAATAAATACATCCATGACCTTCAGTAGATGGCTGCCCAGAGCTACGGCTGGAAGATGACAAACTAGATTTGGGCAGCGCTGCAGCAGACCGAGTTCCAGCTGCAGGTTTTCCAGTTGGGACCATCGACAGCTGCTGTTTCAGCGGCTGCGGATTGGAGCGGGTTCCTCCTCGAGATGCCATAGCAGCGCCAACCTGTCCATCTGTGCTGACCATCATCACGAACTGTCGTGAATCTTCACGGCGAACATAGGCATATGCCTGTTCGACTGAGGGGAACGGGTTCATTAGGAGTACGTCGCTACGAACCTTGTCAAGCCGATCGTCTAAGCCATCAAGAAAGGTATATACTCGATCTTCTTGTAGAATGGAAGTAAATTTCTAAATATCATTTGGACAGACCATCGGATTGGGGCGTCGGAAATCGATCTCCCTCCATAAGGCTTGAAGGCCATTGTAGTAGGTTTCAATTTGCCCACCGCCCTGTCGCGTCTTGGTCACCCGTTTCTTGAGATCATAAACCTACGATGTGTCTGTGCTGTCAAAAAAAGTTGTGGCAATGGCATCCCACACTGCTTTTGCCGTTAGGAATCGAATGAAATTACCAATCATGCTTGGTTCCATGGAGTTAATTAACCACCCTTTCACAATCGAATTTTCAGTCCACCATTTTCGCCATGTTGGGTCAGTTTGTTGGGGCTGCTGGAGATCTCCATTGATGTATCCCAGTTTATCCTTGCCGGAGATATACATCTCCAAAACTTGGGACCACAAAGCATAGTTGGTGCCATCCAACTTAATGCCGATCGGTGCAGCGGAAATTTCATGGGTTGCTGTCTGGTTCTAAGTCAGGGTCTGGGACAGTAAATCTGTCATTCTGGATGTTATGTCTTCTAGGGTTGGGTTGGTAATGGATGTTTGGTCTGTGGATGGAGTTGCCATAGTTGGCTAGGTCTGGTGAAGGTGTAAAGTGGGAAGCAGAAAGCCTAGGATCTCTGCTCTGATACCATGTAGAAACATGGAACAACTGTATAGCTCTTATTCGTATATTTTCTATGAAATACAAGTCCATATATATAGACTATCATACAGAGTTTATTCTAGACAATCCTGCAATCACTTTTCTTTACAACTCATGCCACATGCACTCTTGCTTTACAACTCATGCCAACACTCACTCTTGTTTTATAACTCATGCCAACACAGAAATGGTGGAGCAGGAGAGAGAAGGGGGGGTGGTGGGCTAGCAAAAATGGAATGTGATCTATCTGGGTTTGCATCAATCTGAAGCTCAATAAAAGGAAAGAAGAAGGGAGAAGAGAAGGAGGAGAAATGAAAGGAGAAGGAAGAAAAAAAAAAAACAGGTTCATGGTTATGTGTATCCATTTATAGAGATATATAGAACCAGCAAACCAAATGAATACAGTGGAAGAAGAATGACATTATTTTGTAAATTTGAAAATGTTGAAAGGGTATTTTTGTCTTAAAAGTTGACTCACTCTCCACATAGGCGTGTGGCTTTCACAGTTTGTTATCTTGGATGGAAAAACTAATGGTGCACTTTAAATCCACAAACCACATGAGGGTTATGTGATTATTTCTTAATGTTATGGGGCAATCCGCAATTGGCTCAAACCATAAAGGGGTAAAGTGAATTTTTGTTTGTTTGTTATTGAGTTCACTTGAGCGGTTTTTCCTTCGCTCGAGTGGTTTTTGGTTCCTCCCAGTGTCTATGTTCGCAGTCTGAACTTTTGGGAGTTGGGTGTTCTTCGCTCGAGCCATGGGTTGGTAGCTCGAGCGGTATCCTATATTTGACGCTCAAGCGATCTCTTGGCAGGTCTGAACTTCTAGGAGGGGGTCAGTGTGCGCTCGAGCCATGTTTTGGTCACTCGAGCGGCTCTTTGTGTCTGATGCTCGAGCGGTGTTTTGGTTATTTGAGCGGTCCGTGCGTATATAGTACGAGAAAAAGATATTTTCTTTCACTTTTTGATCTCTATCTCTCTCTCTAAAAAATAACTTTATCAGATTTCTTCACTCTCTCTCTCTCTCTCTCTAGTTCTTGTCTAAACACCCCTAAAAAGTGTAGAGCTCGTAGAGATAAACATTCTAATCGGAACAGTTCTAGTTTTCGACTCCGTCAAACTTTGGGTCTTGTTCTTTTTTCCTTCTAATCTTGAGATAGGGATTTTTTTCAACCTTTTTGTATGATTTTTAACCTTGTTATGTGTTCCTTGAAAGTATAGTGATTTGGGAGTGTAAAAGAAAGGTTTTCAAATGGGTTCCTGGAAAATGTTGTGAAAATGAGTGTATTATTAAGTTGGGGTGAAAATTTGAAAATCTCTCATTTAAATGTGTTTTGAAAGGAATAGATGTTTTGTTAGAAATCTTGGAAATCATTGGTTTTGAACTAAGGAAAAAATGAAGGATGTTGAACTTTCAAAATAATAATATGAATATACCTGTTGATAATGAGAGTGGAGTTATGTATTATCACTCCTCTGTTGAGATTTTGAAAATTGTATCTGTTGCTTGGAGATTTGTCTTTTGTATAGAGATATCTATTTTGGACTATCGGTTGAGAATAATTTTGATTGTTGTGGAAATTACACGAGAATTAGGTTAATTTAAACCAATTACTCATATATCTTGTTTTGAACATTATTTCATATTTGTACGTTGAAAATGTATCGTTTTAAGAAAAATGAGTTAATACCTTAATGAATCTGATTAGAGAGTTTAGATTTAGATTCACTTAACTAAAATATACTTAGAAAATAATTTGTTGTATATTTTTTTTGGAAAAAATATTATTAATATTAAATAATAATAATAATAAAAAAATATAATAATAAAAAATCAGTACATGTTTGAATTTATAATTTTTTTTATCAATAATTTACTTTTTAATTCTATTTAGATTATTAGATATTAGATTTTCATCTAAAAGTATAATTTAAATATAAAATATGAAACAATTCTAGTATCTTCAATCACCAAAACTGAGAAAATATGAAAAATTAAAAACTGAAAAACATATTAAAAAAATATAACCAACGAAAATAATTCTTGTTTAAAATTTTGACATCATACCTTGGTTATTAAAATATCATGTAAAATATTACACTTCATAAATATAATTTAAACAAAAAGAAAGTGTATGAAGATAATCTGCAAATTTTAGAGATGCAGTGCAAATCTCTATTTTAAAAACGCATGTGCTTTCCTCTATCTAAATTTGAACAATGGACAATTATAAATATTATGCATATTAGTATAAAAGCAGATACTGGAAATAAGAAAGAGTAATTTTTTTTTTGTTCTTCAATCATCATCAATTTAAAAAATAGGGAGACAATTTTTTTTTTTGGATAAGAAAGAAGACGATTTGTTTATATTTATATAAGATTCTTGGACACAGATATATCGTTTTTGAGTATTCAACTCCAAAAATAAAGAAGTAGTTGGTATATATAAGATTCTTCATAACTTTTAAAAAATATAATAGATTTGAGAATGTAAAATTATGATTTAAAAAAATTTAAAAACATGACAGGTTCTTCACACTTTTATAATAGTAATAATAATAATAATAGATACATAGATAATTAAGAATTTATTTGGCATGTGCTAAATAGCACATGTTATTTTAACACATTATTTTGTTTAAATCATATCACTTCTCTTCCACAACACTTCAACTCCAACTCATATTTTATATTTTTCCATAAAAAGTAAAAAAAAATACTAATTTAGCATTTTTCAAACAATCCCTAAATTTCTACTTCAAAAAATAAAAATAAAAATAAAAATTGCACCATATTCCTTTTTTTTTTTTTGACCAAACATTCCCATATTAGTCTGTATCGAACCTTGACATGAATTGGTCAAAAACAAAATGCACACCGAGATCTACCAACTCCTAGGCTATTGGTCATCTATCTCTATCTGTATCTGTATCCGTATCTCTATCATGAATTTGTGAATAATATTAAAGGTAAATTTTTTTTAAAAAAAAAACATAAGAACAAAATGGAATTAATTTTCCTTTTCCCTGATAAATTAAATATTCAAATAAAGAGTAAAACATAAGTTCACAAGAGGAACACTTTACCACGAGTCAATTACACAACACGTCAATTATAAATAATAAGAATAAAAATATAAGTTCGATTTTATTCAGCCACATTTATAGTAGGTGAACATTACTTCACATTTTCCATTGATTTTTCCAGAGTAGTTCTTCCAAAGTAATGGACCCCATGTCTAACGTGAAATCGATGAAGAGGCGGGTAATGTTCACCTATGGACAATTATGCATGTAATCCGGAAGTTTGATATCTGAATTACGGCCTACTAAAAAGTTCAACTTCCATGAAAACATCAATCTAAAGAAGCAATGACTGAACAAAAAGAGAAACAAGTAAGCAAAAAGCCACTGGGACAATCTGTATACAAGATTTATAACTTCTTGATCCCTCTAATCATATACAAGAACAAGCAATTGAGTGGAAGCAGTTAGAACCTTTGTGGGAAGAGCTAAGGAAACATTTTAGTAGGACCCAATTGTCAAAATAGGTTTATTTTTCTTTTGGTGTGACCCATAATTTAAAATGGGTTAAGATCTATAATTTTAGTAGAACCCACATCCATTTAAAAATTTTGACCATCTTAATTTTGATTAATCAAGAAAATTTATTTATTTATATAGATTAATCAGACGGTGATCAAGACATATGAAAAATTAAGTGTCTAAACTTGGTTAGTCGATGGCAGAAAACAGTTCAAGTGTTCTCAAAGCATCAATTTATCAAAAAAAAGTATTCTCAAAGCATCAACAGCAACTAAAATATTTTTGATACACCCTCTGATTTGAGCATCAATCATAGGGCCTATCAATGAAAACTTGAACAAAACATAACCTATTTTCCAAACACCTAATATATTCTCAAAGCATCAAGCACGTAAAGACTTTGTTTAGTACACCCATTGATGTCAGCATTAGTATGCCCACCTTATTGACACGTCTAGAATAACTAGAATAAATTCCGATATGATGGAATAAACGAAACCAAGAAAGTAAGACAAGCAATCACACAAAGATATACGTGGTTCGGCTACAAGCCTATGTCCACAGGCAAAGAATGGCAGAGGGTTTACTATCAAAAGGAGGAGAAAATACAAGGGTGGATATCTCTCTCAAAGCTGATTGTAACAATAGATTACTCTAATCTCATAACCCTAATCCATGAAATAACCCATAATTTATATATATATATATCCACTAAGATCTGCATACAACAACCGGGTCCAACCTAGTGGAATCGGGTCGAGACATCCCCAACAAATTCATCCCACATTATTATATGAAATCCACATTGCTTAACAAAATAGGATACATGTGGCTATAACTAATTTTCAATTGATTTTTGGTTAGAAGATAGATTTTTGCGTGTTTTGTGTGTTTAGGTGTCAGGGCGTGTGGATCCTGATTTATTTATGTTTTTTGATTTTCTGGATGATGTAATTGGATATTCGTGTCATTTTTGGTTTCCTGAATTGTATTCTTTAGAATCTTCTTGATGCTCTTTCTTCAATAAATTTTATTTATCAAAAAAAAAAAAAAAAAAAGAAGCCTACTTTTCAATTGACCTGGATAAGCACAAAGTCAAAATATATGATCATATATGCATAAACAATTTGAAGTTGTAAACGATAATTACCACAAGATTCAAATGGATAGGAGAACATTGGTCTGGAATGTTAGAAGGTACAAACGAATTGTCAGATAAGTCCTTCACAACACCAAACCTGCCAAGCCAAAAGAATTTAATAAATAAAAACAAGTAATCATTCAAACATTTCCATTAATCAAATAATAATAAGTTTAAAAAAAAAAAAAAAAAAAAAAAAAACTTCTTCGGATACGTTTATACACAATAATTCCTATAAAACAAATACTACTAAAGAGTCCGAAATAAATTGATCAATATTATTATTATTATTATTATTTTTTTGCGTGTTGAAAACAATAAGCTGGATTTTTATTTTGAAATTTTTATTTATTTGGGGACCTAGAAAACAAAAATCATCTATTCTTCGCAATTTTCTTAGTAAACAAACAAAGAGTTCAAAATCTTGCTTGTCAAGCTTTCGGGATCTTAAATTGATTCGCCAGATTTGACCGCAACCAAGGCCTAAACCCTAAAATGTGATTATAGCGTTCAATTCGATCGTCCAACATGCGATGCAGGTGAAAATAATTAAGAGAGAGAGAGAGAGAGAGAGAGAGAGAGAGAACCTCGTAACAGTGGAAACATGTTGGCGAACGTCGAAAGCTCCATCATCAGCGTTTGAATGTAGTAGGAGTGCAGATAACAACAATACCATGAGACTCGCCTCCTCCATTCTCTCTCTCTCTCTAGAATGGTATGGTGGGATGGGAAAGTGAAAGAGAAATTCTGAGAAAAGCGATTACAGTTCTTCTTCTATGTTTTGATTTTAACAGGAATATAATTTGGTTTGAGTTATTTGGATTGAGTTTTTTAAAATTTATTTTTTTGAATTTCTTATTTTTTTTAAATAAATATTTTTAAAATTTTAAATAATTTTTTTAAAATTTTTTTAGATGTACTTTTCTTAAATGTATTTAAAAAATAAAAAATTATGAAAAAATATTTTAAAAAATTAATAAATATATATAAATATAAAAAATGTATTGAATTATCGTATTTTTTATTTTATATTTTTGGTATTTAATGAATTTTTAAAAGGTTTTTTTTCGTATTTTTTTACTTTTTAGTTTTATTTATGTTAGGTATGTCTAAAAAGTACAAAAAATTGCTTAAAATATTAAAAAAATTTTAGTAAAAATACAAAAATATAAAAAATAAGAAAGTAGAATTTTCTGAAAAGTATTTTTAGAAAACTCTAACCAAGTAAATGATTGATACTGCACGTTACACTGAATCAAATGGTCTCGCGTTAGCGTATCTCCAACGTTACATCATCTTTTTCATTAAATTTTAGTGAAAATTTAACATGATATTATGCATTCTAAGTGGTTTCGACAGATCAAAAATGTTTGGGAGCACTAAAAGTAGAGTTCTAATGAGAGATCTACTTATGTGGCAATGAGTCCCATTTATGAATGATTTGATGTATGTGTCTTGTTTTTTTTTTTTTTCTTTATTTTTGCTCCATGCCATGTCATTAGTATCATTGTTAGAGCTCCAAATTTAGTGATATGAATCATTGCTCTTCGACAAATTTGGACAGTTGTCCGACCAATCGTTTGACCCACTGTCCAGTTTAAAATTTTTATCAAATATATTTTAAAATCGATTGTCCTAAAAGACATTTAGCAAAATAATAACTTAGATTCGTTTGGGAAGTGAGTTAACATTTTAACTTTTTGAGTTTTTGATATTTTAATTTAGGGTTAACAAATCTCATTTGTGAAGGACTTTTGGCTTTTTAAATTTTTTTGTGAGAGAAAGAATATAATGATTATGAGTTGGATGTGATGTTTTGTCTTATTACACTAAAAAACTTATTTGTTTTTTGTGGCTATTTTAGCCACAAAAAAAAAAAAAGTCTAATGTTGCGTTTGGTAGAGCTTTCTAAATATGATTTGAGAGTATGAGTTGTATTTTGAGTTTGTGAGTTTTAGAATTATGATTTGAGTGTAGAAGATTTGTTTGGTGAAAGAGTTTTGAATTGAGTGGGAAATTTTTGATGTGATATGTGATATTTGATACAAAAACTTACAACTCATAACCAAACACACAATTCAAAATTCTATTAAAGTTCACAATTTTTTTTTAAAAATTCAGAAAATATTTTTTTTGAATATATAAAAATTAACATGTGTCAATTGCAAAAAAAATAAAAAAATAAAAAAATAATAATTGCACTGTTCCGGTCAACCGGCTGGACGTCAGGTAGGACGTACGGTGGGACGACCAGGTAGGCTAAATTTCAAAAAAAAAAAAAATTGAAAATCACGCTTCACACAGAGTTTTCTACATGTTGTGGAAATATAATTTGAACATCCTATCCAAACATCATATTAGAATATGTAGGTAAAATTATAATTTAAAAATAGTTCCAAACATAACCCAACTTTTTTCTTCCCAAACAAAGCCTTACAAATTTAATAAAAAGATAAAACTCTTATACCGAATTGATTTTTCAATCCCTTCTCCAATAGGGGTGTGTAATCTCACCGTAGAATTAATAGTCCACTCGGATGACAATTCGGGAGTTCGAACAAGTTTTGTCTAGAGTCCACTTCCCACATAATTCAGTCACACTGGGAAGTTTTGAGAAGATAATATCATTAGCATTTTTTTTAAAAAATTACTATTAAATTAATTTAGGTTAACTCATTAAGTTAAATAAATTTATATTTTTGCTCTTAAAATTATGATACGTGACACGTATGTTTATATTTGTCACAAAAAAAATATTAAGAGTTGTAATCAATTTGAAGAAATTAAGACAAAATCATAAATTTTAGGTTAAAATTGAACTAATTAAAATTATAAAGACTAAAATAATACAAGAATTAAAATACAAAGACCATCATCATAATTTGCCCAATTTACCCTTTTCTTTTTAAATCCACGTCCAAATCCATACTTCAATAACAGCAAATATCTGTGCACACAAGAAATGATGCTCACATTTAGAATTAATCTTGACCTCACAGTGAATTTTTTTGGTATAGTTTTGTGCCTAAATTCTGCGTATATAACATTGCTCATTATGAACCGGGAACATCAATTGATCATGTTATTGATATATTCAAATTTTTTATTTTTTATTTTCACTTATTCTAGATGCACTTAATCTAAATACATTTAAATAGTAATTTTTTTTTTACCAATATATGAAGAAGGAAAAAAAAAAAAAGGTAGAGAATTTACGAGTTCAGATCCTCTCCAACTTCTCTCTCCAGCCCTTCCTCGGGGAAACAACTCAGATTAGGCCACGTCACCCCACTAAAAATCTATGACTCAAATTAGGGGTGCAACTTGGACGGGCTCAACCCAAGCAACCCGAACTTAGCCTGAATTTTTTTAGGGCTTGGACAAGATATTTTCAAATTCAGTACGGGCTTGGGCAAAAAATCAGAAACCCGAATTAAATTTGGACAGGCTTGGACAAAGACGTCAAACAACCCGAACAACCCGAAGCCCAAATTATACATATATAGATATATAAAAATATTAAATATACATATAAATTATTAGTCATTACATGATATTAAAGTAATTTAGATTATTAAATCACATTAAATATATATTATATATACAAATAATATAAAATCTTACTTTTTTTTCTTTTCACTCATAAATTGTAAGAACTATTATAGCGGCATCTCTCTTACATTATATAAATTATTTGTTTTGATGGTATTAATGATTTTCTATAAATATATATATATATATATAGAGTCAAATTTTAATAATTTAATAATATAGCTATAAAAAAAACAAAACTGAAATTCATTTGCAATTTGGGTAACTCAGGCAATTTAGGTTTAACTCGGATCGGGCTTGGATAGGCAACCTCGGGTTACCATTCGAGCTTGGGTGGACCTAGGCAGGTCTCAGTACAACTTGGGACAACCTCCCAACCCAATCAAACCTACCCGAGTTGCACCCCTAACTCAAATTAACTACAAATATATATATACTAGCGTATGTCCGTGCCTGAAGGCACGGTATAAATAATATTATAATTAGAATATAATTGTAATCTTTATACTATTTAAATTTTTTTTTAATTTGATAAATTCACAAATTTATTATAAAATTTTGGAGTCCTCATAAAACTTCTCACGAAAACTCGTTTTTGCTTATACAATATATAACAAGATAGATAGATGTACCTGTCATACATACAATTTTTACGGGTATATATACAATAATGCGTTTGCTTATATAATTATATGAAAATTGTATGTATGCCCGTAATGTCCTAGTGTATTATGGGCATACATACATTGTATGGAAATTTGTGTAAAATATATTGAACAAAAAGGAGAAAATTGAAAAATAAACAAATAGAGAAAAAAATAAAAATGGGAGAAAATAAAAAAATAAAATGAAAAGAGGGAGGAAGGTGGGATCATGGAAGGATGGGTGAGAAAATGAAAAAGTAGGAGAGAGAAGAGGGAAAATAGAAAATGTACATATAGGAGATTTTTAAAAAAATATATCTCAGCCATTGTTTTAAAATTTAAACAAATCTGAGCCATCCAAATGTCATAGTAGGGCAAAAATATGTTGAAGATTCAAAAGCCATCCTACTTTATTAAAATATGTTGAAATTCATATGAGATCTAAATTTATGAAGTTTATTATGTATTCAATATATTTAAAAATAATAATTAATTGTTTAAATTCATTTAATTTGTGGACTGTAAAATTCATTAATTTAATCTCCACAACATAGAGTAAAATCTGGCTCTTAATTCTGGGATCGCTGACTTTTCCACATAATATAAATAAAAAATAAGTGAACAAAAAGGAGAAAAAAAAAAAAAAACAAATAGAGAGAAAAATAAAAATGGGAGAAAATAAAAAAATAAAAAGAAAAGAAAGAGGAAGGTAGGATCATGAGATTATAGAAGGATGGGTGAAAAAAGGAAAAAGTAAGAGAGAGAAGTGGAAAAATAAAAAATGTACATGTAGGAGATTTTTTGAAAAATATATCTCAGCCGTTATTTTACAAATTGAATAGATCTGAGCCGTTCAAATATCCTAATAGGACAAATGTGTATAGGACAAATTTAAAAACCGTCTTGCTTTACTGGGGGTCGACCCCCAGTGAGGTGGCGGACCATAATTCGCTGAAAACTTAAAAAAAAAAAAAAAAAAAACAATTTTTTTTTTGGCCAATGGAAAGGCAACACACCCGACACTGGGGGTTTGAGGCATTTTTGTTATAAAATATACATATATCAAAATTCCCTCTAATACTCTCTCTCTCCCCTATAGATGCACACCGCTTCCACGCTCGCTCTCTCTTTCTCTCTTTTTTTTTAATAAAAAATTAAAAAAGCAATTTTAATCTTTTTTATTTTATTTTCATAATATATATATATAATTTTTAATATAAAATTTTAAAATTAATATCATTAAAAATACACCTTTAAAATGAGACTAATATTAAATATATTTAATAAAAAATTAAAATAAATAAAAAATGTATAAATAAAAATATTTAATTTTATAAATTTATGTGTTTTCAAAAATCATTTGAAAACATAATAATTTGTGTGTTATTTCATCAAATTAATTTTTATATTTAAAAAATAAGAATTTGAAAACATAACTAAACATAGTAATTACTTTTCATTTATTTTAATTTTTATTAAATATATTTAATATTAGTCTCATTTTAAAGGTATATTTTCACTGATATTAATTTTATAAAAATAAAATTTTATATTAAAAATTATATATATATATTATGAAAATAAAATGAAAAAGATAAAAATAATTTTTTAAAATTTTTTATTAGAAATGTGAGAGAGATAGAGAGATAGTGTGTGTGTGTGTGTGGTGTGCATGTGTCAAGGAGGGAGGGAGAGAGAGTGTGTCAGAGGGAATTTTAATTTATTTTAATTTATTTTTAGCTAATCTGAGCCACAGATTTTTAGTGAAGTGACGTAGCCCAATCTAAACCGTCCCCCGAAATAAGGGATGGAGAGAGAAGTTGGAGAGGATTTGAACTCAGAATTTACTATAGATAAAAAAGACGCGAAAACAAGAAAACTTAAGAATTTAAAAAATTTAAATCAAACTAGATGAATATGGTTTTTAAAAACCATGGTTCTATTAGGGGTGTAAAAATGGCTTGCGGCCTGTGGGCGGTTTGAAGCTCGTCTATGGCCTGGGGTGGACCTGGCCCGGTTAGGCCCCAAGCCTAAGGCAAGCTCATTCTAGGACCTTGGGCCTGGGTCATCATTTTGAAGCTCGACCCAGTCTGTGGGCCCAGCCCGCCTAGTTCAGCTCGTGGCCTGGTCTATCGGCCCACTCAAGACCCACTCAAAGCTCGGCCCGAGGCTTGCCCCCACCCAAGACCTAGTGTCATTTTTGGTAGAAAAGAATAAAAATTTGGTGGAAAAAATATATTAAAAAAATGTTCAAGCTCGTCCAGACCCGGGCTAAACCCAAGCCTAGTCCTAAGACCCCTTGGGCCTGGGTCTAATTTTCTGTCTTGTGGCTTAGCCCAGCCTGAATTTTGGCGGGAGCCTACGCGACCCGACATGGGCCGGCCTGAGCCTAGGACAGAGCCCGTTTGGGTTGGGTCGGGCCAAATTTACACTCGTAGGTTTTATGTTACGGGTTTCTTTCCTTTTAAATCAAAAAAATGTTTTGAAAATCAGATCGATGAGCAAGCCGTAAAAGTGTTCGGGCAAATAGATCATTAGTTTAATCGGGGGTGAATCGAAATTGAACCGTGATGTCATAATTATATCATAAATATATTAAAATTTCTAAATATAAAAAATATAGATATCAAATATAATAAATATTAAACAATTACAAAAAAAATTATTTCTTAGAATTTATTTTACATTTTTTACACATTGATTTTAGCAAAAAAATAATTAAGCTAATATTGAATATATAGTAAATATATTTATTACATCTTCAATAATTGTGTTAATGTCTTAGTGATTATAGTGCTTATTTCTTATGTACTTGGTTCCATATTCAAACCCTCCTCACAACATATTTTTTGAAGAATCTTCAATTTTTTAGGATTTCTTTAACCCAATCAGTTATAATGATCTAGTACCAATTCAATCGGTGGGTTCCGATTTTGACAAATAAGGCCTCAATTTTTTAAAATTTCTTCAAACCCAGCTAGTTATAATGACTCGGTATTGGTTCAACCGATAGGTTTCCCAGTTTTGACAAATAAGGCCAATTTTGGACATCAAACGGTTTTAGAGGTTCATCCAGACTAGAACTAGGTCCAGTCACCGATTGAACCGGCCAGTCCAATTCGATTTTCTAAACATTGAATCAAACTAGATGAATATGGTTTTTATATGGTAAATTATAATACAGAGGCCTTTGTTTTGCCGAGTCTCCCCAATAACAACAACAAATTTACAAAGCATCAGCTTTTATTCTGGTATATGTCTAAAATAGGCTAAAATTGGTTTCGAATATCTTGAGGACAATATTCAATAGGTCGAGTCGAAGACCTATGAACATCTTTTACAACTTGGAGCCGACTTATGCCGAGTATTTTACGAATAAAGTTTGTAAAAAGTTGGCTTAGAGAGCCTATGTCTCTTTAACAAAGAAAATGAACTTGAGAGGGGCAAAAAGAATTTCATTGATGGAAGTATAGTTTTGAATTGGTTAAACTCCAACGAACCCAAGTCAGAACTTTATGTTAGTTTCGAGAGCCAGGTTTGTATGCTCACGAACAATTCCTTAAGACTACTTATGATCTTGAGGCTTCTGGTTTCCCATTCATTTGGGTGGCTAGAGATATGTCAGAATATGGCGACGAGGGAAAAAATAACAAAGGGAGAGAGTTGTGAAGGCAAGAAGCTTCTAGATGGATTTGAGGAGAGGATAATAAAGTTCGAAAAAGGTTTGATAGTAAGGAGCTGGGCTCCACAATTGCCAATCTTAGAACATCAGGCCTGTCTAATCTGCTTAGTTGTCACGGACAAGGCACTTGTTATCCTTCCGAAAAGTCGGCTCCACGAGTGGTATTGCGTACCCCTGTGCATTATGCCCAAGGACCAACCTAGGTAATGCAATAGTAGGAGTGTTCAGTGGATATTCCAATTTGTCCAAACCAACTGAACCGAATCGATCCGTTATATTTTGAACGGATGCATGATGACGAACGGACGGTTGCAGATTGATTTTTTCCAATCCACCTAGTTTTGGACGGATGGCAAATTTGAGATTCTTTTAGCCGCAACCGAACCACCAAACAGTAAGTAACCCTAGTAATTTCTAAGACTTTGTGTTTTGAATTTGTTTAAATATTATGTTGTGTTTTCAATTAGAAAAAAGTTTAGATATTCTGTTGTGTTTTCAATTTGTTTTCACATTGGAAATCCTTTTATCAAATGGCAAGTCTTGATATTTGGTATTTTTATATGGAAAATATAAGGCTTAATTTTGTCATTTAAAAAAAAATCAAATTAAATAGTTTTTGAATAAAAAAAGTAATGAAATAGTTTTGATAATACATGATTTTCTTATATGTAATTATTATTGATATTTGACAATTTACTTGATAATCTTTTGGTTATGTTAGGTTAGATTGTTATCCAAAAAAAAAATGTTGACAAGTTGTATTGTGTTCAAAATTTATAAAAGTTTAAACCGTTAAACCAATTCGCATCTATTCACCAATCCGCTTAATCCGCATCCGCCAATCTGGCGAACGGATGATGGATTGGAGGTTCCCCTATTACAATCGAATCACGAACACCCCTATGCGATAGGGATTTACCCTACCTATCCTTGGTATAAAACTTGTATATCCAATGAGTCAACATGTGACATGTTACCGTCATTAACCCTTGACGCCTTTGTTAGGAGGACATTACCATACCTGCCTCCATGCTTGTTCGTTCTCTTACCTATGAGAAACTCGCCATGTGTGAACATCACCCTTAGTGCGGACCCAGAATGAAGATGCTTGGTGTAAGTCCCACGTAATATAGTGTTCCTGGTTTAGACCCGACTCATTAATGTTTTGAATCCAGGCTTCTTTTGACTTATTTAGATATTCATACTGTATTTCTCCTTATTGAGTATTGGAGTGTCTTGGTTGTGTTTGAAACAGGTTGGTTGCTAGTTGGTTCAAACTGTTGTTGTGCAGAATTTGGCCTTTTCACTCAAGTGCAGCTTTTTGCGCTCGAGTGAGCTTTATGAGCTCCAAGTACTTTTGCAGAATTGCAGAGATACTAGGGAGACAGTGTTTTTCGCTTGTGCGAGACTTCTTGCCTTCGAGTGACGGTCTTCTATCTGTAAATGTAACAACCCCGATCCCTGCGTAACGTTAATCCATACTTAATTATGCCTAATCCGTAAT
The DNA here is from genome assembly GCA_036172215.1 of Camellia granthamiana. NCBI lineage: Eukaryota > Viridiplantae > Streptophyta > Magnoliopsida > Ericales > Theaceae > Camellia > Camellia granthamiana. The sequence continues at coordinate 146,191,933 of CM069903.1, read as the reverse complement.
TAAGGAGGAATTCTGAATTTATTTGTATGTGTGCTTTGCGTTATAGTGTTTATATCTGTTTAGCATAAAAAGACCTGTTCATGTTTTAGTTTCGGTTTGTGAATTGAAGGCCTTATCGGCATCCAATTCAGAAATTGACTTGATATATGTGCTATGTGGAATTTATAGAATTTTATGGAAGATTTAATTGAAATTCGATTTGGAACGATTAAATTAGATTAAATTTATGCCATTTGATTAGTCTTGTTACCTATCACTTAGTGAGCCTTTTTAACCCCACTAGCCCATCTCCTTGCATTCATTATATACATTTCAGCCTCTTCAAGGAAGAAAAACGTGAGAGAAAGAGAGAAGAAGAAAGAATTGAGTTCAACCCAAGAGTTTTGCTAGAGAATTGAAAGCAGCTAAGGAGAATTAGCTTGATCACTCAAGAATTAGACTACTTGAAACTCAATTGGGAAGTTTAGGTGAGAATTCAAACTTTTGATGATATAATTAAGTTAGCTAACTCATGAGATCAAAAGAAAATTCATATTAGGAGAATGATTGAGCTTGAATAGGTGAATTCCATATATGCATGCATATATCATAGCATATCGAGTTGAACTTCACATAATTCTCACATGCATGTTCATATTATGGTTGTAAATTAGGAATTCACCATGTTTTCCATCAATTTATCAAGTTTGATCATGCTTTAAAGTGAGTAAGCACAAGAGAGTTCATGCATGTCTAGTTCATGGATCATTCTTGAGTTTCAAGTTGAATTTTTGTACAATTGGCAAGCCATTGAGCCATGATTTCTTGAATTGATCTTTAATTTATGTTGTTTTAAGGGTCTTTATGTATTTTCTCAAGTTTTGGCCTAGAAAAATGAGGTTTGATGCCTTTTAGGTCGAGTTTTGTGACAACCCTCACCACTGTTTACTGATAATACTACTGATTACTGCTAAACTGTGACTGGTAACTGATTTGACTGACATTCTGAACTGATTGATTGAGTGTATTAGTTTAAGCACATTTCTATCTGTTTGATTGTTACTTCATCTGTTCATGTCTTATCTTTGAATTGCGAATTGAAGGCCTTGTTGGCGGCCGATTCAGAAATTGATTGGTATTTTATGCTAGTTAGAATTTATGTGATTTTATGGTAAATTTAATTGGAATGTGATTTGGAGTGGTTAAATTAGATTAAAAAGTTGTATTGCATCAATTTGAGTTTATTACAATTTTGCCACTTAGTGGACAGTCCTAGACCTACACTCCTTATACCTCATACATGTTGATACACCATAATTCAGCCTTTTGTTTTGAGACCAAAACCGACTAGAGAGGAAGAGAGATAGGAGAAAATAGAGTTCTTCAAGAATTGCTTGGAAAATTAGAAGAATTGAAGAGTAGATTGCATAATTGAGCTTGTGGACTTAGAATTCAAGACCTAGGTAAGGAATCTTTCTTCTTGATTGTGAATTTAAGTCATTTCTTGCATGGTTCATGGAGGATTAGGAGCTTAAGGTCAAGAATTAAATTAAAGTGTTGAATTGAGTAGAAAGTCTTGCATGCATGTGCACATTCTTGAGTTTTGAGGTCTTTCCTATGAAATTTGCTATATGCATGTTCATATTTTGATTATAGTTCATGAATTCATCATGTTTTTGGAAGGATTGAGTTATTTGGCCATGTATTTGAAGCTTTGATTTCAATTGAACACATGCATGTTACATACACTTTATGTTCTTGAAGTTTTCTTTGAAATTGTGTTTAATTGACTCACCTTTGGGCTTTGGTTTTGCAAATTGATCTTTGAAACATGTCATATTATGAGTTTTAAAGTGTTTTCCAGAAAATTAGCCCAAAAGGATCGGATTTGATTTTTTAAAAGTTGAATTTGAGCTTGGAGGTTCAATCTAGAAATTCCAGATTTTGGACCCACGCTCGAGCGTACACTCTGAATACATGTATCCCGCTCGAGCGGGGAAAGTAACGCTTGAGCGTGAAATATGTGCATCCAGTACTTTTCATATGTTTACAATCCGCTCGAGCGAGAGAGTGCACGCTCGAGCGAGGACCTGTGTCTTACGCTCGAGCGTGGATCGAGCGCCCATCGAGCGTGATTTTTGTGCATCCAGTACTTTTACTGTAGTTTACAGTCCGCTCGAGCGAAAGAAGTCACGCTCGAGCGGAGATCCTTTGTCTGCATGTCCGCTCGAGCGTAGAAAGCCACGCTCGAGCGAGACCCCGATTTTCTGAAAATTTTGAAAAGTGTTTTTAGGTACATCTTTGCATCCTCATTTCATCCTAGGCATTCCTAGGCCTAGTTTAAGGCATCTTAATAAGGATATTGACGTAGAACCACACCAAGTCAAGATAGAGACTAAGTCATTGATTCCCAAGTGTGTAACTTGGTGTGCGCTCATTCTGTAACTGTAGGGTTGGCATCCGAGGACGCTCTAGCCTATTTGTAGCCCAGTGCTCTGTAAGTAACAATGTTGTAAAGATACATTCAATCATGAATATTTTCTGAATGATCAACTGTACTGCTTTCTGAAATGATATTTCTTACTGAATGAATGCTTGTCCTATTTACGAACTATATTCGTGGCATCCATAGCAATTTACTATTACTGTACTGTACTGTTACTGTCACAGAGATCTCTGTCGGTTCCCATGTTTGGAACCACTACTGTTTACTGTTATGATGGCCATCAACTGACTATTCGATCTGATAAGACCTACTGTACTGTTTGCTATTTGATGTACCACTTATGACTGCTATGATCGAATAACCGATATACTGTTCAAATCACTGTTTTAAATACTGAAAGGACATTCATTCCTAACCTCTTTACGCATATGTTATTCACTGGGCTTTAGCTCACTGTTTATATATATATGTAGGTATCCAGGCACCGGACCGGAGCTAGGAGTGTTGGGTTAAACTCCCTTTTTGGTCAAGCCAACCACTGTACCTCACTGCGAGGTTCCAAGTGCTGCCAAGCTAAGGCTGCTTTGGGGTGTTTTAGATTCCCCCTTTCTGTTTTTGTTTTGTATAGACTGTATGAGGCTTGTACTGTACTGTTATGGTAAGGATTTGGTCCCTAACCTGAATGCCTGTATATGATGTACGTACTTACTGCTTTTGTCCCGAATGTGAATGTGTTATGAAAAGTCTTTTTGCATACAGACTGTCACAGCTCATTGGACATCTTTCATTTACTGTTTTGGCTTCCGCCAGCCCCTGTACTCTGTATTACTGTTATTACTGTTAAGCAGGCCTTCGGTAATCACGGATTACTGGCCGGATATGGTGCTAAAGCCATAGGGGCGGGTTTGGGTCGTGACAAGTTTGGACTTGAAGATCAAAGCTGGAAATTCCAAAAATTTGATCCACGCTCGAGCGGGGGACTTCACGCTCGAGTGAGCACTCTGAGTACGTGTACTTCCGCTCGAGCTCGAGCGACGTAAGTCGCGCTCGAGCGTGAAATGCATATACCCAGCAGTTCATATGTTTTGCAGTCGGCTCGAGCGAGGGAAGTCACGCTCGAGCTAGGATCGAGCATCCGTAGAGCGTAAAAATCATGCAACCAGTACTTTTGTCTACGTTTGCAGTCTACGTTTGCAGTCCGCTCGAGCAAGAAAAGCCACGCTCGAGCGAACCTTCACATTCTACATGTCCACTCGAGCGAGAAAAGCCACGCTCGAGCGTGGACCCTGTTTTCAGCAAATTTTGGAAAATGTTTTCAAGTGCATTTTTACACCCTCATTCCATCCTAAGCATTCCTAGGCCATGATTAAGTCCCCACAATGAGGTTAAAGACTAAAAACACACCAAGAACAAATAAAGCAAGTTATGAATAATTCGAACGTGTATTTCAAGTGTGTATTTGTATATATGTTCGTGTAGGTCGCGTGCCTCGAACCATTTGATTAATCTGCTCTATTTGTTTGCACCCGAAGCCAACTGTGAGAAATAACTTTGTAAAGCTATGTTCAATTATAAGTATTTTCTGAATAATATAAGATGATTTGTTTTCTGAAATAACATTTTCTGTATGAATGATTGGTTGTCCAATGTTTTTGAAATGTATTCGTGGCATTCTTAGCTTCAAATGACATCTGTTATCTGTTCTGTTATGTCCCAATTATGGGTCAACTGTATGTCTCATGAGCCAACTGTTATAGATCCTTATGTCCCATTTATGGGCCAACTGTACGTCTCATGAGCCAACTGTACCGTCTCCGTGTACGTGAGTCAACTATATGCCTTTATGGCCGTCCCTTTATAGGTCAACTGTATGCCTTTATGGCCGTCCCTTTATGGGCCAACTGTCTCTGCTAGGGCTAATGAATGTACCACGTACGATTATGTAACGCCCTCAAAATAAACCCATAAATCATACATTCATGATACAAGAAACAGATATAATATTCCATACATCAGAGTATTCTTACAAAAAGTATTACATGTTGACAACAAAAGTAAATGCCCTATAGGCTTACAACTTTCCAAGTCAACACTTGGTTACAACAAAAGAAGAGTTCTAACTCTTTTTACATAATAAGACCTTGGTTTGATTTACATGTAATACAAAAATGATAACAACAAAAATGATCTTTCAGCCTCTAAGCCTCCTAAGCTACGTCCTTGGAGGTGGCATATCACCTGTACCTGAAAATGATGTCCCATATAGGGTGAGCCAAAGCCCAGCAGAGATATACTAAACTAAATATGAGAAATAACTAAAACATTAGCATTTGACAAATGGTTAACACTTATAAAACAACGTACATCTCTTCCAAGACCAATCAACACTTACAACTATGTTTCAATCCATTTCCATTTATTTATCCCAATCAAATCATAATGAGATCTCAACTTGTAATATTAACACTTCAAAATGAGACTACAACTCATAATATTATTAATACTTCAATCATTAACGTCATTCAAACGTAATCAAGGTTTCGGGACTTTCACACTAGACACTCCAGCCAACTTAGTTATCAATAGAGTCTATCCCCTATCTCCTCCCAAACAGTGGAGTACATCCCCTATCTCCTCCCAAATCGTGGAGTACATCCCCTTTCTTCTCCCAAACAAAATACATATGCAATGTATTTAAACGGCTTGTCATATACAATGATCAATTAAAGCACATATTCAACGTGTAAATCCAACCGTCATATTCAATGACATAAACCAATTGATAAGTTTCAATTTACCTAATCATCATGCAATTTCTACAACAATTATGGCTATCCTCCACCGATAGCCCAAAGCAAATATTTCTAAACAAATAAATAAATCTAACAATAGATAATTTATCAACTTTTCCAAAGGTGAGTAATTCATAAATCCAACCACACCATTTAATCACATGTTCCTTCAATTCCAAAATTTCAGAACCAATCTTGTTATTTATACAAAATAACTTATTTAATCAAATTAGGGCAAATCTCCCCCTTTATCAAATATTATACCAAAGACCAAATTTCATCAATTCCTCTCAAGCCTTAACATATTCAAGACCCCTCATGCCCATAAAGGACTTAAATAGGAAACCCTTCTTTTATATACATAGGAACTAACCAAAAATTTACCAAAAACCTTCTCAAGTCACACCATCTATACAAGATGACAATATCTATGCTAAAACCCATATATGAGAGTAGAATATCCCTACCTCAAGGTTAGAAGGGGAAGAAGGAAGAAAAACCCAAAAGTCGACGGAGGAGAAACCAAGCTTTGCTCCAATCAAAATAAAGCCCTCGACAAGCTCTGCACTTTATCTCAAAGGAGCAAGGCGAGTAGAGGTCTTTAAGCAAGTAGATCTAAGAATCTATGAGTGAAAAGTGCCTTTTGAGAGAGAGAGAAGGTGTTTCACGGTTTAGAGGGAGGAAATGGAAGAAAAAGTGAGAGAAAAGGTCAAGTGAGGGCTTTTATGTAGTACGAGGTCAAAAATAGATATAAGCCCCAAAGTCAACTCAAAATATCTAGTCAAAATATCCCCAAAAAGTAGGTCCAAACTGTGAGAAAAATCTGGGAAAAAGTCGCAGGTGTCGACCCTTCACAACACAGGTATCGACACCCAAGAAGAAATCTGGAACACTAAGTGTGACTACACTGCAGGTGTCGACCCTTCCCTAGGCTGGTGTCGACACCAAAATGCAGTAGGTAATTTCAGAACAAGGGTCGACTCTTCCTCAGATTGGTGTCGACCCTTGCGGCCAATAAAAAGAGAAGGTGTCGACACCACCAAGACAGTCGACACCAAAATGCAGTGAACAAATTCAGAACAGGGTCGACCCTTCCCAGCTTTGGTGTCGACCCTTGTGGCAAACAAAAGAGAAGGTGTCGATACCACCAAGACCGGTGTCGACCCCAGAACGTGGTTTTCAAGTTGCCAAACAACTTTTCAACGCAAACGAGCGTAAACGAGCAATCCCAACAAGTTTAAATCAATTTGTGCACCTCCAAAACTAAGGTACAATAACACCAAAGATTCCCAAAATAAAATAAAGGGTTCAGATACATTTACCAAAAGCTTTAAAGGGCTCAAGTGCTACAATTAACTACAAATTTTGATTATGAATATGATTCTGAATCTGTATCTGTTATGAACTATGATTTTTGAACAAGTTTATGAAGCCATTTCTGACAGCTACTGAATACCGTTTTCTGTAACTATTATGGACAACATTCATTAAACCCTTTACTCTGTTATTGTTCACTGGGCTTCCGCTCACTATTTATTTATATGTATATAGGTGAGCAAGCGTGTGACCAGGCCTGAGATGCCGCCTGGCGAGTTCTGGTGTCAGCCAGCTATCATGCCTCCCGTAGAGGTTCCCTTTTGAGATCTGTTGAGTTTTGTGTCCTTGGGACTTTTGTACTTCCAAAATGTTTATGTCTGGTCTGAACACGCTTAAAATCTTGTGTATGTGGCTTGGGTGATGTAAGGTTACTGTACTTTTCGACGCCATATCTGTATATATATATATGCATATATGTATATGAAGGGTTTTTAATTTCCTGTCCCATATATGTCTGCACAGCTCTATAGACTATGTAAGTTTGTTTATTTGCTTCCGTAGCCCCTAGCTATATGTTAATCTGTTCAGAGGCCTTCGGTAATCCAAGGATTACTGGCCGGTTACGATGCTAAACCTATAGGGGCGGGTTTGGGTCGTGACAGTAAAACTTCTGGGAGTGTGTATTCTGCGCTCGAGCGAATCTTCTTACCCTTGAGCGGAACAACTTATTGTGTCTGGTCGCTCGAGCGACAACTCTTGCGCTCGAGCGAGCTGTGCGTATAAAAGGTGATTGTTGATTTTGATACTTAGATTGGATTTTGGAAGAAAAAAGGGTTTGATCTAAATGTTTCAAATATTTATTTTGTATAAATAAATGGAATTAATGTTGGGAATGTGAAATTAGATGGATATTGATTTAGATGGTGGAGTTTGATATGTATTATCACTCACCTTGAAATTTGGAAAGTTTATCTGTATTGGAGACTTTATGGGTATGTTTGGTTTGTATTTGGGAGATGAATTTTAGAAAAAAACTTCTAAAAAATGGTTTGGTTTGAGTTTTTCTCAAAAAATTTCCAAAATCACTTTCTCTCTCTTACACATCAATCAATCACTTTTTCTCTCTTCTCTCTCCTTCTCAATCACTTTTTCTCTCACACACATCTACTCAAATTCTCCCAAAATATCAAATCATCCCAAACTCCAAAAAAAAATAACTCTCCCAAAATATACAACCAAACAAACCAAAAAAATTTATAAACTCTCTCCCCAAAATTTTTTTCAAAAACAACTCTCCCAAAAACAAACCAAACAAGCCCTATATATCTGTTTAGAAATATTTATTTTGGGCTATTAGTGGAGGATAGTTATGATTGTTGTAGAAATTGCATGAGCCCATCTTTGTGCATTGAACATTGTTGCTCCTTTAATACATTGTATATGTATATGAATTTGAGAAAATGGGTGAATGTTGGAAAAATGTATGTATCACCAAATTAAGTTAGCATGTGTGTCCAGGGTGAAAGTCTTGAAAAACGCGTGTATACATGGGTGTCGATTCCCGCAGACGAAATATCCGTGAAATGGCAATAGTAGTGTTTGTATAAACTATGTTTACATGGGTGCCATTTGACAGTTTTTTGCGAATGAAACATCCATGAAAGGTTGTATCGGTTGAGATTTCCCCCTTGTTTTCTATTGTAAAATACATGACTTGAGAATTATGATATAAACTAAGCATGGTATGGTTTTGGAAAAGAAATGTAAAACTTTTTGACATGGACACTGCATATACATTTCATCCTTATATCTTTGTTAAGATTTATATATTGTGTTGAATTATTTCTACCAGATTTTGACTCACCCTATATGGAAAAACCATTTTCAGGTGTTGGTGAGATGCCTCCACCAAGGACTTAGCTTAGGAGGAACGTGGAGCTAAAGGCTTAGTTTTGTTATTTTGTATTTAATGTTTGTACAATCCTAGGGCTTTATATGTATTGGGCTTACGACTCACTTTTGATGTAACCAAGCATTATCTTGGAAAGTTGTAGCCTTTAGGGCATTTTCATTATCTGTTTAACTTCTACTTCTTATTTTGTTGTTGTCACATGCTATAGATTCAGGGTTAGAACTTATGAATGTATATTCGCATGTGCCACTTCTTTTGTACAATTGAGTTTTATGAAATGGAAGGATATCGTACTCTGTTTTATGTTGTTATTTAATTATCGTTACGGTTGGTTTATTATAAAAATTTCGAGACGTTACACGTACCGTCCCCCATCACAATGCCCCTAGGCTGGCTCTGATACAACTTGTTACGGGACTGGACGTTTGTTATCATCCCGAGAAGCCAGCTCCATGAGTGGGTACTTGTGTACTCCCGTACCATTATGCCGAAGGACCAACCTAGATGGTGCGATAGGGATCTTCCCTACCTGTCTTGCTGCTCACAAACTAATGTACTTGCAAGGTTGCTTAGTGTAAAACACGCATCTCTAATGAGTCAGTACGTGACACTATTCCAGTATAATATTTTTAGGATTTAAGAAAAATATTTACCTTTTAGGACCAAGTTGGACAAAAATTTTAAACCTATTTTGAGTTGACAATGAGCTTGTAATTTGCCCCCGCCCTGCTCCCATTTATATGATATTAATATTAATTTTTATATTATTTTAGTTATAAAATAAATTAAAAATATATATATAATAAAAGAAAAGAATATGTATATATAGATGCATATTTTTCTAGAGTTTTAAATTAAAACATTTGTTAAATAACCATATTTAATTTTACAATTGAATTTTATCAATATTCTAAATTCAAATAATTATTAAAAGGTTATAAATAAATTTAATAGGTAAAATTCATCTTACCCTCCTGTGGTATGACATGATTGCACTTTACTCCTTATATTTTAAAAATAGCCATATGCCTTCATGTGGTTTTGGACTTAGATTCAACTGTTAATACGTTAATTGTAGATGTAAAATGATTATAACACCCCTCACACCTTATATTTTTGGAAAATTTAGTCTAAGGTCCCTCTTCCATTTTTAATAATGAGAGAGATCCACAATATTATTTTATGATGTCTAAGGTCCCTCAACCACCCAATATATCTCACGCACCTAAAATGAGTCCCACCCGAACACCTATTTTCTCATTCTCACTCATATTCTCCTCTCTGTCTCTCTCACACTCGTCTCTGCCGCTGTTGCTCTCTCCTCCATCTCTCTCTCTCTCTCTCTCTCTCTCTCTCTCTCACAGTTCCGAATACTACTCAGCACCACTAAGTTCAAGCAGATCGAGCTCTAAAACTTCTACTCACAAATCAGAGGCTAAGGTGTGTTCTCTACTGACTCGATTAGGTAAAAGTGATACACACTTATTATTAATTAATGACTGGAGTCAATGGCCCTTTAGATAATACAGAGAGAGTAGACTTAGCAGTAGAGTGTGAGTGTGTGTGAGAGAGATAGAGAGATAATAAAGCAAGTGCACAGTATATTGAGGAATTTATCCAAGATAAATAGATATAGAGAGTGAAACCAAGGATATCAAATCTCCATAGGATTCAAGATCTAGATCACATAGAGAGAGCAACACAAACATTTTGAATATCTTTTTCTATATATATATATTCAAGTCAGCCCTTAGAGTCAACTAATTCAGAGCATCGGAAATGGCCAATTAGTTGATCAATGGTTGAATACCCAACTTTTTACTGGTTACTTTTTGGATTCAATAGCCCTAACGTGCAATTGGGTGTTGGATTTGAATTGGATTTTTTGGTTTTTTCGAAGAATTGAATTATTAGGGTTTTGGGAGGTTAATGAAATGGAAGAAAATCCAGCAACTTTGCATACAACTATCAATTCTCTGTGAACAAAGCCAGAGAAATTTGTGAACAAAACTAGAGAAATTTCAATTTTCTTTGAATTTCTTGGGTTTGAACCCAGAGAAATTCTCCTTTCAGTGAGTCTCTCTCAATATATATATGTATATTGGTTGTTGTTGTTACTTATTTGAGTGATCGATTTTGTGTATTGCACATTGTGATTAGGAATGTAGAGAAATTTTCTTGTTTGAACTCAGAATTTCTCTGTGAGAAGTCCAGAGAAATTCCTAGAATTTTTATAAAAAGAATTTCTTTGAGAAGTCCAGAGAAATTCTCTAGATTGAATTTTCTCTGGATCAATGTTGAGGGACGAAAATATTGGATGCCCTTTATACTATAAAGTTTTAATATCAGGGACCCTAAAAAACAATCCTCTATATTTTTTGTTATTTTCTTTCTCTCTCCTCTCTCATACACATAATTTATAATGACTAGTATTAATTCAATTAAATCACAATTAATTATAAATTTTTAATTATTTATTATAATTCTTAAATTGTAATTCAATTATATTTTAGATCACAATTAATCCTAAATATTTAACAATTTATTATAATTACTAATTTTTTAATCTAATTTTAGTTTAATTATATTTTGGATTAAAATTAATCCTAAATTATTAATTATTTATCATAATTTCTAACATGTTAATCTAATTTTAATTTAACTATATTTCAGATCAATTCTTAATTATTGTTTATTTTATATTTTATTAATTACATTTTAAATCAATTCTTAATTATATTTTATATTTTAGATTAATGTTTAATTACATTTTATTTTATTTTAATTAGCATATTAATCTAATTTTAGGTTTGGAGAAAATGGGATAAAATTATTCTTTCATTATATTAATTTTATTCTAATTTTTCAAAAAAAAAAAAAAACCATTCTAAAAAATGGTGTGTAATACACCACTTTAGTCCAAATTCATGTAGGGACTTTCTGGTTATATTAGAATGATATGGGGTAAGGAAAAAATTATTGGGTATTTCGAGAGCATTACATGCCCATACTTCTACACTAATCATCATTTAACATATCCTCTCATATTTCTCAATTACCCAACTTAAAATCATAAACATCACCTTCTCCACCAACTATAATGTCCTGAAACACCACGTGAACGTACTCCAAGAATATCCCTGGAATAAAGTGTTGTAACTCCAAACTACCATAATTTAAGGGCTTTGATTTGTGGCACTAATTTGTTGAGCACTAATGGCACTAATTTCTATATCAGGTAAAGAAAAAAGAAAAAAAAAACAAAGTTACCAAAACAGGAAATTAGTGCCATTAGTGCCAACAGTTTTAGTGCCACAAATCATTTTTCATAATTTAATTTAGTAATTCTTATATGAATCAAATCTTAGGTGATTAAATCAAACATTGAAGTTTTCAAAAAGTCACATATATATGTAGTATATCAATATATTACATCAAATACTAAACTTACTAAATATTTCTTGATTAAATGAATTGATTCCCACAACTCAATAACGAGGAGTATTTAGATTATCGATGGTGTTACATACACCAATTAGTATACTAATTAGTGTACTAGCACTAGTTATGACATTATTATTGACCCCACTTATTAATTACATTACAAATTCGAAAAATCTCTTAAATTGTCACATCATCAATTGGTACACTAATTAATACATTAATTGATAAATATAGTAGTATACCACATGAAAAATAATAGTTAACATATATTTGATACTATAAATAAATATTTTTTTTGTTAATCGTGCATTACCCAAGATTAACAGCTACTAATTAGTTGTTTATGCGATTACTTATGCTTACCGATACAACAATCCTTTATTAATAAAGAATAGATTCCCATTGGAAAGAGAATCACAATCTAATGGGATCTATTTAACCCACTGTGACCCTCTAAACTTGATAATACAGTTTGTCTCAGTGAATGGGTCGGACAGGTCCAAGCTCCTTAATACCCACGTCCAGTTGACGAAGCCCACCGGATTACCTGCAAACAAGTCCAACGGGGAACGGGGTAGTCCCCCAGTGAACCCTCCGACGAACAAGTTAGAAGGAGAAGTAGGGTGTAAGGAGAGTTTAGAGATAGAAAGCTTAACCTTCTTCTTGTCTTCAACGTTTGCTTATATCCTTTGGTAATCATTTCCCTGTCCCTTCCGACCTGCCCTCCTCGCCGAAAGTCTATGCTGTAGCTTACCTTGTTCAGGGTAAGGGGGTCATGTTTTGACGGGGAGGTGTTGTCGTAATAAATACTGTGATGGGCTGCATTAATAGTGATGTGCAGTGGCAATAACTTTGCAGATCTTTATCTGCTGATATGGCTCGTCCTTCACCTGCCATGTGTCTGAATGCCATTGGCTCTTTATGCCATGTTGGATTCCAGCTATTCTGAACCTCACCAGCTGGGTTATGTATTGGGCTCCAAGTGATGGGCTTGGGTTGTTTATAGTGATTCATGGCATTTGTGGGCTTGTACACGTCAGTAGTCCCCCATTCCCGAGTGCAGCTTTAGTCCAGCGAAGGGAATAGTAATGAAGAAGGTGAGGGTGTTAGGGAGTGGTAGTATGGAGGTCGACCGGCGGGGGTGACCGAGCGGGTGAACCGACCGGGAGGTGGTTCGACCGTACAGGGGGACCGAGTGGAAGGGCCGACCGCGAAGAGGGGCGACCATGGAGGTTGGCCGAGTGGGAGGGCTGACCGTGAAGAGGGCGATTGCGAAGAGGGGCGACCATGGAGGTTGGCCGAGTGGGAGGGCCGACCGTGAAGAGGGCGATCGCGAAGAGGGCCAACCGCGAATGTTGGCCTAGCGGGAGGGCCGACCATGAGGAGGGCCGACTGCGAAGGGTGAGGTGGAGGGGCGTGGGGCTCAAGAGGCGGCGTGTCATGTGGTGATTTGAAGTGGAAAAGACAGGGTAAGGGGAGGAGACAGTAGATCGTGGTCGTACACGTGGCAACATCCCGTAGGGGGGGAAGATTAGGCGTTGGATCAGAAATGAAACGTTAGGTCATTATGGGTGTTGAAAAGACAGTTTTGGCGGATGATTTTGAAAAGTTTTCAAATTGGCGAAAATTAATTGGGATCCTTGGAATACAGGCAAACCGTGGGCTTTTGGTATTATTCGATTCACCTACTTGTTTACGAAAAATCAAAATATTCCAAGTGTGAATTCCTTTGTTGCTCACGATACACCTCTGCAACACTTTTTCGATTTCCTTGCACCTGCCTCCGAAGCGATTCGCAGACATACCATAGAAATGGCCCAAGAAGAAACCGCGAATGTCAGGGTGGATCCACTTGGAGATGATGATGCGGTGGAGTTAGCGCAGAAATGCAGGATGGAGAGGGTGGGGGAGTCGATTGTACGATCCCACGGTTCCACCATGATAGCAGCTCCAAAGCCAATCAACCAGGCAGAACTTGATCACTGGCACAGAAAGGCAGATAAATCAACGGTGACTACAGCGGATTTGGAGGCTATCCACGAAAAATACCAGGTGCCTGCCGAAATAGAGTTGTCATTGCCGATGTCGACGGAGAGGCCATCCGATGCCAGGCCAGGGCAGTTTGCCCTTTATGAGGAGGCATTGAAAGGAGGACTGAGGCTGCCCCTGCCACAGGTGGTAGTAGATGTCCTAAATCGTTTGGAGGTGGCGCCGGGCCAACTAATGCCCAATGCGTGGAAGATCTTGCTGTCCTGTGCAAGTGCCTGGCCGAAGGCGAACGAAGGGGCGACCATGACAGTGGACAAGTTCTTCGCATGCTACAAGGCCTCAAGGCAGCAAGAGACTTGGGTCACTCTGTAGGCAGTAGCAGGGAAAGGGCTGTTGGCGGGGCTGCCGTCGTCGATCAAGGGGTGGAGACCACGGTGGTTCTATGTGTCTGCCAGTGGAGGAGTTGGAGTGCGCACCATTTGGAAGGTGCCCACCAAGTCGATGGAGCCAAAGCTGGGAGTAGCAGCAGAGGAGAGGGTGAAGAGGGTAAAGGAGTGGAGGGAGAAAGAAGGGGCTAAGTGGGACGAGCTCGTTCAACCATCTGCATTGTTTGAGGCAGGGTTGGGTCCACAGCCGAGCGGTGAGGACCTCGAACAAGCGGAGTTGGAAGCGAGGAGAAGGGCTCAAGAGGCGGAGGATCAGACCATCCTTGCGAAATCCCAAAAATTCAAAGAGTCCCAAGCCGACCGACCACCAAAACCGGTTGCAAGGGAGAGGATTCGACCTTGCCCCAAACCCTTGGGAGAGAAAGACTTAGGTGAATTTGTGCCACGACCGCCCCCAATGGACCCTTTGAAGGAGAGGTCTTTGAAGAAGATGGAGGCGTTGGGCGTGGTGAAAAAGAAGAAGAGGGTGAGGCGGAGTGAAGAAGAGCCTGCCCAGAAGAGGAGGAGGGAGACGAGGGTAAAGGATACCGGTATGGCCAAGGAGGCAGAGGGGGCAGAAGTGAGGGAGACCCCAGGAAGAGTGATTGCCTTAGAAGTGGTGAACATCGCCTCAGAGGGCATGGAAGTGGTTCCAGTAGTGGCGGCGATCGCCGCAGGGGTCGCGAGGGCCGCCTCTGAAGGGCAAGTAGAAGATGGGGCAACTGGCCCTGGGCCAAGGAGGGAAGAACAGCCCCAGGGGGGTCCTGCACCTTAAGGAGGGGGAGTCAGTCTGACCACAGCGATCTACCACGCTCGTGCGGTGGCTGGCCGGCTGGAGGGAGAAGAAGGCCCAGCCAGGGCAGGGCAGACCGCCTGGTGGGGATTGTAGAAGAGGCAGCCCTGCGCTCAGCATCAAGATTCAACGAGGCTGAGCTGCTGAGGGGGTTATACTCCGCTCAAATGGAGGTAACCACCTTAGCAGGGGCTCTGCTGAGGAAGGCGGAGGCTGCGAAACTCAAGGCGGAGGAGGCCAAGACTCAGCTTGCAAAGTTGAAGAAGGAGAGTGCAAGTTGGGAGACTGCCTACACTGATCTGCAAGCGGTCAAGGTGGAGCTGGAGAACACACGCCGCCAGGTTGTGTCGCTCGAGTTCCAACTGGCTGGCGAGCAGAAGAAGTTGGATGAGGCCCAAAAGCCTACGCAGTCGCAGTCGAACGACATGAAGAGGCAATGAGCAGCAATGAAGAGCTGGTCAGGCAGAAGGATGAGGCAGACGTGAAGATTAGTGATCTGCAGAAGGAGCTGGAGGACGAGCGTGTTAAGGCAGTGGAAGAGAAGGAGAGCCTTCAGAAGGAGTTGGAGGCAGAGAAAGCCAAGGCAACTGCTGAAAAGGAGAGCCTGAAGAAGGAGTTGGAGGAGGAGAGGGCTAAGGCTGCGTCTGAAAGGGCGACCCTGCAGAAAGAACTGGACGAAGAGAGGGCGAAGGCAGCCTCTGAAAGGGCGGCTTACCCCGATCTGTACGTTGCAGCAGTGGAGCAGTTCAAAGGGTCTGCTGAATTTCAAATGGCAGTTGATGCTGCGGTCGCCAGCAGCTTGGCTAGGCAAGAGTCTGGGGGGGGCGGGCCCATTGAGGATGACCGCTGGAGGCAGAACTGAAGCAGAAGTTATTGAGAGCTTCCAGCAGTCAGACTTCTACAAACATGAAATGGCTGAGTTCTGGGACAGTGGCTGGAAGATGTTCAAACGTAGAGCTGAAGAACTGTTCCCAGACTTAGACCTTAGTAGTGTAATAATTGGTGAAGACGATGTGGCCCAAACCCCCCTGGACGAGGGTATTGAAGAAGAAGACCTTGTCTCTAGTGAGGAGGAATGAGGGAATTGTTCTTGTTTTGTGTTGTTGGTGTTTTTTTTTTTTTTTTTTTGAATGACTATAATGAACTTATGTACAAAGTTGTGGATAAATAAAATTTCAGTTGTGTTTTGCATCTTACTGTCTTTGCTTGTGCGTCTGAAATGGATGAAAACTTGTGATAAGAACTTGTGATAAACTTGTGATAAAAACTGAATTTAGGAATTCCTCAAGACAGAGTGGGATTGAAATTGTAATAAAAAATGAGTGCAGAGTGAAATTGGACTTGTAATGAAAACTCAATGCAGAGTGAAATTGGGCTTGTAATGAAAACTCAATGCAGAGTAAAGTTAGGGACTCCTCAATGCAGAGTGAAATTGAACTTGTAATAATGCAGAGTGAAGTTTAAAAAGTAGTAAAATTACAAGTTTGCGTTTGCCACACTGCTCAAGTAGGTTAGTGGTTTATAGAGTGGGGCTTGGTTTGTGGGGGGAAAGGCTGACTTGTGAGAGTTTGATTGAGAAAAAAAAAACCTGTCTTGTAAAGAAGACGTGTAAGAACGTCTTTGGAATTCGACTGAGCAAAGAGTGGTGTAAAGATTTGGAGCTGGAATTGTGACTAGGCGTATCCACTAATTCCACAAGCATGAAATTTGCATAGGTGGCCTTGACCGAGCCCTGCATGCATGCTCATTTGGGGCAAAGCTATGATTTACTGACATTGTGGGTAACTGAGTCTGACCCTGAAACTGTGGCGCTCGGTCTGGGTAAGACTTGTTATGCTTAGGCTGATTGAGGCTTGGTTTGGCCGAGTGCTTCACGCTCGGACTGGCAGAGGCTCTTAGTGCTCAGTCTGGCTGAGGCTTCTAGTGCTCAGTCTGGTTGCGGCTTTTAGTGCTCAGTCTGGCTAAGGCTTTTAGTGCTCAGTCTGGCTGAGGCTTTTTTAGTGCTCAGTCTGGCTGAGGCTTTTAGTGCTCAGTCTGACTGAGACTTTTAGTGCTCAGTCTGGCTGAGGCTTTTGGTGCTCAGTCTGGCTGAGGCTCTTTTAGTGCTCAGTCTGGCTGAGGCTTTTTCAGTGCTCAGTCTGGCTGAGGCTTTTGACGGTCGGACTAGCCGAGGCTTATGGAGTGATGCTCGGTTTGGCTGAGGCTTGTAATAAGTGCTGCAAATGAGAATGTTATTGAGACAACACACAGATAGCTAAGATATAGAATTGTTGTCATGGACAGTGTAATTCAGTCGATCCAAGTTTACATTATGTATCAAAAAGAAAATACAACAACTGAGCAATACAACAGTAGGAACTTATTGAAAGTAGCGCTTCAGGTGTTTAGCGTTCCAGGGGTGGGGGAGATCTCGGCCTTCCATGTCCTGAAGTCGGTAAGTGCCCGGACGTGGTCGGGTTTTCACAACGTAAGGTCCCTCCCATTTGGCTGCCAGTTTACCTTCAGTCGGATTTTTGGTGGCAAGGGTTGCTTCTCTTAAGACAAGGTCCCCTACAGCGAACTCCCTTGGTCGGACTTTGCGGTTGTAGTGTGTTCTCATTTTCTGTTGGTATGAGGCCAGTCTGACAGCAGTGGTTTCTCTGAGTTCTTCAATTAGGTCCAGGTCTACCCGACGGAGCTCTTCCGTTAGTGTTGGATCCGGATGTAAAACTCTAAGGGTAGGCAGACCGACTTCTACCGAAATAACCGCCTAAGCTCCGTATGTTAAGCGGAAAGGAGTTTCCCCAGTAGGAGTCCGAGCTGTAGTTTGGTAAGCCCAGAGTACATTTGGTAGTTCCTCTAGCTTGGTTTTGATGATCTTCAGAAGAGAACGGTTGGTGACCTTAACTTGGCCATTGGGTTGGGGATGATCGGGGGAAGAAAAACATGGTTGAATTTGGAGGTCTGCACAGAACTTCATGTACTTGGCGTTGTCGAATTGTTTGCCGTTGTCGGAGACGATGGCCTGAGGGATGCCAAACCTGCAAACGATCGACTGCCAGATGAACTTGGTTGTGTTACGCTCGGTAATGGTGGCAAGGGGTTCTGCCTCTACCCACTTAGTAAAATAATCAATGGCGACAATGGCAAATTTGGTCTGGCCTCGGCTGGTGGGTAAAAGGCCAACTAGGTCGATCCCCCATTTGGCGAACGGGTAGGGGCTGCAAATTGTGATTAATTCAGTAGGAGGAGCATGGGGGATGTTGGCAAAACGCTGACACTTATCACATTTGAGCACGAAGTCAGTCGCATCTTGGTTGAGAGTAGGCCAGAAATATCCAGTGCGAAGTATCTTGTGGGCCAGGGACCTGCCGCCTGAGTGATTGCCACAGATACCCTCATGAATTTCTTGCATCACATAAGTTGCTTGAGTCGGATTGAGGCACCGCAGATAGGGGCGTGAGAAACCACGTTTGTACAAAATGTCGCTGACGAGGATGTAATTGGACGACCGGGCCTTGACTTTGGCGGCTTGCTGGTGGTCGTCCGGCAGTTCCCCTGTTGTCAGAAATAAGAAGATGTCCGACGCCCAAGGGATGGGCTCATTTTGGAGGAATTGTATTTCGTGTTGGTTGGGGCAAATGGCAGGGTGGGATAAGTATTCTAGGCAGACACCACGGCTGAGGTCGGACTGGTCTGCGGAAGCCAACTGAGCCATCTCATCTGCCTTAGAGTTTTCCGTCCGAGGAATGTGCTTGATGTGGAAGGTATTGAAGAGGCGAACAAGGAGAAGTGCAATATCCCTGTAAGCTCGCATTGTGTCCTCCTTGGTATCATATTCTCCCGTGATCTATCCGACGATGAGCTGGGAGTCGCTGAACACTCGGATGTGGCTGACACCAATATCCCTGGCTAGGCGAAGACCTGCAATCAATGCCTCATATTCGGCCTCATTATTACTGGCCTCAAATAGGAAACGGAGGGCGTATTTGAAATAACCACCCTCAGGGGCGGTGAGGATGAGGCCAGCCCCACTACCTTCTTGGCGGGATGAGAGTCCAAGAATGAGGGTCTTCTGCCTCGATGTGAGCTGGAGAGGGTGGAGAGGTAGTGGTTGGGGTAGGATTAGTGAATTCCAGGATGAAATCGGCAATGGCCTGCCCCTTAATTGCTGTTCGAGGCCGGTAAGAGATGTCAAACTGGCTGAGTTCTACTGACCATTGCATGAGCCTACTGGAAAGTTCTGGTTGCTGCATGACCTTCTTCAAGGGTTAGTCGGTGAGGACCACTATGGAGTGGGTCTGGAAGTAAGGACGGAGTCGTCTGGAGGCGGTGACCAAGGCCAAGGATAATTTTTCCAACAGTGGGTAGTTCTGCTCCGCTCCCCTGAGGGCCCGACTGATGTAGTAGACCGGTCGTTGGACAGAACCGTCTTCCCTGATAAGAGCTGCATTGACAGTGGTGCTTGATACGGCTAGATAGAGGAAGAGGGGCTCGCCCGTGATTGCCTGTGAAAGGAGGGAGGGATTGGCCATGCACTGCTTTAACTGTTGAAAAGCCTCTTCGGATTCAGCCGTCCATTCAAAAGTTTGCCGAAAAACCTTGAAGAATGGTAGGCACTTATCCGTTGCACGGGAAATGAAGCGGTTGAGAGCTGCAACTCGGCCAGTGAGTCTTTGGACCTCCTTAACCGTTCTGGGTGACTGCATCTCGATCAAGGCCTTGATCTTTTCAGGGTTAGCTTCAATGCCCCGCTGACTGACTATGAAACCCAAAAACTTCCCAGATCCTACGCCGAAGGCGCACTTCTCTGGGTTGAGCTTCATTTGGTACTTGCATAGGGTGGCGAAGGTTTCTCGCAGGTCGGTTAGATGATCAGTGGAGAGTTTGCTCTTGACCAGCATGTCGTCGACATATACTTCCATATTCTGACCTATCTGGTGATGGAAAACGGCATTGACCAACCGTTGGTAGGTGGCCCCAGCGTTCTTCAATCTGAATGGCATCACATAGTAGTGGTAGGTACCTCAGTCAGTAATAAAGGATGTATGTTCCCGATTAGACGGGTACATCAGGATTTGGTTGTAACCAGAGAAAGCATCCATGAAACTGAGCATTTGATGACCGGCCGTGGCGTCGACCAGCAGATCTATGTGGGGAAGAGGATAGCTGTCTTTGGGGCAAGCTTGGTTTAGGTCAGAGTAATCGACACAGAGTCGCCATTTGCCATTGTTCTTGCGGACTAGGACCACGTTTGACAACCATTTAGGGTAGTCCACATTTTTGATGAAGTGGGCCTCAAGGAGTTTGTCAACCTCTGCGGCTATAAGAGTATTGCGCTCCGATGAAAAATGCGCTGCTTCTGGCAATAAGGTCGGAAATGGGGTTTAATGCTGAGGCGGTGAGTTATGAAAGAGGGGTCAATGCCTGGCATGTCTGAGTGGGTCCAGGCAAATACATCATTGTGCTCAGTCAGAAGGGCAGTAAGGTCGGCCTTAGCTTGGGGGGATAGTTGGCTGCCGATCTTGGCCGTTTTCATTGGGTTGGTGGGATTGATGGGAATTTCAACGAGCTCCTCCACTGGTTCCCCTCTGACCAGCTCGTCCTCATCTCGTACGTCAAGTCCTTCAATGATCATGGCCTCCTTCAGCTTGACTTCCTTGAGTGAGGTGACATAACATTCCTTGGCTACGGTCTGCTCCCCTCTTACTGTCCCGACGCCCAGGTCGGTAGGGAACTTTATGGCGAGGTGGTAGGTTGAAGTGATAGCTTGGAAAGCGTTGAGGGCGGTGCGACCAAGGATGATGTTGTAGGCAGAGGGACAGTCGACCACAAGGAAAGTGAGCAACTTCGTAGTCTGCCGTGGGTATTCGCTGATGGTAATGGGGAGATCGATGGAGCCGATGGAGGTCACCCAGTCGCCAGTGAAACCGACCAAAGGGGTTTGGAGGGGCGACAGACTTTCCTCCCCAATCTTGAGCTAGCGGAAACAGTTAAGGAATATAATGTCTGAAGAACTGCCGTTGTTGATAAGAACCCGTTTGACCTTATAGTTGGAGATGAGGGCAGAAATGACGAAGGGGTCATCATGAGGATAACGGATGCCTGTACAGTCGGCGTCCGTGAAGGTGATGGGCTCTGTCCATTGCTTGGGCTGTTTGGAGGGTCGGTCTACCGTGGCAATTGCTTTGTCCAAGCCTTGACTTATCTTTCTGAGTTCTGCCCTCTGAGCCGAGCGGGACGGTCCCCCACAGGCAAGGCCACCTTAAATGACTCGGATTTCACCAACTGGCGGAGGGGGATTACCTAGCGGCCGAGGTTGTTGTGGAGGGCGATCATGGCCCTGGTTAGGTTGAGCTGGCTGCCGGGGTGGAGTGCGCCGGCGGTTGTTTCTGAGGGGCTCAGTTCTTTGCCTCTGCTGTGGGTGGGTGTCCGTGAAGCGGCTAAGACATCCCTGACGTATTAGAGCCTCGACCTGATCCTTGAGGTTGATGCAGCCATCAATGTTATGGCCGTGGTTCTGGTGAAAACGACAATATTTGGACTGGTCTTTCCGATTGGAAGGGGTCCGAGAAGGTAGGGGCCATTTGAGGGGGTAGTCCCGTTGGATCTGGTTGATGACTTGTTCCATAAGAGAATTAAGGGGGTGTACCACTCGAACCGATCGGGCGGTCGGGCTGGTGCCGACCGGTCGGCTCGGGGGGGTCGGTCTGTATAGTGGGGTGTTTGGCTATTATACTGGGTGTTTCTGGGTTCTGAGTCTTTTCTCTTTTCCCTAGGGGTCGGGTTTTTAGCTATGGGGTCCTGCCGGGCGGCTAGTGAATCTTCAGCATTCATGTATTTCTGAGCTTTGGAGAGTAGGGCTGCCATGGAGGTAGGGGGTTTTTGGAGAGGGAGAAGAGGAAATCGGACGATCGTAGTCCGGCCATGAAAGCCGTGAGGATGACCTTGTCATCGTTTTCCGTTACTTGCAGGGCTTCGGTGTTGAAGCGGGTAACAAAACTGTGCAGCGACTCCCCCTCGGTCTGACGGATGTTGAGGAGTTGGGTTGCCGGGCGGCGTTGGCGCTGGGCTCCAATGAAATGGCTAAGAAAGGAGTCGCTGAGGTGCTGGAAAGTGGAGATAGAGTCTGCTGGTAATTGGCTGAACCACAATCGAGCTGACCCTTTCAGTGTCACGGGGAAAGCCCGACACATGATCTCGTCAGGGAAGGCATGGAGGATCATGAGGGTTCGGTAGGTCTCCAGATGGTCGACTGGGTCCGTTGTACCGTCAAAAGAGTCTATGGTGGGCATCTTCAACTTGGCGGGCAGAGGTTTGTCCAGGATGGAGGTAACAAATGGTGAGTTAGCCGTGGTAGAGGGTTTGTGCTGAATGTTTTGCATGACCCCTTGGAGTTGGAGCTTCATTGCTCGGAGTTCAGCGTCCCAGAGGGGAATGTTGTCACCATGGTCAGTCAATGGGGGCTGGACGCTGCTGGCTTCCCCTTCAGGGGCTGGTACCACGACCGATGGGTGTGGGGGTGGAGGTGGTAGATTTATATGTGGAGGAGGAGGTTGCAAACCTTCCAAGTTGGGTGGATAGGGTTGCGGAACAGTATGGC
This sequence comes from Camellia granthamiana, assembly GCA_036172215.1. Lineage (NCBI taxonomy): Eukaryota > Viridiplantae > Streptophyta > Magnoliopsida > Ericales > Theaceae > Camellia > Camellia granthamiana. The sequence goes on along the minus strand of CM069903.1, from coordinate 146,169,254 downwards.
TCGGGGCTCTTTCTTGGTTGGGTGGAATATCTGGATGCGGTGGAGGAGGCATCGGAAGGTTTCTTTGGAGGAAAGCGTTTATCAGGGCCTGGTTTTGCTCGGCCATGCGGTTAATGCTGTTGGTAAGCTCGATAAAATACTGCGGTGGGTTGTTTGGATGGGGGGGTCGGCCTGATGGTCGGCAGCATTATTGTGAGAAGCCATGGATCTAGTCGTGACCATACACTTTGATGTATAGGAAGAAAAGGTTGTTGGGATAGGGTCTCCGGCGACAATGAGCACAACTGGCGCGCGGAGCAAAGACTTTCCCACAGACGGCGCCAACTGATAATACAGTTTGTCTCAGTAAATGGGTCGGACAGGTCCAAGCTCCTCAATACCCACGTCCAGTTGACGAAGCCCACCGGATTACCTGCAAACAAGTCCAACGGGGAACGGGGTAGTCCCCCAGTGAACCCTCCGACGAACAAGTTAGAAGGAGAAGTAGGGTGCAAGGAGAGTTTAGAGATAGAAAGCTTAACCTTCTTCTTGTCTTCAACGTTTGCTTATATTCTTTGGTAATCATTTTGCTGTCCTTTCCGACCTGGCCTCCTCGCCGAAAGTCTATGCTGTAGCTTACCTTGTTCAGGGTAAGGGGGTCCTGTTCCGACGGGGAGGTGTTGTCGTAATAAATGCTGTGATGGGCTGCATTAATGGTGATGTGCAGTGGCAATAACTTTGCAGATCTTTGTCTGCTGATGTGGCTCGTCCTTCACCTGCCATGTGTCTGAATGCCATTGGCTCTTTATGCCATGTTGGATTCCAGCTGTTCTGAACCTCACCAGCTGGGTTATGTATTAGGCTCCAAGTGATGGGCTTGGGTTGTTTATAGTGATTCATGGCCTTTGTGGGCTTGTACACGTCAAAACTAATACCACAGGTTCCTACTTACCCAAAAAAAAAAAAAAATACCACGGGTTTCTCACCAGTCTCTAATTTAAATTAGAGGAACTATCTAATGTCGGTTTTATTTTGATAGTAATTCAATTAGTTTGTTTTGAAGGATCTTTCATGTAAATTATTTAGTAAAAAATATAAATTGATCTAATAATTATAATATATTTAATTTATTACTTTTATTAATAAAAAATAAATAATATATTTTTAAAAATATAATTATTGTCTGTTTTATAAATTAAATATATTACAATTATTAAATTAATTTAATTTTTATATACATGATATACACACACAAAAAATCTGACAAAATAAATAATTTGAATTTTAAATCATCGAGATCAAAATTATGATAAATTTCAAAAGTCCAAACAATATCCCTCAAGTCATGGCATAGCAAAAAGTCAGATCCAAAAATATCTTACATTTATTTGTCTTATTTAAACATTTCAATGGTTCATATAAGTTTTATATAGTTTAAATGGTCCATATTTAGTTTTTTTGGTACCCGCCCTCATGCTTCAACTCAAATATCACAGGCTTGGGTGCCTCTATTTACACATCACGTTTTGTCTCAAGGCACACTATTAATTGGTTATTTTTTATTACAATAATGACCTTATCTAAAATGACCAAAATGACCACAAAAAAATATCAATATACACCTTAGTTGAATACACAACATCCAAACCCAAACCCTAACCCTAGCCACCATTGTTGCAGCTGCCGCCATTTCACCACTGCTTCTGTTCTATGTTGTTCGTGGAGTGGTATTGGAAAACCTCTTGCCTTTGCTGACAAGAATGGAATTATTTGTACATGGACATGATTGGTGCCTTTTTTTCTGTAAATACAATGCTTTCTTCTCCATCGTAGTGTTGTTTAACCTCAAAAATATTTCTTCAACAACGACGTTCTTGCTCTGCTCATAGAAGAAAGAAGCAAATTTCTTATTAGTTTGAGGGTAGTGGGTGGAATACGCAAATGGTCATCAATTTCTAAAAATGAAACAGAAAACAGTGAAGGATAAGTCCATTCGGAAGTACAGAGTCAGATTATTGAATTTTGTTTGACACTAAAATGTCAAACATATTGAAGTTGTTCGACAGAAACACTCCAAACAAAAGGTTAATGTTCGACAGATCAATGTCGAATGGTTCGCAAAATCAAACATTCATATACAATGCTCATGACAATGAAAAAACGTACATAAAACCCTCAAATCTAAGCAAAATGAGAATTTTCACCTACTGTATCTCCAATATGGAGTTGTTTCTACCGGCATCTTTGATGAAATAGAGAATGGAGGGAAAGATGAAAGGTCGTGGGTGGGGTGTGTGAGTGAGTAATGGTGAAGATGGAAAATGTGGGTGGGGTGTATTAGTAAGGGTAAAAATGGAAGATTATGGCGTGTATTGAGCAAATTTTGTATTTATCAAATTACTAAAGGTGTGCGTTGAGTAGTGGTGTGCCTTGGGATGAAAGGTGGTGTGTAAATAGAGGCACGCCACAGGCTTCTTCTCGCTCTGTCTCTGATTTTGATTTCAAAATTTGAAACTCCACTCTCTCTCACACTTCTTCCTCTTCCTTTTCCCAACACACATCTTCTTCTTTCTACCAAGCGCGCTCTCTCTCTCACTCTCTCTTTTTCTTTTGAAGTTTAAGAAATTTCTGGTGGTGATTTCAGGAATATAGTTCCGATGGAATGTAGCTCCGCTAAGAGGGCATGATTTCTACAATCTGGCTCAATGTTTGCTTCCTCTCTCTCTCTCTCTCTCTATATATATATATATATATATCCTACTTTTATTACTTTTTATCATATAACATACAAAATTAACCTCTGCATTTGAGATGCTCTTCTGCGAGGTCTCTGAATAATTTGTTTCTAGTAATTTACTTGGATTTGCCTGAATCAACTTGGTCTTGTTATTGCTGGGAAAAAATAATAATCATCAAGTGGTGATGCCTTTTTTTTTTTGCTTTTGAAAAAATTTCTAGACAGTGGTCTATAGGTTAAATATTTACATGTGAGTGGGATCTTTCTTTTAATTACAATAAAAATGAAAAGAAGAAAAAAAATTAGAAAATGAAAAAATCTCCTCCTAAAACTACTAAACTATCCTTCACATTTGTTTTATTTTTTTTTATGTGCGAAAGTTAATAGTTAGTTATTAGATTAGTAGTTCAGAGGAGTTGAACTATCACTCTCTCAATGAAAGCACTTTGTAGGTGTTTGGGAAGTTGTCTATTTTAGTTTTTGGCTATTTTAGTATGCTAAAATTTTTATATTTGGGAAAATAATTGATTTTTTTTTATAGTTAGATGTGATATTTGTGAGAGAAAAAGTGAAATGATTATGGGTTTAATGTGACATTTTGTTTTATTAGCTATTTTAGCCTATTTTGTTTTTTTTATGAATTTTAGCCAAAAAATAACCCAAATCCTACTTGCCAAACAGGGCCTTTAAGTCTTGACACATATTTCAATCCTAATAGTGGGTTCGGTTGGGAAGTGGGTTGGCTTTTTAGCTTTTTAGCTATTTTAGCCTGGGGTTGAAAAGCCTTGTTTGGAAAGGGCTTTTGGCTTTTTTGGTTTTTTTGTGAGAGAAAGAGTGTGATGATTATGGATTGGATGTGATGTTTTGTCTTATTAGGCTAAAAAGTCCATTTTGTTTTTTGTGGCTATTTTAACCAAAAAAGCCCAACTTTTTTTTCTTCCCAAACGGAACCAGTGGAACCCAAGATTTCCCTTTAAGAGAGACTTGTGGCTAAGGGTGAGAATTTGCGACAAGACACGATAAAAAAACTCGAACCATACATAAAGTTAGCAAGTTAGGATTGACTATTTCCTTACACGAATATGTATATGACACGACTCAATAATAAAAATATTAAACAGGTCGAATTAATGTCAAATCTGTATAACATGAAATTAGTACGAATAATCCGTATAATAAAGACTCAATTACACATATAATTCGCAATTAGGTAATCCCTTCAATCATTTGTCTTCTTTTTCTTCTTCTTTTTTTTTTCTTCTATTGTGTAATATATATGTACTAGAGATTGCCCGTGCCTGAAGGCACTATCTAATAAAATTCTTATATGACAATCTATGTGTTGCAAAAATGTTAACGATCATAAAAATGTTTTATGAAAAGTGTCTCAAAGTTGTGATCAAACAACTAAAAATGTTTAGGATCAATCAATTGACCAACAAAGGCTAGATGATTTTTCGTAAAACTTTTAAGAGAAATTATGTAGCATACCCAAACAAATATAGCCCTAAATATTATATCAAAAAACCATAGAAAGACCACTACATGAAAATTTTGATTGGTTCAAGATAGCATGTGAAAAGACAATAAAGAATTCAAATCAAAAGTTACATTGATCACAAATTGTTCTAGGACCATCTCAGATGAAACAAACATAAATTTTTAGTAATCACTATTAAACTAAAAATAAAATAATCAAATTTAGATGAGTAAACCAAAACACAAAACAGTGCCATTTGTAGACCTCAAGTACCATCAACACCAACCTTGAGGAAAAAAACAAAAAAGGAATTAGTAAAATCCCTTAACCGAACAATAACCAAATAACAAAGAATTAGTAACCAAAATAATAACCCTACATATGTCGTTATCCACTATCTAACAAAATTTTAACAAAGATATTCTCATGGACCCAGTAAACATAGCTAGGTGAATGGAAGCATAAACAGGGGAGAAACAGAATTCCTCCACCCCTTTATGGTTAGATGTACTCATTACACAATGTAAAAAAAAAAAACAAAAAACAAAAAACAAAGTATTAAATAACACATGGTAGATAAAGATAATGAAACATACGATACAATGTGCTTACTTTATGGATGTTACACCTTTATGACTTGAGCTTTAATAATAATAAAAAAAGCAAAACAAAACAAAACAAAACAAAAAACAAACAAAAAAAAAAGAATAATGAGCAAAACAATCAATAAATAGCATGAAATTTACATTAAAAAAGTAAACGAAAAAATAAATTGAAAGAAAAATCAACTCACCACAAAATTATCAAAAGTTTGTTTGTGTTGGTGTATGTGAGTGAAAATAAACTAGGGAAAAAAAAAAAACAAAGAAACAGGGAATTCCAAAACAGAGAAGAGAGGTACTTCTGAGACTCATAGGTAGTAGGATTGAGCTTCAAAATCTTCCTTGGGAGCTTTTCTTTATCAACTGATGATGAAAGCAAATTCACGTCAAGTAAATACATGGTTATTCAAATGATAGCAAACAAATAAATACCAAAAAAATAAACTGTTAGGCAAAAAAATAAACAATTGACCACAACTTAGAGCACTATTGTTCGGATAAATAGGGGGAAAAACCTTTTTCTTGAAAAATTAAATTAAATATAATGGGCATAGGCATAAGTCTTTTTTTTTTAAACTAAGAATTATAAACAGAGTTAATGGGCTTGTTTGGTTTATTTTTGAGAGAGTTGTTTTTGAAATTTTTTTGGTTTGTTTGGTTGTATATTTTGAGAGACAAATTTTTTTTGGGAGTTTGGGATGATTTGATAGCTTGGGAGAATTGAGTAGATATGTGTGAGAGAAAAAGTGATTGAGAAGGAGAGAGGAGAGAGAAAAAGTGATTGATTGATGTGTAAGAGAGAGAAAGTGATTTTGGAAATTTTTTGAGAAAAAACTCAAACCAAACAAATTTTGGAAATTTTTTTTCTAAAACTCATTTCCCAAACTCAAACCAAACATACCCAATATACCTTCATTGTTATTGGATAGAGATAGAGATTCCTTTCTACAGATATTGGCTTGAGAGAGAGAGGGGAGGTAACCGTATGTACATATGTATGAGGGTGATGTAAAATTTTCAATGCTATCTATCCCAAATGTAGAAATAGAAATCAATAGAATTTCTAAGATGTAGAAATCAATAGCAGGCAAAACCTTCACCAAACTCATGTCAATAGCAATAGCAATAATAAAACCCATCTAATAAACAAAACTCAAGTCAATAACAAAACCCACCTTCATCAAAGATGTAGAAATCAATAGCAATAACAACTAAGTCAAACACTTCACCAGAAACACAATCCTAAATATTGGCCCAAAACACTAAATATTAGCACCAATTTACAAAACTCATCCATGTCATAATGGGTATAATTAACCACTAATTAGGGAAAGATCCATCTAAAATGCTCAGGAATCTTTGGGTTCTTAAAATCTGACTATCAGGGAAGTACTCTGCTTTGATTAATTAAAAGTTTATGAAAATTCAAATACACTCAACTGCTCTTACCATACAAACCAACCCAATTCAAAAACCCACTTTACATATAAAACCTATATGGTTCTCTCTCTCTCTCTCTCTCCAATTCTCCACCATATTCTTATATTTGTATGTATAGATGAATGTATGTACGTACGTACATATGTATGAGGGTGATGTAGAATTTTCAATGCTATCTATCCCAGATGTAGAAATAGAAATCAATAGAATTTCTAAGATGTAGAAATCAATTGCAGACAAAAAACCTTCACCAAACTCAAGTCAATAGCAATAGCAATAACAAAACCCATCTAGTATAGTAAACCCATCTAGTAAACAAAACTCAAGTCAATAACAAAATACACATTCACCAAAGATGTAGAAATCAATAGCAATAACAACTCAAGTCAAACATTTCACCAGAAACACATCTAGAATTTCAAACATTTCCTTAATTCTCTAGCAGACATATCTAGAATTTCAAACATTTCAAACACATCTAGTACTGTAACATTTCAAAATAGACATGATGAATAAATTACCATCAACCAAATGAACACAACAATCAAATTCAAAATCCAAAATAAATAACCCAATTGAACCAATTAAAAAAGATGAATCTTTACCATTAATCAATAAAAAGTATGATGAATCTGCAACAAAATTTAATGAAACAAAAAACCCCAGAACTTACAGGACATGAGATAAGACAACCCAACCACGCATATGATCAGATAAACAATCCGCTTCTTGGCTTCCTCAGCCAGGTCCCGAACCGTCACAGCCGGCTTTTGGGTGCTCATTTCGAACCCCAAGATTCAATCTTTCACACCACAAAACTCATCAAACATACATAATAATCAATGTTCCTCCCTATAACCCTCAATTCTCTTCCAATCAATGTTCCTCCCTGTATCCCTCAATTCTATAACACACGAAAAATAATTCAAAAAGAAACATTCTGAAACCCATTTCCCAAAAAGAACATATCAAACCCATCACCAAACTCAAGCAAAAACCAAAAATACTGTAACCCAAATCCAAGAGGAGAGAAACTCACAAAAATATCATGGATTGCAAATTTGTAAGTTGTAGTTTACCTCTAAATGGTTGCGATGTCGTTGTAAGAGGAGACAGGTGAAATAAGAGGGCGAGAGAAGAGAGTCGGTGGTCGGTGGTCGAGAGGAGCGATAACAGCAAGAGGCGAGGAGAGGTGGTTCAGTAGTCGGTGAGTGGTGGTGTCATCATGAGAGGAGAGGGAGAGAGAGAAGAGTGTATGAAAGAGGGAGGATTTCTCTAAAATGAGAAAGATGGAGGATTTGGGCAGAGATGAAAGAGGAGAGAGTTTGATGAGCGTGGGTCTCTTTTCTGTAAGGAGTGGATGGGTGTGTTTTGAAATTTGAAATTTGGAAAAGTGAGGTGCGACAGATGAGGATGGGTAGTTGCAAAGTATGTGGCTCTTGGGCGGAAAGTTCAGGTAGAGTGAGTGAGAAGGTTTTCATCTCTACTGTCCATCTTTAAGCATAAATGAATCATGACCGTTAAAATGTCCTAGTAGGACGATTGTCTCTAGGATAAATTCAAAAACCCTCTTCCCTTATTATATAGATATATATACTTGTGATTAAGATAGTGTTGTTGCTATTAATATTACTTGTTACCAAGTGATTGTTGTTTTAAAAGTAATTTATAACACTTTATTCAAAGGGAGACTAGGGAATTATCAAAATTTATACTCTTTAATTATTAGTGAATATCACTTTATCTCTTATTTATGAATTCGTATATTTTGACCCTTTCAATTATAAAGGTATTATACGATTTTCATACTTAAGGGTCTAAATATGCGAATTTATAGATGAAGGGTAAAGTAATATTTACGGATAGTTAAAGGGTCTTCATGTAATTAATCTAAATTAATGTTACGATTATATTGCAAAAGTAAAAAATTTCTATTTTTGAATATATGTTGTAGAATTGGGTATTAACCCTAGTCAAAACTGGCCTATCCAATCTAATCTACAAGCATAATTTGGATAAATTACAAATACACCTTCTGAGATTTGCTTAAAATACGAATTATCCTCTGTAGTTTGGAAAATTACAAATATCTCCCTGCCAGAATTTTTTATTTAACAGAATTAATTGAAAAAGCGAAATTTCTAACTGTTCACCCATATAATAATAAAATTATATGAATTATTAATTGAAATAAAATTTCAACATTATTAAAAACTATTAATTAACTTGATGATTTATTAATAGAATGATCTATTTGTTATGAAATTAGAAACCTTAGAAAGCATAATGTAATTTTTAAAATCACAAGGGATAATTTGTAATTTAAGTAAATCTCAGGGGGTGTGTTTGTAATTTGCCTATAGACATGTGGAAATGACATTTTTTAAATTAAAAAGCAATCGTGAAAATATAAGATTTTGATTTTAAATCATGTTATTTTCAAAAAAAAAAAAAATCTAATATAAATTTTTGTTTGTATATTACTATTCTTAAAATTACGCACCTTGAGACCCCATATTTTGAAGAAAAAAAAAAATTCCAAATGATGTAAGGTCTTATTAACAAATGTCCTTGGAACATAAGAAATATTGAAAAATGCAAACACTTTTTACATACTTTAAAACTCTTTTCATTGATTTCAAGATTATTTTTAACTCATTTACTATTTCCCAAATACTTTTTACACAAATTTTAATATTAAAAAATATCTTCTTTTTTTGTTTTTAAGACACTTGTTAAGATTTTTCAATTACAATACAAAACTTCTGTAATGTAGTTATCTACAATATCATTTTTAATGGATAACATATATGATTTGATCAAATTAGATTGGGCTTTGTTTATTTACAACATCGTTTTTAATGCTTTTTTTTTTTCATTTGGATTTTCCTAAACTAAACTTTATCTTTTTGAATTCTTGTAATAATTCTGTATGGATGCTAGAAGAAAAAAAAAAAAAAAAAAAAAAAATGAGGATATACCATTTTAGCCCTTTTTTCTTTTTTCTTTTTTTTTTTTTTTTTTGTAAATATGTAAAAAGTCCCCCACATATAATTTTGCTTACGTCCTACCAAACTCAGGACCAGCCCTGTCACCACACGCCCAACTCTTCAAGAAATTGATCGATCGAGGCCAATCATTAGGCCATAACACCATTTTCCACACCTTCAAATTACTCACCACCGAGTTCGTCTTGCCTTCCATCGTTGTGATCAAAAAGCTTCTCATGTGGCCGTTGAGAAGCTCCAAGAACCCATCGAGCAACTCCTCCTAGAAGGACCACGATTGCATTGGCAGCGACATGTTACATCCGTGGACAGCGGACGCTGGTGCTCGGCTTGGCATTCCCAGGTTCCTTTTCTGCATTACAGGTTTGTTCCCTCTTAATTGTGAAGAATACTATAGTTGATATACCATCTAATATTAGTTGATAATAGAACCATATGGGTGATACTAATATAACACAACTTCTCTCTAGTTCTCTTTTGACACTTAAATTAGAGTCCGTAGACTCATTACAAATCACATTTCATGTTTTGAAACAGATGACCGTCTATTGTTTAAAGACAATTTTGATAAAATTATGTGACTATAATTACAGATTTAATTTAATTTTTGGGACAAATGTGATGAAGTTCTGTTATTACAACTTCCCATCAGCCAAGTAACAAAAATACTTTGTATGATGAACTTTTACTTAAAAATTCATTCCAAACATAAAATGTATAATATAGATTTAAAATTAGTGAGATGGTCATTTTTGTGTTTGATTTCTAAGTTCATATCTTTTGCATTGTGCCATCATGCCATTGTATTCGAAGATTAAAAATCATTTTAGGATTTTGTTAATATTACATACAAAAAAAATATAGTTATCAATATTCTAAGATTGTCCACATTATACAGAGCTCATTTAGGAAGTTGAGGTTTAGGATTTTTTGGCTAAAATAGTCACAAAAAAACAAAATAGACTTTTTAACCCAATAAGACAAAACATCACATCCAACCCATAACATTCTTTCTCACACAAAAAGTCAAAAAAGCCAAAAAGCCCTTCACAAACGAGACTTTTTAGCCATAAACTAAAATAACTAAAAAGTTAAAAAGTCAATCCACTTTCTAAATGAATCCACAAATTTTGAATGTAACAATGTTCCAAATAAATAACAATTTTTTTTTTTATCAATGATAAGATTACTGCTGTTACTCAAGCAAATTCAAGTAGTTTACTACAAAGAAACCATTATAGGATAACTTACGACAACAGTTATATCGGTGACCAATGACTCAAGAGTCAATAGTCTTACGGAAGTGATTGAGACCCCCTCAAGCCCCCACCCCCACCACCCCCACATAGGTTGGTGATTGAAGGAAAAAAAAAAAAAAAAACTGGCCAATCGCAGGTTAGTGGGGTTCGTGGAGGTGACCCCCAGTGGGGGTCCGGATCTTTTTCCATAGTCTTATTCTGCCGTAATACTAAACACAAAAAAATAAAAAATAAACACATAATAGTATTACAAAAGGAAAAATGGTTTAGACCACTAAAAGAGGAGCACTAAAAGAGCATTAATTTGTCATTTTCCTTTTTATATTTTGTCTTTTTCCTTTATTTTGTTTTTTGTTTTTTTTGAGTGTATGCCAGCTCAATAGAGCTGTATTTAGAGTAACTCTACTAATAGTCTCAATCACCGCTAATTACAAAAGTAATCGGTGACCAATGACTCAATAGTCAAGAGTCTTATTCTGGTTAGTAACACTAGACATCCAAAAAAAAAGAAAAAAAAGAAAAATTAACAGAATTAGAAAAGTAATCGGTAGAGTCTTATTCTGGCCCCTAGAAATTTTATTGGTAGGTATCGAAAATTATTCGCACAAACACTTCCAATGAGATTTAAGCTCATTGATCAAAGAAACAACATCAGCATCAGATGAGCCACCATGGTTTACAGCTTTCTTAGCCTTCACACTCAACTCTTTTGCTCGCCTTCTCATCTCCTCCACTTCATCACCACCACCACCACCGCCGCCGCCCAGCAGCCACTTTACTGCTGCCTCACCTTCTCTTTGGTCACCGTCACCTTAGGTTCCCAAGTATACGATAACCACTCCTCGTTCCCCACTCGAATCCCAGTCTTCAACACATCACGATGAGGCTTTCAATGAAAAACTGCTCTGCCGCGAACGAGTATGTAATCATCGGAACACCCGCTCCTACCCCCTCAACTGCCGAGTTCCATCCGCAGTGTGTTAAGAACCCTCCAATATTGGCATGTTCTAAGATCAGCAATTGTGGTGCCCAACTCTTTACTATCAACCCTTGCCCGGACTTAGTCATTCTCTCAAATCCCTCTGGAAACTTTCTACCTCCATTTCCGCTTCCTTCCTTATTTTCTTTATCTTCTTGGCCAAACTCTGACGCATCTCTGGCCGCCCAAATGAATGGGCAGCCAGAAGCCTCGAGCCCGTGAGCAAGCTCGAGGAACTGTTCAGGATGCATACTAACCAAGCTTCCAAAACTAACATAAAGTACTGACTTGGGTTCTTTGGAGTCGAGCCAATTCAAAACTGTACCTCCATCAATGGAGTTCTTTTGGCCCCTCTCAGCCTTTTGTTTGACTTCATTGTTGAAGAGAAACACGGGTCCTACGAGCCATAGCTTTCTGCCCATTTCATTCTTGAAATATTCGGCCTAAGCTAGCTGGCTCCATGTTGTAAAAGCTGTTGACCACAACGCCATAGCTCTTGAGCTCAGATTCTATAACCATGTCAAGAAATTGTCCCCAACCAGTTCCTTTATCCTTAAACCAGAATGGTGTTTTTTTTCTTCGTAAAAATAAGGTTGTCGTCGGGGAGACCCCGCAAAGCAAAGGTTATGTATAGGGGTGATTATTCAGTATTCCCGAAATATGGACACATGGTGCTCCATAAAGTTTTGATTGGTGGAGAGACACAAGGACCCACGATTTATGTTGGAGATGAGGGACAACATGAGATTAATTAATTGGTGATTGGTTTGGAGTATAGATAGGTGATGCTCCAGGAGTATTGAATAATTTCCTCTGTATATCAGAATTTACCTTCGTGCGGTGCGTACCCCGAAGGTTCTCTTCACAACAGAGAGGGAACAAACCTGTAACCACTACAAGAAAAAGCACAAATGGCGACCAAAAAACAAAAAATCGTCGCTGAAAGTCACAGAAATGGCAACTAAAAGAGTTTTGGTCGCCGAACATAACAGTTTTAGCGACTAAAAGAGTTTGGTCGCCAAACATAAGGGTTTTAGCGACTAAAAGGCGATTTAGTCGCCGAATATAGGGTTTTTAGCGACTAAAGTTTGTTTAGTAGCCAAAAGTCATAGTTTTTGGCGACTAAATTAATTTAGTAGCCAAAAGTTATGGTTTTGGCGACTAAAAAACATTTTAGTCGCCGATTATAGGTCTTTTGCCGACTGAAAACATTTTTGTCGCTGAAAGTGCAGATTTTTGGCTACAAAAAAAAAATAGTAGCTAACAACTGTCAATTGCCGACTAAAACTCATTTTAGTAGCCAAAAGGGGACCTTTTTGGCGACTAAAACCACTTTTAGTCGCCAAAACTACTTTATTTGTACACCAAACTTCATTTTTAGCGACAAACAAATAATTAGTAGCCGAAAATTAGTAAATTGGCGACTAAAAATTTATTTTAGTCGGCAAAAGTGTCCTAAAATTTTTTTTAGTAAATCATTTATTTTATACATAAATTATATTTAATATATGTAATTATATTTATATATAGTTTTCTATTAATACCGGTGAAAATAATGTATAAATAATATAAGTTGCAATTATATTCGCGTGAGGATTCAGTGGCATAGTGGGAGGGACTGTGCTGTGAAGGTTTGGAAGTTGGAGGTCCAAGGTTCGAACCGCGGGAGGTGCTCCGATAGAGGGAAATTTTTTTTTTTTCAAAAATGCTTTTGGCGACAAAAGAGTTTAGTCGCCGAAAATTAATCATTTTGGCGACGATCAGTTTAGTTGGGGAAACTCAAAAAAAAAAAACACTATTGGCGACTAAAATTTTAGTCGCTAAATGTAAAGTTTCCAAAAATGGAATTGCATTTGGTGACAAAGTGTTTCGTCGCTGAAGACATATATATTGGCGACTAACAGTTTTTTAGTCGCCAAAGGCTTCCGCGACCATATATTGGCGACAAGACGGGCGACAAAAAATTTTAGTCGGGAAAAGTGACATTTCGACATTTGGCGACTAAAATAGGACCTTTGGCGACTAAAATTTTAGTCGCCAAAGCTGTTTTTTCTTGTAGTGAACGCAGAAACATGAATTTAAAAATAGTGATATACAAACACAAAGTAAGTTCATACAAGATTTTTATTAATGATACAATAGTTAGGTTCTGGTATTTTTAAGTCAGAAGCTTGCATTTTCAAGATTGACTTTAATTTCAAAAATGTCATTATCATATTATTTTATAGTATTTATAAAAAAAAAATGTTTGTAGCTCAGTTTCTTAACTAACATATTGACTTTAATTTCAAAAACCTTATTAAAGGGTACCGGTATACCTATATCAAAATTATAATCTTGTTATATTTTTTTTAAAACTATTCTACATTTCTTAATATAACACCACTATTTTGACCAATAATGAATTGAGAGAAAATAAAGAAAAATAAAAAGAGGAGGGTATGTCCACCCTCTTCACAGAATTCATTTCATATCATTAGGATTAGGATGGATTAGAGTTCCTCAATTGATGCTCCTAATATTTTTCATTTCAAATCTCAAAAAGGTCAGTATAATATCAGATGGTGGAATCAACTAGCATGAGGCACTATTTGAGACAAGTATATTTATTTGGTCACATTATCTTGCTTGTTTTTATTTTTCAGAAAACACTTTTCAGAAAATTCTACTTTTTTATTTTTCGTGTTTTTCTGTTTTTACTGAATTTTTTAAATATTTTAAGCAATTATTTTACTTTTTAGACACACCTAACATAAATACACTTAAAAAGTAAAAAAAATTGTAAAAAAAATCTTTTAAAAATTCACTACATACCAAAAAATACAAAAAAATACAAGAATTCAGTACATTTTTTTGTATTTTTATGCATTTATTAATTTTTTAAAATATTTTTTCACAAATTTTTTACTTTTTAGATACATCTAACTAAGGTGCATCTAAAAAAGTAAAAAAAATGTTTAAAATTTAAAAAATATTCACTAAAAACAAAAGAATACGAAAACCAAAAAACTCAATTTTCAAAAAACTTAAACCAAACGCACTGATTACTTTCCTTTTCTTTTTTTTTTTGTTGGTAAATTACAAATACATTTTCTAAGATTTGTTTAAAATATGAATTACTCATTGTGATTGAAAAATTACAAATACCTCCCTGTCAGAATTTTTTATTTAACAGAATTAATTAAAAAAGTGAAATTTTTAACTGTTTATCTATACAATAATAAAATTATTTGAATTATTAATTAAAATAAAATTTTAACATTATTCAAAACTGTTAATTAACTTGATGATTTATTGATAAAATGATCTATTTGTTATGAAATTCGAAATTTTAAGGGGCATAATATAATTTCTAGATCAATTTTACAACAACAGAGAGGGAACAATCCTGTAACATAGAACAAGATCCTGGGAATGCCGAGGCGAGCACCGAGATCGGTGGCAAGAAAAACATTTCTACTTTCTTAGAGCATCTCCAATGCACTAGGCATATAATACTTGTTAGTTAAAATATCTAGTGTGATTCACTTTTTTCAATTCCAATGCACTAGGCATATGATTAGGCATTTTGGCTCAACTCATATTCATTAGCTACATGTAGCTAGCCTTCAACGCTAGGCAAAATGTATTCAATCATTTGGATCATTTCCCTCCATCTTTATTGTTGACGTGACATTCTATAAAATTAATAGTATTTAGATAAATAGCTAAAATAAAGAGCATGGTTGGACTAAAAACATAAAACAGTTGATAGGCAAAATAAAATATATACTTTATAGTAATATTTATGTGGGGATATATTTTCTGAGTACCAACACGTGGCAAAGTGACGCCGACGTGTCAGCCGAGGTGCCACGTGTCCTGGTTGTTATGCCGAGGTCATCTCGGATAGGCCTAGGTTACCTCCGAAGATATCGGAATCCGAGATAAGCGGATGAGGGGCAAGAGTCCTAGAATGAAGAGGGAACTCAACCTAGATATGGACAAGAGTCCTAGATTGGGAGAAAACTTCAGTTTGGGTAAAGATAGAACTCTTAGAGAGTTTATCCTAATCCCACTGGGAGTCCCAGATTAGCAATAATCCTAAGTCCATTAGGGCCAGGCTCCTATTGGGACTAGGATTGTATTGGCTATAAAAGAGAGGCACCCCCATGGGTCTAAGGTATGTTTTTTATGCTCAAGCTTGTAAGTTGAATAAATTGATTTATCTTTGAGAGATATTGAGTACTGACTTGATCGTCGGAGTACCCCGGGTGGCGAACCACCGCGGGATTCTTATATTTCTGTTACAGGTTAGCTAGAAGCCATCTATTCTGCCGGTGCTCTCCAGCTGATCACTAAACGGGCAGTGTGGACAGAAAATTACTCACACAATTTGGCGCCATCTGTGGGAAAGAAAGAAGAATAGATGGCCAGTGATGGACAGAAGGATCAGATTGAAGACAAACACTCCTGCTGGGAGTGGGAGACCTATCGACCTCGACGCTGAAGGGGACGACCGCAACACAGAAACTCGTGACCAGAGTCACGGAGTGAAAGACACCGGCCAGGAAGGTGACGCATCAAAGACAACAGATCGAAGCGGATACTACAACAAAGATGACCTCCAGGTATGGAAGGATAAATACCTGCGGATGAACGAAGACCCTTCCAGAAGAGATGCAAAGACAGGGGGCATGAGCACTCCCAAGGAGATGACATTCAAGTATAGAAGAGCTCAGCCTAAGTGAGCAGATCCTGGATTCCAAATCCCGGATCCGAGAAGACATCATCTCGGCCTAGATGAGTAGGCCCGAGAAGACGAGAGCTCAGCCTAAGTGAGTAGATCCCAGACTCCAGATCCCGGATCTTAGAAGACATGATCTCGGCCTAGATGAGTAGGCCCAAGAAAAGAAGAGCTCAAACCGAGTGAGCAGATCTAAGAAGATAAGATCTCGGCGCTTAAATCCGAGAAGCGAAGAGCATAGCGAACAAGATCTAAGATCCCAGAGGATAAAAAGGAAACACACAAGATCAGACTGAAGTTGGCCGGGTTGAAAACCCCGGCTTGAAACCGAGAAGATGCTTAACCGAAGTTAAGCCGAGGTTATACAAAGTCTACCACTTGTTGAAATTTGTAGCAATTTACAAGTTGGTCAGACCGAATACAAAGTCTACCACTTGTTGAAATTTGTAGCAATTTACAAGTTGGTCAGACCGAATACAAAGTCTACCACTTATTGAAATTTGTAGCAATTTACAAGTTGGTCAGACCGAATACAAAGTCTACCACTTATTGAAATTTGTAGCAATTTACAAGTTGGTCAGACCGAATACAAAGTTTACCACTTGTTGAAATTTGTAGCAATTTACAAGTTGGTCAAACCGATACAAAGCTTGGCTTCGCTTGTTGAAATTTGTAGCAATTTACAAGTTGAAGTTAAGTCGAGATGGTTCCTTAGCTTCGCTTGTTGAAATTTGTAGCAATTTACAAGTGGAAGTTAAGCCGAGATTACTATTCTCCTCGCTTGTTGAAATTTGTAGCAATTTACAAGTCGAGGTGAAGCCGATGCTATTGCTTACAGACTTATAGAAATCAACGAGGTGGTTGAGCCAAAGATCATTGCTTAACACTTGTTGAAATTTGTAGCAATTTACAAGTTGAAGTTAAGCCGACATATGACCATCTATTGAAATTTGCAGCAATTTACAGGTTGAGGTAAAGCTAAGTATATTGTTTAAATCCTTGTTGAAATTTGTAGCAATTTACAAGTAGATCATTGTTTAACACTTGTTACAACTTGAGAAAAGTTTACTGTATATGTTAGTCCTTGTTGAAATTTGTAGCAATTTACAAGTTGAAGCTACGCCGAGATTATTCTTTATCTTCACTTGTTGAAATTTGTAGCAATTTACAAGGTAAAGGTAAGCCGATATATGATATTTAAACATCTGTTGAAATTTGTCGCAATTTACAGGTTAAGGTAAAAACTAAGATCATTGTTTAAACATTTGTTGAAACTTACGGAAAGTTTACAAACTGAGATTGACAATAGTATATGTTTTACACTTGTTCAAACTTACGAAAAGTTTACATGTTGAGATTAAAATAGTATTTGTTCTATACTTGTTGAAAGTTATGAAAAGATTTACAGGTCAAGTTCTTGCCGAGGTAAATCATCAGTTGTTATACCCGAGGTATATAACCCCGAGAAGATTGCACAAAGAAGGAAGAGTATGAAAGGCATGCAAAATATTCTAAGTATAGAAACATGCAGAAGCAGTCAAAGAAAAGACAAAGGCTCAAGCATTCACAGAAAGATAGTTGTATTAAAGCATTCAACAGAAACAAGAGGCACATCGGCCATGTAAAGAAACTTATACTGTCCAAAGAAGCAAAAAGGTACAAAGAGTACAAACTGCAATGATGCTTAACCGAAGTTAAGCCAAGATGATGTTTAACCGAAGTTAAACGGAGATAATGCTTAACCGAAGTTAAGCCGAGATGATGTTTAACCGAAGTTAAACGGAGATGATGCTTAACCGAAGTCAAACCGAAATGATGTTTAACACTTGTTGAAATTCTGAGAGAATTTACAAGTTAAAGAGTGCACAAGATAAATGTCGGCAAAAGATTTGCCGGAGTCAAACGTCGTTTTGATTAGAACAAGAACCACTAAAGTACACGCCGGAAGTGGTGACCAGAATTGTAAAAGGAATAAATGCTTCAAGAAACAGCGATGACAGTTTGCAAAGGCCAAAAGAAAGAGGGTCTAAATGGGTGAATTAAATACCAGAAGTTTTAATACATCGGCGAAAGAAGAGCACATCGGGTCTGTGACTACGGCATAAAGCCAACTTCCCTAATGTGATCCTAAGTGTAATTTATGTTCACATTAGGGGGCAGGGAGAAGGTGCAGGGGGAATGAATGATAATCAAGGAGCAAGGAATATTAATATTTGTTGAAATTTTTGAGCAATTTACAAGATTGACTTCGATTAAGCAACTAGCTTGTTAAGAGCTGAGAAAGTTGGGAAATATGAAACATGTATAAAAGAAGGCAAGTACAAAAATGAAGACCTTAAAGAACTGAGATGATGAAAGCAAGAACGTCGGACTGATCTGTTTCGACGAACGACGATGGTTCAGCCTCGGCAGTCAATTGGAGGAGCTTCTTTACCGTTATCTCGGCATCAATTTCAAGAAGGAAGCAAACTACTCGGCATCAGCGGCAGATTCTGTCTCACCCCCAGAAGACAGTTGGAAAGGACTTCTCAGCAGCCTTCTCGGCCTCGAGCTCAGCATCAATCTCCCGAAGAGTTTGATCAAGGCTCTTCTCGGCGACTAGCACCTCGGAGTTTGAAGGCAAGGATTGAAAGCAAGAATTTGGAAAAAGACACAGAAAACAGAAACAAGAATGTAATTCGTAATCAAGAATGGTGATGAAGCTATCAGGAAATCAAGACAAAAAGATTGCACAAGTGTGTCAAGCCAAGAACAGTGGCAGAAATCAACAGATGTGTAAACAATGTATATTCAAGGAGATGATTTGGAAACAACGGGTAAAATAGCAATGGTGGTTAACAATGAAGCAGAGCTTCTTGGAAAGGAACAAGAAATAAAACCAGGAGGAACAGTGGCTTACCAGAAAGAGGGAAGTCGGAATGAGAATTGCCAGAGTCTGACGACGGATGCGAAAGTAACAGAATGACATAAGCTTCACCGGAGGAGAGGAACGAAGACAGTTGCAGAGCTTGAAAGCTTGGAACAATGGCGGATTTGAGGAAAAGAGCTAGAAAGAGAAAATTCAGAGTCAAGAAGATAACAAAGTTCATGAATAAAGCCAAGTGCACAGGCACTAAGTAAAATATGTGAAGAACAAGAAAGTAATGACCCAGGCATGATGCTAGCAACAGAAAGTAGATATGGCGAGAACAGTGCCAGGCATTCAAACAGTAAAACAAATCGAAAATAGAAGACAACAGATGGCAAGTAAACAGATTCGGAAGAGTTACAAAAGATTGAGCTTAAAAAGCAAGTAAAGAGTTTATGAACCTACCAAGGGAAATGAACACCGATATGAAGATCGCCGGAGTCAAATAAATGACTGGAAATCAAAAGCCCACCTGAAAATGTGAATGGAGCAGTTGCAAAGCTCTTGGAGTTTATGAATTAATGAAACCAGAAATCTCGGCTAGGAGGTGTGATCTCGAATAGCTTGGAAAGCATAAAGCTTGATACTTGACAGAAGTGGACAGTAAAGTCCAGGAAACTTTGAGGTCGGCGAGTTTGATCTCGGACAGAGGGGTACAGATGAACGAACAATGTAGGTTCCATCACCTCAGAATGCCGAGGTAATAGAACCTAGGGGGCAGTTGTGGGGATATATTTTCTAAGTACCAACACGTGGCAAGGTGACGCCGACGTGTCAGCCGAGGTGCCACGTGTCCTGGTTGTTATGCCGAGGTCATCTCGGATAGGCCGAGGTTACCTCCGAAGATATCGGAATCCGAGATAAGCGGATGAGGGGCAAGAGTCCTAGAATGAAGAGGGAACTCAACCTAGATATGGACAAGAGTCCTAGATTGGGAGAAGACTTCAGTTTGGGTAAAGATAGAACTCTTAGAGAGTTCATCCTAATCCCACTGGGAGTCCCAGATTAGCAATAATCCTAAGTCCATTAGGGCCAGGCTCCTATTGGGACTAGGATTGTATTGGCTATAAAAGAGAGGCACCCCCATGGGTCTAAGGTATGTTTTTTATGCTCAAGCTTGTAAGTTGAATAAATTGATTTATCTTTGAGAGATATTGAGTACTGACTTGATCGTCGGAGTACCCCCGGGTGGCGAACCACCGCGGGATTCTTATATTTCTGTTACAGGTTAGCTAGAAGCCATCTATTCTGCCGGTGCTCTCCAGCTGATCACTAAACGGGCAGTGTGGACAGAAAATTACTCACACAATTTAGATAGGTAAAATACCTACTACCGTTGGAGATGCTCTTATCTTCTAATGAACTCATCGATTAATTAATTGATTAATTGAGAGACAGAGAAGAGACAGAGAAAGGGGTGAATGTTACTTTGGTTGCCCTGAAGAACAGTGTGGTGGGGTTGTGCAAGGGATTTATAAGAGGCGCATTTTATTGTTATTATTATTTTTTATTATATAAATTATAAATATATCATTTAGGCTCCGTTTGTTTTCAGAAATAGAATGGAAGGGATTGATAGTGAGGGGATTAAGTAAAATTATATTTGTTTTGATGGCAGTTGTTAATGTGGAAATTATTAAATTATTACCTTATAAAATAAATATAAAATATTAAAACAAATAAAATTATAATTTTTGCTTAACAAAAAATATAAAAACATTAAACATTAATGTTAAAAAAAATAACCAACATGTGAAAAAAAAAATATAAAAAAACCTAATCCCATGAGATTAATTTCCTAATACGATCTCCATCTACATCTCCTCCGATCTCTATCTCCATCTCCTCCCTCTCAATCCTAATACCAAAACCTATCTTAATCTCATGAGATTATGAATTCTCTCTCTATCTCCCAAAACAAACACAACATATAGTGAGTTTCACATCCATCTCAATTCCAATCTCATCTCTATCTCCCAAAACAAATAGAGCCATAAGGTTTAAGAAATGGTCCTACCCTCATGTAAGAAAGTTCTGCATTCTGTGCACACAATCCTGTGTGCCCTTAATATTTAAAGTTTATTTAAAATACAGTGTAATTTTTAAAATTATATAAGACAAATCATATTTAAATAAAATTCAAAAAATGTAATTTATTTATCATTTTTATTTTGTCAAACAATAGGAATATAAAAGTAACAATAGAAAGAAAGATTAAGGTTTTGTTTGGGATGACTTAAATAAGTGTATTTTTTGTCTTTTTACGAAAAGATGTGGAGAAAAGTAGAGAGGTAATGTGATGGAAAAAAGATAAAAAGATAGATTATGTTAGAATTGCCAAACTTGGCCTAAATATCGACTGAGCATGTAGTGCTCTAAGTTAATGTTCAGTGATTAAAATAGTAAGAATCAATATTTTTACGTTTGAAAAATTATTTAATAAATATTAAGTGATAAATAATGGAGTCCCGAGGCCCATTGGAAAAAAAAAAATGAGAAGCAGGTGAATCAAGTATTACTGGTTGGATTACGTTAATGTAGTGAAAATGTTATTAAAAAAGTTATTCAAATAATATATTTTACTTTATTTTTATTTTTATTTTTTGTTGAAAAATGTTATGGATCTCAAATAATTTATCAATTTTTTTATCAAGTCTTTCACATGTGTGTGGATTCCACATAAATCCACATGTGTGTGGATCTCTAATATAACTCTCTTTTGTTTTTTGTTTTATCTAAACATATGATTTTTTTATAAGATATTGACCAATAAATCTTATATTTTGGATTTATAATCCATATAATTCATATGGTCTCATTTTTTTATCCATTTAATCTTTTTAAATGCGTAATAATTCATTTGTCATTATAATCTCTTCAATTGTTGTTGCTTGTTAGAGTATTACATTTAGAAAAAATATAATAAGAAATTTTTTAGCCGTAAGGAGTTTGTTAGAGTGTTACTGAATGTCACATCATGCCCACTATATTAGAGTGTTATATTTGAAAAAGTATATTAAAGAGTTTTTTAAACAGTCATTCTAGATGTATACCCAATGTCACATCAATAAATCTCATATCTTGGACTTGTGATACATGTAGTCTCATATATATATATATATATTGGAATGCATTTAGTCATTTTGAATGTGTAATGTCTCATTTGTCATTATAATTTCCTTAATTGTTATTGTTTGTTGGGGTGTTATATTTCGAAAAAGTACACTAAAATTTTTTTAGTAGGTATTTTAAATGTACTCAATATCACATCATACTTGTCACATTGAAATGTCACATCATACCAGGAATTATATTTGGGAGAAGTATACTAAAAAAATATTTTTTGCAAACCTTCTAAGGGTTTGTTTGGCATCTTTGATATTAATAAACTTTTTTATCTTTTATCTTTTTATCTTTTTTGAGTCACATTACTTCTCTATTTTTTTACATATCTTTTTATAAAAATTTAAAAACAAAAATGATTTTTCCCCCGATTCCCCCCCCCCGAACAGCCCAAAAGAGAAAAAGAGAAGAGAAAGAGAAAGGGAGAAAGAGAAGAGGGAATGGAGAGAGAGAGAGAGGGCCCATCATTCGCCTTTGCCGCCGCCGATCGATTGCAGATCGACCGGCCGATCGTCGCAGCAACTCCGATTGTCATAGCAGCTCGTCGCAGCCCCGCCTCCGACCGCCGTCGCCTCCGGCTCTGCCTCCGCCTCCGATCTCTCTGTCTCCCGCCGCAGCTGTCTTCTTCTTCTTCCTTCTTCTTCTTCTTCTTCTTCTTCTTCTTCTGATTGAAAAAAAAATAATAATTCAAAATGACGAAACGACGTCGTTTTTGGATTCGAGGGGATTCGGGGGCCACTCTTTCGAGCTACATAGCACAGCTCATTTAAAAAATACACTTATTTAGATCATCTTAAACAACTTTTAATTAGATTTAATGTTATATCATACCTGTCACATTTCACATCATACCTGTGGGAGCCGAATAAGTGGAATAGCCGGGATACGCGTACCCCAGAAACTAGATACTACTCGGCTCCGTATTGCGTAACTAGGGCGCCGAATGCGTTAGTGAGGCCGAATAGACGGGGGTCAGTAGATCCGAATAAATATAAGGTGAATGAGATAAAAGTAGGCTCAGGCCCCGAGGCCCAGAAAAGTAAGTATAAATACAAGAACCACGAATCTAAAAAGGTATGTAAGAATCACTCCACTTAACTTAGACAAGAAGCTATCTTGAGTGCCTGAACTAACTTGTCTGTCGGAATGCTAATTCCGACACCCCCGACCGGAGTGTTTTCATCTTTTCAGGTGACTAGCTGAGGATAAACAGCGTCTCCCAGGATCTGAAGAATATTTCCAAACCTCTTCTCCACAATACCTATTATATTTGTCAAAAGTACTATAACATACGATTGGTCCCCTCCATGGTGGAATGTGAAACAACTACAAATAAAAAAGTAAAAAGGTTTCGATATGATATAAAATAAATTTAAAAGAATTTCATGGAATATCTTTTAAAAATAATAGAACTTATGTGAAAAAAAAAACAAAACAAAATAAAACAAAACTTTTAAGTTTGTAAGATTCTGAGACGGAACTTTTAGGTAAATTTCTCCTTTTTTATCTTATATTTTAATTTTAAAAAATTACTATCGGAAAAATAAGGTGCTCGCGTGATGCGTTGAATTTTTTGTTTTTGTTTTTGTGATTTTAGGAAACTTGGCATAGCATGATATTAACAGTAAGGAATTTGTTAGAGTGTTACTGAATGTCATATCATGCCCACTACATTTGAGTGTTATATTTGAAAAAGTATATTAAAGAGTTTTTTAAACAGTCATTCTAGATGTATATCCAATGTCACATCAATAAATCTCATATCTTGGACTTGTGATACATGTAGTCTCATATATATATATATATATATTGGAATGCATTTAGTCCTTTTGAATGTGTAATGTCTCATTTGTCATTATAATTTCCTTAATTGTTATTGTTTGTTGGGGTGTTATATTTCGAAAAAGTACACTAAAATTTTTTTAGTAGGCATTTTAAATGTACTTAATGTCACATCATACCTGTCACATTGAAATGTCACATCATACCAGGAATTATATTTGGGAGAAGTATACTAAAAAAATATTTTTTACAAACCTTCTAAGGGATTGTTTGGCATCTTTGATATTAATAAACTTTTTAATCTTTTATCTTTTTATCTTTTTTGAGGTACATTACTTCTATATTTTTTTTACACATCCTTTTATAAAAATTTAAAAAATACACTTATTTAGATCATCTCAAACAATTTTTAATTAGATTTAACGTCATATCATGCCTGTCACATTTCACATCATACCTATTACATTTGTCAAAAGTACTATAACATACTATTGGTCCCTCCATGGTGGAATGTGAAACAGCTACAAATAAAAAAGTAAAAAAGTTTCGGTATGATATAAAATAAATTTAAAAGAATTTCATGGAGTATCTTTTAAAAATAATAGAACTTATGTGAAAAAAAAAAAAAAAAAAAAAAAACAAAACTTTTAAGTTTGTAAGATTTTGAGACGGAACTTTTAGGTAAATTTCTCCTTTTTTATCTTATATTTTAATTTTAAAAAATTATCGGAAAAATAAGGTGTTCGCGTGATGCGTTGAATTTTTTGTTTTTGTTTTTGTGATTTTAGGAAACTTGGCATAGCATGATATTAATGAGTATGTGAAGTTGCGTTTTAAATTTATTTTAATAATTTAAATTATTTATAATTCACAATAAAATAATGTTTATATTTTAAAAAAATTAATATAATTTTGATAATTTTTTTAAAAATAATTATGACTAAATTATAAGATCATACATGTCCAATTAATTAATTTATTTTTATATAAATGATATGCTTAAATATGACTAATCATTAAAATATGATGAAAATAAAATCTCTCAACGTGGTGGTACTCACAGAGCACGGCGGCAACTTTAAATAACATTATTATCAACCTCTGTTTCCTAATACGAATATGCTTAGGATAATTACTCGTGCTATGTACAGATATAAATAATTAATTAAAAATTAATTTTTAAAATAAAATAATAATTTTAAAAAATTATCTACAATATTTAGTAAAAATAATTTAGAATCTATTATATTTAATTTATTTATATCACAGTTACGTATAAGAGATTTTTATTGTATTCTTAAGTCATTAATTATATACTCTAAATTCTTAATAATAAATATATGTTATAATTTAATTGGTAAAAATTAAAAATAAATTAAAAAAATTATATTTTTGATAAAATATAAATACATTTCATCTTATGAATTTCGTAAATTTAATTTATCATATGATAGTGGTAAATTATATTTGTCAATATATTAATTTTTCCATATTTTGTAAAGTCTAAAAATTTGTCTAGCATCAAAATTATTATTTGTCTAATGTTATAAGATTTACTTAAAAATTGATTAGGATTCACTTGTGATATTAAATTTGGACTTAACATTAGATTTACGCCAACTTGTCCTTCGCCTAATCATTAAAAATTAACTTGGTCTATTCTCAACTTATACGAATTATTTGACCTATTTATTTATTAAATTAGTAAATAGATATTTGTAAGTATTTTTTATAATAAAAATAACAAATATGGACATATTTTATGCATACTTATTAAAAATTTGAACTTAGTTTTAAATATATATATATATATCTATGTTTAAAACAATTAAATGAATAGTTATATATATTTATGTATGAAAAAATTATCTGAGATAGAGCCACCCTAAATTATAGGTCATATTTTAGTCCTAATAAATTTAAATTTTATATGTAAATTATATCATAGTTTATTAGTTCGTGACTGATATGAGTTAATTTGGGAGTTCTTATATTAGATTAAGCATTAAAAAATAGCCAACAAAATTTAGTTCGAGTGCCAATAATTCTTGATTTAAGCTTAATCTTTGGAAAATTGTTTAGTTCATGTCCAATCTATGAGTTAGTAGACCTACCTATTTATTTAATTTTTAATTAGTAAATATATATTTTTTAAAATTTATAACAAAAATAGGAAATATGTACATATTTGTTTGGTATATTTATTAACAATTTTAAAATTAATTAAGAAATTATGTACTTATTCTTAAAATGATAAATTACATTGGTAGTCTTTATATTTTAACTCTAGTGTTATTTTTGTCCTTTCAATTTTAATTTGCTCAATTTTGTCCTTGAATTTATAATTTTGTCTCAATTTGGTCCAATTGTTACAATTGCTAGTTTTTTTTTTATTTATTTAAAATACACAAATGAGTAGCATCTATTATACTTTTATAGACAAAATTATAAACTTGTTGAACTCAGTAAGTTAATCTTAATCAACTCAATAACTATTTTCTTTCAAAAACCTTAACCAGCCTTATTAATTGGACCAAATTAATATAAAATCTAAAATTAAGAGTCAAAATCAAACTAATTGAAATTACAAAGACCGAATTGACACAAGAGACAGAATGCGGGGACTATCGATATAATTTACCCTTCTTAAAATAAAGATATATTTATATCTGAAAAATTATTTTAGACTAGATCAGGATAGAACCTGAATAAAAAAAATAATGGCTTATTAAAAATATTTAATAATTATAAATTTAAATTTGATAAATTTTTCATTTAAATTTTTTCATAATAGAATTAGGTTGTTTGATAATTATAATTTATAGTTCCAATTTTTCTTTGTATTTTTTTTAAAAATATATATAATTATAATTTCTTTTGAACTTTCCTTTTTAATCTCAAATTAGTTGTACCTTGAATTTGGTTAAAATTTATTTTTGACTTCTCATCTACAAAAACTAACAATGAACATCAATTGTTTTTTTGAACATTGTAAAAAATAAATAAAGAAATATATTATCAATAATAATAATAACAAAACATATTTTTATTTATCATATGACGTCTTACCATTACATTGATAATAGACATTAATAATAAAACTCAATACGATAATACAACAATAATACATCAGATGATAAGTAAAATGTGATTATAATAATTTTTGATAGTTATACAAAAGTACCCAAAATCATATATAAATATATTTCATATTCTATTTTTATATAGTAAAATTTACACTTAATCTCAACCACACATTAGTTTTTTAAATCAATTCATCACCCAAACTATCTACTATTCTTTTAAGTAATATTCACTTTTCAAAACCCACCCAAACAATACTCTGGCCGATCGAGCTCATTATCATCCTTGTTGTTGTCATGCTCACCACCTCCAATAACTACTATGCAACTCCGGTCTAGTTTTTTTATCTTTGAAAATTTAAAAAGACAATGTTGGGGAAATAAAAATGTACTATTAGAGTTTTAAAAAGTTAAAAATAAAAAATGGAAAAAATGTGCAATATTAGTTTTTCTTATTCCATATATGGGTGATAATTTTTTTTTAAAAATCCATAAGTTATGGAACACTGTTCATTATTTAAAATTTTATTTATTGATGAGCAAGTCAATTAAATGTTTTTAATTTTTTTCAAATAAAAAAATTGAAGTTTTGTTTAAGAAATTAAAATAATGGCCAAATCATAAAGAACAATGTAAGACGTCCTGTTCTGTGAAAACTCATAACTGTATTATGAATTTACATATATCAAAAAAAATAATAACAACAATATAAACAATAAAAAATAAAATAAAAGTCCTGCAAACTTATAAAACATACACAAACATCCATCCAAAAAAAAAATAAATAAATAAAACATGAAATCAACTCCAAAAATAAACATAGCTAAATAGATATAACTTTATTATCAATTTAGTTGGGAAAAAAAACATTGAAAGAAAAAAAAAAGTCATATAGAGAAAAAAAAAATACTTATATGAAAATAAAAATCTACAAAAAAAAAAAAAAAAAAAACAAACAAACAAACAAAAACAAACACAAACAAACAAACTTGAAATAAGTTTGAACTATTGGCAAAGAATGAAAGAGACTAACGTTTGCACCATTACTTTTGCAGTGAAGTTGGTTGAGTTGAAAAAAATATCAAATACTAAATATTCCAAAGAGAGAATTGTATGAATTTTTAATTTGGTTGGTTTTTTAAAGTTTTAGGCTTTATATTTTTTTCGGAAAGAGTGAGAGTGAAGTGAGCGTGATTTACTATATTGTTTTAAATTTTGAAATTTAAAATCATAGGTCATTAGAGCTTTTTTTGGTTTTTTGACTCAAGGAATTAACCAATAGATGTTTTTTCTATTTATTTATTTAAAAATTAGCAAAATTAGTTTAAAAATAAATATATGTGATCACAATAATTTTTTGTAGTTATACAAAAATTATATATAAAAAAACAATATATGATTCATATTCAATTTTTAAATAGTAAAATTCACACTTTAAATAAATCTCAACCAGACATTAGTTTTCTAAATTAATTCATCACCCAAACTATCTATTATTCTTTTAAGTAATATTCACCTTTTCAAAACCTACCAAACAATACTTTGGCCGAGCTCATCATCATTCTTATTATTGCTATGCTCACCACCTCTACTAACTACTATGCAACTCTAATCTAGTTTTTTATCTTTGCAAATATAAAAAGACAATGTAGGGAAAATAAAAAGGTATCATTGGAGTTTTATAGAGTTAAAAATGAAAAATAAAAAAATGCGTGATTTTAGGTTTTCTTATTCCATATATGGGTGTTAATTTTTTTTTTTATTTAAAATCCCTAAATTATGGAACAATGTTCATTATTTAAAATTTTATTTATTGATTGGCAAGTCAATTAAATGTTTTTAATTTTTCACAAATTAAAAAATTAAAAAATTTTGTTTAAGAAATTAAAAAAAATGGTCAAATCATAAAGAACAATATTAGAAAATCTATTCTATAAAAAAACCATAACTATATTATCAATTTACATATATCAAAAGAAATAATAACAACAATATAAAAAATACATAAACATCCACCCAAAAAAATAAAAATAAAATTTCAAATCAACTCCCAAAACAAAGATAGTTAAACAGATATATATTTATTATCAATTTAGTTGGAAAAAAAATACAACGGAAAAAAAAATCATATAGAAAAAAAAAATACTCACACAAAAATAGAAATTTACAAAAAAAAAAAAAAATCCAAACAAACAATCTGGAACTAAGTTTGAACTATTGGCAAAGAGAGATACTAACATTTGCATTATTACATTTGGAGAGGAGTTGGCCGGGTTGAAAAAAAAAGATTAAATATTCGATATTCTACAGAGAGAATTGTATTGAATTTTAATTTGATTGAGTTTTTAAAATTTTAGATTTATATTATTTTCTAAAATGGTGAGAGTGAGGTGAAGGTGGCTTACTATATTATTTTGAATTTTGAAATTCAAAATCATAGATAATTAGTGTTTTTATTGTTTCTTTATTTAAATTGTTTTGATCAACATTGTTTTTAGAAAGAGTGAGCATGGCTTATCATATTGTTTTGAATTTTGAAATTCAAAATCGTAGATAATTAGAGTTTTTTTTTTTTTTTTTTTTGGATTTTTTGGGTTTTTTGACTAAGGAACTAACCAATAGATTTTTTTATTTGCTTAAAAATTAACAAATTAACAAAATTAGATTGAGAGTTTGGAACTCCCACAATCAATGTTCTTAAAAACTCTTTTTTCCTTATGTAATTTATCTATATATTATATAAGGAAAATATGATTTTTAGTGGAAAGGCTCATGAGAGTTCCAAAATCTCATTGCACAATTGTTAATTAAAAATGTTTAAAAATAATTCTATTGGCTAACAACGTAATTATAGATTTAAAAAAAAAAAAAACAAAAAATCACCTAAAATTTTGAATTACAAGTTCCTAAAACCTCTCCTCCTAATATTTCTCTCTTTCCTAAATCTCATCTCATAACTATACATTAAAAAAAAATTATACATTAAAAAAAAAAAATACAAATCTCATCTCATAACAAATTAATTATATATTTTTAAAAAATATAGATTAAAAAGAATGTAAAATCACAACTGCTATTTTTTGTAATTTTAAAAATGTTTAAAATCACAATTGTGTCATTTCTTCCTCCTCTCTATCAACCATTATCTATTTTTTGTTTATAATTATTTTTTGTTGGTTAATATTGTTTTACTAGAATTTTTATACTAAAATGGCGTGATGAGGACATTTTTATAATAAAAAAACATGTTACTCATTATAAAGTAATAGATCAAAATCCAAACAAAATCATTATTGATAAGTTTTTTGTATTGACTTTATATTTGTATATCATTACTTTTTTTTTTATTTAAAAATTTACTTTTAATACTTTTTTGATATCATGATATGTGCTAATTGACAGTTGGTGCGGAGTATTACCTCAAAGGCATATAATAGTTGCTCAAAGCTATAAAAAGAAAATTTTAATTTCAATCAATTTTTTCAAAACTATTAAAGGTATTAGTAAATTATTTAATTATTTATCTTTAACATGTACAGTTTCTCTCTTACTTTATGGTACTTCTCTCTCTACTCTACTGTGAGTTAATGTATTTTTAGGGGAAAAAAAAATCATATGTAATTTAAAATTTTGAATCTTTTTATATAGGAAGTTAAAATTTTGGAATTTAAAATGTAGTTATTCAAAACCATATCATTTTAAATATAACTATATTTATAATTAATATTAATCTGTCTATTACCTATCCTTATTTATATTATTCTATAAATAAAAATGTTGTACGATTGAAATTGAAAATCCTAATCTATTTTGTTTCAAAATTTAAAATTATTAAAATGCATATGTTGCAATATCATTAATTTTTTCCAATTATAAATTTTATTTTAAATCTTATAAGATTTGTTCAATGACTAATATTCAATTTTTGTAAAAAAATTCTAATATATTCCTTCCAAAAGTTAATATAGCAGGTCTACAAAATCATATTTTTAAAACTCAAAATTATTTTTATTTTTGTTTTAAATAAACATGTTAAAGTATAAATAGATATCCAAATAAAATTATATTTATTACTAAATATGACATTAGTTTTAATTGTAAACACATATTTTTAAAGTGCTTATTCATTTTTTAACATTTTTTTGATATTTTAAATTACATGTTACGATAATTCTTTTTTATTCATTAAGTTTTTAAAATTTCTTTAATTATTTCCCTTTCAAAAACCAATATAACAATTTTTTAAAAGTCATATATTTTTATTCTAAAATAGTGAAGTATTAGAATTATGTCATTTTTTTTTATAACAAAGCATAATTTTAATTGTTAATTGTCAATACAACAATTTTAATCTATCTATACTATATATTATAGTAAAAAAATATTTGAAACAAAACTCTTAAACTTATATATAAAATTTTGTTTAAGAGAGACAAAATACAAAAAATTAAATAAAATTTCCATATTTTTAAAAAACAATATATTATTTTATCTCGTGCATAGTACGAGTGACATGCTAGTATATAAATTCTCTTTAAGGAAGAACACTTATATCTATATTATATATGTGAATAGTTTATTTTAATTTTTTAAAGCCTAATCTCTTCTTTTGTCAAGTGAATTTTTTTATATCATCTCTTCTTTTGTCTAGTGATTTTTTTTTTTTATATCAAAAAAGGAAATTTTTTTTTTTTTTTTTATAAAGTATAGTATACAAGATTTGAACCTATGTCTTGAGTTTAAAAAACAATACCCTTATTACTTGATCAAAAAATACTTATATATATTTTTGGGTAAATTAAAAATACACTCCTGAAATTTGCTTAAAATACGAATTGTCTGTTGTGATTTGGAAAATTACAAATATCTCCCTGTCAAAATTTTTTATTTAACAGAATTAATTAAAAAAATGAAATTTCTAATTGTTCATCTATACAATAATAAAATTATCTGAATTATTAATTGAAATAAAATTTCAACATTATTAAAAACTATTAATTAACTTTATGATTTATTAATAAAATGACTCATTTGTTATGAAATTAGAAACCTTAAGGGACATAATGTAATTTCTAAAACTACAGGGACTAATTTATAATTTAAATAGATCTGAGGAGGTGTGTTTATAATTTACCTTATATTTTTAATTCAAAATTAAAATTTATATTTTACGGAGTTAATAATACACTCATCCAATGAGTTTACACCCAAATGAAATTTTTTAATTTCAAATTAAAATAGTCAAAAAATTAAAAAATCAAAAAACCAAACTACTACCCAAATGAACTCACATATAGAGTATATAAGTTTGTTGGTGGTATGTGAGAAAAGCTACGGAAATTGCGTGATGCGTTGAATTTTTTGTTTTTTGCACTTTAAAGTCTATATATAAGTTTGTTGGGTTATGTGAGAACAACAATATATAAGTTTGTTGAATTTTTTGTTTTTTGCACTTTCAAGTCTATATATATATAAGTTTGTTGGGTTATGTGAGAACAACAATATATAAGTTTGTTGAATTTTTTGTTTTTTTGCACTTTAAAGTCTATATATAAGTTTGTTGAATTTTTTGTTTTTTGCAATTTAAAGTCTATATATATAAGTTTGATTCGTACCACTAAAAAAAAGCACTACTAATAGTATTATGTTATGTTTGATTCAGAAGATTAATAGTGAAATATTAATAATCTTAGTGTGGTATTCACTATCCAATTAGATTAATATCCATTGGATTAATAATCCCACCTCTACCCCATTACTAATAATCCTACAAATTTGTTGGATTAATTATCCATTGAATTAATAATTCTAAACCAAAATATTAAAACAAATATAGGATAATTGGGCACAAATATAGAATAATTGGGCCCACGGATTAATCCGGGGACACTACGCCAAAATTGGGCTTTAGCGGCGGTTTTTTACCGCCGTTAAAGGCTGTAAAACCGCCGTTAAAGCCTTTAACGGCGATTTCGTTACCGCCGTTTATGCGCGTGTCGGAAAAAGTGAAACCGTCGTAAAAAGGCAAATTACCGTCGTTAAAAGTCGACAAAAAACGGCGGTTTTTTACCGCCGTAAATAGGTTCAAATTTTTCAAAAAATAATTCTTTCTTCTTGCACTCCCCAAGTTTTGAACCCAAGACCTCTCATCCACCCACACCAACCACTCTGCCACAACCACTCTTCATGAAATATATTTCCTAAATAAATATTTAAACATTACTTTTACTTTATTGTAGATGGTTTCGCCGGAACTCGCCGGAGTTTCGCCGGAGCACGCCGGAGCTTCGCCGGCAAAGATCGCCGTCATTAACGGCGGTAATGGTTGGGCATTAGCGGCGGTTTTGTTACCGCCGTTAAAAGTGGGCATTAACGGCGGTTTCGTTACCGCCGTTAAAAGTGGGTTTCATTACCGTCGTTAAAGACACTTTTAGTGGCGGTTTTTTTAACGGCGGTAGCGAAACCGCCGTTAATGATACATTAACGGCGGTATTAACGGCGGTTTTCATTACCGCCGTTAAAAAAATCGCTGTTAATGCCCTATTTTGGCGTAGTGATAATATATCCCGGGACTAATAATCCGATAAATTACAATCCCCCTTATTCAATCCGTCCAAACAAACACGTCATTTTAATGCTTCCAACCATTTTTCATGTGAGAAAAGCTACGGAAATTGCGTGGGGCGTTGGATTTTTTGTTTTTGGTTTTTTTAGAGCGCTTTAAAGATAGGGATTAGGGGTTCTAGGAAACTTCGCACAGCATGATATAAAAGATAGCGGTTTTGAAAGATCGCGATTGGGAGGGTTTGGAGAGATGTTTTTTTTTTTTTAGTTAAAATAATATTAAAAAATAAAATAAGTTAAAATTAATATATTATATAAAAAAAGAAAGATTTGAATAAGGAGTCTTGTAAAAGTTTCAATATCTCATACTAATATTCTTAATTTTTTTAATTTTAAACAATTAAAAAGATCTCTATTGACTAGCTTTTATTTGATAATCACACATCCTCTCATCTCATTTAATATTATCCCATTTATTTGATAATCTCACGTCAGGAAAAGAAGGAAGAAAATGAGTTGTTTTACTAATATAAAGTGAATCATATACTCCAATCCCATTTAATAATGTAGTGTTGTGCATGTTTTAATTCAATATAATTTAAATTTTAAAAGTTTTAATTAATTAATTTTGACCTAACAGATTAGGTTAAATTATTTTTGATTTGATTTATTCGTTGGTTTAGCCGTGATTTTAGCGGTTTTATCAAAATATATTGATTAGATTTGTTTGATTCGAAATAAACTAAAGATTGATCTGATTAAAGATTGAAAGACTGAGATTGAAAGACTGAGATTGCTTGATTAGAAATGAACTTTCTGTCCAAATAATTGTTAACTGTTATTTTATAATCCCATATCGGAAAAAAAAGAAAAAATTGAGTTGTTTTACTTATATAAAGTGAATCTTAATAGTGTAGTATTATGTATAATTCAATTCAATTGAAGACAATTTAAATTTTAAAATTAAAATAACATTTAAAAGTTTTAATTAATTAATTTTTGTATAAGTTAGTTGGTCATTTGACCTAACTGATTAGGTTGAACTATTTTGGGTTTGACTGATTCGCTGGTTTAATCACTATTTTCCATAATGATTTTATTAATTTTAAACAATTAAAATTTTTTCCATTGACTAACTTTCATGTAATCATATAAATATAAAACTTTAAATAGTTTATGATTTATTTTATAATCACACATCGAGAGAAAAAGAAAAACAAAGTTTGTTTCACTATCTGTCTATCTATATATTATATAAGGAAAATGAGATTTTTAGGGAAAAGTCTTCTAGGAGCTCCAAACCCTTGCTCTAAAATTATTGAATTTTCTTAATTTTAAACAATTTAGAAAATTCTCATTGACTAACTTCCATTTACCTTCTATTTTACAATCTCACATCGAGAAAAGAAAGAAAAAGTGAATTGTTTCATTTATATAAAATGAATTTTATACTCCTATTTATATAAGCAAAAGGAGACTCTTAGTGAGAAGCTTTACGATTAATATCTCATACTAATCTTTTTGATTTTCTTAATTTTAAACAATTAAGAAAATCTCCATTGACCAGCTTTCATTTAACTTTTATTTTACAATCTCACATAGAGATTTTAATTTTAAAAATAATTTTGTATGAGGTTTTGAAACTCTCATAATATCTCTCCTTAAAGTTATTCTTTTGTAAAATATATACATATATTGATAATCTCAACGTCACTCTTACTGCTCCTTAATACAAAAATTATGTGATAATTATGATAATTTTAAATTTGTATTCAAAACTTATAAATCATGGGATAGATTATTATAATTTTAAATTTATATTGTGTCAATTTTAAATTTAAATTAATAGATTGCTTATAGCGATTCCGGGTTTTGACCCGACCTTTGCTGTATTCCGGACTCGGGCCTCACGGTTTGATGTTGTTATATATATCTCTTTTCCCTTTCTCTCTTTGAGTTTGAGTTTTGGAATGTGTTTGGCATGTTGGGAACAGGTTGGTTGCTAGTTAGTCTAGAATGTTATTGCCCAGAATTTTGGTCTTCCGCTCGAGTAGGCCTTCTTACGCTTGAGCGGGGTTTGCAAACACTCAGTACTTTGCACGTCTGCAAAATACTGGAAGAGTGTTTTTTACGCTCGAGTGGCATTTCCTACGCTCGAGCTGGTGTACGCTCAAGCGGACTTTCTTGCGCTCGAGCGGGTTGTCTGCTGTTTGCAAATACTGGATGTGTGTATTCCGTGCTCCAGCAGGTCTCTTCTTGTGCTCGAGTGGAACAAATCTTTATGTTTGACGCTCGAGTGTGAAACCTTCCGCTCGAGCGAACTGCGCGTATATCAGATCGCGAAAAGCACTTTTCACATCACTTTTTCATATCTTTTCACCCAAAAACCTAAAGTTGAGAGCCTCTCTCTCTAAAACTCACATTCTCTCTACATTTTGACCTAGATCCTTTGATCTCTACACCCTTAAGCCTTCATTAAAAGATAAAGCTCCTCAAGATCTTCTCTTTGACCCGATTAAAGTTGGATTTCGACATTTGGGGTTCCATCCTTGCTTGGCCCGTCTTCTCTCTTTGAGGTAGAAATTTTCTACACTTTGTTATGAGTTTTAACTTAGTTATTTGTGATTGTGTAACAATGGTGGGTTTTGGTGGTGTTTTGAACAAAACCCAGAGTTTGGATATAAAATGAAAAGTGGGCTTTTTGGTGAATGAGAAGGAAATGATGGTGGGGTTTGAAATAATGTTCTATGGTGTCAAAATAGTTGATTTTGATACTTGGTTGAGATTTGGGGAAAATAGGGAGTTTGCCCTAGAATGAGTATTTTATTTATCTTGTATAAATAAATGAAATTTGATGTTGTAAACTTGGAATAAGACAAGTATTGAAATGGATGGTGAAATAAAATAGATGATGTGTCTCATCTTTGGAAATTTTGAATAAATTACATGTCTTGAGAATATATATCTGTTTAGAAATATCTGTATTGGGCAATCGGTGGAGGATAACTTTGATTGTTGTAGAAATTGCATATGGATTAGGTGAATTGAAACTATCCCATGGTTGATTATCATTGAATAGGATCATGTTGTAAATACATTGTCTATGTATGTTTATTTGGGAGTAGAAAGGGAATGTACTCCATATGTGATTAAGTGTGACCAACTGGGTCACAAGGCCTTTTCATGCCCACAGAAGAGGGGAGGGCAGCAGATGTTACCACCACCACCACACCGATCTCAGAGTCAGTCCCAGAATAGAGAACAAGGACTTACTTGCTTTCAGTGCGGTCAGTTGGGACATATGAAGAGAGTTTGTCCGCAGTTAGGAAGTGCATCTGGCGCTTCAGGATCTAGGTAGACCCAAAGCCACTAGCAGGCTCACTCAGTTCAGACCCCACGAGCTAATCAGGGAGCTGCTTCAGCTCAGTTAGTACAGCAGGCCTATGCTCCGAGAGACGAGTAGGTTGATCAGAGGCCACAGGGGCACGTGTATGCTGTTACCGCGCTAGAGCAGTTACCAAGTTCCTCAGTTGTGAGAGGTATTTTTGTTGTGTGTAATTCTTTAGCTAATGTGTTGATAGATACAGGTGTGTTTCATTCATTTATATCTACTGCATTTGTTTCTGCATTGGGGTTAGAGATGGCATGGTTAGCGTCTCCGCTCAGAGTAGAGTCACCAGTTAGGGGTACGGTTGATTTAGATCGGGGATGTCGTGGTTGTGAGATAGAGGTTGCGGGGCATCGACTTTCGTTTGCTTTTATGTTGCTAGACATGTCTAGTTTTGATGTCATTCTAGGCATGGACTGGTTATCTTCGTACCGAGCTGTGATTGATTGTTATCGTCAAAGAGTTACAGTGTGCACCTCGAGTGGTGATTGTTTTTATTTTTTAGGAGACCGAGTTGATAGGGTCTTGTCACCAGTTTTTGACCCTCGTGGTAGGAGCCAGCTTAGTGGCATTCTTGCAACTCTCTTGGATAATGAGAGTGACGGGGCCCGTGTTGAATTGCCAAGAGTAGTTTGTGAATACCTGGATGCCTTTTCCGAGAATCTTACTAGTTTGCCACCCCACCGGGAGATCGAGTTCTCCATTGACTTAGTGCCTGGTACGGCACTGATTTCCATGGCTGTATAGATTTGCATATGCCGAATTGCATGAGTTGAAGATTCAACTCCAAGAGCTTTTAGACAAGGGCTTCATTCACCCTAGTATATCGCCTTGGGAAGCGCCGGCTCTTTTTGCGAAGAAGAAGGATGGGCTATTGCGGTTGTGTATTGATTACCGCAAATTGAACCAGGTTACCGTTAAGAACAAGTACCATCTACCCCGAATAGATGATTTGTTTGACCAACTTAGAGGGCCTCACTGCTTTTTGAAGATAGATTTGAGGTCGGGGCATCATCAGCTGAGAATCCGGGAGGAGAACATCCAGAAAACGGCTTTTTGTATACGTTATGGCCACTATGAATCCCTTGTAATGCCTTTTGGGTTGACCAATGCACCTGCTTCCTTCATGGATTTGATGAACCGAATTTTTCAAGAATTCTTGGATCATTTTGTGGTTGTCTTTGTGGACGACATCTTAATTTATTCAACCTCCGAGGAAGAACATGAGGCTCATTTGTGGGTAATGCTTGACTTGCTTAGGGAGCACTGGTTGTATGTCAAATTTGAGAAATGTGAGTTTTGGTTAACCGATGTGAAGTTTTTGGGGCATGTAATGTCTAGAGAAGAAGTAATTGTAGACTCCTTGAAGATAGATGCCATACAGGATTGGGGACAACCCAAAAATATTTTTGAGATCTGGAGTTTCTTGGGATTGGTAGGGTATTATCGACGTTTTGTAAGGGACTTCTCTAGACTAGCCACGCCTTTGACTAGATTGATTAGAAAGGGTGTCAAATTTGTGTGGAGTGAAGCTTATGAGAAGTCATTCCAAGAACTTAAGACTAGATTGACTACCGCACCGGTCTTGATAATCCCGGAAAGAGGTTTGGGCTACACTGTTTATTGTGATGCGTCTCGGGATGGGCTTGGTTGTGTCTTGATGCAAGGGGGAAAGGTTGTGGCCTACGGTTCACGACAATTGAAAACTCATGAGAAAAACTACCCCACCCATGATTTGGAATTAGTGGCAGTAATTTTTGCCTTGAAAATTTGGAGACATTATTTGTATGGCGAGAAGTTTGAGGGTTTTCTCGGATCATAAGAGCCTGAAGTATTTGTTTTCCCAAAAAGACTTGAATCTATGTTAACGAAGGTGGATGGAATTTATGGAAGATTATGATTTTGAATTACACTATCATTCGGGGAAGGCCAATGTAGTGGCCGATGCCTTAAGTCGAAAATTGGTGAGTAGTTTAGCAAGTGTGGCCATTTGGGAATGGGTTATGCTTAGTGATATTGGCAAGTTTGATTTGCACTTGGGTGAGTCCGGCGAGAGTGCTACTTTGTTTACCTTGAGTGCTCAACCCACCTTGATTAGTAAAGTCATGGAGGCACAACAAGGGGACTGTGAAGTAGAGTCAATCCGTGATAGAATTTCCAACAGGAAAGAAAAGAAGGGTTTGAACATTCACTCGGATCTGAGTGTACGTTATCTAGACTGTTTATTTGTGCCAGAATCTTGTAAAGAGGAAGTACTTTGGGAGTTCTATCACTCACACCTTGCGTTAAATCCGGGAGGCACCTAAATGTATCATGATCTTGGTTAACAGTTTTGGTGGAGGGGCATGAAGTGGGTTGTTGCTCTATTTGTATCGAAGTACCTTACTTGTCAACAAGTGAAAGCCGAACACCAAAGACCAGTGGGTTTGCTATAACCCTTACCGATAGTCGAGTGGAAATGGGAGCACGTTACCATGGACTTTTGTAATAACCCCGACCCTAATTAACGCTAATTGGAACTTAATTATGCCTGATAATAATTAAGAAGAAATCCGGGACTAATTTACATGTGCATTGCATGAATTATGTGTTTCTATCTGTTCGGTGTTGAAACATCTGTTTGTGTTCTAAACTTTAAACTGCAAATGGGAAGCCTTATCGGCGCCCGATTCCGAAATTGATTAGTGTTTTGGACTAGTTAGATTTTATGTGATTTTATGGTAGGTTCAATTAAAATTCAATTTGGGAATGTTTAAATCAGATTAAATAATGTTATATTAATGAACCTAGCTTAATTACATTTATGCCACTTAGTGGCTTACTTGGGGCAACATTTAGACTATGTGATTGCATATAGAATCATCTCATATCAGCCATTCCTTGAAGCTAACCAACGACTAGAGGGAGAGAGAGTAGGAAAAATTTGAGTTCAACAAGTTCTAGCTTGGAATTGGAGGAGATTGTAGGCAACTTGGAAGAATTAAGCTTCTAAGCTTGACATTGAAGAGTGAAGGTAGGAATTCATCCTTCCATTCATGCAATTGAACAAGTTTTTGCATATTTCTTGACCCATTGAAGATTAGAGGATAGATTTAGCTTGAAATTATGGAATTGGGTGGTATATTATGCATGCATGTTTATACTCTTGCCATTTGAGTTTGTTTTCATCACAACTTGACATGCATGCCCATATTTTTGTTAGAGTCCAAGTATTCATCATGTTTTTCCACCAAATTGACCATTTGATCATTGTTTGGAGCTTTGGAATGAAATTAAACTCATGCTTGTGTGTTTAAACATTGTTCTTGAGGAATTATGGAAATGGTGCTCAAATTGACTCACTCTTGGCCCTTGAATTTACAAATTGGCTTTTGAAACTTGATATACTATGAGTTTAAAGTGTTTTTCCAGATTTTGGGCCCAAGAGGTTGAGTTTTGGGTTGTAGAATGCTTGGTTCGAACTTGGGAGACAAATCTGGAAATTCCAGATTTGGCTTCCTCGCTCGAGCGAGCCCTTTGATTTTGCAAGCTCGCTCGAGCGAGCATCGAGCGACCATCGCGCGGAAAAAATCAGCATCCAGTATTTTTACTGTTTCATCAAACCGCTCGAGCGAAGGAAGTCTTGCTCGAGCGAAGCCTTTGATTTTGGAAGCTCGCTCGAGCGAAGGAAGGCTCGCTCGAGCGAGGCTCCTATTTTCAGCAACATTTGAAAAATGTTTTCTAAGGCCATTTTGCACCCTCATTCCATCCTAGGCATTCCTAGGCCATGATTAAGACTCCATACTAAGGGTAAGGGGTTAGGTACACACTTAGAATCGTTGATGTAAGTTTTGTACGATTTGAGTACATGTTTCAAAGTGTGTATCCGTAATGTGTTATGTAGGTCACGTGCCACAATCCGTTTGACCCTCTTGACTTCGTCTACTTGTATCAACGCCCACTGTGAGTAATAACTTTGTAAAGTTATGTTTAATGTTATGTATTTTCAGTATACTATGATACGAAATGATTGGTTCTTGAAAAGCTATGATATGTTGGAAATGAATGAATGAATGTCCAGTTTTTCTGAAAAGTATTTGTGGCACCCTTAGTCTGGATGGCCCTTGCCTGGGGGTAACAATACCATGGCTACTTGCGCGCAAGATATGGACCTTTATGGTTGTTGGTACCAACTTTGTTGTGGTCTTCGGACCTGCCTGTTGTGGTCTTAGGACCTGCCTGTTGTGGTCTTCGGACCTGCCTGTTGTGGTCTTAGGACCTGCCTGTTGTGGTCTTCGGACCTGCCTGTTGTGGTCTTAGGACCTACCTGATCTGATAGCTAATGGGTGTACCACATATGATCTTACGCAAAATCTGTATACGAATATGAAATCGAATATGAGCATGTATCTGAATCCGTTTCTGTTTGGAAATCTGAAATGCATAAGACCCTATTTCTGATAAGATTGTGTCTCTGATATAAACTCTGATTTCTAACTCTGTGTTGGACATCATTCATTAAAATCTTTACTCTGTTATTATTCACTGGGCTTTCGCTCACAGTTTATTATATATATGTAGGTGAGCCGGCACAAGACCCTGGCCAGAGTTGATGGCCCTCTGTTTTTGTTTTTGGTCAGCCACCTGTTGCGCCTCCCGAGGAGGTTCCGCCTGAAGCCTAACACCGTGGCAGTTTTGTACTTCATGCTAGTCA
Source organism: Camellia granthamiana (assembly GCA_036172215.1). Lineage (NCBI taxonomy): Eukaryota > Viridiplantae > Streptophyta > Magnoliopsida > Ericales > Theaceae > Camellia > Camellia granthamiana. The sequence goes on along the minus strand of CM069903.1, from coordinate 146,127,503 downwards.
GTGGTAGTGTTTTTGTAAAGTCGGATCTTGGGACGTACTTATGTAAATATTCTGTACATATTGGTGTACTTGACTGGCATGCTTTGTATATAAATAAGTTTTAAAATTTACTGTCCCATATATGTCATCACAGCTCATTGGACCTTGTTTATTTTACATTATTGCTTCCGCAGCCCCTTAATATTTGTTAATGTCTTCAGAGGCCGTAGGTAATCCACGGGTTACTGGCCGGTTACGTCGCTAAACCTATAGGGGCAGGTTTGGGTCGTGACAACTTTGTAGTTGGACTTCCTAGAACACAATGAGGCAATGATGCCGTTTGGGTGATTATTGATAGATTGACTAAGTCCACGCATTTCATTCCAATGCATACCAGTGACTCAATTGAGCACTTGGCAGAGTTATATGTTATAGAGAGTTCAACTTCATGGTGTTCCTATAACCATTGTGTTGGATAGGGATCCTCGTTTTACTGTTCGGTTTTGGCAAAGCCTTCAAGAGGCGTTGGGGACTAAGTTGATCTTTAGCACCGTTTACCACCCTCAGACTGATGGACAGTCAGAGCGAACCATTTATATTTTAGAGGACATGCTTAGAGCTTGCGTCATTGATTTCAAGGGGTCTTGGGAAAGACACATACCATTGATTGAGTTCGCCTATAATAATAGTTATCAAGCTAGCATTGAGATCGCACCATTTGAGGCCTTGTATGGTCGACCTTGTAGATTACTAGTTTTTTAGGCCGAGGTGGGTGATGCACCGTTGTTAGGTCCGAAAATTGTTAAAGAGACAACCGAGAAGGTTGCCCTCATTCGAAAGAGGTTAGCTACGGCTCAAAGCCGACAGAAAAGTTATGCCGATAAGAGGAGACGACCTTTGTCTTTTGAAGTTGGTGACCACGTGTTCCTTAAAATCTCACCAAGGCGAGGTTTGATGAGATTTGGTAAGAGTGGTAAATTGTTTCCGAGGTTCATTGAGCCTTTCGAGATACTGGAGAGAATTGGGGAAGTGGCATACCGGTTAGCCTTACCGCCGCAACTTTTGGGGGTTCACAACATGTTTCATGTATCTATGCTTAGGAAGTATGAACCCAACCTTTCTCATATGCTTGATTGGGTTGACTTGAAAGTAGATGAGGATATCTCTTACGAAGAGCGATCGGTTCAAATATTAGATACTTGGGAGCAAGTTCTATGGGGCAAAACTATACCGTTGGTAAAGGTGTTGTGGAGACACCATGGGGTTGAGGAAGCAATGTGGGAACGGGAGGCAGAAGTTCACTTCAAGTATCCGGATTTGTTTGAAAATGCTTAAGTTGTTTTCCTTTGTAATATTCCATAGTGTTTGAGGGAAATGTATTAAGATTGCTAATCACGTGTTGTTATGTGTATTGTTGTTTTAAGCATGAGGTTGTTATGGGTTGTTATTACTTTTATTGGAAAGCTTCATGCTTATGCTTATCTTGGACAGTTATTGTTAATGAGGTAACCATGATGATAATGGTGAATTTTGGTTGAGAATTTATGTTGTGATTTGAAAATGTAATAGCGTGATTTTGATCGCTTGAAACTCTTTTGTTTGGGTAGTTTGATTTAATTTCGAGGACGAAATTTCCTATAGCGGGGAGGTTGTGATGACCGAGTACGTTATTCGTCTCGTTCCTCTTTGTTTAACCTTGAGTTTGCCTATGTTAGAGTGTCAGGTTCAACCGGGAGACTTGCTAGCGGTTTGGGTTTGTTGTATTTGGAAGCTTATTTCAGGGTCCGTACTTTTATTTATTTTTGTGTCAAATTTCTCATGTTTCAAAAGGTGTGAGGCTGGGTCCGGAGTGTCTTGTGTTGAACTGAAAAATTTCCTGGCTGGAGGACAGAACCACACGTGTGAGGCCTTGGGCCGCACGTTTGGGAAATAAGGGAAGTCCTCGGTTGACTAGTGCATCATATGTAGGTGCGGGATGGGAGCGTCGCACGTGCGGGAGGTACGCTTCGCACATGCGGGAATGGGTGCCATACGTGCGGGACGGTCTGTGTCTGAAAATCAACTTTTTCTTTCTTTTTGGGCTATGTGTATATCACTTTTGTATATCTCTCACTCTAAAATCATCTTTTACTCCCCTTTCTCTGTAAAAACCTCCATTAAACATCTTAAACCCTTGATTTCTCCCAATCCATTGGGGTTTTGGACCCTCATCCTTCACAAATTTTGGAGAGCTAATTGAGGGCTTCGTCTTGTGCGGTGGAGATTGGATTTCAACACCGTCAAATTTGGGGCTTTTACCTCTTTTCCTTCAAGAAACTTGAGATAGGGATTTCTTGGAGTTATATATATGTTTTTGCAAGATTTGTGTTGATTTTGGAGCTCTCTTGATGATATTAAGAAAATTTTGGTTTTTGGCTCAAGAATGATAAGAGTTTTAAAAGTGGACTTAATTTTTGACTCTTTCTAAACTATTTCTTGAGAGTTTCAACTACATTGTGTGAGAGAAGATGCTTTGGGTGAGTTTCTTTTAAAAAGGTGAAGAGGTGCCTATTTTTAGTCAAAAACCTAGAATTTGAGATTGTTGAAATGGATTGAGAATCTATGAATTTTGTCATTTATTAATATGTCACAATGGATGAATGAAATGGAAAATTTCTTATTTGCTATTGATGTAAAAGACGAATTTCATGGAATATATGAAATATGGATTTAGAAACTTATTGTTGAAATTGTGAACATAGTCAAGAAGTGACAAATTTGTTGAGAACACATGAGATGTGGGAATATTTTTATTGTTAATGAAATTGAATAGATATATGGTTATCTTGTAAAATCACATTGGAATAAGGAAATTGGAAATTGTGACCTTCATGGTTGAATTATGCGAAGGAGTTGAAAATGAAAGGGATGTTGCGTTGTCTTGATAATTGTTGCATTGCATTTCAATTCATTCGATTATGGTAAATCTTGATTTTTTTTTTTTTTTTTTCTTTTGGATTTGAAAACTTTTGCATTGAGACAAGGATATTGTGAAATAAGTTTTCATGGAATTGCTTTGGGGTAAATATGTTGGTAAGTCCGAATAAGGGGTGTAGTGAAAATTGATTTAAGTTGGCCTGAATGTTTAGGGTGAAAGACCGAAAACACGCGAGAAGGAGGTACCACTTCCCTTCCGGTTAGCAACCGGTAAAGTGGGGTTTTGGTAGTGCTAGTTATGCCTACTTGCAAACACCAACCTAGGGATAACCTGAGTCGTATTTACCGCCCCTTGAACTAAATTGATAATTTTTGAATTGTTGAGATTTCAAGTGATCATTGAGCTTGATGGTTTTTGAAAGATGTAAATGTGATTTTCTTTTAAAAAGCATAGCATGGCATGGCATGGCATTTCATTTGGTGAAACTTGTATAAAATGTATATACTTTGTTAAGAATTTTCCGCTGGGCTTTATGCTCACCCTATGAGATTTTGATGCAGGAAAAGATGTGGTGATTCCGCCGAACTAGGGCGTGGATGTATATGTTGAGAGCACAAAGCTCTTGTTTTGTTGTGATATATATTTTGCTAGCCGAGGGTTATAACTGTATGGGTTCAAGAGACCATTTTTGTATAACCTGGCTTAAACTTTGGAATTTGTAAGCCTTTGAGGGTATTTATCTCTTTTTTTTATTTGATGTTCTACATGCTATAGATTCATGTACTAGGAATCATTGAATATATACTCACATGTGGAATTATTTTTTATAAACCTCATGATCATGTAATGCTAGTGTTGAGGATTTATTTCGGGTTATCATAAAGAGCCATAATTATTGTACTATTATTTTGCATAAATTTTGGAACGTTACATCAGGTACATGATTAAAGATAATTTTTATAGGTCATAAATTTGGTGTCTCAATTATTTTTCCTTATTAAAACTATCACCATTTGACTTTTTTAAAGGGTGTATATTAGAATTTGGTACACACCCTTCTGCACCTTATAATTAAAAAAAAAAAAAAAAAAAAAAACATAACTTTAATTTTTTGAGTTATAATTAAACATAATATGAGGCATAACTAAAAAATTCTTAAGTTATAACTAAAATAATATAAGAAAAGAATTATTCATAATTAAAGAAAAAATTAATATAATTAATAATACATATGATACATTTTTTAAAAAAGATACTAGTTGGACCCCACGCGCTTCGCACGTGGGGGTTGCGACATTATTAATGTAGATAATTGAAATATATATTTAAGATTATGTATAGAGCAACCAATAAACATAGTATATTTTTATTATGAGATATGAAATAAATGACAGTAATTATATGCAATATATGTATGTGTATCCTTGTCCGTCGCTTTCAATATCCAAACAACTATTGACTTATTTGAAAGAAATACTCCAATAATTTTAATTTCTAATTGCCTAGGTAACGTTGTAATTCCCTGTTGTAGACAGAAACTATATGCACAAAAACACCTCTTTCTTTAGGTAAGTAAAAAACATTTCAGGATACACTTGAGGAGATGGATCAAAACTTCACATCCATGAAATATTTGATTCTTTCAAATAAATCCAAATTGATGTGAAGAAGTAATTATTGTACATCACAAGTGCTATATCATGGAAAAAGCTCAATGCCACCATCTTTAATATGATACCAAGTCACTGCATCAAACTTCTGCAGAAAGGATTGGTAGCTTACTAAACCATGCTCCAAGAACAAGTCCCCCAGTCATCAACAATACAAAGTTAATGAAACAAAGAGTATCGGTGGGTGTCTTGGTGGTGTGAAATCAATAATTTCCACTTCCTGTTGGTGCTGAAATGACAATATTTACATGAGATAGGAAACACGCAAAAAAGCATTCACTTTGCAGCGAGTTAAATTACTTGTATGGTAATTACACCGTGTATAGCAAAAGAACAATATTTTAGGTATTGTGGGCCAATTCCCTAAATCACATTTAGCATTGTACATTGTTGATGTATAGACAAATCAAATAAAGCAAAAATTATTGCATAAAATTAGCATGCATCCATATCAGTTGTTGCATGTTTATAAAACTTAACAAGACCAGTTAATAATTGGAAATCAATGTAGGAAAAATATGACGGAAAAGGATGCCACATCAGGATGTTAGAGAAAAAATTGTAATTTGTTGTAGTGATCGCATGCAAGCAGTTAGATAAAAAAGTTGTAGGTTGCGTTTGGTAGAATTTTGTAAATATGATTTAAGAGTATGAGTTGTATTTTAAGTTTGTGAGTCGTAGAATTATGATTTGAGTATAGAAAATTTGTTTTTTGAATAGAGTTTTGAATTGTATGTAGAATTGAGTTTTGAAAGTTTGATTTGACATGTGAAGTAAGAAAATTTATTTTGTTATGAGTTTTGGAAAGAGTTTTCAAAACTTAATTCAAATTGTTATAACTCATAACAAAACACACTACTTTCACACTACTGAAAATTCTGATCAACACTCATAATCAAACTCTTTTTAAAATTCAATTAAAAAAAGTTATTATTAACAAAAATACATTAATCAATTTTTTAATTAAAAATACTACAAAGGAAAAAAAAAAATTTCAAAACAAATATTCAAAAAATTTAAATCATAAATATTTAAATAATTTAAATAATCTAAAAAATTTAATAAGTAAAAAATTAAAATAAATATTCAAAAAATTTAAATCATAAAAATTTAAATATTCAAAAATTTTAAATAATTTAAAATTTTAATATTTTAAATTTAAAAACAACTCTACACTCAAATCGTAACCAAACACATAAAACAAAACTGAATTAAGAAATTATTTTTAAAACTCATAACTAAACACATAACTCGAAACTCTATATTACTTTCACAACTCTACACTCAAATCGTAATCAAATACATAAAAAAAAAAAATTTTAATACTTAAAAATATTTTTATAAAATAGAGTTTGAATTTATTTTTATAAAATATTTTAATATTTAAAAATATTCAAAAAATTAAAAAAATCAAAAAATATTTAAATATTTAAAATCTTAACAAAATTAAAATATTAAAATATTTAAAATATTTAAAAAATTAAAATATTAATTTGAATTGATTTTTGAATTTTGTGTTCGGTTATAAATTTTGAAAAGTAATGATTATGTTTTGAATTGAGTTTTGAGAAATGAATGTAGAATTATGATTTGAAAACTCAAAATAAGCACCACACTCAAATCAATTGGTAGAACTATAATTTGAAAGGCTTACCAAACGGAGCCGTAATTTCTTCAAATGTTTTATGAACTCATTTTGCTTCGTTGAATATTTTGGTCTGAACCAATAAGACAAACATCATGAATGCAACACTTGACTAACCAAAAGCTGGAACTTTTTTTAACAATAAAGCACTGATCAAACTACCACACAATACTTGCTAAAAATGAAAACTGAGTTTGCCCCGACTTTTTTAAATACAACATTAAAATAAGAGTTGCTTGTTTTCCTCTCTTTTAAAAAGGAAAATTTAATTTAACACTGCTAAAGAATTGGATGGACAACTTGGAAATTTTGGCAAATCTAGATAAAGAAGTTAAAAATTTGCAAATTTCATACTATCCAAATCCACGATTAAATTATGCAATTCAAACAAAGTTGAATAAATATATATATATATAAATAAATATTTAAATATATAAAAATGAATACGGAGAAAGACATTTATATAGTGTCAATCTGGGAATCAAAAACCATGACACCAAGTTAGAATGCAAACGAGTTCATAAACTAATATACTGATATGTTTTTTGAAAGCAGAGGCATTTCATCCAAGTAATATGGAGTTGTGAGCACCTAGCAAGCAGTAACAGAACTGCACCCACACAATGCCTGGCCATTCATTCGATCCAAAGCATCAAAAGCACCTCCTCCATCACTCCTCTGCATAATTCCCAGTCACAATGCTTAATTGGAATACAATATTCATATTTGTTTCATTTTTCAATGAAGTTAAAAAATTTCATTACCATGTAAAAGTCCACTACCAAAAAATTGGGCCTCACATTCCCATCTGCTTTGTAACATGCACCAACCATATTAGCAAGTATAGCTGAATGCTCTTTACAAGCATCGGCTTGAACAAGGTCTGTGCAGAAGTAATTCTCTAGAAATAGAGATACACCCCTTGAATTCAACGGACGTGGTTCCTTTCTTTTTGGGCAAGATCCTTGTACCACACCATTATCTCCATCTGAAACCCATTACAAGATTGTTACTGAGCAAACAATACAAAAAACAATCTCATACAAGTAAACACAATTGAATGATATACTTACATTCATTTTCTAACATTTACCTCCACTGATAAGCAACTCCTTCTTCTGCTTCCTTCGAAGCGATAGAAGTGAAAACCAGTAACCGGTGGTTCTCCTGGACCGTGGCGGTCACAGTGGGCCAATCCTCGCCCTTTTGGGGCATTTTAGACACTGGAAACCAATACTTGTCTAACCCCGCATTTGTGAACAAATTTATCAACCTTTTTGGGGTTTGCACATAGTCTTCAATTATAATTGTCAAAATCTCAGTTGGGTTTTCTGTTAAGAATGTTTCCACTTCCCTCAAAGTGTAAATTGCAGGTTGCTGCAAACAATTTAATGGTTCCAAATTACTCAAAATTATGAATCTAACAGAGAATTATGGTTGAGAATGCTAAATTAGTGAAATGGGATAGTTGATTACAAAGGTGGTGAAGTTGAAACATTGTCCATTAAATTTTTATTTTTTTATTTTTTTTGGGGAAAAACAGATTCAACTTTGTTTGAATTGCACAATTTAATCCTGGATTTGGACAGTATGAAATTTTAAAATTTTTAACTTCTTTATCTAGATTTGCCAAAATTTCCAAGTAGTCCATCCAATTCTTTAGCAGTGTTAAATTAAATTTTCCTCTTTAAAAGAGAGGAACACAAGCAACTCTTGTTTGGGGGGTGCCCAGCCAAATCCAGATGGACAAATAACTATACCAAATACCTGAAATGAAGCATCATGAAAGAGAAATGGTTTTTTTCAAGTATAACTTTTCCATAGAAAATGGTCAACCATCAAATTCCAATATGAACCTAAAGTTACCTGAAACCAAAAATTAAATGGACAGAAGCAGGTAAATTTGAAACAGACTTCAGTGCATATGGATCCATAAACGAACTCATTTATCAGTCCATTGAGGAAACAAAATGATAAAAATCTCTCTCTCTTTTATTTCATATGTATTAGTAAATTCCGCAGGGTAATCATTTCAGAAACACATAACATAGAAAAAGGATCAAAGCAATCCATGAAAATTTAACAAAGACTATCAAAATCCAATTACCCAAATCAGGCTGGTAAACATTTTGTTCATTGAGACATATTGACAAACACTTGGTGTGCATCTATTTAACATATACCTAGGAATGAAAACAGTGTGGGTAAATATTATGCAACAGACATATAAATAATAGGCATCCAAAATACAGATGTAATTACCAGGATTTGCAACGGCGGGAGCGGAGCTTTGGACGATCAACTTCGACAGCCTTACGGCAGCAACAATGCGACAATGATGTGAAGAATAGTGTAATAGCAATTCTATCCGAAAGATACATATATCTTAATGTTTGATACAGAAACACATGGCATGAAAACCAAAATCCAGCCAGCATCATTAGTGCGAGTTAGATCTGTGGGGCGGTGAGGTTTGCTTTTCCAAGTGGTGAAATTTGTTTTCTTCTTCATCGTCGGCGTGGGTGATTTGAATCCCACGTGGGTAACCCAAAAAATGCAAGAAAATTTTGTAGAGAGAAGCTTTGGAAAATAATTGTTGCGGTTTATGGCTAAATAATTGCCACGTATATCAATAAATTATAAATTAATTAATACAACAGAAATATGATATTCATACATAATTTTTATACAAAATTTAAAACAAAAGTAATGTAACGATATTATTTTTACAATTGTAATGGTTGATTTGAGAATTAGTTATTTTAGTTAGTTTTATATTTTTATTTATAAAAAATCTGTATAAAAGTACAAAAAAGATTTAATTTTTTAGTTATTTTCTCACTTCCCAAACAACTTTTAATTGCTAAACAGTAAATTCTTTTACATTTTGAAATTATATTATAGATGATTAATTACTTCACACACTGAGATGTATCTATCGTTTGGATGTTTTCATTATTTTTTCTTTTTGCATTTAGATGTTATGTGATTCTTTCTTGGTTAGTCGTTGTTGAATTTCTTTTATATAGTTAATATTTTAATTTAATTAAGAATGTTTATTTTATAATTTTATAATTTAGTATATATATTATGTAAAATCATTATATGATAATCGAACCACAACATATTTATATTTAATTTTTTAATTAAATTTTATATAATTTCTATTTTTACATATTTTTATTTTTCAAATGAATATAAAAGAAAATTAAATAGTTAGAATTACTTTTAATTTTATATTATTAATTCTTCTTCTAATTTAACTATTATTTTTAATATCAAAATGAGTATTTATTTTATTATTTTATAATTTAATATATATCACACAGAATTATTATATGATAATTACAATTCTATAATGCGATAAAACTAAAATTATCAAAATATACAAATAATTTAACTAAAATTAATATATATATATATATATATATAAGTATTCAAGTAATATTTTTTATAGAACGATAGCGCCAATATTATCAAAATAAATAATTAAAATCATATTTTAATTTTAATTTTAAATTAAATTTAAAATTATTCTTTTATAATATACACATCGTACCATTAAATATATCTTGAAAAAAAAAATAACACGTGCATTGCACGACTGAACTATTAGTTTTTATAATTAATATAAGAATTTGTTTTTCAATGTAGACCCAAAATATTTATATAACTTGATTTTGCCTCCAAGGTTTTTGGTCCCTTCTAATTTATGGCCCGTAATTCACAAAAACATATGGGATTTAAAAACTGCTCAATGTGTTTTTCTTAAACGTAACAACGTAAATTTTAAAAAAACTTTTTAGTATATTTTTTCCAAACATAATATTCCAATAAATGTAATATACAAAAAAATCTTAGTATACTTTTTTTCAAATATAACACTCTAATGTAATACTCTAATATAACATCAGAAAACTATACTAGTAAAAATGTAGATTTTCACGTTTGACAACCAACACTTCAACCACCAATTCCTAAAAAAAAAATTTTTTTTACACCTTACATTTTCATTCACATCCCAAAAGTAAATAAGAAAATTGAAAAAATAAATCACAAAAAGTTATTCATTTAAACTCAAATGAAACCAAATCAAATAAATACAACTTTTCAAAACAAAAAAACTTAATTGATTCATAAAAAAAACTCTTAGAAATAAATAGATCAACATTCCTCAATTAAGATTTATAAATAAATTTTCTTAACAATAATGTTACAGAAGTTATTGAGGAAAATCCAAGTAATTTATTATAATGAACCCGCTCTTCAATAATGATAATACAAACATCATCTATTAGAAGAAGCTTGAAATAGTTATGTCGATCATTGATGACTCAAGAGTCAAGAATCCGATTTTGGCCAAATATTCCCTCCCCACCCGCTCCCCTAAAAAACAAAACAAAAACAGAAAAGCAATCATGTGGTTGAGATTCATATTATTTATGAAAACTACAAAATAAGAGAGTTGAATCTATACCACATATCACTATACCATAATCATAATTAATTAGCACAAACAGTGTGACGACGAGATTTAAGTTCGTTAATCAAAGCAATAGCATCGGCGTTAGATGAGCCACCATGATCTACAGCTTTCTTAGCCTTCTCGCTCACCTCTTTTGCTCGCCTTCTCATCTCCTCCACTTCATGACCACCATTACCAGCCATCAACCACTTCACCGCTGCCTCCACTTTCTCCCTAGTCACCGTCACCTTGGGTTCCCAAATATACGACAACCATTCCTCATTCCCCACTCGAATCCCGGTCTTCAACACATCCACAACGATGCTTTCATTGAAGAATTGCTCTGCCACCAATGGCCATGTGATCATCGGAACGCCCGCTCCTATACCCTCAATCGTGGAGTTCCATCCACAGTGTGTCAAGTACCCTCCAATGTTGGCATGTTCTAAGATTAGCAACTGTGGTGCCCAACTCTTTACTATCAACCCTTGTCCGGACTCAGTCATCCTCTCTTCAAATCCCTCTGGAAGCTTTTTGCCTCGATTTTCGCCTCCTTCCTTCTTTTCTTTCTCTTCTTGGCCGTACTCTGACATATCTCTGGCCACCCAAATGAATGGACAACCAGAAGTCTCGAGCCCATGAGCAACCTCGAGGAACTGATCAGGAGCCATACTAGCCTGACTCCCGAAACTAACATAAAGCACTGACTTGGGTTGTTTGGAGTCGAGCCATTTCAAAATTGTATTTCCATCAATGGAGTTCTTTGCACCCCTCTCCGCCTTTTCTTCGAATGCTTTGTTGAAGAGGAACACCGGTCCTACGAGACATAACTTTCTGCCCATTTCATTCTTGAAATACTCAGCATAAGCTGGTTCCAACTCGTAAAAGCTGTTAACTATAACCCCATAGCTTTTTAGCTCAGACTTTAGAACCTCGTCAAGTAATTGTCCATAACCAGTTCCTTTCTCCTTAAACCAGTATGGGATTTTACTCCTGGTAAATATGATGTTATCATCGGGGAGACCCGGCAAAGCAAATGTCTCTGCATCAGAATTTACCTTGTCATGTGGTGCATACCGTCGAATGCTCTCTTCACAACACAGAGGAAACAAACCTGCAAAATGAATCAGAATTTTAATAATAGTTATTATATATACACACAAAAATTTATACAAAATTTGTATTCAGAATGATGTGATAGTTTAGGTTGTGTCAATTTAAATTTAAAATCAAAGAGAAAGAAAGGAACAAACCTGTACCATAGAACAAGAACCTGGGAATGCCGAGGCGAGCACCAAGGTCGGCAGTCCAGGGATGGAACATGTCGCTGACGATGCAATCAGGGCGGCGTTCTCGGAGGAGTTGCTCGATGGGTTCATGGAGCTTCTCGAAGGCCATGAAAAGTTTAGCGATAATGCCGGCAGAGGCAGCGAGGAGAGTCTCGCATCCATCGGGCAAGCCAAAGTCAGAGGTGGGTAATTTGAAGATGTGGAAGTTGATGTCATGGCCTAGTGATTGGTCTCTCTCTATGGTTTTCTGGAAGAGCTGGGCATATGCTGGTGTTATTATTACGGTGACTTTAGCTCCTTGAGCTGCAAATAGCCTTGCTGCATCCATTGCTGATAGAATGTGACCTCTCCCCATTACACTTGGTATGAAGAACATTTCTACTTTTGAATCCATTGAGAGAGAGAGAGAGAGAGAGAGAGAGGCTGAAACTTGATTGCTCTGCTCTGATGTGGGTTGTGTCATGGGATTTATGAGTGGTGAGAGAGAGTAGCTAACATTGGAAAATGCGTTGGACCCCAGTGGGGTGCTGGGGGGTCCTTGGCTGAAAAATAATAATTTTTTTTTTTTTTTTTTTTTGACTTTAGCTACTGGCAGTGTGTCATGTGGCACTGGGGGTGCTGGGATGCCCAGTTACTGGGGTCCTTAGCACTGCTCAGCTAACATTAATCAGTAATGATGTAAAAGTGAACATAATTAAAAGGAAAAAGTTGTACTCCCTCCGTCTCAAAATATTAGTTCTTTATTTTATTTTTTATTGTCTCAAAATATTAGTCTCTCTTCAAAAATTAAGTACTAAAGTAATTTAAATTTCATATTTTGTCATTCTTTTAAATTAATAAACAATATAAAAAGTATAATTATGATATCGATATTTTCAAAAAATGTGCTATCAAAAGGATAATTTTAGAAAATTAATTTTTTTTAAATATAATAATTGTATTATAAAAAAAATTAAATTTTTCAAAATAAATCATTATTTTGGAACGGAAAGAATAATTAAATTTTGTTGTCTTGTTTGAGGTTTATTGTTAAAATATTGATTTAGTGGATGTAATGATTATAAATTTTTTTGAGTAAAATATTTGTTAGTTGAAGGAGGTGATTAGAGGCTTTTGGCGGATTCATGCGGAACGCGCGAAACATGCGGAACGCGTGGTCGGTTATTGAGTTAGGCGAGAGTTAATTGAGAACTCTAAAAAATAGAGTATTAATCAGTTTTAAGGAGTTAGAAATTCAATTAAAAATAATTATTTTAGAATTTTAAGTCTTAAATTTTAAAGTCAGTTCTAATATATTGATAGTAAACCTCACTTACTATGATATTTTAGTCTTGATTTATTTTATTTTTTTTATTCTCATATCATTAGTGTTTTATTAAAATATTAAAATAAATGTTCTGAATCATTATTAATTATTAAAATGTAATGAAAATAAACCTCTCAACATGCAATACTGTAAGACCCGGGCGCGTTTAAATACTTCCTCCGTCTCAAAATATTAGTCCCTTATTCTATTTTTTATTGTCTCAAAATATTAGTCCCTCTTAAAAAATTAAGTACAAAAATAATATAAATTTCCTATTTTACCCTTCTTTTAAATTAATAAACAATATAAAAAGTACAATTATGACATTGATATTCTCAAAAAAATGTACTATCAAAAGGATAATTTTGAAAAATCAATTTTTTTAAAGTGTAATAATTATATTATCAAAAAAAATTAAATTTTTTAAAAAGGACCATTATTTTAGGACAGAGGGAGTAACATTTTATCAATCTCTGTTTTCAATGCGAATTCATTCTCTTTATTGGGATGCTTCAGAAATCTAAAGAGCGCCTATTTTGGGAAGATGGTTATAATCAGTTTTTTGGTGAAAAGGTGATTATAAGCAGATTATAATCAGTTTTTTTGTGAGAGAGGAAGTTGGTAATAATCTGAAATATATTTTTGTTGCGTCTGTCTATGAATTAAATCCAATTTAACGCCGTTAACTCTTTCCGTCTATGTTTTCTACGCACTCACCCAAGTCACGGATTGGTTATAGGGTGAGTGTAGGCCTTGTTTGGGAAGACTAAATAAGTGCACTTTTTGTCTTTTTGGACAAAAAAATTGAGGTTGAAAATATGGATGTTTGGGTTAATTTTTTGACTTTTTATGGAAAAATGTGTAATAAAAAATTGTGAAAATTGGTTTTTAGAGGAAAATTTGAATTAGGAGTTGTGCAGCCGTAATTGTTGACTTTTGATGAATAGTGTTAACTTTTTAACTTTTTGAGTAACTTTTTAGCTTTTTGGATTATTTCAAAGTACCCAAACTTGGCCTAAATTGGTTTAGATGGGATAAAATTAGAATTAATCCGTTATCTAAAGTTTTTTAAAAATTAAAATTAATTTAATCGGTTTAGGACCACGGATTTATATAATTAAATAATAAAAAAATCTAAAAATTTTTAATTTTATAAAAATATAAACATAGTATCATATTAGTTCCACAATAGTAACATATCTTTCCATAATAGTGATATATTGTTTTAGAATTTAAACAATTATAAGAAAACTAGTTCTACCATAAAATTTAGACCATTAAAAATTAAAATTAAAAACCAACAAATAAAAATCATAAAAAAAGATACCATACTGGAAAGTGTATAATATAAATATAGGCTATTTGTATACGGTCCGGATCGATTCCAATCCAAAACCGTGGGGTTCAATCCGGAACAGATTCGTGGATTATGAATTTTTTATTTTTCAATGCAGAACTGAACCACGGATTCAAAAAATCAATCTAAACCTACAAGATTTGACTAGACTGGATCAGATTACGAATTTTACGAATTGTTTGCTCAGCCCTAATTGTTTATGATTTAGGAGTTGTTTGGAAATAGACTATTTTAATAATTTTTATTTTTTATAACAAAACATGTAATGTGATAAAGAAGTTGTGATTTAAATGCGTATGTTTAGTTTTAATTTTTTAAATTCAATTTTTTAAAAATTGAATTTTTTATTTTTTGAATTTTTTTTTTTGTTTTTAGTTAATATTTTCAAAATTTTAAACAATTTTTAAATTTTTTTATATTTACTTTACTTAGATATATATCTAAATAGTAAAATATTTATGAAAAAATATTGTTAAAAATTAATAAATAATTAAAAATTTCAGTGAATTTCTATATTTTTTGTATTTTTGGTATTTCGTGAATTTTTTAAAGATTTTTTTCACAAATATTATACTTTTTAAATATATTTATGTATGGTGTGTCTAAAAATTAAAAAAAATTTACCTAAAATAGTAAAAAAAAAATCAGTAAAAATAAAAAATATATAAATTTTTTTTTTTTTTTTTTTTTAAGAAGTGAATTCTAGAAATGAAATAAAAGAGAGGGAATGCAATCCAAATAGAATGAAAAGACAACAAAGGAAAATGGCTGAGACCCCCAGTGGGGGTACTGGGGGTCCTCTCTCATTGGTCCAAAAATTTTTTTTTTTTTTTTTTTTTTTGGGCCTGTGGCAGTGCCCCACCTGGCACTGGGGGGGGGGGGTGCTGGGGATCGCCCCCCACTGGGGTCCCCAGCATTGCCCGACAACAAATATACGTTTTTGGAAGGTACCGAAACAATCCCGTACATGCTGCATCAACTCTGGCTTGCCTTTTTTTAATTTATTATTATTATTTTTTTTCAAATGTTAATCAGGGTCTTATAAATATTATTTAATTTTTAAAGGTGTGTAAAAGTCTTTCAAAAATATATAAAAATGTCAAAAATATATTAAGTTTAATAAATATCTCAATTAGAGAGAATTTGAGAGGCTCATGAGATATACCATGAGTCTATCATAAATCTTGTTTCAATGATTTAAACCGTTCATTTTGTAAGATTTTTAATATATATTATTCATAAAAATAAAAAATAAAAATTGATCAATCTAATAATCATAATCTTTTTATCGCGTTTATCTCCAAAAAAATAGATAATTATATTTTTAAAAATAGATCATTTGTTGTTTAAAAAGAAATACGATAAAATAAATAGTTATAATTATCAAATCGACTCAATTTTTTTCATAGATAATACACGTAAGACCATACAAAACGAACAGCTTGAACCATTAAAACAGGACTCGCAATAAATCTAACAGGCCTCTCAAACCCTCTCAAATTTATATATGAACTTGAAAGAAATTCAAACTCTTTAATATATCATCCTCCGTAATAAAAAATAAAAAATCATAAATATTTAAGATTTAAAATATCAATAAACAGAGGGTCTAATGATTATGAATTTTTTTGAGTAAAATATTTGTTAGTCGAAGGAGGTGATGAGAGGTTTGGCGGTCATGCGGTTCGCGTGAAACATGCGGAACGCATGGTTGGTTAATGTTTCACGCGTGGCTGGTTAATGAGTTAGGCGAAAATTATTTGAGAACTCTAAAAAATAGAACATTAATCAGTTCTAGTGAGTTAAAAATTTAATTAAAAAAATTATTTTAGAATTTTAATTCTTAAATTTTAAAAACAGTTCTAATAAATTGATAATAAACCTCACTCACTATGAAATTTTGGTCTTAATTTATTTTATTTTTTTTATACTCACATCACTAGTGTTTTTCTAAAATATTAAAATAAATGTTCTGAATCATTATTAATTATTAAAATGTAATGAAAATCAATCTCTCAACATGCAATACTGTCAGACCCGGGCGCGTTTAAATAACATTTTATCAATCTCTGTTTTCAATGCGAATTTATTCTCTTCATTGGGATGCTTCAGAAATTTAAAGAGCACTGTTACAACTTACACCTATATTTTTGTTGTGTCTGTCTATGAATTAAATCCAATTTAACGCCGTTAACTCTTTCCGTCTATGTTTTCTACGCACTCACCCAAGTCACGGATTGGTTATAGGGTGGGTGAGTGTAGTTTGAGTGTAGTTTAAATTGGTTTGGATTGGAATAAAAGTAGAATTAATCCGGTATTTATAATTCTTGAAAAATTAAAATCAATCTAAAAGGTTTAGATCATGGAATTAATCCGAATCAATTCGAATCAATCCATTTAAACGCGAATTGGATCAGGTTAGGACCACGGATTCATATAATTAAATAATAAAAAAATTTAAAATATTTTAATTTCATAAAAATATAAATATAGCATCATATTAGTTCCACAATAGTAACATGTCTTTCCATAATAGTGATATACTGTTTTAGAATTTAAACAATCATAAGAAAATTAGTTCTACCATAAATATTTAGACCATTACAAATTAAAATTAAAAATCAACAAACAAAAGTAATAAAAGAAGATACTATACTGGAGAGTATTTGTAAGAGAAGCTAATTTGAGCCCATTAAATTAATTAGGCTCAATAGTCCAAGGTTGGTGGGCCACCTGAATTTATCGCAAATCCAAAATTGGTGGACCCAGATTTATCGCCATTAAACGGACCGAATCGCTCTAAGTCTCGAAAAGGTTCGGATACACGAACTTAGAGACTTACTCAGGCTCGGACTCGAAAGGGTTCGGATCCACGAACCTAGAGATCCGAAGCACTTGGCATCGAACGGATTCAAACGCAATCTAGAAGTCGCTCCGTTAATGAGTCCCAGAACACTTGCAGGCTTGGAGCTTTCCGGGATCTACGCACCAGAACCATGGGCGTAATGGAGTTCGAACAAAGGACCCGATCCCGAGGACAGTGAGTGGAGATAAATTCACTCTTTGGTTAAACTAGCCAATACCCGGGTCGAGGTGGCACGATCTAGGGGGTCCCTGAGACTCGGCAATATTTGCAGCAGGGCGTTCTCTTGAACTACCCCTGACCCTTATGCGGCAGGATATCCTCTGGGACTACCCTTGACCCTCTGGGATGATTGGGAATCATTGGTTAGGTGTGGCTAAGAAGAAGGGTTCGCCGAGAGATTGATCTCCTCTTCGGGGTTTTCCTCATCCTCGGAGAGGTCACCTCCTCGGACAAGGTGGTCAGAGAAAATATTCCCCATGTGCCTTGCACATGGGCTCCATCCTACATCACGAGGTGCCTATACATAGCAACCACCTATAGCTTTACAAGGGATAGATTTTGGAGAGAAAATTCTTGGGAAAGAACTAATTTTCCTTCTCCATTATCAACCTTGAGAGTGAAAGTGGGAGATCCATGGAAGAGCCTTTCCATTATTCTCTCTCTAGCTACTTTGTCTTCTTCTTCACCCAATCTCTTATCTCCATCATCTCCTTTACTCTTGTGTTCTTAAGTTGAGACTATTGAAGAATCTAAGCCTCTCATCATCTTCTAGAGAATTCGAAGTTATTCTTCAAGGATCTTTGAAGATCTTCGAATTTTCCAATGACCTTCTTGAACCCCCTCATACATTTGGCGACTCCACTGGGGAGGCGGATTGGTTAATGGTCTCAACGACATCTGGAACCCACACAACTCCAACAAGGATGGCTGGAGAAGATGAAGTTCATCAACAAGGCTCTTCCAATGGTGGTGATGAAAGGACTCAAGTTCAAGACTCACCTCTCATCCTTGAAGCCATTCAAGGACTCTAACACACTCAACAAGAGATTCTCGCGACCCTTCAAAATCTCACCCACACCATGTTGGTGATGGGTTCGCATTTCGTACCACCAACAACAAATGGAGGTCAAATCGGTGCCGACAAGCATCAACAACTTCATGGTAATGTTGGGAATGGTCAAAACCGTCAAGATCCACTCCAAATTCTTTCTGAAGTTGTACAAAATAGTGTGCAAAATCAAGTGCTAGGAGGAACAAGTCATGGCCAACCTGCGGCCCATAGAGCGCAAAATTATGCACCTGGAGGATCGAGCCATGGTCCAGCGGTGGTTGGAGGAGTTTTCGGTGCGATGAATGGTGTTCCAGTGGCTGTGGAAGTTCAAGGAAGGCCTACAGAAATTCATTTACAAAATGGTGCTCCATCCATGTCTAATTTTGTTCCACCGATTGTAAATTCTACTCATGTACCGAGTGGGTCTCCTTTGGCTCCGATGCCAAGTTTGCAAGTCCAACCTAGTATAGTCGTGGCGTGCAATGAACTTTATGGGACCCAATGCAACGTCCCATCACCAAATGGCTTGTCCATAGGTGCCGATGGCCAATATCGTCATGTGTCTTTACCGATGATGAATTCTCAACACCCAAATGGCCAAGTCGCTCTAGGCTCAGTCTTCGGGTTTACAAGCCAAGTTCTGGGAATACCACCATCAAGTTCTCTCCCTCAATAATTTCTCACTCTTGCCGATGTGCAAGCCATGTTCGATCTCGAACGGGGCAACAGGACTTTAAACTCTTTGCCTGATCCAGATGTCAAGCCACCTTACCCTATCGAGATGTTGAGTTGTCCATACCCGGAGGGGTACACGGTGCCGAAGTTCATCAAATTCAATGGCAAGCAAGGAAATGCTCGAGAACATGTTGTTCGGTTCATTGAGACTTTAGGGATTCATGGTTCAAATCACGTCCTCCGGCTGAGAGAATTCTCTAAGTCCCTCACTGATCGAGCGTATAGTTGGTATGTTAATTTGGCCCCAAACTCTGTTCGAAGTTGGGAGGAAATGGTTAACAAATTCCACTCCAAATTCTTTTAAGCAGTTGAGAAGGTAACTGCACTCACCCTATGTAAGGAAAAGCAATGAGAGAGTGAAGACATTCTTGAATATGTGAAGAGGTTCCAAGACAAAGCCGTGGACTGTCATGAGGCTGTGGAGGAAAGCTACTTGGTCCAAATCTATGTTGAAGGGGCATTGAACGGGTACAAGATGCTTCTCGTTAATCACAAACTACCCACCTTCTCGGCACTAATTGAAGCATCTCGAAACATCAACGTACCTCAATCTCAGGAGATTGGGTTCGAGACTAATTATAAAACCAGCTTCAAGTCATCCCGAAGACCTTCTGTCACTGCGGCTTCTGTGTCTTCTACACAAAAGTCGCAGGGGGAGGAATTCAGAGGTCAGAAGAGGAAAAACTGTGAAGATGATACTCCTTTTCCATGTAGTGTTTGAGGAGGTGAAGGCCTTAGTTAAAGAATGGGTGGTAGACGGGGAACTGAAGTTACCTCGTATCGAAGAGCTTTTGCCGAAGAAGGATCGCGAGGGCCCTAATTATTGTGTTTTCCACTGATCATTAGGACACCCTACAGAAAAGTGTCGGACACTGAAGAAGATCTTTAGAAAGAAAGTGGAAGCAGATGAGCTAAAATTCAAAGAGCAGGGGCCCCAAGATATCTTAGAAGACATGGCTATGATGGCATATGATGGCCATAACCCGAGCAGCTGGTGAAATCTTCCCAAATGACCTTGCAACTCTAGGGGCAAATGTTAACATTCCGTAGAAGAAGTCTATCTATGACATTTACAATTTGTATTTCCTGCATTGTCCAAGAATTTTCTATCTTTCTTTCTTATGTTATGAAGAAAGTCATTTCCTCCATATTGTGTATCTCCATTAGAAGTTATTTTCTCTGTATTGTATATCTTTATTGTGTTATGTTGCTCGAAATAGTCTGTAATTTTTGTTGCCTCTCGAAGAAGAAAGAGGAATAGTAGACTCGGTTACCAACCTGAAGGGACCTTTTTTAATGCAGTAGAAGTGTACTCCCACGCGAACCTTCGAAGAGCAGCCATTGCTTCCATCAATGCAAGCTCTGGAGGTCTTTCTTGCTGAAGTAGGATGTGTGATGTGTGCTCCCACTCAGACTTCCAAAGAATAGCCCTTGCTTCCATCAATACGAGCTTCGAAGATCTTTTTTGCTGAAGTAGAGTGTGTGCTTCCACTCAGACTTTCGAAGAATAGATCTTGCTTCCGTCAGTGTGAGCTTCGAGGAATAACATTTGCTTCCATTGATTGCTGAAGAAGAGAGTGTACATCCACTCGGATTTTTACGGGACAACTTTGCCTCCGCTCGGATTTCCAGGGAACAATCTTTACTTCTGTTAGTACGGGCTTGGTAAACTCAGTTGCCTGCCAGAAAGGATCTTTCTTGCCGAAGTAGGGTGTGTGTGCTACTATTCGGACTTTTGTCGCCTTGCTTATGTTCGGACTCCCGAGGGACATCTCTTGCTCTCATTAGTGTGGGTTCAGACTTTCGAGGGACAGCCCTTGCTTCTATTCAAACTTCCGAAAAACAGCACTTACTTCTATCAGTGCAAGCTTCGAAGGTCTTTCTTGTTGAAACAGAGTGTGTGTTCCCACTCGGCTAGCTTCAAGGATCTTTCTTGTTGAAGTAGAGTGTGTGCTTCCACTCAGACTTTTGAAGAATAGACCTCGTTTCCATCAGTGCGAGCTTCGAGGATCTCTCTTGTTGAAGTAGAGTGTGTGCTCTCACTCAGACTTTTGAAGAGCAAATCTCGTTTCCATCAGTGTGAGCTTCGAGGATCTTTCTTGTTGAAGTAGAGTGTGTGCTCCCACTCAGACTTTCGAAGAACAGACTTCGCTTCCATCAATGCGAGCCTCAAGTATCTTTCTTGCTAAAGTAGAGTGTGTTCTTCCACTCAGACTTTCAAAGAGTGTCAAGGATCTTTCTTGCTAAAGTAGAGTGTGTTCTCCCACTCAGACTATCGAAGAACAGCCCTCGAGGTGGCCTATCAGAAGGGATCTTCTCGCCAAAGTAGGGTGTGTGCTACTATTCAAACTCCTAAAGGACAGCCTTGCTCCCATTCGGACTTACGAGAAATAATCTTTACTTCTGTTGGTGCAAGCCGGGTAGACTCGATTGCCTTCCAGAGGGATCTTTCTTACCGAAGTAGAGTGTTTGCTACTATTCGGACTCTTAAGGGACAACCTCGGACTTCTGAGGGACAGCCTTGTTTCCGCTCGAACTTTCGGGAGACAATCTTTACTTTTGTTGGTGCAAGCTTGGTAGACTCGGTTACCTTCCAGAGGGATCTTTCTTGCCGAAGTAGGGTGTGTGCTACTTTCGGACTCCAGAGAGACAGTCTTGCTTCCGTTCGGACTTCCGAGGAACAGCCCTTACTCTCATTAGTGTGGGTTCTGAAGGCACCGAGGTCATGGAGTTTTTTACAAGAATTCATTTGCCTGAAATAGTAAAGTCAACAAACGAGATAAACAATATCGAGTTTAGATTATGATTGTTATCAAAATAGAGGCGACATCAACAATAGTAATGAGCAACCTATGTTACAATAATTCTACTCCTCTGAGCAAGTTCATGAAAATGCAACAATCAAGGTGTTGTCTCCCCGGGCCGGTTCTTCTCAAGCTAACATAAAGCAACAATGTTCAAACAAAATTTCGGCATCAACATTTTATTTCCTCGAGTATCCACAAGATCAACACACAACAATATATGGTCTTATTCTCTATTACATCAGTTTATTCTTCCAAGCGAAATATTCACCGAATTTGGATATCGGGAATTCATTGATCAAGTATATAAAGCTCAATATCGGGTTTCACTATTCTCAGAGCCATAACAATTAATCATTTGACAACAAAATTTATATACAATATGAGGGACTTATTTCCTCGGATTTCTTTTGCAACAACATTTATTTACTCTACAAATTTCAAGACGAGCAAGTCTAACAAAATTTTCAGTAGCAACACCAATCCTTCATTTGCCACATTAATACTTTATCTATGTCAGATTTATCAACACAAGGTCAAGCTCCAAAACATGAATTTCAGGATTACAT
Organism: Camellia granthamiana; assembly: GCA_036172215.1. Classification (NCBI taxonomy): domain Eukaryota; kingdom Viridiplantae; phylum Streptophyta; class Magnoliopsida; order Ericales; family Theaceae; genus Camellia; species Camellia granthamiana. The sequence goes on along the minus strand of CM069903.1, from coordinate 146,104,850 downwards.
TACTCATGCCAATCAAGATTCAATAGAACCTTCGGCTATCTCGAGTTCAAAATTGCTATACAACAATACCCACAAATCTCAAAGCCCAAATCAAATTTCTAGTAAGGCTCGAAAATTCAGATTTCGTCAAAACAAGAGGTTTGAGAGTGGGGTTTGACAAAATACTTACAGATCTGAAGGCCACGCCTGTGAGAGAGAGTAGCCAAGAACAGTGCAAACCGAAATCGTGAGGAAGTGGCGCCGGAGTGAGCAAATGTTGAAGCTGGAAAACTGGACGGACGACGGCTCGGGTCGCGGTGTTACTGTGTCTGGAGCTGATGTAACCAGAACAAAGGCATAACGAAGGTTAGTAGAGCAGGTTGCGGCGGTACCTAGACCGAAATGAAACACCGACAACGGGTAAGGCTAACGTCGGTATAGAGCTCCTCGGTAATTATAGAAACACAACAGAGCACCGGTATATTGTTCCTGAAATAAACAAACCAGTCATTTAATGTTGAAGGTTATGGATCTTATATACTTTACAGAGAAATGAAAATGGGCCTGGATGATTTTTTGGTTGGCACTCGGCAGAAGCTTTGTTGGCCGTTGGTCATGAAAAAATGCCCTGAGCAAGAGTCTTGGTTATTTAATTATTTAGCAGAAAGTTGGTCTTCAATAGGATACAAAAACAAGAATGAGCAGTGCTAGGCAAGACCACACACGTTACGTTGAGTGGGCGAACGTACGTGGTCGGCGTCGGACAAGTCGAGACCGAAGGCGACAATGGTGTCGGAAGAAGGTGGCGACCATACACGTCGCGTTGAGTGGGCAACGTGTGTGGTCGGTGCTGGAATAGTTGAAGTCGGTGGCGAACTTGCAGCAGAGAGAAGCTAACCGTAACCAACGCTGGACAGTAGAAGCCGACAGTAGCAGTAACGTCGCAGCGGGATCGGCGTCGACACTTGCAGCAGAACAGAGCTACGGTGTGCCTGGATCTCTGAGGGACTATATCGTTAAAATGAAGGGAAGCACTGATGGCCGGTAGCATCTTGGGTCACGACATCTGTAGCAGTCGAGGCTGGGACAGGTTGGCGACGCACTCAGAGTTGCAGCAGTCGGCGCCCGGAATTGCAGTAGTCGGTAGTGAGCAAACCGCGATGCAGAGCTCCTTGAAGAAGACGAAGTCTGAATCTGTCTCTGTTAGAAAGAGTGGGCTGAGAATGGGTTTTTGGCAAAAAGTGAGTTATGATTAGGGTTTTGTCTTTTTCCCTTATATAAAAAAAGAGTGGTATCATTCTTGGCATATTCTCTCAAATATTCCAAATATATATATATATATAAATGGTGGGCCTTCAATATTCAATGGTGGGCCTTCTGTGGTTGCAGAAGCAAAAGAAAGCTTCGATTTCAGGAGAAAGAATGATAGGCCTCTGTTTATTTTATTTTTTCTTGACTCCACAGAAGAGAAAGAAGAAGGTGTTTGGCAAAAAAAGGGATAAGGACAAATGTTTTGTCCTTTGGTTGAAGCAAAAAGTTTGGTTAGTGGATCACTCATATTATTCTATATATATAAAAAGAGGCCAAACTTTTTAAGGCTTGTTTGTTTTCCCGGAAGAATTTACTTCTTTGATGGGTTTGTAATTACGTGGGCCCAAACAGTACAAGATGAGATAAAAAAAAAAAAAAAAAAAGAGTAAAAAAAAAAAAAGTTATTTATTTATTTATTTTTAATATTACTTGTCGATTTTATCTGTAAATTACGGTGAATTCTCAGCTTTATCCATAGATTCTATCAAGACCAAATATTCCCGAAGACGTAATGTGAAGCATGGCTGACAAGGTGAAGTTATGCATGTCCGAGAAAACTAAAATTTCTCATACACGCAAGCAAGGGGCAAATGTAAGAGAAGCTAATTTAAGCCCATTAAATTAATTAGGCCCAATAGTCCAAGGTTGGTGGGCCCGAATTTATCGCAAATCCAAGATTGGTGGACCCAGATTTATCGCCATCAAACGGGCCGAATCGCTCTAAGCCTCGAAAAGGTTTGGATACACGAACTTAGAGACTTACTCAGGCTCGGACTCGAAAGGGTTCGGATCCATGAACCTAGAGATCCGAAGCACTTGGCTTCGAACGGATTCAAACGCAATCTAGAAATCGCTCCGTTAATGAGTCCTAGAACACTTGCGGGCTTGGAGCTTTCCGGGATCTACGCACCAAAACCATGGGCGTAATGGAGTTCGAACAAAGGACCCGATCCCGAGGGCGGTGAGTGGAGATAAATTCACTCTTCGGTTAAACTAGCCTATACCCGGGTCGAGGTGGCACGATCTAGGGGGTCCCTGAGACTCCGTAATATTTGCAGCAGGGCGTTCTCTTGAACTACCCCTGACCCTTATGCGGCAGGACGTCCTCTGGGACTACCCCTGACCCTCTGGGATGATTGGGGATCATTGGTTAGGTGTGGCTAAGAAGAAGGGTTCGCAGAGAGGTTGATCTCCTCTTCGGAGTTTTCCTCATCGTCGGGCAAGGTGGTCAGAGAGAATATTCCCCGCGTGCCTTGCACATGGGCTCCATCTTACATCATGAGGTGCCTATAAATAGCACCCACTCATAGCTTTACAAGGGATGGATTTTAGAGAGAAAATTCTTGGGAAAGAACTAATTTCCCTTCTCCATTATCAACTTTGAGAGTGAAAGTGGGAGATCCATGGAAGAGCCTTTCCATTATTCTCTCTCTAGCTACTTTACCTTCTTTTTCACCCAATCTCTTATCTCCATCATCTCCTTTACTCTTGTGTTCTTAAGTTGAGACTACTGAAGAATCTAAGCCTCTCATCATCTTCTAGAGAATTCGAAGTTGTTCTTCAAGGATCTTCGAAGATCTTCGAATTTTCCAATGACCTTCTTGAACCCCCTTATACAGTGTATAATATAAATGTAGGCTATTTGTATACGGTTCGGATCGATTCCAATCCAGAACCGTGGGGTTCAATCCGGAACAGATTCGTGGATTATGAATTTTTAATTTTTCAATCCAGAACCGAACCACAGATTCAAAAAACCAGTCCAAACCTACAAGATTTGATTAGACTGGATCGGATTACGAATTTTACAAATTGTTTGCTCAACCCCAATTGTTTATGATTTAGGAGTTGTTTGGAAATGGACTATTTTAATAATTTTTATTTTTTATAACAAAATATGTAATGTGATAAAGAAGTTGTGAGTTAAATACGTGTGTTTAGTTTTAATTTTTTAAATTCTATTTTTTAAAAATTGGATTTTTTATTTTTTGAATTTTTTTTGTTTTTAGTTAATATTTTTAGAATTTTAAACAATTTTTAAAATTTTTTATATTTACGTTACTTAGATATATGTAAATAGTAAAATATTTATGAAAAAATATTGTTAAAAATTAATAAATAATTAAAAAATTCAGTGAATTTCTATATATTTTTTTATATTTTTGGTATTTCGTGAATTTTTTAAAGATTTTTTTCACAAATATTATACTTTTTAAATATATTTATGTATGGTGTGTCTAAAAATTAAAAAAAATTACCTAAAGTAGTAAAAAAAATTAGTAAAAATATAAAAATATAAAAAACAAAAAAATAAAATTTTTTAAGAAGTGAATTCTAGAAATGAAATAAAAGAGAGGGAATGCAATCCAAATAGAATGAAAAGACAACAAATATACCTTTTTGGAAGGTACCAAAACAACCCCTTACATGCGGCATCAACTCTGCTTGCTTTTTTTAAAATTTTTTATTATTATTATTTTGTTTCAAATGTTAATCAGGGTCTTATACATATTATTTAATGTTAAAAGGTGTGTAAAAGTCTTTTAAAAATATATAAAAATGTTAAAAATATATTAATTTTAAGAAATATGTCAATTAGAGAGAATTTGAGATACTCATGAGATATATCATGCGATATATCATGAGTCTCTCATAAGTCTTGTTTCAATGATTTAAACTGTTCATTTTGTAAGATTTTCAATATATATTATTCATAAAAATAAAAAATAAAAATTGGTCGATCTAATAATCATAATCTTTTTATCGCGTTTATCTCTGAAAAATAGACAACTATATTTTCAAAAATAGATCATTCGTTGTTTAAAAAGAAATACGATAAAATAAATAGTTATAATTATCAAATCGACTCAATTTTTTTCGTAGATAATATACCTAAGGCCATACAAAATGAACAGTTCGAACCATTAAAACAGGACTCATAATGAGTCTAACAGGCCTCTCAAACTGTCACGACCCAAACCCGCCCATATGGGTTTAGCACCGTAACCGGCCAGTAATCCGAGATTACCGAAGGCCTGCTTAACAGTAGAACAGTAATACAGAGTACAGGGGCATGGCGGAAGCCAATACAGTAAATAAAACAATGTCCAATGAGCTGTGACAGTCTGTATGCAAAAAGATTTTTCACACATATATACAATCAGTACAGAACAGTATGCATCATATATACAATCATTCGGTACAGGGACTTAATCCCTATTAAACAGTACGGTACAGTGCAAAAATATTTAGTCTATGCAGTAGTACATCGCAGATACAGAGACAGGCGGGGAGATTAAAACACCCCTAAGCCATAGCTTGAACAGTCCTGGAACCTCAAAGTGAGGCACAAAGGTTGGCTTGACAAAACTGGAGTTTACCCCGACGCTTCTAGCAACGGTCCGGTGCCTGTACACCTACATATATATATGAGCAGTGAGCCAAAGCCCAGTGAATAACATAATGCGTAAATGGGTTAAGAAAGAATGTCCTTTCAGCATTTTAAACAGTCGTTTGCCTCGGTAAATCAGTTATACAGTCGGTGGCTTATACTTCATGTCATATCAGTCATTTAGAAATCATAGTAATCGTACGTAGCACATCCGATAGCAAAATAGTACGGTGGTAGTAGCAGTGTCAGTACGATATCAGTACAGTAGTAGTAACGGTAACAGTACAGTAACAGTAACGGTAACAGTAACAGTAACAGTAACGGTAACAGTACGGTAATAGTAACGGTAACAGTAACAGTAACAATAACGGTAACAGTAACAGTAACAGTAACGGTACAGTTCTTATGGACTCAAGAGGTGTCTCGCACAGATTCTAGAGGTGGCTCACACTGTAGCACTTAGGTCCGTGTAGCACTTTGCTCCAGATTTCACAGATTGGCTTAAAGCCCGGTATGGACTCAAGAGGTGTCTCGCACAGATTCTAGAGGTGGCTCACACTGTAGCATTAGGTCCGTGCAGCATTTTGCTCCAGAGATATCTGTGACAGTAGCAGTACAGTAAACAGTAGGTCTTAAAAGACCGAACAGTCAGTTGATGGCCATCAGTCAGTAAACAGTAGTGGTTCCACGAGGGAACTGACAGAGATCTCTGTAACAGTAACAGTAAACAGTAGGTGCTAAGGATGCCACAGTACAGTTCAGAATATAGGACATACATTCATTCAGTAACTAGTAAACAGTTCAGAAAACAGTACAGTTCAGTTGTTCAGAAGATAATCATTTTGAACATATCTTTACACAATTGTTACTCACAGAGTTCTGGGCTACAGTAAGCTAGAGCGTCTCCTTGGAATGCCAACCCTATACAGTTAACAGATTGAACACACACTAAGTTACGCAGTTGAAAGAGATAATAACTTAACCCCTAGATTTGCCTTGGTGTGTTCTACATCTATATCCTCATGAAGATGTCTTAGACTAGGCCTAAGAATGCCTAGAATGGGATGAGGATGCAAAGATGCAAACAGAAAACATTTTCAGAATTTTCAGAAAAACAGAGCCCCGCTCGAGCGTCACTTTTCCCGCTCGAGCGGACATGCAGCAAAGGTCCCCGCTCGAGCGTCAACTCCCCCGCTCGAGCGTGTGACACAAGCCTCTGCTCGAGCGTACAATACCCCGCTCGAGCGGACTGTAAAACAGTGAGAGATGCTGGGAGCTCGATTTCCCCGCTCAAGCGGCACTTCCCCCGCTCGAGCGGACGACGAAAATTTGGAAAATCCAGATTCGAACTCCAAGTTCAAAACCAAGTTTCAAAGCATCAAAATCGATCCTCTTGGGCTGAATTTCTGGAAAACTCTTGTAAACTCATAATATTGCATGATTCCAAGCTCAATTTATAAAATCAAAGCCCAAGGGTAGTTCAATTAACCTCCTTTTCAAAACAATTTTCATAAACATGATGAACATGCAATATCCATGAATTCAATCAATTCAAAGCCTCAAATGTTAGCTCAACTGAGCTCCTTTCTTCAAGAACAAGATGAAATCATGGTCTTTAACATGAATATGAGCATGCATGTGACATTTGCCATGAAAACAACTTCAAACTTATCAATACAAGCATGCATGCATGGAATGAGCTTCAACTCAACACTATTGAACCAATTCATGCCTTAGATTACTAAAGACCCATGAATCATGCAAGAATAAACTCAAATGCACAATAAAGAAGGTCAATGATCTACCTTAGGTCTTCAATCACAAGACTAGAAGCTCAATTAGACAATTATCCTTCAATTTCTTCAATTCTCCAAGCAAAACTCAAGAAGGAACTCAATTCTCTCACTTCCTCTCTCTCTAGGTCGGTTGGGAGTAAGAAATGGCTGAGCAAAATGTTTTGTTTGGATGAAAAAGGCTCAAGAATGTTTTATATGAAAAGGGCCACTAGGTGGCAAAACGGTAAATAAGGCCAACTCTTTGATTTAGCTTATTTTATCTAATTTAATCATACCAAATCGATTTTCAATTAAATATACCATAAAGTCACATAAATTATGATGATTACAGAACATCAATAAATTTTCGATTTCGCCGCCGATAAGGCCTTCAATTTGCAGTTTAATGCATAAGACAAGAACAGATAATTTGGCAGTCAAACAGATAGATTATGCATTTAAACGGTTACAGTCAATCAGTTAGTCTCGAATCTCAGTCAGTCAGTTCAGTATTTTAATCAATTCAATTATCAATCATAATCGGTCTCGGTTTAGCAGTAATCAGTAAGTAATCAGTAAACAGTGACGAGGGTTGTTACACAAACCTTCTCAAGTTTATATATGAACTTGAGAGAAATTCAAACTCTTTAATATATCATCCTCTATAATAAAAAATAGAAAATCATAAATATTTAAGATTTAAAATATCAAAAAACAGAGGGTCTAATCAAAAGTGAGATGTAACTCACCCAGATTTCTAAAGATTTGATGGGGTGTAATAAATTGTAGTTTAACACTTGGTTAAGGCGATTTTCCGAAGACACCTCTAACGATCACTGCAGGTGAAAATCAGGTTCTCTTTTTCTCACATTTTTTTTTTTTTCTGGATCTCATCTTCTAAGGGGGAGGCGAAGTCATTGTGGGATGTTTTGTGTATCAGTTGTGCTTTGAGCTATATTCGGCTCTTTTTCCGACGTTGACCCGATCTTTCCCTCCCATATCCTTCGATCTAGAACCTTGGGGTGTAGATTTGGGCTTCACCTAACATATTTCTTTTTTCTTTTAGTGAAAATTTTCTTATGATCCATTTACATCCAGTTTTTGGCTTGCACTAATAGGGAGATTTTGGGTTTGTATTTCAGGTTAAGTGCTTGTGATTTTTGTACCTCTGTTTACCTTTGCTTTGGTACGAGTGATCTTTGATCTGTGTTGTTGGTCTTCGGGGTCTTCTTTCGGTGGTTGTGTGTGGGATCTACCCCCTATTTGGTTTAGGCTTGTGTTCTTGTAGGTGTTGTGTGTTGTGGGCAGATTGATTCAATGTTAAAAAAGAGCTTCATTCTCAACTTTGGATCGGCCACTAAACGGCTATCAAAAGTCAAAAAATGTAATGGTATTGAATTGGATAGCAACCTCAATCACAATAATAGGAAATGTTCGTCACCACAAGATATGTTTTCTGTTAGGGAAAATCGATGTGATTCCCCACAAGTAAATCAATCAATGGGAATAAAAACTAATGCGGAAAAATTAAATCAGAAGCAACACAAGAATTTTTACGTGGTTCCCTCAATGTGAGGTACGTCCACGGGATCGAAATCCGATTCCACTATCAACCAAATAAGTTCCAAACGATTACAAACGAGACACTAATGGTCTCACAAAACCACCCTTAGGTGAATTCCAAATAATCACAAATAAACAAGAGGAAAGACCTCACCAAATAGATGAACCAAAATCTTCAGAACCAGAGTTATAGAAGATCCAAAATAACGAACCAACACTAACCGAAGATGCCCTAAACCAAGCTTCAAAAACCCGAAATTGAATGAATATATAAATCTTCAGCACTGTCACCGAAGTGATGAAATAGTATGGCCGCCGCACCTTTTTGTGTGTTAAAAAAAAATAATATATATATTAGATATATATATATATATATTATTAAATCTTGAGTTTTGTAATAAAACCCTAATTGTATCCAAACTGAATTGGGCCTCCACAAATATAATATATAAAAATATATTATACCTAAACCAAGCCAAATTAAAACTCTTTTTCCAAAACCAATTGGGTCCCACACTCCAATAAGGAGGTATACCCAACAATTCTCCCCCTACTGACTTAGGTGGAGACATCAACCATACCCACCAAAGTTCGACACTTTAAATGTTTGTCCCTCGACAAAGTCTTTGTCAACATATCCGAAATATTATCATCTGTGTGAACCTTTTCGAGTTGTAACAATTTTGAATCTAGCACATCACGAATCCAATGGTATCTCACATCAATGTGTTTCGATCTCGAATGAAAAGTAGAATTTTTACTCAAGTGAATAGCACTTTGACTATCACAATAAAGCACATACTTTTCTTACTTTAAACCCAACTCTTGCAAAAATTTCTTTAACCATAACTCTTCTTTGCAAGCTTTCGTAATGGCAATAAATTCAGCTTTGGTAGTTGAGAAAGCAACACATTTTTGTAATTTAGACTGCCATGCCACAGCTTCCCCTGCAAAAGTCATCAAATTCCCCAAAGTAGATTTCCTAGAATCAACATCACCGGCCATGTCAGAATCCGTGAACCCATCAAGTATTGGCTTATCATCTCCAAAACACAAACACACCTTCGAAGTCCCTCGAAGATACCTTAGAATCCATTTTACCACTGCCCAATGTTCTTTACCCGGATTAGAGAGAAACCGACTCACCACACCAACGGCGTGAGCAATATCTGGCCTTGTACAAACCATGGCGTATATCAAAGAACCAACTGCTGAAGCATAAGGAACTTTCAACATCTCTTCTTTGTCTTTCTCACTTGTAGGACATTGATTCGAACTAAGCTTGAAGTGACCCGCAAGTGGACAACCAACCGGCTTTGCTTTATTCATGTTGAACCTTTCAAGAACTTTCTCAATGTAGCTTTCTTGAGACAACCAAATCAGCTCCTCTTTGCGATCACGAACAATTTTCATACCAAGAATTTGCTTTGCCGGTCCCAAATCTTTCATAGCAAAAGACTTGCTCAACTCCAATTTCAACCTGTTTATCATGGTAGAATTTTGACCCACAATTAACATGTCATCAACATAAAGCAAAAGAATAATAAATTTGCCATCCGGGAAATTTTTCACAAAGACACAATGATCCGAAGTGGTTTTAGAAAAACCATTATTCATCATGAAAGAGTCAAATTTTCTGTACCGTTGCCGTGGAGCTTGCTTGAGGCCATACAAACTTTTCTTTAATTTGCAAACAAATTTCTCTTTCCCTTTTTCCATAAAACCTTCCGGTTGCTCCATGTAAATTTCTTCTTCAAAATCACCATGAAGAAATGTGGTCTTCACATCAAGTTGCTCAACTTCAAGGTTCATACTTGTAGCCATGCCAAGTACAACCCGAATAGAAGACATCTTTACAACCGGTGAGAAAATCTCGTCAAAGTCAATACCTTTCTTTTGCCCAAAGCCTTTCACAATAAGACGTGCTTTGTACCTCAGATTCTTTCTATCATTCTTCAATTTGAAAACCCACTTATTTTTCAGAATTTTCCTCCCCTTAGGCAACTTCACTAAATCATAAGTGTGATTTTCGAGTAAGGAATTCATCTCCTCTTCCATTGCCTTTTTCTAGTCATCTTTCTTTGTATGCTCAATTGTTTCTTGGTAGCTCTCGGGCTCTCCTTGATCGGAAATCAACACAAATTCATTGGGAGGATACTTTCTTGAAGGTTGTCGGTCCCTTGTAGATTTCCTCAACTCAAGTTGTGGTGGCGGTTCTTGAGTTGGATGCTCTTCCTCAATTTCTGGCTCAACTTCATTAGGATTAGCATCATTCTCTACATCTTCAATAGGTGGCTGCACATCTCCCCCATTTTCATCATCAACTAAAGATGAAGGAGATGGATCTATGTCAATGAGATCACTAGTTTTTAGCTCCGGTTGATCACCTTTGCCAAAGTCTTCAATTGTTTGGTCTTCAAGAAACACAACATCACGGCTTCGAATAACTTTCTTGTCGACCGGATCCCACAATCTATACCCGAACTCATCACGCCCATAGCCAAGAAAAATGCATTGTCTTGACTTACTATCAAGCTTGGACCTCTCATCCTTTGGAATGTGAACAAAAGCTCGGCAACCAAACACTCTCAAGTGCTCATAAGACACATCTTTGCCAGTCCAAACTCTTTCAGGAACATCACCATTCAAAGGATAGCAAGGAGACAAATTGATCACATCAACCGCTGTACTCATTGCCTCACCACAAAAGGATCTTGGCAATTTAGCTTGTGAAAGCAAACACCTTGTTCTTTCTACAATGGTGCGGTTCATCCTCTCGGCAATGCCATTTTGTTGAGGAGTCTTCTTAACTGTCTTTTGGTGCCGAATACCTTGGCTGCGACAATACTCATCAAATGGCCCAATGTATTCACTACCATTGTCTGATCGGATGCACTTCAATTTCTGCCCTGTTTCTCTTTCAACCATGGCCTGAAAATGCTTAAATACTTCTAGAACTTGATCTTTAGTTTTTAGTAAAAAAACCCAAACTTTCCTTGAATAATCATCAATGAAAGTAACAAAATAAAGTGCACCACTATGTGTTCTAACTTTTAAAGGACCACAAACATCCGAATGAATCAACTCCAAAACCTTTTCTTTTCTAGAAGCAACATTTTTATGAAAAGAAACTCTATGTTGTTTACCCGCCAACCAATGAACACAAGTTTTAAGATGTGTACCTTTTAAACTGGGTAGAAGTTCTTTCTTGAACAAAACTTGTAGCCCCTTTTCACTCATGTGCCCAAATCGCCTGTGCCACAATTCAGTAGAAGTATCATCTTCAAGTGCATTGACAACACCTTTACAAATTTTTCCTTGCATCGAATAAAGTGTATGAGTCTTCTTGCACTTAGCCACCACCAAAGAACCCTTTGTGAGCTTCCATATTCCATCACCAAATTTGTTGTTGAAGCCTTCATCATCTAACTTCCCAGTAGAGATCAAATTGAGGCGAATGTCGGGAACATGCCTCACATCTTTAAGCAACAACTTGCAACCCAAATTTGTTTCCAAGCAAACATCACCCATGTTGATAATCTTGGACAAACCTTCATTACCCATTCGAACAGAACCATAATCTCCTGCAATGTAGGTAGTGAAGAAATCAACTCGAGAAGTCACATGAAAAGAAGCACCAGAATCAATCACCCAATTGCTCTCTTGGCCCACAAAATTGATACAATCATCTTCACAAACGACCATGAGATCATCGGTAGTAACTGTCGTTGTGTCTTCTTGCTTCTTATCCACACTTTTGTTACGCATTTTCTCCTTATTCTTGAGCTTTCGGCATTCCCGTTTCATGTGCCCTTTCTCATGGCAATAATAGCACTCAATGTCTTTCTTTGAAAAAGAACCATCCTTTGATTTGTCACGGCTTTGATCACGACCATGAGGAGTCTTACTCCTCCCCCTTGTTTTGCTTCGGCCTCTAATAACAAATGCTTCTGAATGAGAGGAACCCGCTGATTTTCTTCTAGTTTCTTCATTCAATAAGCTACTAGTGACTTGGCCCATTGTGACAACTCCATCAGGTGCCGAATTACTAACTGTCACAACCAAAGTCTCCCAACTTTCGGGTAAGGAACTAAGTAGCATCAAAGCCTGCAACTCATCATCAAAAACAATTTTCATAAAAGCAAGTTGGTTAACAATACTCTTTATTTCATTCAGATGTTCCGGAATAGGGCTGCCCTCTTTATATTTTAAATTAACCAACTTACGAAACAGAAAGGCTTTATTTGTGGCTGATTTTCTATCATAAAGACTCTCTAATTTTTTCCATAAATCATATGCTGAAGTTTCAGTAGCAACATGATGAAATACACTGTCATCAATCCATTGACGGATAACACCAACGGCTTTTCGATTAAGCCTCTTCCACTCATCATCTTTCATACTTTAGGGTTTGCCACTATCACCCTCAACAGGCCCATATAAATCTTTACAAAATAATAGGTCCTCCATTTTAGTTTTCCAAGTTACCCAATTGCTTCCATTGAAGCTAGACATACGACCCACATTCCCCTCCATTGATTTACACAAATAAAAAAACCCAAATAAACTGTAAGCTCTGATACCAGTTGTTAAGGAAAATCGATGTGATTCCCCACAAGTAAATCAATCAATGGGAATAAAAACTAATGCGGAAAAATTAAATCAGAAGCAACACAAGAATTTTTACGTGGTTCCCTCAATGAGAGGTACGTCCACGGGATCGAAATCCGATTCCACTATCAGCCAAATAAGTTCCAAACGATTACAAACAAGACACTAATGGTCTCACAAAACCACCCTTAGGTGAATTCCAAATAATCACAAATAAACAACAGGAAAGACCTCACCAAATAGATGAACCAAAATCTTCAGAACCAGAGTTGTAGAAGACCCAAAATAACGAACCAACACTAACCGAAGATGCCCTAAACCAAGTTTCAAAAAACCGAAATTGAATGAATATATAAATCTTCGGCACTGTCACCGAAATGATGAAATAGTATGGCTGCCGCACCTTTTTGTGTGTTAAACAAAAATAATATATATTAGATATATATATTATTAAATCTTGAGTTTTGTAATAAAACCCTAATTGTATCCAAACTGAATTGGGCCTCCACAAATATAATATATAAAAATATATTATACCTAAACCAAGCCAAATTAAAACTCTTTTTCCAAAACCAATTGGGTCCCACACTCCAATAAGGAGGTATGCCCAACATTTTCCTATATAGGACCCCTTGAAATAACTTTTGTCACAATCCAAACCCGCCCCTATAGATTTAGCATCGTAACCGGCCAGCAATCCTGAGATTACCGAAGGCCTCTGAACATATTAAACAAAATTAAGGGGCTAGCGGAAGCAAATACATAAATATAATTGTCCAATGAGCTATGCTGACTTATATGAGACAGAAAACTTTAAATATTTACATACGTATATCATTACATCATCATTACGCCAACCAAATGTAGTTACAACAAAAAAGGGCTTAGCCCTATACACAAGATAAACAAAAGAGATTAAAAGCTTAAAACTTAGTCACAAAATATCTTGATCACATTGACTTTTAAGAACCTACACATGAGGCACGGTGGTCGGCTTAACAAAACAGAAGTCAGACAGAAGCCCTCAAGCCTGGTCCTGCACACACTCACCTACATATATATATATATACAAACAGTAAGCTAAAACCCAATGAATAATATTAATGTAAAGAGACTAGTGAACAAATTTCGAACATATCATATCAGAACAGCCTCGGGTCCAATAGTAGCAGAACGGCCTCAGGCCCAATAGTAGCAGAAAGGCCTCGGCCCAATAATAATAGAACGGCCTTGGGCCCAATAATAACATAACGGCCTCGGGCCCATTAATAACAGAAACGGCCTTGGATCCAATAATAACAGAACGGTCTCGGGCCCAATAATAACACCATAAATAAGTCCCATCTCATATCTATATTCTATATTCCATTTCTTGTAACTCGTTCATTCGAATAACATAATTTCAGAAAATCACGCATTAACGTATCAAAATAAATATAAGTGTTTTATACTACTATTACTCACAGTGATTCGATCGTGTAGTAGTCCCTTCTGGTGAGTGACCTACACATCCCACACAAAAACTGATAAGTAATGCATCCATTTTCTTAGTTTCTTGCCTTTTATCTTTATTTCTTATTGTTCACTTCCCATTCTTTTTTAGGTGTTTCAAAGGCATAAAATATACAGATTAAAAAGGTTCAGAAGGTCAAAAGGGGTATCAAAAGACAGCAGAAATTTTCCCCAATTCCCATACGTGCGGCCCGCATGTGCTTTTATTTCAAAAAGCCAACTTCTGCCTCCCTTGTTTTCCGCACGTACAATTGTGAGCCCCACACGTGTGGCTGTGCTTCCTGTATGTGTGGCTGTGCTTCCTGTACATGCGGTTATGGCTCTGTTTTGGGATTCTTCAAATATTTCAAAAGGAGTACAAAAGTTTCTTAGTAAGTTTTGGGCAAATGAGTGTATAATTTCAAACTGTAATATTCTAATGTAACACTCAAACGTAACACTAAAAAAAAACTGTTTATTATACTTTTTCCAAATGTAACACTTAAAAAAAAATAAAATAATGTAACACTCCAATGTACCACATAAAATAACTTCTTAGTATATTTTTAAGATGTGAGATTCTTCAAACCATTCCAAAAAGAGCAAAAGAATCTCTTAACAACTTTGGGTAAAAGTATAATTTGAAACTGTGAGTGTTACGTTTAAGAAAAGTACATTAAGGAGTTTTTTAGTACTTTTGTATGTGTTACATTAGAGTGTTATGTTTGGGATTACTTTGATTAGAGTTTTACGATTGGGAAAAATATATTAAGGAACTTTTTTATTTGTTACATTAGAGTGTTACATTTAGAAAAAAGTACATTAAGAATTATTTTGGAGTGTTACGTTGCTACGTTTGGAAAAAGTATAGTAAATTGTTTTTTAGTGTTACATTGGACTGTTATGTTATTAAAGTGTTACATTAGAGTATTATGTTCTTATTCGTAATGTGCGATTTGTTTTAGAATGAGGGAAAATCCAAAATCTCTATAGTATAGATTGTCCAAATGTGTAATTTCATATTTAGAAAAATCTACTTTTATCCCTAAAAAAATTAAACTCAAACATGTAAATGACTACCATTTTGTGCAATTTTCATTTTAATGAGACCTTTGGATTCATAAGAAAAAATGAAAGACTAAACAATTCAGAAGATCACATTTTAGGATTTATTAGTACTTCAACCTTAAAATTAAGGTTAAATTATAAATACACCCCTTGAAGTTTGCTTAAAATATGAATTACCTCATGTGGTTTGAAAAATTATAAATACCCTATTGTCATAATTTTTTATTTAACAAAATTAACAAAAGAAATAAAAATTCTAATTGCTCTCTTGTATAATGATAAAATTACCTAAATTATTAATTGAAATAAATTTCTTACATTGTTAAAAATTGTTAATTGATTTTATGATTTTTTTAATAAAAGTGTCCATTTGTTATGAAATTAGAAATTTCAAGAGGCGAGATGTAATTTCCAGAATCACATAGGGTAAAATCGTATTTTAAACAAACTCAGGGGGTGTATTTAATAGTTAAATTGTGTAAAAGGAGCTAATCTGAGCCAATTAAATTAATTAGGCCCTAATAGTCCAAGGTTGGTGGGCCCGAATTTATCGCAAGTCCAAGATTGGTGGGTCCGGATTTATCGCCATCAAACGGGCTGAATCGCTTTAAGCCTCAAAAGGGTTCGGATCCATGAACTTAGAGACTTACTCGGGCTCGGACTTGAAAGGGTATTGAGCAAGCTTAGAGATCCGAGGCACTCGAACTCGAAAGGGTTCGGATTCACGAACCTAGAGGTCCGAAGCACTTGGCTTCGAACGGATTCATATGCAATCTAGAAGCCGCTCCATTAATGAGTCCCAGAACACTTGCGGACTCGGAGCTTTCCGGGATCTACATACCAGAACCATGGGCGTAATGGAGTCCGAACAAAGGACCCGATCCCGAGGACGGTGAGTGGAGATAAAATTCACTCTTCAGTTAAACTAGCCTATACCCGGGTCGAGGTGGCACGATCTAGGAAGTCCTTGAGACTCGGCAATATTTGTGGCAGGGCGTTCTCTTGAACTATCCCTGACCCTTATGCGGCAGGACATCCTCTGGGACTACCCTTGACCCTTTGGGATGATTGGGGATCATTGGTTAGGTGTGGCTAAGAAAAAGGGTTCGCCGAGAGGTTGATCTCCTCCTCAGGGTTTTCTTCATCCTCAGAGAGGTCACCTCCTCGGACAAGGTGGTTAGAGAGACTATTCCCCATGTGCCTTGCACATGGGTTCCATCCTACATCACAAGGTGCCTATAAATAGCACCCACCCATAGGTTTATAAGGGATGGATTTTGGAGAGAAAACTCTTGGGAAAAAACTAATTTCCCTTTTCCATAATCAACCTTGAGAGTAAAAGTGGGAGATCCATGGGAGAGCCTTGCCATTATTCTCTCTCTAACTACTTTGCCTTCTTCTTCACCCAATCTCTTATCTCCATCATCTCCTTTACTCTTGTGTTCTTAAGTTGAGACTATTGAAGAATCTAAGCCTCTTATCATCTTCTAGAGAATTCAAAGTTGTTCTTCAAAGATCTTTGAATTTTTCAAAGACGTTCTTGAACCCTCTCATAAATTTGGCGACTCCACTGGGGAGGTAGATTGGTTAATGGTCTCAACGAGATCTGGAACCCACACAACTCCGACAAAAATGGCAGATAATGAGGCTCATCAACAAGGCTCTTCCAATGGTGGTGATGAAAGGACTCAAGTTCAAGACTCACTTCTCATCCTTGAAGCCATTCAAGGACTCCAACACACTCAACAAGAGATTCTCACCAACCTTCAAAATCTCGCCCACACCATGTTGGTGATGGTTTCGCATTTCACACCACCGGCAACAAATGGAGGTCAAGTCAACGCCGGCAAGCATCAACAACTTCATGGTAATGTTGGGAATGGTAAAAAACATCAAGATCCACTCCAAATTCTCTCTGAAGTTGTACAAAATGGTGTGCAAAATCAAGTGCTAGGAGGAACAAGTCATGGCCAACCTGCGGCCCATGGAGCATAAAATTATGCACCTGGAGGATCGAGTCATGGTCCAGTAGTGGTTGGAGGAGTTTTCGGTGCGATGAATGGTGTTCCAGCGGCTGTGGAAGTTCAAGAAAGGCCTACAGAAATTCCTTTACAAAATGGTGCTCCATCCATGCCTAATTTTGTTCCACCGATTGTAAATTCTACTCATGTACCGAGTGGGTCTCCTTTGGCTCCGATGCCAAGTTTGCAAGTCCAACCCAGTATAGTCGTGGCATGCAATGAACTTTATGGGACCCAATGCAACGTCCCATCACCAAATGGCGTGTCCATAGGTGCCGATGGCCAATATCCTCATGTGTCTTCACCGATGGTGAATTCTCAACACCCAGATGGCCAAGTTGCTCCAAGCTCAGTCTTCGGGTCTACAAGTCAGGTTCCGGGAATACCACCATCAAGTTCTCTCCCTCAACAATTTCTCACTCTCGCCGATGTGCAAGCCTTGTTCGATCTCAAACGGGGAAAAAAGACTTTACCCTCTTTGCCTGATCCGGATGTCAAGCCGCCATACCCTATCGAGATGTTAAGTTATCCATACCCGGAGGGGTACACAGTGCTGAAGTTCATCAAATTCGATGGCAAACAAGGAAATGCTCGAGAACATGTTATGCGGTTCATCGAGACTCTGGGTATTCATGGTTCAAACCACGTCCTCCGGCTGAGAGAATTCTCCAAGTCCCTCACCGACCGAGCATATAGTTGGTACGTTAACTTGACCCCAAACTCTGTTCGGAGTTGGGAGGAGATGATCAACAAATTCCACACCAAATTCTTTCAAGCAGCAGAGAAGGTAACCGCACTTACCCTATGTAAGGAAAAGCAGCAGGAAGGTGAAGACATTCTCGAATATGTGAAGAGGTTTCAAGACAAAGCCGTAGACTGTCATGAGGCTGTGGAGGAAAGCTACTTGGTCCAAATCTGTGTTGAAGGGGCATTGAATGGATACAAGATACTTCTAGTTAATCATAAGTTACCCACCTTCTCGGCACTAATTGAAGCATCTCGGAACATCAACATACCTCAATCTCAGGAGATCGGGTTCGAGACTAGTTATAAAACCAACTTCAAGTCATCCCGAGGACTTTCTGTCACTACAGCTTCTGCGTCTTCTACCTGAAAGTCGCAGGGGGAGGAATTCAGAGGTCAGAAGAGGAAATACTGCGAATATGACACTCATTTTCCCTGTAGTGTTGAGGAGGTGAAGGCCTTAGTTAAAGAATAGGTGGCAGATGGGGAACTGAAGTTGCCTCGTATTGAAGAGCTTTTGCTGAAGAAGGACCGTGAGGGCCCTAATTATTGTGTTTTCCACCGATCACTAGGGCATCCTATAGAAAAGTGCCGGACACTTAAGAAGATCTTTAGAAAGAAATTCGAAGCAGATGAGCTAGAGTTCAAAGAACAAGGGCCCCAGGATATCTTAGAAGACATGGCTATGATGGTGTATGACGACCACAGCCTGAGTAGCTGGTGAAAGCTTTCCAAATGACCTTGCAGCTCTAGGGGCAAATGTCAACATCTCGTAGAAGAAGTCTATCCATGACATTTACAATTTGTATTTCCTACATTGTCTAAGAATTTTCTATCTTTCTTTCTTATGTTATGAAGAAAGTCATTTCCTCCATATTGTGTATCTCCATTAGAAGTTATTTTCTCTGTATTGTATATCTTCATTGTGTTATGTTGCTTGAAACAATTTTCAATTTTTATTGCCTCTCGAAGAAGAAAGAGGAATAGTAGACTCGGTTACCAACCTAAAGAGACCTTTCTTGATGCAGTAGAAGTATACTCCCACTCGGACCTCCAAAGAGCAGCTATTGCTTCCATCAGTGCAAGCTTTGAGGGATTTTTCTTGCCAAAGAAAAGAGTGTGCTTCCACCCGGACTTCTGAGGGATAGCCCTTGCTTCCATTTGGACTTCCAAGGAACGGACCTCACTTCCATCAGTGCGAGCTTCGAGGATTTCTCTTGTTGAAGTAGAGTGTGTGCTCCACCTCAAACTTTCGAAGATCAAATCTCGTTTCCATCAGTGCGAGCTACAAGGATCTTTCTCGTTAAAGTAGAGTGTGTGCTCCCACTTAGACTTTCGAAGAGCAAATCTCGTTTCCATCAGTGCGAGCTTCGAGGATCTTTCTTGTTGAAGTAGAGTGTGTGCTCCCACTCAGACTTTCGAAGAATAGACATCGCTTCCATCAATGCGAGCCTCAAGGATCTTTCTTGCTGAAGTAGAGTGTGTGCTCCCACTCAGACTTTCGAAGAACATACCTTGTTTCCATCAGTGCGAGCTTCGAGGATCTTTCTTGTTGAAGTAGAGTGGACTCCTACTCGAACTCCCGAAGGATAGCCTTTGCTTCCATTAGCTGCCAAAGTAGAAGTGCACATCCACTCGGACTTCCGAGGGACAGCCTTGTTTCCGCTCGGACTTCTGAGGGAGAGCTTTGTTTCCGCGCGAACTTCTGAAGGACAGCCTTGCTTCTGCTTGGACTTCTGAGAGACAATCTTTACTTCTGTTGGTGCAAGCTTGTTAGACTCAGTTGCCTTAGAGGGATCTTTCTTGCCGAAGTAGGGTGTGTGCTACTATTCGGACTCCTGAGGGACAGCCTCGAACTTCTGAGCAACAGCCTTGCTTCTGTTCGGACTTCTGAGAGACAATCTTTACTTCTGTTGGTGCAAGCTTGTTAGACTCGGTTGCCTTAGAGGGATCTTTCTTGCCGAAGTAGGGTGTGTGCTACTATTCGGACTCTTGAGGGACAGCCTCGAACTTCTGAGCAACAGCCTTGCTTCTGCTTGGACTTTTGAGAGACAATCTTTACTTCTGTTGGTGCAAGCTTGGTAGACTCGGTTACCTTCCAGAGGAATCTTTCTTGCCAAAGTAGGGTGTGTGCTACTTTCAGACTCCCGAGGGACAGTCTTGCTTCCGTTCAGACTTCCGAGGAACAGCCTTTGCTCTCATTAGTGCGGGTTCCAAGGGCCCCGAGGTCGTGGATTTCGATCAAGAATTCATTTGCCTGAAATAGCAAAGCCGACCAACGAGATAAGTAATATCGAGTTCAGATCATGATTCAAGCATTATCACTTAAGCTACAACAATTCTATTGCTCCAAACAAGTTCATGAGAATGCAACAATCAAGGTTTTGTCCCTTCGGGCCGGCTCCTCTCAAGCCGATATAAAGCTAAAATGATAAAACAAAATTTCGACATCAATAGCCTAGTGCAAGCATGAAATATTTTGTTTATATTAGATTTATCATCATGAGTTCAAGATCCAATCGGAGGGATTCAAAGAGTATCTTATCTTCTCTAAAAAAAAATCAAGTGCAAGTGTCCTCAAGACTATAATGTTCAAACAACAACATTCAACATCAGTGATTCAATTTGTACAAGATTATCAACTCTGATTTTTGCTCTATAAAGTGTGTAAATGACAAGCTCATAGGTTCAAGATTCAACATATTATCATACAAATTGCAAGAATATATCTTCCAAGTCAAGATTCACAGCTCAAGATTTCTTACAAAAATAAAATTCAGCAAGAGTGGTGGTTATCTCAAGATCAGGAGATCAAATTTCAACCAAAAAACTCATATATATTTAAGCAAAGCCCATAACACATATCAAATTCAACATCAATGTTTTTTTTCACAAGAGGTTCTGAAGTGAGTTTTCACAAAAAGCTGCCTCCAGAGTTTTAAATATATTTTTATATATATGTTTACCCACAGATTTGAGGAGGCAGATTTAAGGTAACAATGATCAAGAAAGAGATGAATGATAATGCAAACTGAAGCTGAACGATGCTAGGGAGGACCACACATGGCGTTGAGTGGGCAAACGTGTGTGGTCGGCATCGGACGAGCGAGGCCGAAACCAGCGGTGATGTCGTAGCGATGTGGTTGGCGTTGATTAATCATAGTCGGAACCAATGGTGATGGGTTTCAATGGGTATGAAAGCATGGCTGAAATTTGTGAGTTCGGAGCTCCAATAAATGTTGTTAAGCTAAGACAGAACACCAACAACGAGCTGGGTGGTGCTTGGCGAGACCACAGATGCCGCGTTGAGTGGGCGATGTGTGTGGTCGGTTCTGGACAATCAAGGCCAGAAGCAGCGATGGGTGTGGATGGCGCTGGACAGCTGAGGCCGGCAGTAAAGTTGCAGTAGAGAGGATGGTTTCTGGTTGGTCATGGTTGGCTCACGACGTGACAGTATCTGTAGCAGCATCGTCCGCTACAGCGCCGTCTATAGCAGCGTCTGCAGCCTGGGTCACAACGTCTGTAACAAGCAGTAACCGTGGCTCATCTTCGACGATGACGACGGCGGCATTTGGAGAGGTAGCAAGCTGGGTGGGCCTTGCGAGCAACCGGCGGTAGCCTTTGATTTAGCAGCTGCGGAGTTCTGATTGAAGAAGAAGAGAACTAGGTAGGCGGCGTTGCTTGAAGCTATGACGAAGATTAGTTTGCAAACGGCAGAGGCTTCTTGAAGAAGAAGAGAGTTGGGTTAGTCTCTCTATTATGTAGAGAGAGAGAGCCGAAATGGCTGTGCAACAAAGAAAAAGTGAGGGGCTATTGATTAGGGTTGCTATCCTTTTCTTTAAATAGAAAAAAAAAAAAAAGTGTGATGCATGGAATATTCTCTCAGATATTTTGAATATATATATATATATAGGAGGCCAGCTGTATTTCTAAACCCATAAAAAGTGTGAGTGTGGGCCTTATCTCTCCAATATTAAAAAAATGGGTGCTCTATTTTTTTGTTTATTTATTTATTTTCTTGGGATAAGAAAATGGATCTTTAGTTATTTTAGAAAAAAAAAAAAAAAAAAAAAAAATTGGAGTCATGCATCCTGTTAAAAGGGATTAAAAAAAAAAGGTTGACTTTCAAAAAAAAAAAAAACAATTATTTATTTATTTATTTATTTTTATAATATTACTTGTTGACTTTATCTGTAAATTACGGTGAATCCTCAGCTTTATCCTTAGATTCTATCAAGACCAAATATTCTCGAAGACGTAATGTGAAGCATGGCTGACAAGGTGAAATTATGCATGTCCGAGAAAACTAAAATTTCTCATACACGCAAGGGGCAAATGTAAGAGGAGCTAATCTGAGCCAATTAAATTAATTAGGCCTCAATAGTCCAAGGTTGGTGGGCCCGAATTTATCGCAAGTCCAAGATTGGTGGGCCCAGATTTATCGCCATCAAACGGGCTGAATCGCTCTAAGCCTCGAAAGGGTTCGGATCCACGAACTTGGAGACTTACTCGGGCCCGGACTCGAAAGGGTATTAAGCAAGCCTAGAGATCCGAGGCACTCGGACTTGAAAGGGTTCGGATTCACGAACCTAGAGGTCCGAAGCACTTGGCTTCGAACGGATTCAGATGCAATCTAGAAGCCGCTGCATTAATGAGTCCCAGAACACTTGCGGACTCGGAGTTTTCCGAGATCTACGTACCAGAACCATGGGCGTAATGGAGTCCGAACAAAGGACCTGATCCCGAAGACGGTGAGTGGAGATAAAATTCACTTTTCGGTTAAACTAGCCTATACCCGGGTCAAGGTGGCACGATCTAGGGGGTCCTTGAGACTCGACAATATTTGCGGCAGGGCGTTCTCTTGAACTATCCTTGATCCTTATGCTGTAGGACGTCCTCTGGGACTACCCCTGATCCTTTGGGAGGATTTGGGATCATTGGTTAGGTGTGGCTAAGAAAAAGGGTTCGCCGAGAGGTTAATCTCCTCCTCGGGGTTTTCCTCATCCTCAGAGAGGTCACCTCTTCGGACAAGATAGTTAGAGAGAATATTCTCCATGTGCCTTGCACATGGGCTCCATCTTACATCATGAGGCGCCTATAAATAGCACTCACCCATAGCTTTACAAGGGATGGATTTTGGAGAGAAAACTCTTGGGAAAGAACTAATTTCCCTTTTCCATAATCAACCTTGAGAGTGAAAGTGGGAGATCCATGGAAGAGCCTAGCCATTATTCTCTCTCTAGCTACTTTGCCTTCTTCTTCACCCAATCTCTTATCTCCATCATCTCATTTCTTTTGTGTTCTTAGTCGAGACTATTGAAGAATCTAAGCCTCTCATCATCTTCTAGAGAATTCGAATTTTTCTTCAAGGATTTTCGAAGATCTTCGAATTCGAATTTTCCAACGACGTTCTTGAACCCTCTCATACAAATTGAAAGGACAATTAGTAGCATAAAATTAAAAGTGATTTTAATTATTTAATTTTGTTTTATATTCATTTGGGAAAAAAAGAAGTAGAAATAGAAGTTATAGAAAATTTATTTACAAAATTAAATATAAATATGTTGTAGTTGGATTAAGAAAAAATTACATACATTAATTATGTAAAGTATTGATTTTTTTCTTTAATATTTTTTTTTGAATTATTCATAGGTATTGTATATAAGTATATAAAATTTAAATTAAATATAAATGTTTCGTAATAAAAAAATTTCATGTTAAATAAAAAAAATTCATATAAATTAATCATAAGATATTAATAAGGTAATGAATATACATACATATATATATATATATATATGTGTATATATATATTTAATATTTAATAGAAGAAAATCAATTCGTAATATATTAATTCCATAGGTCGTTTAGATTAGGTAAAATTTTTTAACATATTAAATTTTAGCACTAATTAGGTATGAGGATATATTATTGCGACATTTCTAAAAAGTAAGCGAGAACAATAGTAATGCACCATATAAGAAAGAGAAAAAAATAAGAAAAGAGAAACATGTCACGTATAAAATTTTAAAAAACTTGTGGGTAAATAGATATTGGCTTATTAGTGATCATACTCATATGAAAGGCAAATGTGCGTGTAGCACAAGTTGACAAAATAATGTATTCACCAAAAAAAAAATTGATAAAATAAAGGGTAAGTTTCACTTTACTTGGTTTGATTTATGTGCAAATTATTTCTCTGACATTAAGAAATAATCATATAATCTCTATGTAGTTTGTGAACTATAAAACATATTAACTTCTGTTAACAGAATATGTAAATCAATCTTTCTGCCCTTATCTTCTTCTCTTCACTCTTAAATTAAACCTACACATAAATATATATATATATATACACACGCATTTTTTCTTCTTCTTCCTTCCAAGCAAGCAGTCCAAATAGCACACGACTCCCCACCAAAAACAGTCACCTGTTCTCATTATTCAATAACAGTAAATGCATACACACACATACATATCTCTATAAATGTACATATATTTTTTTTGTCCCTTGTTTTTTTATTTTTCTGTTCTTTTTTTGTTGCTGGTTCTATTGTTTCTTTTTTGGTTTGATTGTTTGTTTTTTTGATTTTGTTTTGTTGTTTTGTTTTGAGGTGCTGGGGTGTGGCCCTTGCTTGTTTTTGTTTTGATGTTTTCTTGTGAAATAGTAAAATTTAGGTTTCCAAAATATATATATATATAATTCAACAAATCAATTCAAAATTCAAATACTCAATTTCTCCATTTATTCATTGTAAGCCATCTGTACGGGGATGAAATATTCGTCGCTATCTGTACTCCTCTCGTCCAAGCTCCGTTCCTATCCAATCAACCTGAGAATATAACGGCGGTGAGCTACCCGGCGATGTGTTGCCGGAAAACCCTTCCGACGGTCAAGTTAGCACACACTCAGAGAAAGAAAGAGAGAGAAATTCAATCAATGTCAAATTATATCTCACCAAATGATGTTCAATCCCTAGCATAGGGGGCGCAGCCATGCTTATATACTTTCTGCGCTCAGCTTTGCACCCATTAGTCTGTTGACACGTGGAGCTGCTCTCCTATCTGTCAGCACAAATCCAGCTAACACCACCTAACCAAACCGCCAAACAACGTTAGCGGGAACTAGGCAGCCCGACGGCATCACCTCGGCCTCATACGACCGTGCTACGTAACGAGTTCGAGGGCTCCACTCGCCGAGCTCCACCACAACCGAGCTTGGTAGTATTCCGGCAGAGCCGAGTTCAAGACAGGTCGAGTTGGTAAACAGAAGGCCTTCCCGCCGAGCTAAACGTGCGAACCATGGAACCCGGGTTGGCAGGCGACCATCTCGGCCAAGTAAGCTCGGTCCAAACACGGGGCCTGATCCTTGGCCGAGCAAAACCGACTCTGACCATGGACAAGCCCAAGTAGCTTGGTCCAAACATGGTCCTGTGCCTAGACCGAGCAAAATCGCCTCTGGACAAGCCCAAGTTAGCTCGGCCCAAACACGGTCGGGACATCACCTGCCCAGCTTCTACCACGGCCCAAACCGGCTTATGAATCTCCCTCTCAATTGCCCCTTAATTCCGTCCGCAAAAGCGTGACTGGGATTACATGATCCGACCGGGGTACATTCTCCGTTGGTCTTTCCTTCGCAAGATGTTAACCGCGCTAATCCCCATGCTTGGTTTCTAGACTTGCTCGGTCGACGCCTCAATTTGCCATCCTGTCTCTTCAGTACTGACGTCGCCGCCATTATGGACACGCGTCGATCATTTATTGGCCTCGAGCAGCCAACCCAGCCGTCTCTTCATATTCGAATTTTGGCTGTTCTTTTCTCCTATAAACATGCCACCTGCCCCTACACATTTTCTTCTTATTGTTTTTCATCCATTCCTGACGTCCAAACGCTGCAGTGCCAATCTCCCTACTCAAACACCATTCCTGCTCTCGACTGTGTTTGTGCTCGAAGATTCGACCTTTGCCTCTAAACTGGTAAGTTCTTCGAATCTCTCCGTTGTTTTTCATTTAAAACCCACATTTTAGGGCACATCAGCAATAGGTTTTAGGATGTAGCTCCCCAAAAACCACCCCTGCCCCTTCTCTCTCAACTGTTCTTCAACTTCCATGATGAACACATGAGGATCTGGGCGGATCGGGCTCCGGGTCTTCTTTTGATCCCAAAAAACACCAAAACCGAGCAAGTTGCGAGTTTGCAAAAACTCCTGTAGGAGCTGAGGTAGCAGAGTACTTGACTGCTCGACCAGGCTAATATCTGGTCTGCTTGAGCAGCCGAGCTTCTGGGTTTACCTTTGTGACCGAGATGGTCTGGCACTCCATCTGACCGAGCTAAATTCGAGCTCGTTTTGCGCAACCGCGCTCCCATTTACACTCACCCTTACTCTTACTGCAGAGTCTTAGTGGACCAGAACCAACGCTGAGGCTCTCAACAGTCGAGCAGCCATCAAACGAAAATTTGCCAAACCAACACTGCCGTGCTAAAACCAGCCAGCTTCCCATGGAGTGTTACCGCTTCTTGGTTGACATGCCGGTTGCCCTTGCCGCGTTCCGGGAAGAATATAGTGTCCCCGCAGATGTACATCTCGAGCTCGGCGACGAGGATACCACACCATGGGGTAGACTGGACGAATGCCCCTTCACCGTGCTATCCATAATCGAGGGTGGTTTACGCTTCCCAGTACAACCTCTAATATGTGAGTTCCTAAGGCGTACCAGGCTAGCGCCAGCACAGGTCTCCACCAACACATTCGGAATAATAAACGGTGTGGCCTAGCTAAACAACCGGCTTGGTTTGAATCTTGGGCTAGCCGAGATTTTGCGCCAATACACAATGGGCCGTCCAGGCGACGGGCTTAATTATTATTTAAAAATTAGACCAGGCAAAGAAAAACTCATAACTGGCACCCCGGATAAAGATATGCATGACGATGACTTTTTCTGGGTGTTTGGAAATTATGAGACGGCCGATGTGCCCGACTGGTACATCAGCAAGAACTTCGGTTCAACATGTAAGCTGTGCTCACTGCTCGGTCAACCTATTTTCCTTCATTGTTCTGTACTAATGCCCTTTTCTTCTTTCCTACTTTGCAGCTATCGAAGCCTTGTAAGCAAACTACTACAATCCGAACGAGGCTGCCATCAGAGCCGCGTTGAGGTATAGCCACCGAGACTGCCACGAACTTCTCGGTTACGTACCGAGCTATCGCTACTCGGCTCCCCGCAGAAGTAGAGTCACCGACTTTCTCCGAGCACCGTCTCCACCACCCGATCTAACACTCTCGAACATGCCCCTAATCTAGTTGACCAAAGCAGAGGAGATGGCCAAACGAAGCTGCATCAAAAATCTCATCACCGCCACATCCACCGAGTTACCGAGCGCCTCTACCTGCGCAGCTGCTACCGGTCAAACAAGTGGGCCGTGGTTGCGTTGGCATCAACTGCCGCGGCGCAGACGAGCAAAGACAGCCGCCGAGCCGGGAAAAGGCCTCGGACCGCCGATCCCACAGCCGAGCTCGTTGCGGAGTTGAGCACCGAGCAAACTGCAGTTGCATCTGAGCCAACACCACCTTGGAAGCCTCAGTTGAAGCACCGGGGTAAGGAGATCCCGGCAAACGCTTCGGTCAGAGGCGACAAGGAACACCTCCTAGCCTTCGATCTAACCACCTGCCCAACACCCCGCTTGTGAAGTCCTCGGTTAAGTCTATGACCCGGGTAAGAATTTCGCATGCTTTATTCAAATTTTTCCAAGTGTTTGCATGGTTGGCTTTCTTTATTCAAAATCTCTTCTTGCAGGCCATCCAGAAACAACATTTGGTGATGAAGCGGATTCACAGACTCCGGCAGAAGGCAACGGACGCCGCCAGCCAGGTTGAGCACCTTCAAACTGAGCTGGGACGGTCAAAAACTTCTCTGGAGATTGCAAATACTGACAACTCCAAATTGCTCGGCCAACTGGGAGTCGTTGAGAAGGAAAATGACGCTCTCCAGGCCGAACTGGATGCATTAAAGCAATCAAGGAAGGATGAAGTGGACGAGGCAAACAACGAAGGTTTCAAGGAGGCCGAGGAAAGCTACACAAAGCAAGTCGAGGCCACCAAGGACATTTTCTTTAAATCCGGCTGGAAGGCTGCTTACGAACAGCTCGGTCAAGGATCTAGAACCGATGTGTTTACCTTTCCCCCTCCGCTGCCTTTCTACCGACCTATATGGTGCCATATGCAAACGATGTCTTCAATGCCTTGCAAGCTGAGGCCAAGGAAGAAGGCGAGGACAACGCTGATGGCGATGCCGAGGGAGGAAACCACCCTAAAGATGTCGACTAGGCTGAGTCCGACGCCCGAGAAACCACAACTACGGTCGACTTGGAGGCAGCCGCAACCGGGGACAACTTTGCTGACCTTTCCCCCTTAGTTTAGTTTTCTTTTTTTTTTTTTTTTTTGAGAATGTAGCCGGGCTGCCTGCCCCACCTTATGTACCACAGTTTATTATCAAGGAAGAATTCTGATTGTGTTAACTGTTGCCCTGCTTATACTATGTTTCATCACCTCGACAGGAACCTTGACCTAAGCAAAACATCAATTCCTTCAGCCAGGGTAAAGCACCTCGGTTAGATCTTTTGAGTTGAGTAAAGCACCAACTCCTTTAGCCGGGACAAAGCATCTCGGCTTAAGCCATGAGTAAATCATCAACTCAACTAACCAAGGTGAAACATCTCGGCTGAAACCCGAAAGTTGAGTAAATCAACAACAAATTTAGCCGGAATAAATCATCGCGACTAATACTATAAAGTTGAGCAAATCATCAACTCCGTCAGTCGAAGTAAATCATCTCGGCTCAAACTGCAGAGTTGAGCAAATCATCAACTCCATCAGCGGAAGTAAATCATCTCGGCTGATACTGTGGAGTTGAGCAAATCATCAACTCCGTCAGCCGAAGTAAATCATCTCGGCTCAAACTGCAGAGTTGAGCAAATCATTAACTCCTTCAGCGGAAGTAAATCATCTCGGCTGAAATTACAGAGTTGAGTAATTCAGCGACTCTTCTAGCTGGGATAAATCATCTCGGCTGATGCTGTGGAGTTGAGCAAATCATCAACTCCGTCAGCTGAAGTAAATCATCTCGACTCAAACTGCAAAGTTGAGCAAATCATCAACTCCTTCAGCCAAAGTAAATCATCTCGGTTGAAACTGCAGAGTTGAGTAATTCAGCGACTCTTCTAGCCGGGGTAAATCATCTCGGCTGGATCCTGAAAGTTGAGTAAATCATCAACAAATTTAGCCGGGGTAAATCATCTCAGCTAATACTGTGGAGTTGAGCAAATCATCAACTCCTTCAGCCGAAGTAAATCATCTCGGCTGAAGCTTTAGAGTTGAACAAATCATCAACTCATTCAGCCGAAGTAAATCATCTCGGCTGAAACTGCAGAGTTGAGCAAATTATCAACTCCTTTAGTCGGAGTAAAACATCTTGGCTAAAACACAAGAGTAGGCCCCGAAAACAACACACTGCTTCCGCCAAAAGAATTCACTTCTATTATATTGACAAAAAGTGTGTTACATTCGAAAGTGTAGGGAAAACAAATCCTTCCTCAAAAAAAAAAAAAAATACATAAAAACGAGAAATACTAAAAATAGTACAGTTTGAGGTTAGCCGCATTCCATGGCCGGGGTATGCCTTTGCCATCCAAATCTTCTAAATGGTATGGCCCCTTGCCCACTAGACCGGTTACCTTGTAGGGCCCTTTCTAGTTTGCCCCTAGCTTGCCTTTGCCCGGCACTAGTGTGTTGCCCATGACCTTTGTAATACCGATGTTCCGTAATATATTAATTGGTCCTTAACATGAATGTGATTATGTGTTTTGTTATGATTTTGTGTACCATTATGTGGTTTTGAATTTCTATGTGTTCACCGTAGGAATATCTGTTTGATTATTTGCTTCGGAAATTAAATTGAGGGCCTTATCGGCCATAGAACCCGAAATTGATTGCGCCATTGTGACTGGCATAATTTTTAGAGCCTACGGTGAAATTTTATTGAAAATTGATTCGGGTTAGATTAAATCGATTAAATTGATGAATTAGAGCCCAACTACTTTATTATTATAATATTGGCCTTAGTGGGTTTTGTTGTCAAGGCTTTAGACACTCAATCTCTTTCTCCCTAGCCTCATTTTGACTGAGAATAAACTCAAGGAAGAGAAGAGAGGGTCGGTTGGAAGAAGAGAGGATAAGAGATTGAGGGTTTGGCTTAAAGCTTGGAAATTTTGGAGGTTAAGCTCAAGAATTGCCATAGATTGTGAAGATTAAACTCCTTGGTGAGTAATTCATGCATTTTTAGTTATTGTCTTGTGAATTCAAGTTTAATAGATGGCCAAGAGCATGAATTAGTTTGAATGTGGGGGGATTGAGTTGTATATGTTGGGTTTCAAGCTAATAGAAGCATGCATGTAAAGAATTGTTATAGATTTCCATGTTTGAGCTTAATTTGTGTAATCTATGTTGAAGTTTGAATGAAATCCATGTGGATGACCACTTCTTCACCAAATAAGTTGTGAATAATGTGTATTTCTTACATGCAAGAGTAGATCATGAAAGAGCAAGCTTTGCATGTTGAAATTTAATATGTTAGTGATGAATTTGGATTAATTTGAGGCATGCATGTAAATGATGTAAGAAATCGAGCTTCCTAATGTTGTAATTTTGTATTGGTAGCATGTTAGCATGAGTAAATGTGAATTTTGAGCCATAACATGTATGTTTGGTTGGTTGAAATTCGAATTGGAGCTCAAGAACTCAATTTGGAAAACCCAGATTTTTTATGTCCGCTCGAGTGGAGGAAGAGCCGCTCGAACAGGAAAATCGTGCTCCCAGCACTTTTGCAGAGTTGGATGTCCGCTTGAGCGGGATATCTCACGATCGAGCGGAGAGTTTTTGTAGACAGGCCTTCCGCTCGAGCGCTCTATTCCACGCTCGAGCTCATTTTTCATGCAACCAGTACTTTTGCAGGCTTAAGGGTCCGCTCGAGCGGGGAAGTCCACGCTCGAGTGGGGACCCTGTTTTCTGAAAATTTGTTCTTGCATTCTGTGTTCTGTTTTCCGTTCTCTTTCACTTGTAAGCACTCTTAGGCATATGTTAAGCATCGTAAATGAGTTAATGAGATGGGAATAAAGCCTAATGAGGAACATGTGAATTAAAGAACGGATTAAACTGTTGGTGACCCTTTTGTGTTTATGAAATGTATAGGGTCAAGCTCTGGGGCAAATCCACAAGCCGATCACTGTGAGTAATATCGATATTTGAATGCTTGTGAATGTCCAATTGTTTATTCCCTTATAAACTTTATGAGTTGCTAACTGGGATTGTGGACAAAAGTCTGACATGAATAAATGAATGGACCGAAGGTCGTTTTGATAAACACAAATGGACCAAAGGTCGTTTGATAAACATAAATGGACCAAAGGTCGTTTTGATAGAATTGAATGGACCGAAGGTCGTTTTGATAGAAATGAACGGACCGAAGGTCGTTTTGATATGTATGAATGGACCAAAGGTCGTTTTGACATATATGAATGGACCAAAGGTCGTTTTGACATATATGAATGGACCAAAGGTCGTTTTGACATATATGAATGGACCAAAGGTCGTTTTGACTTATATGGATGGACCGAAGGTCGTTTTGACATGAATGAGTGGGCCGAAGGCCGTTTTGACGTAAATGATCGGGCCGAAGGCTGTTTTGATATAAATGAGTGGGCCAAAGGCCGTTTTGACATAAATGAGTGGGCCGAAGGCCGTTTTGACATGAATGGAAACTTGAATGGGCCAAAGGCTAGAATGTTAAAACTGCAAGTCACTTGATTTGAAATTCGTATAGTTATACATCTGTTAAATAAAAATATGGATTGGGCCCAAGGAGCTTCCTCGGTGGAATGCCTCGGGGTAGTCTGATATGCCCAAAGGACACTTGGGAGTTCCTCGGCCCATTTTCCTTTGGCTTTCTCAAGTCTTTTCTTCAACCCATCAAGAATGGTCTTGTTTGATGCTTTGGCTTGGCCGTTGGACTGCGGGTAAGCTGGAATGGAGTTGTAGAATTCAATCTTCAATGCCTCACAAAATCCTCTGAATAAGTGCCCGTCAAACTGGGTGCCATTATCAGAAATCAGAATCTTGGGGACGCCAAACCGCGTTACTACATTCTGCCAGACAAACCATTTGACGCCTTTCTCCTTGATAGTCGCTTGGGGCTCAGCTTCAACCCATTTGGTGAAGTAATCCGTACCTACAATGAAGAACTTTCGGTTGCCAGGTGCCGTTGGGAGTGGTCCCACTATGTCTAGCCCCCACATTGCAAAAGGCCAAGGGCTTGTGAGGGGAAGAAGTTCTCTAGCCGGCTGGTGAATTTGGTGGGCGAACTTCTGGCACTTCTCACATTTTCTAACATATTTCTGAGTGTCTGCTTGCATGCACGGCCACCAATATCCTTGCGAGATAGCTCGGTAGGCCAACGATCTTCCCCCAATGTGGCTTTCGCATATGCCTTCATGAATCTCGTATAGGAAAGCTTCCATGCTGTTTGGATGTACGCACTTGAGGTACGGACCAATGAATGACTTTTTGTATAAAGCGCCAGATGGAGAGAGCCAAAACCGCTCCGACTTCACCTGGACTTTATGCTCTTCCTTTTTGTCAACCGGAAGGGTCCGTTCTTTCAGGAAAAGAATAATAGGGTCCATCCAAGAAGGGCCAAGCTCGGTGCAGAGTACCTCTGTCCGCTCGGGTTCCTCAATACTAGGCCTTGGAAGAAACTCAATGAGGAGAGGATTGGGGGATGAATGGTCGACCATGGAAGCTAGGCCGGCTAACTCGTCTGCGCGGCCATTATCTTCACGACTGATTTGTTGGACCCTTATTGCTTGGAATCGCTTGATGTGTTCTTTTACCAAAGCTTGGTATTTGGCCATTCTGTCATCTTTGGCTTCGTAGACCCCAGACACTTGGTTAACAACCAGTTGGAAGTCATTGTAAACCATTAGCTCGGATGCACGCAACTGAAGCGCACTCTTAAGCCCGACCAATAGCACCTCGTACTCAGCCTCGTTATTAGACGCAGGGAATCCGAATGTGATAGAGTGTTCAATGGTCAGACCATCTGGGGAGATCAAAACAATGCCCAACCTGGTGCCGTGACGATTTAAGGCTCCATCTACAAAAAATTTTCACATTTCACCGATGAAGAGTTTCCAACAATCTGAGGGGTCCTAGGAGGCTTGAAGGTTAATGGGATCACAGTCGCTTGGCTGTTCAGTTTGAGGTTTGCTGTTGTTTGGTTCCACTTCATCCCCCCTTGGCGATGCGGCACTAGACCCAACAGGTTAGCCTGTTATGCCCAAGTTCGTCGTCGCATTGCCGAGCTGCGGTACTATTCCGACAGGAGGTTCTATAGATGGGCACGCAAGTTCCGCGTCGCCACTGTCACCCTGTTGTGCAATTTCCGTTGAGCCTTCATCTGCCTCCTCAACTACCGCGGTGAGTTTCACCGGGCATACTTGGTGAATTCCAGGCGAGAATTCAACAACCAAATCAGCCAATACTTGTGCTTTTATGGCTGTTCGGGGTTGGAACTTGACGTCGTATTGTCCCAATTTGACCGCCCACTTCAAGATTCGACCGGAGAAATCCGCCCGCTCGAACAAGGCTTTGAGGGGGAACTCGGTCAACACGACGATTGTGTGAGCATGGAAATAGTGTGCCAATTTTCTGGAGGCCATCATCAACGCCAAAGCAAGTTTTTCAAGCGGCAAGTACCTCGACTCTGCCGGTAGCAAGGTTTTGCTCACGTAAAAGATAGGGAAATGCTGGATACCCTCTGATCGGACAAGCACCGCACTAACTGCATGTTGAGAAACTGCCAGATATAGGTAGAGTTCTTCGCTAGGCTTGGGCATCACCAATAATGGAGCAGAAGACAAATACGCCTTCAGCTCGGCCAAAGCCTTGTCACATTCCTCGTCCCATGAAAACTTGGATTTCAAGGCTCGAAAGAAAGGACGGCAACGATCTGATGACCGGTTTATGAATCAGTTAAGCGCGGCTGCCATACCGGCAAGATGCTGCACGTCCTTTACCGAGTTGGGCTGCTTCAATTCTTGTATGGCTTTAATTTGTGTGGGGTCCGCCTTGATGCCTCGGTTTGTGACTAGGAAGCCTAGGAGTTTCCCGGATCCCACGCCAATCAGCTAGGTCGGATAAGTGGTCTGTCTGATGCCTACTTTCGACCACCATGTCATCGATATAAGCCTCTATCGTTCGGCCTAATAGAGGAGCGAACATTTTGGTCACCATCCTTTGGAAAGTTGCTCCGGCGTTCTTCAAACCAAAAGGCATGACTCGATAGCAGAAGAGTCCCCTTGGGGTGGTGAAAGAGGTTATCTCGCGGTCGGGAGCATGCATGATGATCTGGTGATAACCGCGATAGGCATCCAAGAAACTGAGCCTGTTATGCCCAGCTGTAAGATCCACCAGCTGGTCGATTCTAGGCAGAAGAAAGCTATCTTTAGGACAAGCTCGGTTGACCGTCTTGTAATCAACGCAAACTCGCCACTTTCCATTTTTCTTTGGTACGACTACCGTGTTTGAAACCCACCGAGGGTAGTGCACTTCCTGGATGGCCCTTGCTTCTAGCAGGTTCCTTATTTCCTCCGCGACTACCTCGGCGTGATGAAGAGCCGATCTTCTCGTTCTTTGAATGACTAGCAGCGCATCTGGGAAAACATTGAGTTGGTAGCAAATAAAGCTTGGATTAATGCCATGCATGTCATATGGCGTCTATGCGAAGACTTCGATATTGGCCATCAAGAATTCTACCATCTCGGTCTGTTCTGGGACGGTCAGGCTGGATCCTAGCAAAAAGAACTTGTTTGGACTTTCCGTGTCGATCCATACTTCTACTAGCTCTTCAACAGCCTTGTCCTCGGCCTTGGTGCCCACGTCATCAAGGACACTTTGGTCTTCTGGACCTTCAATCATTTGCACGAAGCCTTTGGCAGCTCGGCTCCCATTCATTGCCACGAAACATTGTTTCGACATGACTTGATCGCCCCAAATTTCCTCAACTTTCCCCATAACCAAGGGGAATCTCATAACCTAGTGATAGGTTGACGCTACCGCCCGCATGGCATGAAGCCATCCCCTACCGAGGATCAGATTGTACGTAGACGGCACCTTCAATACCCAGAACTCCACTTGCTTGACCACAGATCCGGCTTTGACCGGCAAAATGATCTTTCCCATAGGCCACTCCGGTTGAGAGTTGAAACCAACTAGCGACGAAGTTGCCGGCGCCAAGTCTGTATCCCAGAGTTTGAGTTGTTTGAACGCGTCATAGTACATAATCTCAACTGAGCTTCCTTGGTCAATCAAGATGTGCTTCACATCGAAGTCTCTGACGCGGAGGGTGACTACCAGGGCGTTGTTGTGCGGCGTTTGAATACGCTCTAGGTCCTTGGATGAGAAACTAATCACGTCTTTCTTCTCGGTCTTCCTCCTTTTGAGCGCGGGCTGGACTGACAAAACTTTCCTCAAATGTTCCGCCTTTTTGATCATTCCTCGGAGCTCGTATACACGCGCTGATTCCACTATGCCGTGGATCACATTGGCCACTCCTTGAGGGGGTGCCTCTAAGTCATCCGGTCCATTTGGATAAGCCAGGGTGGGATGCGCGGCCTTAACGCCCCCATCAATGTAAAGGTCTAAGTGACCGGCTGCGACTAACTCCTCCAAGTGTTGCTTCAAAGGCAAACAGTCCTCTGTCCGGTGTCCGCGCTTCCTATGGTATGTGCAACAGTACCGCGGATTAAAGCCCTTTTGCGCATCGCCTAGCTTAGCAGGAAACCAGATGTAATCCTCGTCACGGATTTCACTAAGTATGCGATAGATTGGAATCTTAAATACCATGGTGATGCCCGTCCGAGCGTTCAACCTTCTGTTGGCATCAGCTGCATTATCATAAGAATATTCTGCTCGGTCGTTTCGACAACCCCTACCCCGGTTTCGACGATTTGGTCCACGGTTAGATTCCCCGACGCGATCATTTGGACGGTTAGTCTCCTGTCCGACTGCGTATACCTTGCCAGCCGCCCTCTTGTCTGTCATTACCGGTGTTGTCTTCGCGGTAGATGCCGCTGCATCATCCTCTACTCGGATGTGCTCATTGATGCGCTCCATTAGTTGCCCCATGGATGTTGGCTGGTTCATTGTAAACGAGTCCCGCAGCCTATGTCCGACCGGGAGACCGCGCTTATATTGGGTGATTACCAGGTTGATCAAGCAATCTAGATTCTCGTTGAAGGTTTCCCAGTACCTAGAGTTGTATGCCTTGAGAGTGTCACTCGACTCCATCTTGACACTGAGAAGGTGGTCCACTTCCTTTGGCGTTTTGGTATTGGTTTTGAAACGAGTCACGAATGCTTCCACCAACTGCTGCCACCTTTTGATGCTCTCCTCCGGCAGCCTCTCAAACCATTTCAAGCCCAACTCGCCCAAACTTGACGGGAAAATAAGGCACATAAGAACGTTATTGGGCCTATGTCCGGCCATAACTTGCTGGAAGTGGCTTACATATATGTATGGATCAGTCTTTCCATCATAAAGCGTGAACTTAGGCTGGTGAAAGCCCGCTGGGAGCGCTGTGGTTTCTATCTCAAGCGTGACCCCCGTAAGACAGCCGCTGGAACATCGGCACCCTTTGAGCCTCTCGTCGGCGAGCCCGTTCCTTCAAAACAACCCGCAAGTCCTCTGAGCGAACGGAGTAGGAATATCTCGACGTTGTCACTGGACGCGAGGGATGGTAGGTACTATCTTGCACGCTAAACTTCTCTACAGGCGCGTCTGAATCTCCAACCCTATAACTTCTGGTGATAGAAAGGGAGGGCGTGTGCCGCTGACTCTGGCTGCCTGAACGGCGTGGTTGAGTGCACTCACTGTGGTCTCCCACTCCAGCAACACCCTTCACTTTGACCTGCTGTTTGAGAGCTTCCATCTCCGCCGCCATTCTTCGGATAACAGTGTCTTGGTCCCGTAACTTGTGCTCCAGATGCCTAGCGTGCGATTCTCTTGGCCGCCAGTGTCCGTCTGGGCTCCGTGAGTGACCAAAACTTCTAGCGCGCTTATCTCGCGCATCTCTTAGAAGTTCTCCTAGGGATGTCTCCAGGTTCGCCATGTTCTAAACGGCGGGGAGTCCATCTCTCCATTTGGCTGACTCCGGGGTAACTCCATCAATGGCAGACAATGGTATTTCGTCGTTGTTCGCCATAGCACGTGATCGGATGAGCTAGGAGGACAAGGTTGTGTCCGCAAATCCTTCCCAAAGATGGCACCAATTGTACGGGGAGGAAATATTCGTCGATGTCCGTACTCCTCTCGTCCAAGCTCCGTTTCTATCCAATCAACCTGAGAATATAACGGCAGTGAGCTACCCGGCGGTGTGTTGCTGGAAAACCCCTCCGACGGTCAAGTTAGCACACACTCAAAAAAAGAGAGAGAGAGAAATTCAATCAATGTCAAATTGTATCTCACCAAATGATATTCCATCCCCAGCATGGGGGGCACAGCCATGCTTATATACTTTCTGCGCTCAGCTCTGCACCCATTAGTCTGTTGACACGTGGAGCTGCTCTCCTATCTGTCAACATAAATCCAGCTAACACCACCTAACCAAACCACCAGACAACGTTAGCGGCAACTAAGCAGCCCGGCGGCATCACCTCGGCCTTATACGACCGTGCTACGTAATGAGTTCGAGGGCTCCACTCGCCGAGCTCCACCACAACCGAGCTTAGTAGCATTCCGGCAGAGCCGAGTTCAAGACAGGTCGAGCCGATAAACAGAAGGCTTTCCCGCCGAGCTAAACATGCGAACCATGGAACCCGGGTTGGCAGGCGACCATCTCGGCCAAGTAAGCTCGATCCAAACACAGGGCCTAATCCTTAGCTGAGCAAAACCGACTCTACCCATGGACAAGCCCAAGTAACTTGGTCCAAACATGGTCCTGGGCCTAGACCAAGCAAAACCGCCTCTGGACAAGCCCAAGTTAGCTCGGCCCAAAACGGTCGGACATCACCTGCCTGGCTTCTACCACGGCCCAAACCGACTTATGAATCTCCCTCTCACCATCTAATAGTTGATGGGAATCAAACTGAAAATGGGTCTGACTTAGAACCAATTCATTTCACAGTGATCATTTAACTTCATGACTATTAATGGCTCAAGCAACTCATATGAAAATTAATGGAATTGGGTTTGTAAATTGGTGGCCCTACTCAGAACCAATTCTTTTCATCAAAAAATTATTTTACATTACCCTTTGCTCATTCTCTTTTTCTATAGCGATCTCGGTTTTCTCTCCATTGGTTGTTATATCCCGGACTCGAGTTCCGAGTTTCGTACTGATATCTGTATCTTGTTTCCATCCTTTAATTTCTTGTATTTGAGTTTTGGGATGTGTTGGGCAGGTTTGTAACAGGTTGGTTGTGATTAGAAGTAAATGGTTGTTGTCCAGCCTTTAGTCTCTTCGCTCGAGCCAGGACTTTGTCACTCGAGCAAGCCTTGTGTTGTTGCTTCTTCGCTCGAGCTAGGGTTTGTACGCTCAAGCGAGCTTTGTGTGTCTTCAGGTTTTTGTTTAGACGCAGCCTTGGCTCGAGCGAGCTTTTCTTCGCTCGAGCGAGCAAGCTGTATGTTTTGGGTTTCCTCGCTCGAGTGAGCATTCTTGCGCTCGAGCGTGTTTCTGGGTTGCAGACCTGAAGCTCCGTGTTGTTCGCTCGAGCGAGGCTTTGTGCGCTCGAGCGAGGTTTCCTTGTGTCTGGTCGCTCAAACGACCACTCCTTCGCTCGAGTGAGGAGCGAGTTTATCAGTTCGCAGCAGCAGCTTCTTCTTCACTTTTTTATTTCCCTTTTGTCTCAAAACCCTAGATCGGCAGTTTCTCTCTCTCTAAACTCTCTCTCTCTAAAAATACATCTTGTTCTTGAGACCTTCTATCCTAGTCTCTTTGTAAAAAGGGTTGAGCATTGCAGGGGCTACGTTTTGATCCGTGAAAGTTTGGGTTTGGAGCACTTTCAAGTTTTGTTTTTCTTCTCCTTTGGGTTTCTCCATTTGAGGTAGGGATTTCTTTGTTCTTTTTCAATACTCCGTCTATAGATAGACATGTGGTAAATTTGTATTGCATGAAAATCATATCTATGTTGGATTTCTTTGAAAATCATGTAGGGTTGGTTGTTTGAGAACGAATTTGTTATCATTGTTGGTTATTTGGACTATTTGGAAGGTAATATAGCATGATATTGTTGAAAGAGGAGAAAACCCTAAATTATATTTTGATTTGGTAAATTAAAGAGGGAGGTTGATTGAACAATAATTGTAAATTACTATTGTTAATATGAGTTGGGTGAAGGTGTTAATGCCTAAGGGGTTAACTATGGCTTTGGGGTTGTTTTGAAATAAATGTATTGAACCGAGTTGGATTATGGCTTTATTATCCATGGAATTGGTTTTGTAAAATAAAAAGAATGGAATTGGTTTTGTGAATGGGAAAAGTGTTTTTGGGAATAAGTGGTGTAACATGTTGACTTGGAAAGTTTATGAAAGTTGACCTTGAAAATGGAAAATGAAATGTTAACTCTCTATGAGTCTCAGAAAATGAATATGGAAATTGAACTATTATGTCATGAGTGTTGAATACCCACATTTGGGGTTTTACCTTTACCTATCGTACTAGCGTTGTTGTTGAGTTTAAGATCTCATGATAGTTGAGTCTTCTAATAGGTGTACTGAATACATGCATCTAGAGGTTTTGTCCTTGGTCATCGGTGGATGATGACATTGTTGTATTGAATTGTTGTGTTTGCATTACACCGGTGTTGATTGAACATTGTATGTAATGAAGTGCTATGATACATTATATATGTATGATTGTTAGGGAGGAGATAGGTGATGTACTCCAATGTGTGGGAGGAGATATGGGATGTACTCCACACACCTATGTGTTCATATACTTTAACACATTGCTTATGTATCTTGATAGTTTATGTGTGTGCATTATACTTGTTGGTTATGCTCTGTTGTATTATGATTATTGGTGTTATACACTGCGCTTATAATCAGAGGTACCGTTACCTTCCAGTTAGCGCCTGGAGAACTGACTGCGCTTATAATCAGAGGTACCGTCACCTTCCAGCTAGTGCCTGGAGAACTGACTTAGCCGGTAGAGCAGAGTTTTATTGTTATTGTCTCAGTGTATCTGAGTATATCATGGATTGCGATGGTTATAGTTTTGGAGGGCCAAGTTGCCTCATTTGTTGATTATATACATGTTGATGATTTGTTATCTCCCTTTTATTAAAGGTATGCATGTATAGATATGAATGTATTGGAAACAAAACAAAATGTCATTTTGAAATTTTGGGAAAATGTGAAGGAAAATTGGGTATTTGAAAGTATGTTTGAAAAAGGAAAAATCTGTTGTAAGTATGGAAATTGGGAGAAGGGTACGGGACTTGGTGAAACTATTTTCTAAAATTGTTTTTATCATGAAAGTTGGGAAAATGGGTAATGAAAAGAAAAGAAAGGTGAATCGCTTTTAGTGTTGAATGAAACGGCTGATTTGAGAAAAGTTCATACATATGTATATTTTGTATAAACTGTCACCTTACTATTCTAGTATGAGATTGGGCATTCATGATCATAGCTATCTGTAAGTTGTTATTGTTGAGGATCATGTTGAGATCCCTACTGGACTATATGTTCATCCTACGTTGTTGAATCTTTTTCAGGTGTTAAACATGATGTGCTACAAGATTTGGATCTTCTTATTTGTTGGCCACGGGGACTCTTTTGTGTTGGCGGAATGCCATATATGAAAAAGGGTTACACCCTTCTTCTTGATTCCTTAATGATGTAAGCCCTCAGGCAGTTTATTTAGAATGCTTATGTTGTATTTTAATTTGCATTCGAATGAGAGAATTGTTATTTATTTCTACTAGTCGAACATTTGAGTTTATTTCCGCATGTTATCTCTGAAATTGAATTAAGTTCA
The DNA here is from genome assembly GCA_036172215.1 of Camellia granthamiana. Lineage (NCBI taxonomy): Eukaryota > Viridiplantae > Streptophyta > Magnoliopsida > Ericales > Theaceae > Camellia > Camellia granthamiana. Next base: position 146,063,811 of record CM069903.1, on the reverse strand, counting down.
TGAATTTGGTAACACTTTCGAGTAATAAAAAGTGGGGCGTGACATTTTCTGTATTGGGAGTTCTGGTCTGGATATGATGCAATCAGGTTCAGAAATGGTGGAGCAAGAGAGAGATGTTGGGGGGGCGCTAGCAAAAATGGAATGTGATCTATCTGGGTTTGCATCAATCTAAAGCTCAATAAAAGGAAAGAAGAAGGGAGAAGAGAAGGAAGAGAAGTGAAAGGAGAAGAAAGACAAAAAATAACAGGTTCATGGTTGTGTGTATGCATTTACAAAGATATATAGAACCAGCAAACCAAATAAATATAGTGGATGAAGAATGACATTATTTTGTAAATTTGAAGATGTTGAAAGGGTATTTTCGTTTTAAAAGTTGACTCACTCTTTACATAGGCGTGTGGCTTTCATAGCCTGTTATCTTGGACGGAAAAGTTAACAGTGTGTTTTAGTCTATAAACCACATGAGGATTATGTGGTTATTTCATAATGTTAGGAGACAATCCACACTTGGGTCAAACCATAAGGGGGTAAAGTGAATTTCTGTCTGTTTGTTATTGAGTTCGCTCGAGCGGTCTTTGGTTCCTCCCAGCATCTGTATTTGCAGTCTGAACTTTTGGGAGTGGGGTGTTCTTCACTCGAGCCATGGATTGGTAGCTCAAGCAGTATTCCATGTCTAACGCTCGAGTGGTCTCTTTGTAGGTCTAAATTTCTAGGAAGTGATCATTGTGCGCTCAAGCCATATTTTGGTTGCTCGAGCAATTCTTTGTGTCTGACGTTCAAGCGGTATTATGGTTATTCGAGCAGTCTATGCGTATATCAGTACGAGAAAAAGATTTTTTCTTTTTTCTTTTTAATCTCTATCTCTTTCTCTAAAAAATAACTTTATTAGATTTCTTCACTCTCTCTCTTTCTCTCTAGTTCTTGTCGAAACACTCCTATACACTCAAATTGGTCACGCCGCTGTAGCTCATTGGGAAAAAGTGTAGAGCTCGTAGAGGTGAACCTTCTAATTGAAAAAGTTTTAGTTTTTGACTCTGTCAAACTTTGGGTCTTGTTCTTTTCTCCTTCTAATCTTGAGATAGGGATTTTTTTAACCTTTTTGTGTGATTCTTAACATTGTTATGTGTTCTTTGAAAGTATAGTGATTTGAGAGTTGTGGGTTTGATTTTGGGAGTATAAAAGAGAGGTTTTCAAATGGATTCTTAGGAAATGTTGTGGAAATGAGTATATTATTAAGTTGGGGTGAAAATTTGAAAATCTCTCGTTTAAATATGTTTTGAAAGGAATAGATGTTTTGTTAGAAATCATTGGTTTGGAACTAAGAAAAAATGGAAGGATGTTGAGCTTTCGAAATAATAATATGAATATACTTATTGATGATGAGAGTGGAGTTAAATATGTATTATCACTTCTCTGTTGAGATTTTGAAAATCATATATGTTGATTGGAGATTTATCTTTTGTATAGAGATATCTATTTTGGATTATCGATGGACTATTGGTTTAGTGGATGTAATGATTATGGAATAAATTTTTTCAGATTTTTTTAATTTTTTGTTAAAAAAAGAATGTAATGATTATGAATTGAATGTGATATTTTATCTTATTTGACTAAAAAGTCTGTTTTGTCTTTTTGTGACTAAATTGCCCCAAACCCAACCCAACCCAACCCTTCATTCCAAACGAGTACTTAAGGTTTGTTTAGATATATTGGATTAGGCCTCGTTTGATAACATTATTTTTTAGCCTAAAAATTAAAAAGTCACTATAAAAATAAAAAAGCCAACAACTTATATCAAAAGTCAAAGATTTTATTTTCTCTCTACTTTTTGCATATCTTTTCGTAAAAAATCAAAAATTCATCTCAAACATATTAGTTTCTTTTTACATCTTCTTTTAGTAAAAAGAAGTCAAAAAATTACTAAAAAAGTTTGTTTCCAAATGAGGCCTTAGTGGATGCACAAGGATAGCGTAGTGATTATGTTAAATAATTTTTGAGTTTTTAATTTATATTTAAATTTTGTTTAGATATTGATTAGTTTGGTGATTTTTTATGGAAGTATATATATAAAATAGGGTGTGTGATGCGATAATTTATAATAATTTTTTTAATTAAAATAATTATTGACAAATGATGCCTCAATCAGTTTTTGAGTAAAATATTTATGAAATTTTTTGAGTAAAATATTTTTTAGTTGAAGTAGGTGATTAGAGGTTTGGAGGATCCATGCGGAATACATGGTCAGTTCCTTTACTTCCTACTTGCAAGGTTATTGGATTCAATTTTTGATCCAATTTCAATTATCCAAATTGTTCATATTTTAAGATTTATTGAATATATTATACCTGTAAAAAATCAAATTAATCGAATATCAGAAAGTATGTGTTCGGAAAACTGTTTATTAAATTTTTTTTAAAAATAGTTTTTAGTTTGATAATCCGAACAAGTAGTTTTGATATCCGATTAACTTGATTTTTTACAGATATGATATACTCAATAAATCCTAAAATGTGACGGTTTAGATCATCAAAATTGAATTCAAAAGTAAACCCAATAGCTCTGCAAGTAAGAAGTGAATGAGAGAATTCAATGAGGGGATCTTGATTCGTTTTAATGGATTGAAAATTCAATTAAAAAAATTATTTTGGAATTTTACTTCTTCAATTTTAAAGTCAATTTTAATGAATTGATAGTAGACTTCACTCACTGTGATATTTTAGTCTTAATTTGTTTTTTTTTATTTTATTTACATGTCATTAGTATTTTATTAAAATATTAAAATTAATATTCTGAATTATTATTCATTATTAAAATGTATTGAAAATGGGAAATGCTAGAGAGCTCTAAATCTAGAGCTCTAATTTGAGCTCTAGTGATGTGTCCAAGTAAAAAAAAAAAAAAAAAACAAAGTAAGGCACAAACATCACATCAGAGTGGGTCCCACCTTCCCATTAGAGCTATTAGAGCTCCTATATTAGAGCTCTAAAGCATTTTTGATTGAAAATAAATCTCTCAAGATGGAGTACTATCAGAGCAGGGCGGCAACTTTAAATAACGTTTTATCCATCTGTCTTCAATGCGAATATATCCTCTTTAAGAAAAAAAAAAACATTTATATATATATACTAGTCCATCACCCGTGCTATGCACGGGATAATTATAGATATTTATATTTATTTTAGATTTTTTTTAATATATAAATTATATTTTTTAAGATTTTTTATAAAAATAATTTAACAATCTTATCACTAACCATAGTGTATGAAAGAAGTTGAAAAGGATACTGCACGGGTAACAGTGCTCAATTTAATCTGTTTAGATCGTGAAACCAATCTGAATCAATTTATTTAAACACGGATTGAATCAGTTTAGGACCACAGATTCATATAATTAAATAATAAAAAATATAAAATATTTTAATTTCATAAAAACATAAATATAGTATCATATTGGTTTCACAATAACAATATGTCTTTCCAAAATAGTGACATACTGTTTTAGAATTTAAACAATTATAAGAAAACTGATTCTACCATAAATATTTAGACCATTACAAATTAAAACTAAAAACCAACAAACAAAAGCAATAAATGAAGATACTATGCGAGAAAGTGTATAATATAAATATAGGCTATTTGTATACGGTCCAGATCGGTTCCAATCCGGAGCCGTGGAATTTAATTCGGAACCGATCCGTGGACTGCGAATTTTTAATTTTTCAATCCAAAACCGAATTACGGATTCAAAAAACCAATTCAAACCTACAGGATTTGACTAGACCGGATCGGATTACGAATTTTACGAATTCTTTACTCAGCTCTAATTGTTTATGATTTAGGAGTTGTTTGGAAATGGACTATTTTAATAATTTTTATTTTTTATAACAAAATATGTAATGTGATAGAGAAGTTGTGATTTAAATGAAAGATAATGTGTGTGTTTAGTTTTAATTTTTTTTAAATTGAATTTTTTATTTTTTGTATTTTTTTGTATTTTTAGTTAATATTTTTAAAATTTTAAATAATTTTTAAAATTTTTTATATTTACCTTACTTAGATATATCTAAATAGTAAAATATTTATGAAAACATATTTTTAAAAATTATTAAATACTTAAAAAATTCAGTGAATTTCTGTATTTTTTTTTATATTTTTGGTATTTAGTGAATTTTTTTTTAAAAAAATTCACAAATATTATACTTTTTAAATATATTTATGCATGGTGTGTCTAAAAATTAAAAAAAAATTACCTAAAATAGTATAAAAAAATGAATAAAAATAAAAAAATATTAAAAAAGAAAAAATAATTTTTTTAAGAAGTGAATTCTAGAAATGAAATAAAAGAGGGAATGCAATCAAAATAGAATGAAAGACGACAAATATACGTTTTTGGAAGGTACCGAAACAACCCCTTACATGCCGCATCAACTCTGGCTTGCTTTTTTTTTTTTTTTTTTTTTTTTTTCTTATTATTTTTTTTTTCAAATTTTAATCAGGGTCTTATAAATATTATTTAATGTTAAAAGGTGTGTAAAAGTCTTTTAAAAATATATAAAAATGTTTAAAATATATTAATTTTAATAAATATCTCAATTAGAGAGAATTTGAGAGGCTCTTGAGGTCTACCATGAGTCTATCATAAGTCTTGTTTCAATGATTTAAACCGTCCATTTTGTAAGATTTTCAATATATATTATTTATAAAAATAAAAATAAAAATTGGTCAATCTAATAATCATAATCTTTTTATCGCGTTTATCTCCAAAAAATAGACAACTATATTTTCAAAAATAGATCATTTGTTCGTTTAAAAAGAAATACGATAAAATAAAAAGTTATAATTATCAAATCAACTCAATTTTTTTCGTAGATAATATACATAAGGTCATACAAAATGAACAGTTCAAACCATTAAAATAGGACTCGTAATGAGTCTAACAGGCCTCTCAAACCCTCTCAAGTTTATATATGAACTTGAGAGAAATTCAAACTCTTTAATAAATCATCCTCTGTAATAAAAAATAGAAAATCATAAATATTTAAGATTTAAAATATCAAAAACCAAAGAGTCTAATCAAAAGTGAGATGTAACTCACTCACATTTCTAAAGATTTGATGGGGTGTAATAAAATTGAACCCTTTTGTAGTTTAACACTTGGTTGAGGCGATTTTTGAAGACACCTCTGGCGATCACTGCAAGTGAAAATCAGGTTCCCTTTTTCTCACACGTTTTTTTTTTTTTTTTTTTCGGATCCCATCTTCTAAGGGGGGGGGGGGGGAAGTCGTTGTGGGATGTTTTGTGTATCGGTTGTGCTTTGAGCTATATTTGGCTCTTTTTTCCGGCGTTGACCCGATCTTTCCCTCCAATATCCTTCGATCTAGAACCTTGGGGTGTAGATTTGGGCTTCGCCTAACATATTTCTTTCTTCTTTTAGTTAAAAATTTTTTATGATCCATTTACATCCAGTTTTTGGCTTGCACTAATAGAGAGATTTTGGGTTTATATTTCGGGTTTGGTGCTTGTGATTTTTGTACCTCTGTTTACTTTTGTATTGGTACGAGTGATCTTTGATCTGTGTTGTTGGTCTTCGGGGTCTTCTTTCGGTGGTTGTGTGTGAGATCTACCCCCTGTTTGGTTTTAGGCTTGTGTTCGTGTTGGTGTTGTGTGTTGTGGGTAGATTGATTCAATGTTAAAAAAGAGCTTCATTCTCAACTTTGGATCGGCCACTAAGCGGCTATCAAAAGTCAAAAAATGTAATGGTATTGAATTGGATAGCAACCTCAATCACAATAATAGGAAATGTTCGTCACCACAAGATATGTTTTCCTATATGGATTGAAATAGCTTTTGTCAAGATCCAAACCCGTCCCTATCGGTTTAGCATCGTAACCAGCCAGTAATCCTGAGATTACCGAAGGCCTCTAAACAGATTAAACAAAATCAAGGGGCTAGCGAAAGCAAATACATAAATGTAATTATCCAATGAGCTGTGCTGACTTATATGAGATAGAAAACTTTAAACATTTACATACATATATCATAACATCATTATTACGCCAACCAAATGTAGTTACAACAAAAAGGGGCTTAGCCCTGTATACAAGATAAACAAAAGAGATTAAGAGCTTAAAACTTAGGGGTTGTTTGGGGTGTCCTAAATAAGTGTACTTTTTGTCCTTTTTGACTAAAAAATTGAGGTTGAAAATAAGGATGTTTGGGTTAACTTTTTGACTTTTTATGGAAAAATGTGTAATAAAAAATTGTAAAAATTGATTTGTAGGGAAAAATTCGAATTGGGAGTTGTGCAGCCGTAATTGTTGACTTTTGGTGAATAGTGTTAACTTTTTAACTTTTTGAGTAACTTTTTGACTTTTTGGGGAGTTCCCAAACTTGGCCTTAGTCATAAAATATCTTGATCACATTGACTTTCAAGAACCTTCACGTGAGACACGATGGTTAACTTGACAAAACAGAAGTCAGACAGAAGCCCTCAAGCCTGGTCCTGCACACACTCACCTACATATATATATATATATACAAACAGTAAGCTAAAACCCAATGAATAACATTAATGTAAAGAGGTTAGTGAACGAATTCCGAACATATCATATCAGAACGGCCTCGGGCCCAATAGTAGCAGAATGGACTCTGGCCCAATAATAATAGAACGGTCTCGGGCCCAATAATAATAGAACGGCCTCGGGCCCAATAATAACACCATAAATAAGTCCCATCTCATATCTATATTCTATATTCCATTTCTTGTAACTCGCTCATTTGAATAACATAATTTCAGAAAATCACGCATTAACGTATCAAAATAAATATAAGTGTTTTACACTACTATTACTCACAGTGATTCGGTCGTGCAGTGGTCCTTTCTGGTGAGTGATTTACACATCCCACACAAAAACTGATAAGTAATGCATCCATTTTCTTAGTTTCTTGCCTTTTATCTTTATTTCTTATTGTTCACTTCCCATTCATTTTTAGGTGTTTCGGAGGCATAAAATATATAGATTAACAGGTTCAGAAGGTCAAAAGGGATATCAAAAGACAGTAGAAATTTTCTCTCATTCCCGCACGTGCTTTTATTTCAGAAAGCCAACTTCTGCCTCCCCTGTTTTCCGCACATTTAGCTGTGAGCCCTACACGTGCGGCTGTGCTTCCCGCACGTGCGGCCGTGCTTCCCGCACGTGCGGCCATGGGGCCCGCATGTGCGGTTATGGCTCTGCTTTGTGATTTTTTAAACATTTCAAAAGGAGTACAAAAGTGCCTTAGTAAGTTTTGGACAAATGAGTGTATAATTTCAAACTGTAATATTCCAATGTAACACTCAAACGTAACACTCCAAAAAAACTATTTATTATACTTTTTCCAAACGTAACACTCCAATATAATATTTTAAAAAAAAATTAGTGAAACACTCCAATGTAACACATAAAATAATTTTTTAGTGTATTTTTTTCAAACGTAACACTCCAATGTAACACTTCAAAAAAAAAATTTGAGATTCTTAAAACCATTCCACAAAGAGCAAAAAAATCTCTTAACAACTTTGGGTAAAAGTATAATTTGAAACTGTGAGTATTACGTTTAAGAAAAGTATACTAAGGAGTTTTTTAGTGCTTTTGTATGTGTTACGTTAGAGTGTAATGTTTGGGCTTACATTGATTATTATTTATGTTTGGGATTACATTGATTATTATTTTACGTTTGGGAAAAGTATATTAAGGAACTTTTTTATATGTTACATTGGAGTGTTATATTTGAAAAAAAGTACATTAATAATTTTTTTGGAGTGTTACGTTGTTTCGTTTGGAAAAAGTATAGTAAATAGTTTTTTAGTGTTACATTGGAGTGTTATATTATTAGAGTGTTACATTAGAGTATTATGTTCTTATTCGTAATGTGCAATTTGTTTTAGAATGAGAAAAAATCCAAAATCTCTATGGTGCAGATTGTCTAAATGTTTAATTTCATATTTAGAAAAATCTACTTTTATCCCTAAAAAAATTAAACTCAAACATGTAAGTGACTACTTTTTTGTGCAATTTTCACTTTAAAATCCAAAATCTCTATAGTGCAGATTGTCCAAATGTGTAATTTCATATTTAGAAAAATCCACTTTTATCCCTAAAAAAATTAAACTCAAACATGTAAGTGACTACCCTTTTGTACAATTTTCACTTTAATGAGACATTTGGGTTCATAAGAAAAAAATGAAAGACTAAACAATTCAGAAGATCACATTTTGGAATTTATTAGTACTTCAACCTTAAAATTAAGGTTAAATTATAAATACACCTTTTAAGGTTTGCTTAAAATATGAATTACCTCATATGGTTTGAAAAATTATAAATACCCTATTGCATAATTTTTTATTTAACAAAATTAACAAAAGAAATAAAAATTCTAATTGCTCTCTTGTGCAATGATAAAATTACATGAATTATTAATTGAAATAAATTTCTGACATTGTTAAAAATTGTTAATTGATTCTATGATTTTTTAATAAAAGTGCCAATTTGTTATGAAATTAGAAATTTCAAGAGGCGAGATGTAATTTCCAAAACCACATAGGGTAAAATCGTATTTTAAACAAACTCAGGGGATGTATTTAATAGTTAAATTGAAAGGACAATTAGTAGCATAAAATTAAAAGAGATTTTAATTATTTAATTTTGTTTTATATTCATTTGGGAAAAAAAAAAGTAGAAATAGAAGTTATAGAAAATTTATTTACAAAATTAAATATAAATATGTTGTAGTTGGATTAAGAAAAAAATACATAGATTAATTATGTAAAGTATTGATTTTTTTCTTTAATATTGTTTTTTGAATTATTCATAGGTATTGTATATAAGTATATAAAATTTAAATTAAATATAAATGTTTCGTAATAAAAAAATTTCATGTTAAATAAAAAAAATTCATATAAATTAATCATAAGATATTAATAAGGTGATGAATATACATATATATATATATATATAATATTTAATAGAAGAAAATCAATTCGTAATATATTAATTCCATAGGTCGTTTAGATTACGTAAAATTCTTTAACATATTAAATTTTAGCACTAATTAGGTATGAGGATATATTATTGCGACATTTCTAAAAGTAAGAGAGAACAACAGTAATGCACCATATAAGAAAGAGGGAAAAATAAGAAAAGAGAGACATGTCACGTATAAAATTTTAAAAAACTTGTGGGTAAATAGATATTGGTTTATTAGTGAATCATACTCATATGAAAGGCAAATGTGCGTGTAGCACAAGTTGACAAAATAATGTATTCACCCAAAAAAAATTTGATAAAATAATGGGTAAATTTCACTTTACTTGGTTTGATTCATGTGCAAATTATTTCTCTGACATTAAAAAATAATCATATAATCTCTATGTAGTTTGTGAATCACAAAATACATTAACTTCTGTTAACAGAATATGTAAATTAACCTTTCTGCCCTTATCTTCTTCTTTTCTTCACTCTTAAATTAAACCTACACATAAATATATATATACACACACATTTTTTTTTCTTCTTCCTTACAAGCAAGCAGCCCAAATAGCACACGACTCCCCACTAAAAATAGTCACTTGTTCTCATTATTCAATAACAGTAAATGCATACACACACATACATATCTCTATAAATGTACATTTTTTTTGTCCCCTATTTTTTTTATTTTTCTTTTCTTTTTTGTTGCTGGTTCTATTGTTTCTTTTTGGTTTGATTGTTTGTTTTTTTTATTTTGTTTTGTTGTTTTGTTTTGAGGTGCTGGGGTGTGGCCCTTGCTTGTTTTTGTTTTGATGTTTTCTTATGAAATAGTAAAATTTAGGTTTCCAAAAAAAATATATATATAGTCATCATAATGCCTCTCTCTTTCTAAACCCAAAGCCTCTCTCTCTGAACTCTTTTAGGGTTCCGTCGGAAGAGCGCCGCTTGAGGAGGGGGAGGGGCCGTCGATGGCCAGCCACCTCCTCTTCCTTCCTCCTTCCCCTGGTTTGTCCTTTGCTCGCTGTAAATAAATTATGGGAGCTTGTCTTCCCACTTCTCTCCCTCTATGGGAGGTTTTCTTCTCCTCTTGGTGGATGTTTGTGTTGGGCTTCCCTCTTCACCCCCGCCAAAGCTAGATCTACTTTTTTCCCCCATCCGCCGCCTCACGCCGGAGCCGATTTCAGCATCGCGCACCAAATCTGCTCGAATCTGGACCACCTCCACAGATCTGGCCTTATTTAGGTTTGAGGTCAAGCTTGATCTTGTTTTGCTTTGTTTTTTTGTTTTTTTTTTTTGGAGTCTTTTGCTGCTAGATTGGAGTCTACACTTTTTGTGGTTGTTAACTATGATTTTTTTTTTAGACATGCTCTAACGTCGATTTATTTGGCTCTGCTTCGCAGTATGAGCACGAGCACTGATGTGCGTCTGGATAATTTTCATAGCTCTCACCTATGTGCTTATTGTAATATTTTCACGTTGTTTGTGTTTGCTCTTGGTGGTTGGACTTGTAAGTGTCGTTTGGCTACCCTTAATGGAAATTTCCTCTGATAAAATATATATATATATAATTCAACAAATCAATTCAAAATTCAAATACTCAATTTCTCCGTTCATTCATTGTAAGCCATCTAATAGTTGATGAGAATCAAACTGAAAATGGGTCTGACTTAGAACCAATTCATTTCACAGTGATCATTTAACTTCATGACTATTAATGGCTCAAGCAACTCATATAATTAATGGAATTGGGTTTGTAAATTGGTGGCCCTACTCAGAACCAATTCTTTTCATCAAAAAATTATTTTACATTACCCTTTGCTCATTCTCTTTTTCTGTATTGGGAGTTCTGGTCTGGATATGATGCAATCAGGTTCAGAAATGGTGGAGCAAGAGAGAGATTGGGGGGGCAGC
>CM069903.1:145795364-146052693 GCA_036172215.1 Camellia granthamiana | reverse complement strand
TACAAATTTTTCCTTGCATCGAATAAAGTGTATGAGTCTTCTTGCACTTAGCCACCACCAAAGAACCCTTTGTGAGCTTCCATATTCCATCACCAAATTTGTTGTTGAAACCTTCATCATCTAGCTTTCCAGTAGAGATCAAATTGAGGCGAATGTCGGGAACATGCCTCACATCTTTAAGCAACAACTTGCAACCCAAATTTGTTTCCAAGCAAACATCACCCATGTTGATAATCTTGGACAAACCTTCATTACCCATTTCGAACAGAACCATAATCTCCTGCAATGTAGGTAGTGAAGAAATCAACTCGAGAAGTCATATGAAAAGAAGCACCAGAATCAATCACCTAATTGCTCTCTTGGCCCACAAAATTGATACAATCATCTTCACAAACGACCATGAGATCATCGGTAGTAACTGCCGTTGTGTCTTCTTGCTTCTTATCCACACTTTTGTCACGCATTTTCTCCTTATTCTTGAGCTTTCGGCATTCCCGCTTCATGTGCCCTTTCTCATGGCAATAATAGCACTCAATGTCTTTCTTTGAAAAAGAACCATCCTTTGATTTGTCACGGCTTTGATCATGACCATGAGGAGTCTTACTCCTCCCCCTTGTTTTGCTTCGGCCTCTAATAACAAATGCTTCTGAATGAGAGGAACCCGCTGATTTTCTTCTAGTTTCTTCATTCAATAAGCTACTAGTGACTTGGCCCATTGTGACAACTCCATCAGGTGCCGAATTACTAACTGTCACAACCAAAAGTCTCCCAACTTTCGGGTAAGAAACTAAGTAGCATCAAAGCCTGCAACTCATCATCAAAACAATTTTCATAAAAGCAAGTTGGTTAACAATATTCTTTATTTCATTCAGATGTTCCGGAATAGGGCTGCCCTCTTTATATTTTAAATTAACCAACTTACGAAACAGAAAGGCTTTATTTGTGGCTGATTTTCTATCATAAAGACTCTCTAATTTTTTTCCATAAATCATATGCTGAAGTTTCAGTAGCAACATGATGAAATACACTGTCATCGATCCATTGACGGATAACACCAACGGCTTTTCGATTAAGCCTCTTCCACTCATCATCTTTCATACTTTAGGGTTTGCCACTATCACCCTCAATAGGCCCATATAAATCTTTACAAAATAATAGGTCCTCCATTTAGTTTTCCAAGTTACCCAATTGCTTCCATTGAAGCTAGACATACGACCCACATTCCCCTCCATTGATTTACACAAATAAATAAACCCAAATAAACCATAAGCTCTGATACCAGTTGTTAAGGAAAATCGATGTGATTCCCCACAAGTAAATCAATCAATGGGAATAAAAACTAATGCGGAAAAATTAAATCAGAAGCAACACAAGAATTTTTACGTGGTTCCCTCAATGAGAGGTACGTCCACGGGATCGAAATCCGATTCCACTATCAACCAAATAAGTTCCAAACGATTACAAACAAGACACTAATGGTCTCACAAAACCACCCTTAGGTGAATTCCAAATAATCACAAATAAACAAGTGGAAAGACCTCACCAAATAGATGAACCAAAATCTTCAGAATCAGAGTTGTAGAAGACCCAAAATAACGAACCAACACTAACCGAAGATGCCCTAAACCAAGTTTCAAAAAACCGAAATTGAATGAATATATAAATCTTCGGCACTGTCACCGAAAGGATGAAATAGTATGGCTGCCGCACCTTTTTGTGTGTTAAACAAAAATAATATATATTAGATATATATATTATTAAATCTTGAGTTTTGTAATAAAAACCCTAATTGTATCCAAACTGAATTGGGCCTCCACAAATATAATATATAAAAATATATTATACCTAAACCAAGCCAAATTAAAACTCTTTTTCCAAAACCAATTGGGTCCCACACTCCAATAAGGAGGTATGCCCAACATTTTCCTATATAGACCCCCTTGAAATAACTTTTGTCACAATCCAAACCCGCCCCTATAGATTTAGCATCGTAACCGGCCAGCAATCCTGAGATTACCGAAGGCCTCTGAACATATTAAACAAAATTAAGGGGCTAGCAGAAGCAAATACATAAATATAATTGTCCAATGAGCTATGCTGACTTATATGAGACAGAAAAACTTTAAATATTTACATACGTATATCATAACATCATCATTACGCCAACCAAATGTAGTTACAACAAAAAAGGGCTTAGCCCTGTATACAAGATAAATAAAAGAGATTAAAAGCTTAAAACTTAGTCACAAAATATCTTGATCACATTGACTTTTAAGAACCTACACATGAGGCACGGTGGTCGGCTTAACAAAACAGAAGTCAGACAGAAGCCCTCAAGCCTGGTCCTGCACAACACTCACCTACAATATATATATATACAAACAGTAAGCTAAAACCCAATGAATAATATTAATGTAAAGAGATTAGTGAACAATTTCGAACATATCATATTAGAACAGCCTCGGGCCCAATAGTAGCAGAACGGCCTCAGGCCCAATAGTAGCAGAAAGGCCCTCGGCCCAATAATAATAGAACGGCCTTGGGCCCAATAATAACATAAACGGCCTCGGGCCCATTAATAACAGAAACGGCCTTGGATCCAATAATAACAGAACGGTCTCGGGCCCAATAATAACACCATAAATAAGTCCCATCTCATATCTATATTCTATATTCCATTTCTTGTAACTCGTTCATTCGAATAACATAATTTCAGAAAATCACGCATTAACGTATCAAAATAAATATAAGTGTTTTATACTACTATTACTCACAGTGATCCGATCGTGTAGTGGTCCCTTCTGGTGAGTGACCTACACATCCCACACAAAAACTGATAAGTAATGCATCCATTTTCTTAGTTTCTTGCCTTTTAATCTTTATTTCTTATTGTTCACTTCCCATTCTTTTTTAGGTGTTTCAAAGGCATAAAATATACAGATTAAAAAGGTTCAGAAGGTCAAAAGGGGTATCAAAAGACAGCAGAAATTTTCCCCAATTCCCCATACGTGCGGCCCGCATGTGCTTTTATTTCAAAAAGCCAACTTCTGCCTCCCTTGTTTTCCGCACGTACAATTGTGAGCCCCACACGTGTGGCTGTGCTTCCTGTACGTGCGGCCATGGGCCCTGCACATGCGGTTATGGCTCTGTTTTGGGATTCTTCAAATATTTCAAAAGGAGTACAAAAGTTTCTTAGTAAGTTTTGGGCAAATGAGTGTATAATTTCAAACTGTAATATTCTAATGTAACACTCAAACGTAACACTAAAAAAAAACTGTTTATTATACTTTTTCCAAATGTAACACTTAAAAAAAAATAAAATAATGTAACACTCAAATGTACCACATAAAATAACTTCTTAGTATATTTTTAAGATGTGAGATTCTTCAAACCATTCTAAAAAGAGCAAAAGAATCTCTTAACAACTTTGGGTAAAAGTATAATTTGAAACTGTGAGTGTTACGTTTAAGAAAAGTACATTAAGGAGTTTTTTAGTACTTTTGTATGTGTTACATTAGAGTGTTATGTTTGGGATTACTTTGATTAGAGTTTTACGATTGGGAAAAATATATTAAGGAACTTTTTTATTTGTTACATTAGAGTGTTACATTTAGAAAAAAGTACATTAAGAATTTTTTTGGAGTGTTACGTTGCTACGTTTGGAAAAAGTATAGTAAATAGTTTTTTAGTGTTACATTGGACTGTTATGTTATTAAAGTGTTACATTAGAGTATTATGTTCTTATTCGTAATGTGCGATTTGTTTTAGAATGAGGGAAAATCCAAAATCTCTATAGTATAGATTGTCCAAATGTGTAATTTCATATTTAGAAAAATCTACTTTTATCCCTAAAAAAATTAAACTCAAACATATAAATGACTACCATTTTGTGCAATTTTCATTTTAATGAGACCTTTGGATTCATAAGAAAAAATGAAAGACTAAACAATTCAGAAGATCACATTTTAGGATTTATTAGTACTTCAAACCTTAAAATTAAGGTTAAATTATAAATACACCCCCTCGAAGTTTGCTTAAAATATGAATTACCTCATGTGGTTTGAAAAATTATAAATACCCTATTGTCATAATTTTTTATTTAACAAAATTAACAAAAGAAATAAAAATTCTAATTGCTCTCTTGTATAATGATAAAATTACCTAAATTATTAATTGAAATAAATTTCTTACATTGTTAAAAATTGTTAATTGATTTTATGATTTTTTTAATAAAAGTGTCCATTTGTTATGAAATTAGAAATTTCAAGAGGCGAGATGTAATTTCCAGAATCACATAGGGTAAAATCGTATTTTAAACAAACTCAGGGGATGTATTTAATAGTTAAATTGTGTAAAAGGAGCTAATCTGAGCCAATTAAATTAATTAGGCCCTAATAGTCCAAGGTTGGTGGGCCCGAATTTATCGCAAGTCCAAGATTGGTGGGCCCGGATTTATCGCCATCAAACGGGCTGAATCGCTTTAAGCCTCAAAAGGGTTCGGATCCATGAACTTAGAGACTTACTCGGGCTCGGACTTGAAAGGGTATTGAGCAAGCTTAGAGATCCGAGGCACTCGAACTCGAAAGGGTTCGGATTCACGAACCTAGAGGTCCGAAGCACTTGGCTTCGAACGGATTCATATGCAATCTAGAAGCCGCTCCATTAATGAGTCCCAGAACACTTGCGGACTCGGAGCTTTCCGGGATCTACATACCAGAACCATGGGCGTAATGGAGTCCGAACAAAGGACCCGATCCCGAGGACGGTGAGTGGAGATAAAATTCACTCTTCAGTTAAACTAGCCTATACCCGGGTCGAGATGGCACGATCTAGGGAGTCCTTGAGACTCGGCAATATTTGTGGCAGGGCGTTCTCTTGAACTATCCCTGACCCTTATGCGGCAGGACATCCTCTGGGACTACCCCTGACCCTTTGGGATGATTGGGGATCATTGGTTAGGTGTGGCTAAGAAAAAGGGTTCGCCGAGAGGTTGATCTCCTCCTCGGGGTTTTCTTCATCCTCAGAGAGGTCACCTCCTCGGACAAGGTGGTTAGAGAGACTATTCCCCATGTGCCTTGCACATGGGCTCCATCCTACATCACAAGGTGCCTATAAATAGCACCCACCCATAGGTTTATAAGGGATGGATTTTGGAGAGAAAACTCTTGGGAAAAAACTAATTTCCCTTTTCCATAATCAACCTTGAGAGTAAAAGTGGGAGATCCATGGGAGAGCCTTGCCATTATTCTCTCTCTAACTACTTTGCCTTTTTCTTCACCCAACCTCTTATCTCCATCATCTCCTTTACTCTTGTGTTCTTAAGTTGAGACTATTGAAGAATCTAGGCCTCTTATCATCTTCTAGAGAATTCAAAGTTGTTCTTCAAAGATCTTTGAATTTTTCAAAGACGTTCTTGAACCCTCTCATACATTTGGCGACTCCACTGGGGAGGTAGATTGGTTAATGGTCTCAACGAGATCTGGAACCCACACAACTCCGACAAAAATGGCAGATAATGAGGCTCATCAACAAGGCTCTTCCAATGGTGGTGATGAAAGGACTCAAGTTCAAGACTCACTTCTCATCCTTGAAGCCATTCAAGGACTCCAACACACTCAACAAGAGATTCTCACCAACCTTCAAAATCTCGCCCACACCATGTTGGTGATGGTTTCGCATTTCGCACCACCGACAACAAATGGAGGTCAAGTCAATGCCGGCAAGCATCAACAACTTCATGGTAATGTTGGGAATGGTAAAAAACATCAAGATCCACTCCAAATTCTCTCTGAAGTTGTACAAAATGGTGTGCAAAATCAAGTGCTAGGAGGAACAAGTCATGGCCAACCTGCGGCCCATGGAGCATAAAATTATGCACCTGGAGGATCGAGTCATGGTCCAGTGGTGGTTGGAGGAGTTTTCGGTGCGATGAATGGTGTTCCAGCGGCTGTGGAAGTTCAAGAAAGGCCTACAGAAATTCCTTTACAAAATGGTGCTCCATCCATGCCTAATTTTGTTCCACCGATTGTAAATTCTACTCATGTACCGAGTGGGTCTCCTTTGGCTCCGATGCCAAGTTTGCAAGTCCAACCCAGTATAGCCGTGGCATGCAATGAACTTTATGGGACCCAATGCAATGTCCCATCACCAAATGGCGTGTCCATAGGTGCCGATGGCCAATATCCTCATGTGTCTTCACCGATGGTGAATTCTCAACACCCAGATGGCCAAGTTGCTCCAAGCTCAGTCTTCGGGTCTACAAGTCAGGTTCCGGGAATACCACCATCAAGTTCTCTCCCTCAACAATTTCTCACTCTCGCCGATGTGCAAGCCATGTTCGATCTCAAACGGGGAAAAAAGACTTTACCCTCTTTGCCTGATCCGGATGTCAAGCCGCCATACCCTATCGAGATGTTAAGTTATCCATACCCGGAGGGGTACACAGTGCTGAAGTTCATCAAATTCGATGGCAAACAAGGAAATGCTCGAGAACATGTTATGCGGTTCATCGAGACTCTGGGTATTCGTGGTTCAAACCATGTCCTCCGGCTAAGAGAATTCTCCAAGTCCCTCACCGACCGAGCATATAGTTAGTACGTTAACTTGACCCCAAACTCTGTTCGGAGTTGGGAGGAGATGATCAACAAATTCCACACCAAATTCTTTCAAGCAGCAGAGAAGGTAACCGCACTTACCCTATGTAAGGAAAAGCAGCAGGAAGGTGAAGACATTCTCGAATATGTGAAGAGGTTTCAAGACAAAGCCGTAGACTATCATGAGGCTGTGAAGGAAAGCTACTTGGTCCAAATCTGTGTTGAAGGGGCATTGAATGGATACAAGATACTTCTAGTTAATCATAAGTTACCCACCTTCTCGGCACTAATTGAAGCATCTCGGAACATCAACATACCTCAATCTCAGGAGATCGGGTTCGAGACTAGTTATAAAACCAACTTCAAGTCATCCCGAGGACTTTCTGTCACTGCGGCTTCTGCGTCTTCTACCTGAAAGTCGCAGGGGGAGGAATTCAGAGGTCAGAAGAGGAAATACTGCGAAGATGACACTCCTTTTCCCTGTAGTGTTGAGGAGGTGAAGGCCTAGTTAAAGAATAGGTGGCAGATGGGGAACTGAAGTTGCCTCGTATCGAAGAGCTTTTGCTGAAGAAGGACCGTGAGGGCCCTAATTATTGTGTTTTCCACCGATCACTAGGGCATCCTATAAAAAAGTGCCGGACACTTAAGAAGATCTTTAGAAAGAAATTCGAAGCAGATGAGCTAGAGTTCAAAGAACAAGGGCCCCAGGATATCTTAGAAGACATGGCTATGATGGTGTATGACGACCACAGCCTGAGTAGCTGGTGAAAGCTTTCCAAATGACCTTGCAGCTCTAGGGGCAAATGTCAACATCTCGTAGAAGAAGTCTATCCATGACATTTACAATTTGTATTTCCTACATTGTCTAAGAATTTTCTATCTTTCTTTCTTATGTTATGAAGAAAGTCATTTCCTCCATATTGTGTATCTCCATTAGAAGTTATTTTCTCTGTATTGTATATCTTCATTGTGTTATGTTGCTTGAAACAATTTTCAATTTTTATTGCCTCTTGAAGAAGAAAGAGGAATAGTAGACTCGGTTACCAACCTAAAGAGACCTTTCTTGACGCAGTAGAAGTATACTCCCACTCGGACCTCCAAAGAGCAGCTATTGCTTCCATCAGTGCAAGCTTTGAGGGATTTTTCTTGCCAAAGAAAAGAGTGTACTTCCACCCGGACTTCTGAGGGATAGCCCTTGCTTCCATTTGGACTTCCAAGGAACGGACCTCACTTCCATCAGTGCGAGCTTCGAGGATTTCTCTTGTTGAAGTAGAGTGTGTGCTCCACCTCAAACTTTCGAAGATCAAATCTCGTTTCCATCAGTGCGAGCTACAAGGATCTTTCTCGTTAAAGTAGAGTGTGTGCTCCCACTTAGACTTTCGAAGAGCAAATCTCGTTTCCCATCAGTGCGAGCTTCGAGGATCTTTCTTGTTGAAGTAGAGTGTGTGCTCCCACTCAGACTTTCGAAGAATAGACCTCGCTTCCATCAATGCGAGCCTCAAGGATCTTTCTTGCTGAAGTAGAGTGTGTGCTCCCACTCAGACTTTCGAAGAACATACCTTGTTTCCATTAGTGCGAGCTTCGAGGATCTTTCTTGTTGAAGTAGAGTGGACTCCTACTCGAACTCTCGAAGGATAGCCTTTGCTTCCATTAGCTGCCAAAGTAGAAGTGCACATCCACTCGGACTTCCGAGGGACAGCCTTGTTTCCGCTCGGACTTCTGAGGGAGAGCTTTGTTTCCGCTCGAACTTCTGAAGGATAGCCTTGCTTCTGCTTGGACTTCTGAGAGACAATCTTTACTTCTGTTGG
Organism: Camellia granthamiana; assembly: GCA_036172215.1. Taxonomy (NCBI): domain Eukaryota; kingdom Viridiplantae; phylum Streptophyta; class Magnoliopsida; order Ericales; family Theaceae; genus Camellia; species Camellia granthamiana. The sequence continues at coordinate 146,044,292 of CM069903.1, read as the reverse complement.
TCCAAGCTTGCTAGACTCAGTTGCCTTAGAGGGATCTTTCTTGCCGAAGTAGGGTGTGTGCTACTATTCGGACTCCTGAGGGACAGCCTCGAACTTCTGAGCAACAGCCTTGCTTCTGCTCGGACTTCTGAGAGACAATCTTTACTTCTGTTGGTGCAAGCTTGTTAGACTTGGTTGCCTTAGAGGGATCTTTCTTGCCGAAGTAGGGTGTGTGCTACTATTCGGACTCTTGAGGGACAGCCTCGAACTTCTGAGCAACAGCCTTGCTTCTGCTTGGACTTTTGAGAGACAATCTTTACTTCTGTTGGTGCAAGCTTGGTAGACTCGGTTACCTTCCAGAGGAATCTTCTTGCCAAAGTAGGGTGTGTGCTATTTTCAGACTCCCGAGGGACAGTCTTGCTTCCGTTCAGACTTCCGAGGAACAGCCTTTGCTCTCATTAGTGCGGGTTCCAAGGGCCCCGAGGTCGTGGATTTCGATCAAGAATTCATTTGCCTGAAATAGCAAAGCCGACCAACGAGATAAGTAATATCGAGTTCAGATCATGATTCAAGCATTATCACTTAAGCTACAACAATTCTATTGCTCCAAACAAGTTCATGAGAATGCAACAATCAAGGTTTTGTCCCTTCGGGCCGGCTCCTCTCAAGCCGATATAAAGCTAAAATGATAAAACAAAATTTCGACATCAATAGCCTAGTGCAAGCATGAAATATTTTGTTTATATTAGATTTATCATCATGAGTTCAAGATCCAATCGGAGGGATTCAAAGAGTATCTTATCTTCTCTAAAAAAAATTCAAGTGCAAGTGTCCTCAAGACTATAATGTTCAAACAACAACATTCAACATCAGTGATTCAATTTGTACAAGATTATCAACTCTGATTTTTGCTCTATAAAGTGTGTAAATGACAAGCTCATAGGTTCAAGATTCAACATATTATCATACAAATTGCAAGAATATATCTTCCAAGTCAAGATTCACAGCTCAAGATTTCTTACAAAAATAAAATTCAGCAAGAGTGGTGGTTATCTCAAGATCAGGAGATCAAATTTCAACCCAAAAACTCATATATATTTAAGCAAAGCCCATAACACATATCAAATTCAACATCAATGTTTTTTTTCACAAGAGGTTCTGAAGTGAGTTTTCACAAAAAGCTGCCTCCAGAGTTTTAAATATATTTTTATATATATGTTTACCTACAGATTTGATGAGGCAGATTTAAGGTAACAATGATCAAGAAAGAGATGAATGATAATGCAAACTGAAGCTGAACGATGCTAGGGAGGACCACACATGGCGTTGAGTGGGCAAACGTGTGTGGTCGGCATCGGACGAGCGAGGCCGAAACCAGCGGTGATGTCGTACACCACAAGAAAAAACACTTTCGGCGACCAAAGTTTTAGTCGCCAAAAGCTCCCTTTTAGTCGCCAATACTAATTTTTTCACTTTCCCCCGACTAAAATCTTTAGTCGCCGCTGTGGTCGCCGAAAAACTGTCGCGAAAAGCTTTGGCGACTAAACATTTGTTAGTCGGCAATACATATGTCTTCGGCGACTAAATAATTAGTCGCCAATACTCCATTCCATTTTGGGAAATTATACTTTTAGCGACTAAACCTTTAGTCGCCAATACTATTTTTATTTTATTTTTTATTTATCTTTCGGCGACCAAAATGCATTAGTCGCCAATACTAGTTTTTCAAAAAAAAAAAAAAATAGCTTCTGCTGGAGCTCCCAGGGCTCGAACCTGCAACGTCGAAGCCAAACACGCCCCTGTACCTTCAGCAACACCTGGTCCCCACTACGCCACTCACACATCTCATGATTATTAATGCAACATTTATTATTTATATACTAGATTCACTGGTATATATAAAAATTGTATATATAAAAATAAATTATTTTATTTAATATATTTCATGTAAAAAAATATATATTTACAAAAAAAATTGGGTACCACTTTTGGCGACTAAATCTCAATTTTAGTCGCCAATTCTCCAATTTTTGGCTACTAATTTGTGTTTCTGTCGCTAAAACAAATGAGTCCCGCCTAAGGATTACACATTTGGTGACTAAACAGAACTTTTGTCGCCAAAACCTCAATTTTGGGCGACTAAAATGCATTTTAGTCGGCAAATCACTTGTAATGGGCGACTAAACTGTTTTTTAGTCGCCAAAACCATAACTTTTGGCTACTAAATGATTTTGGTCGCCAAAAACCGTGCCTTTTAGCTACTAAATTTTTTTCAGTCGCTAAAAGTGATATATTCGGCGACTAAACTGACCTTTAGTCGGTAAAAGCCCTATTTTCGGCGACCAAACTGCTTTAGTCGGCAAAAGTGCTGACGTTTGGCGACCAAACTGATTTTAGTCGCCATTTGTACGACTTTTAGCGACGAAAATAATTATTTTAGTCGCCAATGCTGCATTTTCTTGTAGTGGTAGCGGTGTGGTTGGCGTTGATTAATCATAGCTGGAACCAATGGTGATGGGTTTCAATGGGTATGAAAGCATGGCTGAAATTTGTGAGTTCGGAGCTCCAATAAATGTTGTTAAGCTAAGACAGAACACCAACAACGAGCTGGGTGGTGCTTGGCGAGACCATAGATGCCGCGTTGAGTGGGCGGTGTGTGTGGTCGGTTCTGGACAATCAAGGCCAGAAGCAGCGATGGGTGTGGATGGCGCTGGACAGCTGAGGCCGGCAGTAAAGTTGCAGTAGAGAGGATGGTTTCTGGTTGGTCATGGTTGGCTCACGACGTGACAGTATCTGTAGCAGCATCGTCCGCTACAGCGCCGTCTATAGCAGCGTCTGCAGGCTGGGTCACAACGTCTGTAACAAGCAGTAACCGTGGCTCATCTTCGGCGATGACGACGGCGACATTTGGAGAGGTAGCAAGCTGGGTGGGCCTTGCGAGCAACCGGCGGTAGCCTTTGATTTAGTAGCTGCGGAGTTCTGATTGAAGAAGAAGAGAACTAGGTAGGCGGCGTTGCTTGAAGCTATAACGAAGATTAGTTTGCAAACGGCAGAGGCTTCTTGAAGAAGAAGAGAGTTGGGTTAGTCTCTCTATTATGGAGAGAGAGAGAGCCGAAATGGCTGTGCAACAAAGAAAAAGTGAGGGGCTATTGATTAGGGTTGCTATCCTTTTCTTTAAATAGAAAAAAAAAAAAAAAAAAAAAGTGTGATGCATGGAATATTCTCTCAGATATTTTGAATATATATATATAGGAGGCCAGCTGTATTTCTAAACCCATAAAAAGTGTGAGTTTGGGCCTTATCTCTCCAATATTAAAAAAATGGGTGCTCTATTTTTATGTTTATTTATTTATTTTCTTGGGATAAGAAAATGGGTCTTTAGTTATTTTAGAAAAAAAAAAAAAAAAAAAAAATTGGAGTCATGCATCCTGTTAAAAGGGATTAAAAAAAAAAGGTTGACTTTCAAAAAAAAAAAAAAACAATTATTTATTTATTTATTTATTTATTTTTATAATATTACTTGTTGACTTTATCTGTAAATTACGGTGAATCCTCAGCTTTATCCTTAGATTCTATCACGACCAAATATTCTCGAAGACGTAATGTGAAGCATGGCTGACAAGGTGAAATTATGCATGTCCGAGAAAACTAAAATTTCTCATACACGCAAGGGGCAAATGTAAGAGGAGCTAATCTGAGCCAATTAAATTAATTAGGCCCCAATAGTCCAAGGTTGGTGGGCCCGAATTTATCGCAAGTCCAAGATTGGTGGGCCCAGATTTATCGCCATCAAACGGGCTGAATCGCTCTAAGTCTCGAAAGGGTTCGGATCCACGAACTTGGAGATTTACTCGGGCCCGGACTCGAAAGGGTATTAAGCAAGCCTAGAGATCCGAGGCACTCGGACTTGAAAGGGTTCGGATTCACGAACCTAGAGGTCCGAAGCACTTGGCTTCGAACGGATTCAGATGCAATCTAGAAGCCGCTGCATTAATGAGTCCCAGAACACTTGCGGACTCGGAGCTTTCCGGGATCTACGTACCAGAACCATGGGCGTAATGGAGTCCGAACAAAGGACCTGATCCCGAAGACGGTGAGTGGAGATAAAATTCACTTTTCGGTTAAACTAGCCTATACCCGGGTCAAGGTGGCATGATCTAGGGGGTCCTTGAGACTCGGTAATATTTGCGGCAGGGCGTTCTCTTGAACTATCCCTGATCCTTATGCGGTAGGACGTCCTCTGGGACTACCCCTGATCCTTTGGGAGGATTGGGGATCATTGGTTAGGTGTGGCTAAGAAAAAGGGTTCGCCGAGAGGTTGATCTCCTTCTCGGGGTTTTCCTCATCCTCAGAGAGGTCACCTCTTCGAACAAAATAGTTAGAGAGAATATTCTCCATGTGCCTTGCACATGGGCTCCATCTTACATCATGAGGTGCCTATAAATAGCACTCACCCATAGCTTTACAAGGGATGAATTTTGGAGAGAAAACTCTTGGGAAAGAACTAATTTCCCTTTTCCATAATCAACCTTGAGAGTGAAAGTGGGAGATCCATGGGAGAGCCTAGCCATTATTCTCTCTCTAGCTACTTTGCCTTCTTCTTCACCCAATCTCTTATCTCCATCATCTCATTTCTTTTGTGTTCTTAGTCGAGACTATTAAAGAATCTAAGCCTCTCATCATCTTCTAGAGAATTCGAATTTTTCTTCAAGGATCTTCGAAGATCTTCGAATTCGAATTTTCCAACGACGTTCTTGAACCCTCTCATACAAATTGAAAGGACAATTAGTAGCATAAAATTAAAAGTGATTTTAATTATTTAATTTTGTTTTATATTCATTTGGGAAAAAAAAAGTAGAAATAGAAGTTATAGAAAATTTATTTACAAAATTAAATATAAATATGTTGTAGTTGGATTAAGAAAAAAATACATAGATTAATTATGTAAAGTATTAATTTTTTTCTTTAATATTTTTTTTTTGAATTATTCATAGGTATTGTATATAAGTATATAAAATTTAAATTATATACTTTTTTTTTTTTCTTCAATCATCATCAATTTAAAAAATAGAGAGATGCATTTTTTTTTTTTTTTTTTTTGATAAGAAGGGAGACAGTTTGTTTATATTTATATAGAACTCTTAGACGCAAATATATCATTTTGAGTATTCAACTCCAAAAATAAAGAAATAGTTGGTTTATATAAGACTTTTCATAACTTTTAAAAAATATAATAAATTTGACAATGTAAAATTAGAATTTAAAAAAATTAAAAAACGTGACAGGTTTTTCACACTTTTATAATAGTAATAATAATAATAGATAGATGGATAATTAAGAATTTATTTCGCATGTGCTAAACAGCAAATGCTATTTTAATACATTATTTTATTTAAATCATATCACTTCTCTTTCACAATGCTTCAACTCCAACTCATATTTTATATTTTTCATAAAAAGTAAAAAAAAAATACTAATCTACTACTTTTCAAACAATCTCTAAATTTCAACTTTAAAAAAAAAAAAAGGAAAAAAAAAGCACCATATTCCTTTTTTTTTTTGGACCAAACATTCCCATATTAGTCTGTATCAAGCCTTGACATGAATTGGTCACAAACAAAATAAACACTGAGATCTCCCAACTCCTAGGCTATTGGTCATCTATCTCTATAATCTGTATCTCTATCTCTATCATGAATTTGTGAATAATATAAAGGTAAAAAAAAAAGATAAAAACAAAATGGAATTAATTTTCCTTTTCCCTGATAAATTAAATATTCAAATAAAGAGTAAAACATAAGTTCACAAGAGGAACACTTTACTACGAGTCAATTACACAACACGTCAATTATAAATAATAAGAGTTAAACTATGAGTTCAATTTTATTCAACCACATTTATAGTAGGTGAACATTACTTCACATTTTCCATTGATTTTTCCAGAGTAGTTCTTCCAAAGTAATGGACCCCATGTCTAACGTGAAATCGATGAAGAGGTGGGTAATGTACACCTATGGACAATTATGCATGTAATCCGGAAGTTTGGAGAAATTTTTATATGCAGATAAGGTACATGCCATGCCATGTGGTACCTTCTACTATTGAGATTGGCTTTGACAGTAGGATCCATTACACTATGTTGAGTGTTTGGGAAACAATAATAGACATATACATTTGTGATTAGTGGAAGGTAATACCACGTGCTATCCTATTGGCATACAAAAATTTCTCGGAAGTTTGATATCTGAATTACGGCCTACTAAAAAGTTCAACTTCCATGAACACATCAATCTAAAGATTCAATCGGACTGAACAAAAAGAGAAACAGGTAAGTAAAAAGCCACTGGGACATCTTTATACAAGATTTATAACTTCTTGATCCCTCTAATCATATACAAGAACATGCAATTGAGTGGAAACAGTTAGAACCTTTGTGCGAAGAGCCAACGAAACATTTGTGATAACTTACTGATGAGAGCCATTGGCTCTGGGTTTTCTGACTCCAAATTACAGATTGTATTGTAGTCGTACTTTAAATGAGGGGCAACTATTCTTTCCTGCAGAAAAAACAAAGCATGTTTCTCAACAAAGAAGAGAAAAGTAATCAATTTTGCAAGTAAATTCTTAAGTGCGAATAAAACATTAATACCTTGAAAACTTCGAATGGACAGAAATCAGAATTGTCACAGCCCTATTTATGGAAACAAAAAACATAATTAAAAGCTTCGAAATATAAAAAGAAAGCCATAATGGGGCATGTCAAGTTTCACAACAGTTGAAATATTAGAGACCCAATAAAAATTAACTAATAGAGAAAATAACTTAGGATTGAGATAGTAAATTTAAAAGTCTTAGACACATACATGCATATTAGCCTGTTTAGAAAAACAAATTTGCGGCTTAAAAAAAATTAGCATTTTGAGGTGAAAAGGCAAGTAAGCTGAAAGTCTGAATTTTTTACCGAACATCGTTACTTTTCAATGTACACCTGCTTTAGCATAGAATTTCAAATTTGAAGCTAAGGCCTCGTTTGGGGACTGGCTATTTTAGCTAAAAAGTCAAAAAGTTAACTAAAACTAGTCACATCACCTCTCTACTTTTCTGCACATCTTTTCGTAAAAAGCCAAAAAGTTACTAAAATAGCCTGTTCCCAAACGAGGCCTAAATAAGCTGCAAATATTTTGCCAACATGCAATAGGAAGTGAGCTATTTCTAATCAAACCATCTACGATCCATCAGAGGGTGCTCCTCAGACAACTGAAAGCAAAATGAAAACCCCCCCAAAAAATAATAATAATAATAATAATAATAATTGCTAATCATGATAGACAACTACTTCAGTAACATCAATCGAAAAATAACTAAAAATTAATAAATATATAAATATGAGGAATAAGAATTTAGTCAACAAAAGCTTACTGGCATTGGAACTGGATGTTCATTATGCAGTACATGCACAAAGTACTTGCTTGAAGACTTAGCTGGACAACTATAAACTACCATCATATTATTGCCACCAAAAGGCGCCGCCACACTGCCTCTCCAATTTCTTCTCTGATTTGGCTTTGGAGGGAGTTGCAAGGGTTGTTCCTTTTGTATTTTTTCAAAATCTGAAACATTCAACAAATATTGCTTACCGAGAAGACAGCATAAAAGCAGAAATCATACAGGTAAAGTAGAAACACAATGGGACAGCTGGCATACTGGATCAAATGCTTATATATGATTTGCCCAGATCCAAAGGGAAAAAAAAAAAAAAGGACAAGAAATCACAAGGAAAAAAAGAAATGCATACATGTGCCATCATATATAGAGATTCAAATATGACTAAGAAGGATGGACACTTCTAAGAACCGACACCACATGACACAACACTCGCTGGATACTAGGACACAAATGAGTCATATTACAAGTTTGAATAGAATAACTTGTAATCCAATGATAAAACAAAAATTATGTAAATTTACACATATTCTCCTTCTTTAAACTGTTAAAATTATTATCTTTGGTTGAAATATTCATATATATGATATATAATTATCCTTATATATGACATAATAAATATATAAAATTATATATTTTGTACCTGTCCCCCACGTATCGTGTCCTACATTTTTTGGAAATTTACGTGCTATCGTGTCCGTGTCGTGCCTGCCCTTCTTAGGATGAGAATGAAAGCACTCACCGGATTCTTCAAGAAAGAGCCCAATCAGACATGAGAATGGAAGCAGAGTTTCTGCATGAGCAAACCGCAGTCTTGCCTTTTCATAACTGCCAGGAGCATGTTCTTCTACACTAACAGAAGGTATAAATTATGAGCCAAACAGGATACCTTTATTTTTTTCCCTCAGCATTAGCCATGAAGACTTCAATTATAAGTTTATAACACAATTAATTTTAGATAAGTTTAGAAATAGATGTCACAATGTGGGAATTAACTCCTAGTTTTGAAATACACGCCATGCCATAGCATTAATAGCAAATAACCATAAACACAGTGAAAAATAATATGACAATAATAAGATTCAAAGAATTAATAAACTTATGAGACATTTAATATGAATTGTTATGGTTTATATAACCTTCTTTAGCCATAATAGCTTGTTCCATGGACTGAACAACATCCTCAAGCAATGGCACTCCCACCTGGTAGTTTAATGCATTACCATAACCCTTTAATATGAACAGCTCCAAATCATCTGTCCACTCCAGCAAGACAACCTAAAAATGTTTATATTTGGCAAGTTAGCAAGTGTATAATGAGCAAGAAACAAAGCATGAACTGATAACATACATAATTTGCACTTATCAGTGGATAACATCTATAGGAACACAATGGATCCCATGATATGTAAGTACCAAAGCTACATACCTCAGATGGGGTGAACAGAGCACACGCTTGATCAGTTATATTCAATAAGGATGCTTCCTGCCAAATTGAAAATTTGAATGAACAATTACAAAGGAATCGCAATCAGATAGACTGTTTAGAACTCTCAGAGAGAAAATGAAAGAGAAGAAAGGAAAGGAAAGGAAAGAAACAATCACCTGTTTACACAAAAACCAGAGAGAAGATGTATCTTGTCTTGTAAAATTCAGATTATAACGCCCCACTAATGCATGGGTAATTTCATCCAAGGCAGGTTCCTTAAGCTTAAGAACAGTAGGCTCCTGACTTTTTCTATAGGCCTGCATTCAGAGATATACACAATAAAACCAAAGAAGTATCATGTGTTGTAAAATTCAGCTCATAATGCCCCAATAATGCATAAAATTTCATCCAAGATAGGTTCCTTAAGCCTATTATCCAGCAATATAAAGTTTAATTTCAATTTCCTAGTACAAAATGCATAAAGATCCGAACAAAAAGGAATCACCCAAAAACCTAAGGTTTACTTCCCTTTTAAATGTCAATACATATTTATTTGGTAAGTAAGGTACCCACCAAATAACTATGTTAAAACCAATATATTAAGGGTAAACCATCCATAATAATGAGAGAAGCTTGAAAAGACATTTGAAGGTAATTAAGTATCCAAAACATATGAAAAGAAATTTGTGGTTTTTGAGAGTTTACCAATTCCAATTTGTTAACATGGATGCATTACCCATTTCTTAATAAGCTTATACATCTGGGTGTCAGCATGCAACTTAATAGAAAAATAAGGTTGTATTCAGAGTACAAGGCTCCAACGTACGAAGCTGATTCCCATGGGTTTATGCCACTAGCTTGGGAACATATAATTTTTTATCCACGACATCTAAGCATGCAGTTTAATACCACTATTTTTTTACCACGACTAGTAGTAAATCACGTAATTCAATGGTTTCCGACAACGATTTAAATATCCATCATCATGTGATTTGAAATCAGCAGCATGCAAAAATCAAATGAAAAGCTTTAAAAAGACGGTAGTACTCTGCTACGTACTTAATGATAGTACCAAGCCATATGTATGACAACTCAGGTCAGTGTCAAATGATAACCTCACATACAGTAACCAAGAACTCTTTTCGAGGAAACTCTTTACCTAGTTGCCTCCATGTTTTCATGAGCATTCAATAGATGTCATAAGTTACTAGAGTTCAAGCATCCAAATTGAAAATTAAAAAAGCAAACCTCAACTACATAAGAGTGAGAGCAAATATGTCAATGTGTGTAACTATGTGTAATTCTTTACGTATAAACTATGCTGAGATGTACCTTGTAGTTCTGACAACAATCATGGAATCTTAGCAATATATCACTTGCACGGCTTTCACTGGTTACTGCAAAAGCTCGATTGTGCCCTGGTCCAAGGTTTCCCCTCCCACTTAACAGCCCCATGCCAAATGCTACAGCACTAGCTGACGCCCGAGGAATCTATTTCATGATTCATGGCAAAGAAAAAGAGATGTATAAGAATAATGAATTCTAAAAGCAACGGAAAATTTTATATAAAAATGTAATGTCACAGTTAGTGTGATGCAATCAGCCTTTTGATGGATCGAAACAATTTCAGGGGAAACTTGATCCAAACAGCATTTATGGTAATGAGGCAATAGATAGAACAATTGGCTGAAACCTGCAATGAATTATCATCACTAAAGCCAGCCATTTGCAAAAGTGAATAGAAGGAAAAGTAGAACGTGGCCCACCTGAGTTGCCTTTATTGCATACACATCCGGGTGGTAATCCTCATTAAACAGTTGTGGAAACTTGTCTCTGGTTCTGATCCCCAGATTATACAGTTCATCTTCTCCTTCGCTAATTAATTCACCACCCTTGAGCTTCCCTTGCCAAGGAGATTTCCATCCCCAAAACCAGGCAGGAACTTTCTGCAAAGCCAACTTCTGCTGTTTTGCATCTTGTAGAAGAACTTCCATACGCATGGCTAAATCATTTAACTCTTTTAACTTTTCCTTGGTTGGAGCACGAGTTCCGTGCCTCGCCTGGGATACCAAAATTTTGACTAATGAAAAAAAGTATACTTTTAATAGAACACTCAGTATAACACAATATTGCAATCTGAACATAGCACAAACAATAGAAACCATAATGGCAGCATTGGAAGACTCCGTAGAAACCTTGACAAAAATATGCAAGGAACAAGATGTTTTCGCAAATTGCATAAACACAAACCAAACAATTTTCAGCTTTCCAACAAAGTTGTGGTCAATTTTCAAGTGTCCAAAACATAGACATATATATTTTTTAAAATGTCCAGAACATACATGCTAGCTAAGAAAACAATTGTAAAAAGTGGCACATTTTGACTGACCACTTGCTTCTACTTGAGAATTGTAGCAAATGTACGAGCTCCAATAAAGCATAAAATTTGCCTTTCAAAGCAGGATGAAAACGAAAAATCTGTACAATATGACCATGTATAAGGGAAAGTTTACTCTAGAGGAATTTGGGACTGTTATTCTACTTTAGTTTTTCTGGAGGCTTTTTCCTTGTTTATTTGTTCTGCCCTTCTTTTTATACCTTTCTTTATGAGGAAATCTCTATGTTCTTTGCATTAGTTTCTTTCTCTCAAAAAGATTTGCGGAAAAGAATTACTACACACACATACACTTGAGAATTACTACACACAAGTGTTAGCTAAACAACTCGTCACAAATTTAAACCCCTCAACTCAAAATGCTACGCACAAACACAGCTCTTAAAGGAAATGATCGAAGGTGATTCTGAACAAAAACACGGAATTCAGAATGAGTCTCAGCCTATTTGGAAAGACTTATGTGGCTCTACTTCCATATGAAGAACGGTTCAGTGTTGAAGTATAGCTTTAATATGTTAAAGGTCACAAGAAATCCAAACTTAAATCTTTTACTTCTTTGTTTTTTTCTCTGATGAAACAAATTTATGTCAGATACTTTGATATGCAACTGCTAGATAATTGTCCTTTGCAGCTTCTCAACCAGAGGTTCCAAAACTCTAGATTATGCAGTTCTTGGTTAGTCAATGGCAGAAAGCAGTACAAGTATTCTCAAAGCAACAACCACAACTAAAATATTTTTGATACACCGTCTGATTTGAGCATCAATCATTGGGCCTATGAATGAAAACTTCAACGAACATAACCTATTTGCCCAAACACCTAAGATTGATATATTCTCAAAAAATCAAGCGTGTAAAGACTTTGTTTAGTACACCCCTTGATGTCAGCATCAGTATGGCCACAAAAATCTCACCGTAGTGGCACGTCTACAATAACTAGAATAAATTCCGATATGATGGAACAAACAAAAACAAGAAAGTAAGACCAGCAATCACACAAGAACACAGACATGTGGGGTTCGGCTACAAGCCTACATCCACACCGTAGTGGCACGTCTACAATAACTAGAATAAATTCCGATATGATGGAACAAACAAAAACAAGAAAGTAAGACCAGCAATCACACAAGAACACAAAGACATATGTGGTTCGGCTACAAGCCTACATCCACAGGGAAAGAATGGCAGAGGATTTACTATCAAAAGGAGGAGAAAATACAAGGGTGGATTTCTCTCTCAAAGCTGATTGTAACAATAGATTACTCTAATCTCATAACCCTAATCCCTGAAATAACCCATAATTTATATATATACACACTAAGATCTGCATACAACAAGAACCGGATCTGACCTAGTGGAATCGGGTCGAGGCATCCCTAACAAATTCATCCCACATTATTATATGAAACCCATATTGCTTAACAAAATAGGATACATGGTGCTATAACTACTTTTCAATTGACCTGGATATGCACAAAGTCAAAATATATCATCATATAAATTATTTGCTAAAGCAGTTTGAACTTCTAAAATGAGAATTACCACAAGATTCAAATGGATAGGAGTACGTTGGTCTGGAATGTTAGAAGGTACAAACGAATTGTCAGTTATGTTGTTCACAACACCATACCTGCCAAGCCAAAAGAATTTAATAAAAACAAGTAATCATTCAAACATTTCCATTAATCAGATAATAATAATATTAATTTTTTTTTAAAAAAAACATCTGTTTAGTGTGGCGTTTTCTTATCTTCTTTGGATACGTTTATACACAATAATTCCTATAAAACACATAGGACTAAAGAGTCCGAAATAAATTGGTCAATATATATATATGGAAAATGTTTGGGACCCCCACAAAAGAGGATTCCTATAACTCCCACTAATATATTGATCATTAATGTGTTTGAATTCTTTTTGGAAGTTGTGTCTGATATTGATATGAATGGTTCAGATCATTTTGGGAGTTGTGGGGGGTTGTGTTTTGTGAGGATTTCTATCATTACTGATATATCTACAAGGACGGACGCAGGATTCTAATATTGGGGGGCGAGTGTACATACAATCAAAAATTTTGTAATGAGCATATGATATAAAATATCAATTTCTACCCAAATATCAAAAAAATATGTAATTTGATGTTTCCATTCATCGTATATAATTATAAAATATTATCAAAATACAATTGGATATGTTCTAGTAAATTCATATTAATTTTCAAAAAAGCAACTATTTGCTTTACATATCTACTTAGGCATCTAAAGTTATGCTCAACGTTCTTTCATAATATAAAAAGTAGCTATGATAGAATCTATATCAAAATCTCGAGCAATGTCTTTGTCAACATATGTTAACAAGTAGCTTAAAAGAAAATCATCCTCAATCCTGTTACGCAATTTAATCTTTACAATTTTTATGGCTGAAAATGCACATTCTGTTGTCGCCGTAGAAATTGAAGAAAATGCACCCTTGACCACGAATATTTTGTACATTCTGCAAGTTTTTTTCCAAGCTTTCATATCATTTACACAGAGAGAGAGAGAGAGAGAGAAAAGCAGAGAAGGTAGGTTAATAAGAATTTAGGGATATTTTCAAGTGTGGGGCAGGTTACACGTAAATAGTATTTTATTTTATTTTTATTTAGTTATAACCAAACAATTAAAAAATTTGGGCTCTAATCAGACAAAAAAGACTTTAACATATTAATAAATAAATTCTCAATTATTTTAACATTACTAAATTTAAAATAAAAAGTAATTATACTTCAAAAATAAATTATTATTATTATTATTTTTAGTATTTATCAAAAAAATAATTAAAATTTTAAATTTTAAAGTAGAAAATTTAGGAGGTGACGATTCTTAAATTTTTTGCAAAAATTTTGGGGTGGCGAACCTATATAATTTAAAAATATTTGTAATTTTAATACTATATCTAGGGGGTTTTTTCAAAACTTTGGGGGGGCGGTCGCCCCTGCCAGCCCCCCTCGGTCCATCCCTGTATATATATATATATTTGTGTTCAAAACAATAAGCTGGATTTTTATTTTGAAATCTTCTTTATTTGGGGACCGGGAAAACAAAAATCATCTATTATTCCGAATACAAGTTTCAAAGTAGTCTCAATTTTGTTAGTGGGTGTTTGGGAAGTTATTATTTTAGTAGATTATTTTAGCTTTTGGATATTTTAGTTAGCTAAAATTTTTGTGTTTTGAAAGATGATTGAAATTTTTTGCAGTTAAATGTGATTTTTGTGAGAGAAAAAGTAAAATAATTATGGATTTAATGTGACATTTTGTCTTATTAACTATTTTTTTCTTTTTGTGAATTTTAGCCTAAAAGAAACTAAATTTTTTCTTGCCAAACATCCCTAACCAAACAATGAGTTCAAAATCTTGCTTGTCAAGCTTTCGGGATCTTAAATTGATTCACCGCAACCAAGCCCTAAACCCTAAAATGTGATTATAGCATTTGATCGTGCAATTAGGGATGCAAGAAAAATTGATAAAACCAAGCCGATCAATTGAAACCAATTGAAATTTTAGTTTTTGGTCGGTTTTTCATAACATATGATCTGTTTCGGTTTTAAAATTTTTTATACCGATACAAACCGAACTAACCGAATATTATATTTAAATATATTTATATTATAATTTCTTAAACATTATATGAGAAGTAACTAATATAATACACTTTTGTGATAAAAATTAGGAAAAAAATATTTATAGAGCAATTTTCATATATTTTCTTTATTTATTTTCAATGTTAAATTCTATAATCTACTATAAAAACCTTTTAAAATTTGGGATATTTATCAATAAGTCCTATCTCACAAACAAATACTCCAATTAATCTCAAATTTTTTCTATTGATTTGTTAAGTTCTATTAGTGGAGAGTCTTTCCATGTAGTCCTATTTTTGATTTGGTAGTATTTTGGTAGACGACTATACCCTTTTATTAATGTGGCAGGGATGATGTGACGCTCTAATTTGGCAGGTATTAATGTGACACTCTAACGTGGCGAGTATGATGTGACACTCGAAAAAGATTAAAAATTTCTTAATGTATTTTTCTTAAATGTGACAACGTGGAGAGTATGATGTGACACTCTAAATCTTTTATTCAAAAAAACTAAAAATTCTTTAGTGTATTTTTTTCAAATATGACAATGTGGCAGGTATAATGTGGCACTCCAAAAAAATTAAAAACTTCTTAGCCTCCGTTTGGGAAGTGGGTTGGCTTTTTGGCTTTTTGGCTTTTTTGGCTATTTTAGCCTGGGCTTAAAAGCTTGGTTTGGGAAGGGCTTTTTGGCTTTTTGGCTTTTTTGAGTTTTTTTGTGAGAGAAGAATGTAATGATTATGGGTTGGATGTGATGTTTTGTTTGTTATGGCTAAAATAGCCTATTTTGTTTTTTGTGGCTAAAATAGCCAAAAAAGCCCAAACCATGGCTTCCCAAACGAAGCCTTAGTGTACTTTTTTCAAATGTGACAATGTGACGGGTATGATGTGACACTTCAAAAAAATTAAAAACTTATTAGTGTACTTTTTCTAAATGTAATGTGTTTCAAATGTGACAACGTGACGGGTATGATGTAACATTAAAAAAATTAAAAATTTATTAGTGTACTTTTTCCAAATGTGACATGTAACACTC
This sequence comes from Camellia granthamiana, assembly GCA_036172215.1. NCBI lineage: Eukaryota > Viridiplantae > Streptophyta > Magnoliopsida > Ericales > Theaceae > Camellia > Camellia granthamiana. Next base: position 146,028,393 of record CM069903.1, on the reverse strand, counting down.
TAACGTGGCGTGTATGATACGATACTACAAAAAATTAAAAACTCTTTACGCTGTGTTTGGTTGAGGGATTTGGGGAAGGATTTGGAAAGGAGAAATGAAAAGGTGTGTGAAACTAGGTGAAAGTAAGTATGTTTTATTTACATTTCACCTACCTTTTTCATTTCCCTTTCCAAATCCCTCCCCAAATCTCCCAACCAAACACAACATTAGTGTAATTTTTCCAAATATGACACTCCAACGTAGCGGACATAATGTGATACTAAAAAATTTCTTAGTATATTTTTTCAAATGTGACACTCCAATGTAGTGGGTAAATGAGTCGTTACACATCAAAGAGGACTAAATTGATCCCAAGAAAAAATATGAGATTATATAGATTACAAATCCAAAATATGAGATTTATTAGTCAATCTCCCTTATCGATAAAACCGAATAGTAGCATACGGTCTGTATCGGTTTCTCAACCATAAAAATCAAAATGATTGATTCAATATTACTCTTATACGATGCAGGTGAAGACAATTAAGAGACAGAGAGAGAACCTCGTAACAGTGGAAACATGTTGGCGAACGTCGAAACCTCCATCATCAGCGATTGAATGTAGTAGGAGTGCAGATAACAACAATACCATGAGACTCGCCTTCTCCATTCTCTCTCTCTCTGTAGAATGGTATGGTGGGATGGGAAAGTAAAACAGAAATTCTGAGAAAAGCGAGTACAGTTCTTCTTCTGTGTTTGATTTTACCTGGGAATCAAATGGTCACTCGTGTTATTTGAATCGGTTTAATAATGTGTGGCCTTTTATAAGGGTTCCGTGTTCCAGTGTTTGAGCGCGCCTTTCTTTAGTGATTTAATTCCCCCAATGCTGTAATGACGTGTGCCAAAGTAACAAACCAAAAATACTCGATTAATTCAAAACTAGGACTAATTTTTTATATATATTCAATTCTAGGGGAATTGTGTCGCTCATTGTATGGCAAAGTTAGCTTTACACTCTGTATTGCCACTGGTTTGAATGGAAGATGTTACTTCCTTTCTTCAACTGGTCGTGCAGATTGATTTTCTTGGTCTTTTTGTAATTTGGCTTTTAGCCTTTACCTATCTTAAAAAAAAAAGAAAAGTCAGGGATCATGAAATTTTTTTTATGAAAATGATCATGAAAGATTTATAATCTTTGGATTACTTTGATTAGTATGTGGTGCTTTATTCTAAGTGTAATCCTAGAGTCACAAAGCTTTCATGATTATTTTCATGTAAGGTTTTTCAAGATACCTAGCATTACTGTAAAAAAAAATCAGTAAATTCAAATCAAAATTTTAAGCTTAATATTAATCAAGTCTAAGGGGGTGGTTTGGGTAGCTTATTTTGGCTTATTAATTTTTTACAAAAATGTATATAAAAAAATAAAAAAAAATAATATGGTAATTTGTACCAAATAAATTAATAAACAACTTAGCAATTTTTCTCCCCCAATCCAAACCAAACCCAATCCAACGAACAGAGTTCAAACACTCAAATTCTACTCCACTTATTTATAGCATGCCTATTACAGTAATGCTAATATTATACCAACTACAAATTTTACTAATTTTTTTTCTTATTAATGTGTCAAGTAATAATAAAACATTAAAATTATAAACGAAACTCACGTGGATGATATCACATCAATAAATAAGAAAAATAGTAATGGTTGATAGTTTTTATAATATTACTCTATAAAATAACATAAACATTCACAACAAGAGATATTGGTTTATTAATGAAGTACGATGCACGTGTTATTTTTTTAAATAATATTTTATGTTACGATATATGTGTTATAGAAGGGAAAAATTAATGAAATATCTCTTTCTAATTTTGTATAGTAGAAAAGGTCCAAGATTTTTTTTTATTAGCTAAGATTTTTGATGAAATTTCTCTATAATCATACCTTAAAATTTCTCTGTGAAATAAAAGAAATTTCTCTATGTCGAGACCGAAATTTCTTTGTGTTTGAGGAAATTTCTCTGAGTCAAATTTTTTTTGTAAAAATGTTGAGGGACCTTAACTATTTTGAAAATATTGTATGTCCTTTATTTTATAAAATCTTATACAGATGTAAAAAATATTCCCCTTATAAAAGAATAATATTAATTTAAATTTAAAATTAAAATGTGATTCTAATTATTTATTTTGAGAATCTTAGCCCTATCGTTTCATAAAAATGTTACTTGAATACTTACAAATAATAATTTTAGTTAAATTATTTGTATATTTCAATAATTTTAGTCCTATAGTGCTATAAAAGAGTAATTATCATATAATGATTTTATATGATATATATTAAATTATAGGATAATAAAATAAACAATCATTTTAATATTAAAAATAAGGATAAATTATAAATACACTCCTTAATATTTGCTTAAAATATGGATTGTCTCATATAATTTGAAAAATTATAAATATCCCATTGTTAGAACATTAAATAATAAAAATTCTAACTACTCTCTTATCTCATATATATATATATATACTATTAAAAGTAATGTTTTTCTCTTACTTATGTGGCACATTCACATCATTATACTTTTTTCATTTACATATAAAGTTCTACACAAACTCAATTATAATAACTAATTTTATATGGATTTTATTTGAAAAATACTTATTTTCCATATATATATATAATTTAATTATTACGATATTTGAAAAAAATTTATCTTGATATACAAATAAATAAATAAATAAAATAAAATGTGCTTAATTATGTGCATCGTACGGATCAAATTAAATTTTTTTATATTTTTATTTTTTATCTATCTTATTGATGTTTAATATTAATTTATATTAAATTTTTTATTTAACGTGAAATTATTTATTACAAATTATTTATATTTAATTTAAATTTTATATACATATACATAATATGTATGAATATTCAAAAAGAATATTAAAGAAAAAAAATCAATACTCTACATAATTAATTTATGTATCTTCTTCTTAATCCAATCACAACATATTGATATTTAATCTTTTAAAAAAAAAAATTGCATAGTCCTATTTCTACATATTTTTATTATCCAAATAAATATAAAAATAAAATTAAATAATTAGAATCACTTTTAGGTTTATATTACTGATTCTCTTTCTAATTTAACTATTATTTTTAATATCAAAATGAGCGCTTATTTTATTATCTTATAATTTAATATATATATATAACATATAAAATTATTATATGATAATTACACTTTTATAGCACAATAGAACTAAAATTATCAAAATTAACAAATAATTTAACTAAATTTATTATTTATAAGCATTCAAGTAATTTAAATTTAAATTAATATTATTTTTTTGTAACACATATCATAATATAAAATATCATTACAGTAATTAAAGTTGACTCCATTGTAATTTTATGTCAAACAACATATTTATAGAAGTGATTTACAAATACATATAGAGTGTCCAATTTGATATTGATTGATTAAAATAATATAACTCAATACTTTTTTTTGTTAATTTTTAGAAGATAAATTGACAAATGCTAAATGATAAATAGTATGGAGTATTATTTAAAAAAATAATGATTCATAAAAAATGACTGTGTATATTTAATGCACTTTCTTGAATAATTTTTAAATAAAATTTTTGAATTTGTAATATTACTGATAATGTGCCTTCATGAGTTCTGCCAAAAAAAAAAAAAAAATAGCTAGAATAAAAAATTTGCGGTTATTATCAAAACCTCTTTATGAAACGAAATTATTAAAGATTATAGAGATTTTGTGTTTAATTCCCTTTGAGGACACTATTTATTATTTGAATTTATAATTTTTTATTCATCAATGTGAATAACTCTTACGATCTTACTGATATAAGTATAAATCCTACCTCTAAGTCAACCCACTTTAAGCACTTTTTTCATGTAATAAAATGCTTAAATATTATCATATAAAAGTATTATAATAGATTATAATCAAACGTCACTTGAAGTATAATTAAAAATATGATACATCACTTAAAAACATAAAAAATTAGCAAAGATATTTTTGATTAATAACCAAAATAATACACCATAAATTATAATCAAGTCATAATTTGTATATTATAGAATTTTCAGTTATTTTTATTTTTTTTTCAGAAAATAAAAAATATTTTGATACAAGTGGAATTTATGATTTTTAGTAAATTCGATTAACACAAATGAGAATTTGATTTTAGGTTGAGAATACACACACAGTAACAAAAATTTTCATCAACCATTAGTAAATCTGTATATATTTTTCTTTCAATTGTTATAATTTTTTACACATAAAGTATTAAGATTCAAAATTAATTTCTTACTTTAAAAATAAATTTCTATGTATTACATGCATCACCTACTTATATAATAATAAAATTACTTAAATTATCAATAGGAAAGAAACAAAATCCATCTGTTCTAGGGGAATCGTGTCGCTCATGGTTTGGCAAAGGTTAGCTTTACACTCTGTATTGCCACCGGTTTGGATGGAAGATGATATCCGCATCAATAAATGAGAAAAATAGTAATACTTGATAGTTTTTATAATATTACTCTATAAAATAACATAAACCATTCACAGCAAGAGATTGATTTATTAGTGAATCATTAGCAGTTGACTCGTGCGATACATATGTTATTTTTTTAAATAATATTTCATGTTACGATATATGTATTATAAAAGAATAATTTTAATTTTAATTTTAAAATTAAAATTAAAGCGTGATTCTAATTATTTATTTTGAGAATCTTAACACTATCGTTCTATAAAAATATTACTTGAATACTTATATATAATAATTTTAGTTAAATTATTTGTATATTTCAATAATTTTAATCCTATCATACTATAAAAGAGTAATTATCATATAATGATTTTATATGATATATATTAAATTATAGGATCATAAAATAAACAATCATTTTAATATTAAAAATAAGGATAAATTACAAATACATCCTATGGAGTTTACTTAAAATACAGATTGTTTCATGTGGTTTGAAAAATTATAAATACCCCATTGTCAGAAATTTTTTATTTAACAGAATTAACTAAAAAAATAAAAATCCTAACTGCTCTCATATATAATGATAAAAGAGTTAATTACCAAAAAGTTTTGTCTACATATTTGGTGGTAGTTTAGGTTCTGTCAAAAAGTTTTTGAACCAATAAGTCCCATTTATAGGTAAAAAGACGTTTTGCCCTTTAAGCCCAAAACTGAGAATGTTCTAAATTTCAAAACTGAAAATGTTCTCAATTTTCAAAACAGATAATGATTTCAGTATATAATTATCAAAACTAAGAAATTTCTGTTTGGCTTATGAGAAAAGTATGGGATAGAAAAGAAAGATAATTCTGTGAACCTGACACATTAGATTGCTAAATTGAGTTTTTTTTCATGATTAAAATTGAGAATATTCTCAATTTCTTTAGCCATTTTACTACGAAAGCTTCATCTCGAGATAAATTGTCCTACATGAGACAAAATAATGCCACATATCAGGGATGAAAGGTTCCTGAAGATAAGTTACTGGGTTACAAAATGTGAACAAAAAACAGAATAAATATCCTGTCTCATCCTCTTATCGTTATTGGTGAATCAAACACGGCTAAATAGGAGCCATATCTGTAGGCACGACTGTAAGCATACTATAAAATAACAGGGGCATCTAAATTCATTATCGAAAATTGATTCATTTGCTACAGCATTTGAATGGGATTATTACAGGCAAGAATTGGCCACAAACCTGGAATCACAACTAAATCAAACAAAATGAATTCACCACATCGTGGCTTGCTTTGTGTTGCGATTGTAGAATCTAAATCTGGAGCCGACGACGCACCGGACGGAGGGGAAGTGATCGGAGGTGAGAGGAGAGGGACTGAGGCAGATGAGGTGATGGTTGGAAGACGACCATCTGATTCCCAAATTCAAGTTTGGAAGGGTAAATTGGTCTATTAAAAATTAAACGGACTTAAAGAAGCAAATAATTTTATCTAGGACCTAATGGATTATAAGTTCACAAAATGGGACTTGTATGTAAATGCCTCATGATAAAATTACCTGAATTATTAATTGAAATAAATTTCTAATACCGTTAAAAACTGTTAATTGACTTTATAATTTATTAATAAAATATGTCATTTGTTATGAAATTTGAAATTTTAAGGTGCGAGATGTAATTTCTTAAACCGTAGGGGTAAATTGTATTTTAAACAAATTTAGGGGTGCATTTAATAGTTAAATTGAAAGGATAATTAGTAGCATAAAATTAAAAGTGATTCAAATGATTTAATTTTGTTTTATATTCATTTGGAAAACAAAAATATGTAGAAATAAAAGTTATAGAAAATTTATTTAAAAAATTAAATATAAATATGCTGTAATTGGATTAAGAAAAAAATACATACATTAATTATGTAAAGTGTTGATTTTTTTTTTAATATTTTTTTTGAATTATTCATACGTATTGTATATAGATATATAAAATTTAAATTAAATATATATATTTTGTAATAAAAAATTCATGTTAAATAAAAAATTCATATAAATTAATCATAAGATATTAATAAGGTAGATGAAAAATAAAAAATATATATATATATATTTAATATTTAATAGAAGAAAATTAATTCATAATGTATTAATTCTATATGTAGTTTGGATTAGGTAAAATTATTTTACATATTAGACTTTAGCACTAATTAGGTATAAGGATATATCACTACGATATTTTAAAAAAGTAAGAGAGAACAACGATGATTCACCACATTCGAGAGTGGAAAAAGAAAAGATACATAGAGAGGAAAATGAAGAAAAGAGAGACATGTCACATAAAAAATTTAAAAAAAATTGAGGGTAAATAGATTTTCGTTTATTAGGGAATCATTTTCATGTGAAAGGCTTTATGTGCACGTAGCACAAAGTCGATAAAGGGTTGGTTTGGTATTTGAGTTCGCTTTTTAGTTTTTTAATTTTTAATTTTTTTAATTTGGAATTAAAAATTCTCGTATGGGATAGATTTTTTGACTTTTTTAAGAGAAAAAATAAAATAATTATGGTTTGGATGTGATATTTTGTCTCATTGAGTTAAAAAGTCTATTTTATCTTTTTGAGGCTATTTTAGCCAAAAACCTCATTTTAGTTGGCAAAATAATTGGGGCCTACCTTCAGCTAGCTTTATATTTTTAATTATCAAAATTATATAGATTTCAAAATAATTCTGCATTAGAAGGCCCCTGAAAATAAAATAAAAAATTATTTCCACTCAATTTCTTAAGAAATGCAGCATAACAAATATTGTCTAATAGATTATCTAGCAGCCAATCGTTCAAGTGCTTATCGATATCATCCCAGTGTTTCTACAAATTCACTAGTGTTTTATTCATTTGGTTTGGCTTCTTTTAGGTTGAGGATCCAACTTCAAAGAGTATTTAGACTTAGGCCCATTTTGGGAAGTGTCTCTCACAAAAAAGTTGCTTATAAGCAGTTTTTTACCAAAAAGTTAATTATAACCATCTTTCCAAAATAGTCCTTAATGGGTTGATTGTGAGTTCGATCTCAGTTTTTCAAATATTCACTTTTTAAAATTTATTAAGAAAAATATTCATATAAAAAATTAAAGTGATTAGATTTCGGTAACTATATATTTGAATCACATTTGTCTTCAAAAAATGAACGATTATTCTTGAAATTATATTTGCCATCTATTTTTTAAAGATAAATGTGATCCAAACATTATAGTTATTGAAATCCAATCATCTTGATTTTTTATATAAATATTCTTCTCGGCGAGTATTAAAAAGTGAACAGTTTTGATTACCGAGATTAAATTCACAATAGGCCCACTAAACTTAAATACTCTCTCAAGTTGGATTCTCACATGAGAGAAGCCGAACTCTTATTGATATACCATCTTTGATTTCTCATCAGTTAATATTCATGATGAAATTTGTTATTTCGGTATTAACTAATTTTAGAGTTTTCAGTAGAGATCTCGGCTATAAAAAAAATTTATAATCGTAATTCGATAAAAAAAAAAATATAAAAAAAAAAAAGGAGTTGTATTGTTGGTTAGATTGATTTTCTAAAATTAAAATTTTATTTTTCATATTTTTTTTTATGAATTTTTTAATATTTTAAATAATTTTTTTACTTTTAAATGCACCTTAAAGTAAAATATTTATAAAAAAAAATATTTTAAAAAATCAATAAATACTAAAAAATAAGAGATTGTACTTGATTTTTGTAAATTTCTTTGTATTTGATAATTTTTTTAAAGATTTTTTTTATAAATATTATAATTTTTAGGTGTAAGTAGGTTTAAGTATACTTTTAAAAAAAAAAATTTCTGTAAAATAATAATTTTTTACTATAAAAAATAAAATAAAAAATAAAAAAATCAATGGGCCATTACATGAGGTATATTTACTATATGTAAGTTAAGACATTTGTGGTGTTGATTATTACAAATGTCATAACTAATTTTTTTTCAGTACTCATTTAAAAAAAAAAAAGAGTCACAACCAAACACCAAATAAAGTATAATAAAAACCTTTTGAATGAGGGTAATGCTATAGTGTGCAACTTACACCTTACACCTTTTTGTGTTCACTTACACCTTACATTTACACCTTTTTTACCTTGCACTTACACCTTTTGTGTAAGTGGCACATGGTGTGCAACTTATACATTTCATTTATACCTTCCACTTACACTTACACCTTACACTTACACATTTTGTGTGAGTGGCACATGGTGTGCAACCCACTTACACCTTTTGTGGGTTGCACACTTAAGAAGAAGCCTTTGAATTATAACCAAAATAGTAGTACAAAAATGCTTAGGACCCTTTATTTTGGAAATCCCATAATCTCTTTTGAATCTCAACCATTGATGTATGTGTGGAACCCACTCATGTATATGTGAGGCCCACACCATCAATGGTTGAGATTTGTGGGTCCCTAAAAAAAAAAAAAAAGTTCTCAATCATTGTTGATAATATTATAACTAACATTACAATATGTTATAAATAATACTAGAATGAGTCATAATCAAATCATAATTAATAGAACAATAGATCATACTTTTTGAAGAATGTATATATATACATATATAAGGTAAGGATTCTCTCTCGTCCTAATATGGACTGGAGAGGACTATTTGGACATTAAAGGTTTCGTTTTGACGATTTAAATTGTTTATTTTATCGAGTCTTGCATGGATATCATCTATAAAAAAAATTAGGTCAATCTAATATTTGTAATCTCTTCATTTTATTAAATTTGCAATAAAAAAATAGATGATATATTTTTAAAACACATTGATTGTTAATTTTTTTCAATACAAATTTTATAAAATAAAGAGGTTATAAATACTGAATCGATCTAATTTTTTATATATATAATATATATATACAAAATCTAATAAAATAAACAATTTAAATGATCAAAAATAGGGTATGTTTGATTTGAGTTTGGGAGATGAGTTTTAGAGATAAAAAGTACGAAAAGTTGTTTAGTTTGGTTTTTTTCAAAAGATGTTTTGGAAAATTATTTTGAGAGAGAGTTTTGGAAAAAGTGATTGATTTAATGTGTATGAGAGAGAGATTTGTTTGAAAAACTTGTAAACCAAACAAGTTTTGAGAAATTTTTTTAAAAAAATTTGTTTGGTTTAATTACTTTTAAAAACTTATTTGTAAAAAAAATTTTCCAAAAATTTTTAGGAAACACAGACCAAACAATCTCAGAATCGCAATGAACTCACAAACCTGACAGGCTTCTCTAATCCAGATTAGGACTGGAGGCCCGTCCCATTTATATATAAATGAGGAGTGAGACCTATTAAAGTCAATCCTGTCTTGAAAAAAATGATGTGATGGTGATTTTCGTCAATATAAACTATATATATATATTGATGGAAAATGAGATTTTTAATAAGCCTTTTCATTGTGTATAAAAATTATGAATTTATTGACAAAAAAATAGAAAATTATATGTAGCGTCAGAAAAAAAATTATAAAATTATTAAAAAATTTATAACTTTAATTATTAATATTAATAAAAAATTTCACTGATTCATAATTATTTTATTTATATTACACTGATATGTAATATCTTCCCCAAAATTTCCTGACTAGTCAACTGATGCATGGAATTATCAATTGAAATTCATCTTAAAAGACGTGCTTGAAGCTAAGAGTTAACATCGGCTTGTTGGCTCGTTTAATCTATTCGGCCCGATCTTTTTTTTTAATATTTGAAAAGTAATTTTAGTCTATAGGTCGGGCTATGCTAACATTTTCAGATAGATATATTATTAGACGAGGTTTAGAATTTATATTTTCAACTCAGCTCGAACTGTTATTAAATTAATTAATTATAATATATTAAAAAATATATATTTGGAATTTAGATTTTATCTTGTTGATTTTATTGAAACTCACATTTATAATTTGATTTAATGTATTTAAGAAATTATTTAATTTATAATAATGTCAATATATTTATTTAAAAAATATAACGTGTAATTGAATTGAATTATGAAATGTTTTAATTTTTTTTTTAACATATAATTCAATGGGTAGACTTCAAATTTATAATTATTTTTTGAGTCAGGATTGGGTAGAAAAAAAGGTCTGATGTTAGGATCGGACTAGGCTTGGACAGACACAAAGTTCTTTATTATGTAGTGCCAACTTGACTCAATAAATGTTTAACCCTACTTGAAGCTGAATACGCGTGGAGAGGTGCGGTGGATATGAATAATTGTATATATTTCACTTTAACTATTCTAAATTTATCTTAAAAGTGATTGTGTAATTGTAATTGAATTTGTGTAGTGTGAAATTCATGTATATAATAAATTTAAACTATAAAATGATAATTCTAAATAATTTTTGAATAATTAAATTTATATTTATAATATTACTTCGTCAATATTGCACTCAATATCGACTGTTTTAGTAGTTTTGATAATTGCCTTTTGAATCCGACTAGAGATTTTGTGTTGTGTGGGTGTGTGTGTACGCGATCCGACTAGAGATTTTGTGTTGTGGTGCAATTTTACTGTGCATAATACAAATTCTGGTATTTGTCTTTTTGAGGGATGGAGCCATGGGATTAGACTATAGTCAGTTGTTTGAATTTCAATTTTGCTCCGGATTATAAATCCCAAATGTGTTGATTATAGGCCGATAAGTCTAGTGGGGGTTGTGTATAAAATCTTAGCAAAAGTGCTTTCAAAAAGACTGAAACAGGTGCTGATGTCATTAGTGAAGTGCAGACAGCTTTCTTGGGTGGTAGGAATATCTTTGATGGAGTAATGATAGCTAATGAGATTGTAGATTGGTGGAAAAAGTCAAAAATGCAGGGGGTCATATTAAAGTTGGATTTTGAAAAAGCATACGATTCAATCAATTGGGAGTATCTATTTTCCATGATGGCTAATCTTGGGTTTGGAGAGAGATGGATTGGATGGATGAAAACCTGTGTTGCCACTACAAGAGTATCTATTTTTGTAAATGGCTTTACAACTGATGAATTATGTCCATAAAAGGGGTTGCGGCAGGGTGACCCTTTGTCGCCATTTCTGTTTAACATTGTTGCAGAAGGGTTAAATTTATTGTTGGAAAGGGCAAAGAGTCTGGGTTTAATTAAGGGAGCTACTGTTGGGTCTGTAGAATTGAAGCTGTCTCATCTCCAGTTTGCCGATGACACTATATTGTTCTGTGAAGTTGAGTGGGAGGAGATTGTAAATGTTAAAAGAATTTTTAGATGTTTTGAGGTAATGTCAGGGCTAAAGATAAATTTTCATAAAAGTGTGGTGTGTGGAGTTGGAGTTAGTGATACTATGGTTCATGATTTTGCTTCAACACTGCATTGTTTATGTCAAAAGTTACCTCTAAAGTATCTAGGATTACCATTGGGTGCGAATCCGCGAAGGAAGAAGACTTGGCAACAGGGCCGGCCTTGGCTTAAAGCCAGTAAGACCTGTGCCTTAGGCCCCAAAATTTTGGCCTAAAAATAGGGCCTCCAAATTTAGTAAAATGGTATAAACCCAATGCTCTCATTTATTTATTTATTTATTTATTTTTATTTTTTTAAGGATCAATGTAAAAGGCCCGAAAATATTTTATTGGGTCCATGTTTGGTTTAGCACATATTTATTTATAAGTGTAGTTTGGCCCATATTTATTAAAATGAAAATATATATTAAAAAAAAAAAGTGTTTGGGCCCAACAAGAACAATATATACAATATATGGGCCCTATTTTTTTTTTTTACCTTCTTTATCTATTAGATTTTAGTAGAATAAATAATGTTGCCCTAATTTTTTTAACTAAGTCTTTGTCAGTTTTAATTGAATAATTTTTTCTTAATTTTTTTGTCCTAATTTTATTTCATTAAATTGTTTTGTTTATAATTTTAATGATTATATGTGCAAGTAAATTTTTTTGTGGCTACAAACAAATAAAAAAGTTGTAACTTATCGTTTTATCCATGAATTTTTTTTTTTTCATGTAAGAGGGGCCCCAATTTTCGAAATTTGCCTTAAGCCCCCCTAAATCTCAGGGCCGGCCCGGCTTGCAACCTGTGGTGGATAAGGTTAAGTCAAGGTTAGCTATGTGGAAAAGGAAGCAATTGTCATTTGCTGGAAGGCTAACTTTGGTAAAATCAGTTTTGGCTAGTATCCCTGGTTATTATCTTTCTTTATTCAAATTACCCATTGGTATTGCTAAGGAAATTGATAAGTTGAAGTCAGCTTTCTTATGTGGCAGTTCAGAGTTGAGAAGGAAAATTTATATGGTAAAATGGAAGGATGTTACAATGAGCAAGGACCAAGGAGGGTTAGATATTAGGAAGGCAAGGGATATTAATGTTTGTATGTTATTAAAGTGGTGGTGGAGGCATGGAGTGGAGGATCAGTCACTATGGAAAAAGGTTATTATCAGCAAGTGTGGGTTTGCAGGTGGCAGATGGTTACCACTGAAGGTTGGGGAGGGTAAGGAATCTATTTTGTGGAGTGATGTTCTCAGTGTGGAAAGATCTAATCCGGAGCTATTTCAGTTCTTTGTGTCACAGTGCAAGATTGTGGTTGGGAATGGATGTAGGATTCAGTTTTGGCATGATAGATAGTTCAGGGATTTACAGTTGAAAGTAGAGTTTTCTAGATTGTTTAGGCTCTCTATGGATAAAGATGGACTGTTGAGTTCCTTTATGCAGAGGAGGGACAAAGAGGGTGATTGGAGGCTTCAATTTAGAAGGTCATTATTTGCTTGGGAGGAAGAGGAGGTGAAGAAGATGCAATTGTTGATAAGGGATGTTCCTAGGCTGAATGTGGATCTGCAAGATGTAGTAAGGTGGGCTGCATCCCCCTTATGGTGAGTTTATAGCGCTATCTGTGAGAAATTGGCTTCTGTTAAGGTCTGGACCTAGTGTCACGACCCAAACCCGCCCCTATGGGTTTAGCATCATAACCGGCCAGTAATCCGTGATTACCAAAGGCCTGCTTAACAGTAATGACAGTAATACAGAGTAAGGGGCTGTCGGAAGCCAAACAGTAAGAAAAAAATGTCCAATGAGCTGTGAGTGTCTGAATGCAAAAAGACTTTTATAAACGAGCCGCATTCATAACCAAAACATATATACATACGTCATAAACACAAGCATCCAGGTTAGGGACCAAATCCCTAACTATAACTGTACAGTCAAGTCTTAAACATTTATTACAGATCAGAGACAAAATGGTGAAACTGAGACACCCCAAAAATAGCCTTAGCTTGAATGGACTCGAAAACTCGAAGTGAGGTGCGATGGTTAGCTTGACAAAACAAGAGCTTAACATGACGCTCCTAGCTTCGGTCCGGTGCCTGGACACCTACATATAAATATAAACAGTGAGTTAAAGCCCAGTGAATAACTTATACGTAAAGGGGTTAAGAATGAATGTCCATTCATTAATTAAAATAGTCATTTGCATCGGTAAATCAGTTATTCAATCAGTGGCTCATATTTCATGCTATAACAGTTATTTGGAAACTATAGTAGTTATATGTGGTACATCCAATAGCAAAACAGTACAATAGGTCTTAACAGACCGAATAGTCAGTTGATGGCCATCAAAACAGTAAACAGTGGTAATTCCAAATATTGGAACTGACAGAGATCTCTGTAACAGTAGTAGTAACAGTACAGTAATAGTAAGTTGCTATGGATGCCACGAATACAGTTTACAAATAGGACAAACATTCATTCAGTAGACGATGCCATTTCAGAAAGCAGTATAATATATCGTCCAAAAATAGTTATAATTGAACATATCTTTACAACATTGTTACTCACAGAGTACTGGGCTAAAGACGGGCTAGTCAACGTCCTCGGGTGCCAACCCTACACAGTTGCAGAACGAACACACACTAAGTTACACACTTGGGATTAATAACTTAGCCCTTTAACTTGACTCGGTGTGGTTCTATAACACTATCCTCATTAAGATGCCTTAAACTTGGCCTAGGAATGCCTATAATGGAATGAGGATCCAAAAATGTACTTTAAAACACTTTTCAAAATTTGCTGAAACAGGGGTCTACGTGTCACGACCCCATTCCGCCCCTAGTAGAATGGTGCCGTGATGGCCAGTAACCCGAGGTTACCGAAGGCCAACTTTCAAAAATTCACACACAAGCAGAGTATAATATATGAGGCTTATATGTGCGGAAGCAATATATGTAAATCTAATTAGTCCATAAGAGCTGTACATAGATCAAATGAAATGACATACATCTTAATCATAATATTACAACTTGAAAACAAATAAAATAAAGTACATTTTACATCTTGATCAAAAGGCTTCTCAAGCCGACATATACAAAAGAAAAGAAATACAAAGCCAAGAAGCATAATCTTCAAGATTGTGGACATAAATATTGTCGACATAACATGGATCAAACATCATCTTGCAAACAACACATCTCGGCATCACCGCATTCATGCTTGTTACCTACATATATATAAGGAGAGGGTGAGCTCGGATACTCAGTGAATGGTATAAGTAATAAAGGGATTAAATGAATGATTCCCGAGATCCTTGTCAAAACAATACATAACATAACTTGTAACAAAACATGGGATAAATCAAGTTCATCATTCAAATCTTTCAAAGCTTCTTGGATGTTAAAACATCAACATATACTTCGGGTGATGACATTCCGGACAAACAATCCACCCGTTCATAGACCGTCGGTGGCCGAGACTTTTCAAACATGATGCTACATGGGCTTAGAGTCCCCTAGCATGGGAGGACTTGTGCTACAAATGCTTATAGTCCCCTAGCACGTACGGACTGGTGCCACAAATGCTTAAAGTCCCCTGGCACGTACGGACTGGTGCCATAAATGCTTAAAGTCCCCTAGCACATACGGAGTTCCCGAGAATGTCATCCAAAACAAAGCTTATACTTGGTATGCAAAACTTATACTTGATACACAAAATAGGGGTAATCATTCATACTTAACAAATATTTTTCAAAACAAAGCAAAGCAAAGCTTATCAAAACATTGTAACATAACTTTATTAAAAATACCACTCACATCGTTCTTGGGACGTCGGGATTAAAGCAAAGGTCCAAGTCCTACAAACAAATGGCAAAGTCTACT
Source organism: Camellia granthamiana (assembly GCA_036172215.1). Lineage (NCBI taxonomy): Eukaryota > Viridiplantae > Streptophyta > Magnoliopsida > Ericales > Theaceae > Camellia > Camellia granthamiana. The sequence goes on along the minus strand of CM069903.1, from coordinate 146,012,726 downwards.
GAATATACTTCTCAAAACAAGTCTTACATGCATACAAATGACCTCGGCGATCCTTCAAAACTAAGTCAAGACAAGGCAAAGCATGCTGAAGTGAAACACTGTTTTACATGTCGGGAAGACATGCTGGGTACCAACCAGGTCTTAGCCGAGGTCCCACACCTCCTTGCCGAGGTGTGGTCCCGATGGCCACATACAAGGAAATGTAGTCGGGAAAATCTGGGCTTCCCTCTTGATGAACATGAAGAACATGAAGAACATAAAGAACATGAAATGCTAAAATCATGACTTGTTTATACAAAATCTGGGATTTCATGCTATGAGTTCGAAAACATGGACCTGAGTACCAATACTTAAAGATCTTGGGAAAACAAACACAAAAACATTAATCTTAATGCAAGCTTCCGAATCAAATCATGGCTTTTCTTCAAGAACACATGAATATCATATTCTCTTTCTAAAACCGAACTTCAAAGCAATGCATGGCTTTCAAAACATGCTCGATCATGCAATGCAGCTGGATAAACAATAAAAACAGCAAGAGCAGATCAAGAATCTAACCTCAAAACACGGATCTAACGGTTCAAGGTGTGAAGATCAAGCTTGGAATCTACTCTCACTCAAGAACTCTTCTTCCTCTCTCCCTAGAGCTTCTCTTTCTTCAAAGGCAAAGCTATGGAAATGATATGGTTTCTCTCTCTGCCAGCTGATTTAACACTCAGTTCGGACACGTGGCACTACCGGGTTAGTTCTCCTCAAAAGGTGATTGAAAGACATGACATGTGTAGGACAAAGTGTATTCAACAAGCTAGGCGGCAAGGGCACTCCGGCAAGTAATGATCTCGGCTAAGGACAAGGCATCGGCAAGTAAGGGAACAATGATCTCGGCTAGGAAGGACAACACTTGGCCTAGCTGTGCCACACCTCGGCCTAGATGTGCCACACCTCGGTCTAGGTCGTACCAATCCAGGAACAAGATCACTTAGGCGCAAAGGTAACATCTCGGCCTAGATAATACACATCTCAGCCTCGGTGATACACACCTCGGCCTAGATGATGACATCTCGGCCAATATGTTAGGGCAGAGGTAGAGGTCAACCGGAAATGGTTCCAAGATAGTTCTAGGCTTAAGGTGACCTCGACTTGGATTAACCTAGGCTTAACACGACTTAGGCTTGGCATGACTTAGGCTTGGGGTCAGCAAAGAAGGAACAAAGCATGCAACACACTTAAGCAAAACAAGGCAAGATTGGCAATGCATTTAACATGGCAAAACATATAAATGCATGCAAGCATGACTAAGACGTGAATGTGGGTTGTTACATCCTTCCCCCCTTAAAGAAGTTTGGTCCTCCAAACTTAACTTACCATGCTCCCCAAAACAACTCCGAATGTCAGATTTTCATATCTTCTTATCATCTCTAGCCTTTACCTTGGGACAATCCTTAATACGATGACCCATCTCACCGCATTCAAAGCATGCTCCAGATGCCCGATGACAAACTCCAAAATGTCGCATCCCGCAACTTGTACATGTCGGCCTACTGCCACCTTCCTGATTCGTGCTGCTGGAAGTGTCCACGTTCTTCTTCTTCTCGGCATCACACGGGTCCTAGCGATCGTCATAGGTTTGCCTTTTTTTCTGCTTCTCCCCCAAACTCTGACTTCTGTTCAAGTTGGCTTCGGCCAGGATGGCTTTGTCTAACACCCCAGCATACGTCGGCATGTTGAGCAGATTAACCCAATCTTGTATTGGTCCCTGAAGTCCACTCTCAAACTTCCTAGCTTTTCTGTATTCGTCGTCGACCATGTGCGGTGCATACCTTGCTAACTCGGTGAAAGCACAATCATATTCGGACACTGTTTTGCTGCCCTGTGTTAACATCTGAAATTCTGTGGTCTTGCGATCTCGGACACTAAGGGGAAAGTGCTTGTCATAGAATAACTCCAAAAATCTGGCCCAAGTTAAGTCTAGATTACCTTTTCGGATCATCATCCACCACCTACGAGCGTCGTCTTCTAATGTGAATGCTGCCAATGACACCTTCTGAGCGTCGATACTGGGAAAAACCTCGAACAACTTTTCCATCTCAAGGACCCATGCTTCTGCTTTCATCGGCTCTATACCTCCTTAGAACTTCGGTGGATTCATCTTCATGAATTCCTTGATCAAAGTTATCGTGCCATCCCCATATAAAGTTAGCTGTTGAGGCACTTGCAGCACTGGGGGAGGTGAAGGTGGAACTGCATGTCGGCCATCTGTCTGCTCGGCCTGAGTGGATGTAGTACTAGTATTCTATTGCCTTGCTTGCCTCAACTCATGGGCCAAACCCTCTACTATCCTTTCTAATCTGTCTAACCTGTCCTCGAATTGATCTCGACTAACTGGAGGTCTACCTCTTCTCATGATGCTAGGAGTATGCAAAATGTGACTTTTTAAACAAAATGAACAAATAGACATGTATGCAAGTAACAAATGATCATGCCGAGATGATGCACACCTTGTCAAGTAGCAAGCAATATGATGCAATCCTAACATCATTCTACGGGACATCCTATGCTCTTTAGGACTTGAAGTGTGTGAATAACGTACTATAAGGAACTCGTGCTCTGATACCATTCTGTCACGACCCCATTCCGCCCCTAGTAGAATGGTGCCGTGATGGCCAGTAACCTGAGGTTACCGAAGGCCAACTTTCAAAAATTCACACACAAGCAGAGTATAATATATGGGGCTTACATGTGCGGAAGCAATATATGTAAATCTAATTAGTCCATAAGAGCTGTGCATAGATCAAATGAAATGACATACATTTTAATCATAAGATTACAACTTGAAAACAAATAAAATAAAGTACATTTTACATCTTGATCAAAAGGCTTCTCAAGCCGACATATACAAAAGAAAAGAAATACAAAGCCAAGAAGCATAATCTTCAAAATTGCGGACATAAATATTGCCGACATAACATGGATCAAACATCATCTTGCAAACAACACATCTCGGCGTCACCGCCTTCATGCTTGTTACCTACATATATATAAGGAGAGGGTGAGCTCGGATACTCAGTGAATGGTATAAGTAATAAAGGGATTAAATGAATGATTCCCGAGGTCCTTGTCCAAACAATACATAACATAACTTGTAACAAAACATGGGATAAATCAAGTTCATCATTCAAATCTTTCAAAGCTTCTTGGATGTTAAAACATAAACATATACTTTGGGTGATGACATTCCGGACAAACAATCCACCCGTTCATAGACCGTCGGTGGCCGAGCCTTTTCAAACATGATGCTACATGGGCTTAGAGTCCCCTAGCATGGGAGGACTTGTGCTACAAATGCTTATAGTCCCCTAGCACGTACGGACTGGTGCCACAAATGCTTAAAGTCCCCTGGCACGTACGGACTGGTGCCACAAATGCTTAAAGTCCCCTGGCACGTACGGACTGGTGCCATAAATGCTTAAAGTCCCCTAGCACATACGGACTTCCCAAGAATGTCATCCAAAACAAAGCTTATACTTGGTACGCAAACCTTATACTTGATACACAAAATAGGGGTAATCATTCATGCTTAACAAATACTTTTCAAAACAAAGCAAAGCAAAGCTTATCAAAACATTGTAACATAGCTTTATTAAAAATACCACTCACATCGTTCTTGGGACGTCGGGATTAAAGCAAAGGTCCAAGTTCTACAAACAAATGGCAAAGTCTACTGAATATACTTCTCAAAACAAGTCTTACATGCATACAAATGACCTCGACGATCCTTCAAAACTAAGTCAAGACAAGGCAAAGCATGCTGAAGTGAAACACTGTTTTACATGTCGGGAAGACATGCTGGGTACCAACCAGGTCTTAGCCGAGGTCCCACACCTCCTTGCCGAGGTGTGGTCCCGATGGCCACATACAGGGAAATGGAGTCGGGAAAATCTGGGCTTCCCTCTTGATGAACATGAAGAACATAAAGAACATGAAATGCTAAAATCATGACTTGTTTATACAAAATCTGGGATTTCATGCTATGAGTTCGAAAACATGGACCTGAGTACCAATACTTAAAGATCTTGGGAAAACAAACACAAAAACATGGATCTTAATGCAAGCTTCCGGATCAAATCATGGCTTTTCCTCAAGAACACATGAATATCATATTCTCTTTCTAAAACCGAACTTCAAAGCAATGCATGGCTTTCAAAACATGCTCGATCATGCAATGCAGCTGGATAAACAATAAAAACAGCAAGAGCAGATCAAGAACCTAACCTCAAAACACGGATCTAACGGTTCAAGGTGTGAAGATCAAGCTTGGAATCTACTCTCACTCAAGAACTCTTCTTCCTCTCTCCCTAGAGCTTCTCTTTCTTCAAAGGCAAAGATATGGAAATGATACGGTTTCTCTCTCTGCCGGCTGATTTAACACTCAGTTCGGACACGTGGCACTACCGGGTTGGTTCTCCTCAAAAGGTGATTGAAAGACATGACATGTGTAGGACAAAGTGTATTCAACAAGCTAGGCGGCAAGGGCACTCCAGCAAGTAATGATCTCAGCTAAGGACAAGGCATCGGCAAGTAAGGGAACAATGATCTCGGCTAGGAAGGACAACACTTGGCCTAGCTGTGCCACACCTCGGTCTAGGTCGTACCGATCCAGGAACAAGATCACTTAGGCGCAAAGGTAACATCTCGGCCTAGATAATACACATCTCGGCCTCGGTGATACACACCTCGGCCTAGGTGATGACATCTCGGCCAATATGTTAGGGCAGAGGTGGAGGTCAACCGGGAATGGTTCCAAGATAGTTCTAGGCTTAAGGTGACCTCGACTTGGATTAACCTAGGCTTAACACGACTTAGGCTTGGCATGACTTAGGCTTGGGGTCAGCAAAGAAGGAACAAAGCATGCAACACACTTAAGCAAAACAAGGCAAGATTGGCAATGCACTTAACATTGCAAAACATATAAATGCATGCAAGCATGACTAAGACGTGAATGTGGGTTGTTACACCACGCTTGAGCGGACATGCAGACGATGAAGCTCCGCTCGAGCGTAACTTCCTTCGCTCGAGCGGGCTGCAAACTCATGAAAAGTACTGGTTGCATGATATTCACGCTCGACGGACGCTCTACCTCCACTCGAGCGTGAGACTGAGACCTTCGCTCGAGCGTGAATTCTCTCGCTCGAGCGGACTGCAAAACACATGAACTTCTGGGCATACGCATCTCACGCTCGAGCGTGACTTTATACGCTCGAGCGGAAATGCATGTACTCAGAGTGTACGCTCGAGCGTGAAGTCCTACGCTCGAGCGTGGATCCAAAATCTGGAATTTCCAGATTGATCCTCAAGCACAAAACTTAACCTTTAAAGCTTCAAACTCGATTCTTTTGGGCTAATTTTCTGGAAAACACTTAAAAACCCATAATACAACATGTTTCAAAGATCATTTTATAAAATCAAGCCCAAAAGTGCGATAATTGAACACAATTTTGAATGAAACTTAATGAACATAGCAAGAGCACAACATGCATGAGTTCTTATGAATTTCAATACTCTAAAACATGGTCAAATGCAAGATTGAACTCTCAAACATGGTGAATTCATGGACTACAACCAAAATATGGACATGCATGTGGAAATTCTCATATAATTGATCTCAAAACTCAATGTGGGTGTTTGGGAAGTGAGTTTTTATGTAGATTTTAGTAGATGTAAGTTTTTATGAGATAAAAATTTTTTAGTGTTTGGGAAGATAGTTGGGTTTTTATGTGGTTGGATGTGATGTTTGTGAGAGAAAAAGTGAAATGATTATGGGATTGGATGTGATATTTTGTTTGGATGTGTTTTTTTTGGTTTTGCAAAACTTTTGTCTTTTAGTGGTTTTTATGAGATAAAAAATTTGGGATGGTGCTTCCCAAACACCACCAATAATATGGACATGCATGCACACATTGCTACTCAATTCAACTCTTTAGGCTCTAACTTGACTCTAATCTCCAATATTTCCATGAACCATGCAAGAACAACTTAAATTTACAATTAAGAGGAAGAACTCCCTACCTTAAGTCTTGAATTCTAGGTGTAGGAGCCTAATTTCTCAAGTCCCCTTCAAATTCTCCTAAGTTCCAAACCAAACTTTGTTGAATCAACTCTTTTCTTCCAACTCTCTCTCTCTCTCTCTCTCTCTCGGTTTTGGTCTAGGAAAAATGATGAAGAATGATGCCAAACATATATGAATTAAGACTAAATAAATGGCCTAGCATTAATCCACTCAATGGCAATTTGATAGTAAATGCAAACTAATGTAATTTAACTTTATTTATTCTAATTCAATCGTTCCTAATCAAATTTTAATTAAACCTACCATAAAATCACATAAATCCTAATTAGCATATAACACTAATCAATTTCTGATTCGGTCGCCGATAAGGCTTCCAATTCGCAGTTCGAAATCAAACCATGAACAGATCATTTAAGGACGAACAGATAGAAATGCAATTAAAGCAACACACTCATGCAAACAGATTAGGATTTCATTCTAATCAATTACTTATCATGCTCAATCACAGTTTAACACTAATCAGAGGTGAGGGTTGTCACACCTAGGTTACTTGTTCCTATGATGATTTGGATTGATGAAGCTCCACCCAAAGCACAATTTATAAGTTGGTTGGCTTGGAGAGGTAGAATCAAAACAGCTATTGTTCTGTAGATGTTTGGAGTGTTAGGTCATACTGCTGTGACTGATTGCCCTTTCTGCTCAGCTGCTGTGGAATCTGTGGATCATCCTTTTGTGCAGTATTTTCAGATTTGGAAGGTTTGGAGATGTTTGTTACAATGGTGGAATCTCTGCTGGGTATCCCCTGCTACTGTGGATGAAGTGCTATCTTGGTGGTTAGGAACTAAGCACAAAAAAGCTGTAAAGAAAAGCCGGCTGCTAGTACCTGTAGCAATGTTGTGGTCCACTTAGAGGCTAAGAAATGAGGTTGTGTTTAATGGCAAGCAACCAGATATGAATGAGCTGTGTGAGGTTGTAAAAGTGAATGTTGGGCTGTGGGTTAAGTCCTCCATGCCTTTTGTCCAATACTCTGTGCATCAGATTGTGGAAAATCTGAGTCAAGTCAGGTTTTTGTATCTGAAATGGCTAGGTGTTGGTGGTTGATCTGGATAGTACTTAATTCACAACTGGAAAGATTTGAAGGAGCATGCAATTAATAAATCAGATAATGAACAACGGTTGTTCTATCTGATGGCTGTCGTGGTTGAAGTTGAAATACAATCAGATAAAACAGAAGTGTCCAAGAATCTGCTCTGGTGCTGTCAAATTGCATTGTTTTGCTGGTATTGGAAGTGTTCAAGTCTCCTTTGCTGCTGCTATGGATTATTGCTGATATGGTATGCTGCTGATCTGTGTGAATAATGATCTTTTGGAGTTGGATGCTGCAGATTGGTGTTTTTCGTTGTTGTCTTGGTTTCTTGTTGGTTGGTAGTTTTGGGTTGAACTTTTGTATTAGTTTTCTTAGTTCTGTACTTGGATGAGATTAGTTTTGGTGTTTTTGATTGGTTCCTCACCAACACTTGATGGTGTGCTAGCATATGATTGAGCAGTCTTATCGGTGCCAACCTAGTTGGGATTGATTTGAGTCGTCATGATACTTTTTGCACTCATCCTCTTTTTCTTTTATTGATGCAATAGTCTTCTGTTTCATCAATAAAGTTCTTTTTATTTTGTTGATCCAAAAAAAAAAAAATCCCAAATGTGTTGGACTATTGTGTCCTATGGGGGGTGGGACACAAATGGGGGGATAAGGGAAGATATGAGATTAGGTGATGAAATAACTATTTTGACTCTCTATTATTTAATTATGTATTATATTTAGTAAAATTCAATAAAATTTAAATGTCTCAATTTAAAAATAAAATAATTTGAATTAATTTTTATTGATGTTTTATTTATTTAATTTTTTATAGATATTTTATTAATGTTTTATTTTAAAATTTTGTTTATATTTTATTTAATTTCATTATTTAATTATTATTATTTTTTAAATAAATTTATTTAAAAATTTAATTAAAAAAATAACATATATTTTTAGTGATATTTTATTTATTTAATTTTTAAAAAATAAATTTATTTAATTGTGTAAAAAATAATTAAAATATTAAAGATACGTTTAATATTGTTATTATTTAGTAAATAATTGAAAAGGATAAAATAGTCATTTGAGCATTTATCCTTCTTCTTAATATCCCAAACAAATATAAAATTCATATCATATTCAACCAAATAATCATTTTCTGACCTTTAAACTCATGACTAAATAAACATGAGATACAAATCCAGTCCAACCAAATAGTTCAGGAACAATGTATCTCAAGACTAATAGTCTAGTGAATTCTAATTCTCCCTTATCCAGTCTGTCCAAACAAACACACCTATGAATATAGTACAAGTCCTTACAATGTATGAGAGTTGTATTATAAAAAAATTCATCTCTAGTGCCATAATTTGTCTACTGTCCTACTAATTTGATATATCTCATAAAAGAAAATTAAAAATTACGACACTAAATATCAAACCAAGTCAAATCAAATCTTTAAGTGTCATTAAATTACAACACCAAATTCCCGCCCCGCCGCCCGCCGCCGGGGGGGGGGGGTGGTGGTGTGTGTTGGTTTGGGTGTGGTCGAGACTGGTAGCAAACAAAGAAGCAAAAGCTTCAATTTCCTATTTGTTCAACATCAACCCAATCTCAAGCCTGCCATCTGTAGAATCTGAAAGAGAGAAAGCTCCATTTCTAGCAATTGATGTCATATCCACCATCCTTGGTTTCCCCCACCCAAAGTCAATCTCATACAGCTCAAACCGAGGTGAACTTGCGATGCCAAATGCGTTAGGATCCTCTAGAGTGATCCCTCTAGAGTGATCTCCTAAAGTAAAAGACATGGGCGTGACACCTGTCCCACTAATAAAACCAAGGGTTGAGATTAATCCCTCACCAAAACGACGTCGTTTTGGTGAGACACAAATTAAAAAAAAAAAAAAAAAATTCAGACCATCGTCTTCCTCCTGGGTTCACTTTGGAAGACAGCCTTCGTCTTCGAATCACCAAGGTGCTTGATCAACCAACACAGAAGAAACTGTGTCTTTCCATGGAATTAGAAACCAGAAACACAATTTCATTTCTTCTCTTTCCCTCACTTTCTCAGCAATCAACAACAAATAAAAACTCAACAATAGCAAAAAAACAGCCCTTATTATAAAATTAAAAAAAAAACCTTTATAATCCTCAAAAGATCTACAAAAAGCACCAAATTTTAGCAAAAGAGATCAGTACATACCAATACACACATATATATATACAAAAACGAGTATGAAAATGAGAGATCTCTCACCGGATCAGAAGAAGCACAGAGCTGAGAAGTGAAGCAACCGATCAAAATCAACAAACTAAATTGCAGATACAACCTCCGATTACTTTCTTCCATCATCCAAATCAACTGATTCTGATAAAAAAAATGTGCGAGATCTGAGATCTACAACACTGTGAATCGTCGAACCCTAACCCTAACCCTAACCACCGCTAGAGAGTGATCGATCTGAGAGAAGAAATAGAAAATAAATCTAGAAGAGATCGAAGACGAAGGCTGTCTTCCAAAAAAAATTTCCCTTTTTATTTTCTTGGCTACCAAACAGAGAAATCTTCTTCCTAGTTAGAAAAAGGACTAACCTTGTAAATGAGAAGGAGAAAGAGTGGGGTTCGTGACTTTCCAGTAGAGAGGTTGTGAGTTGGATTCGGGTTTGATGATTGACGACGGTGCAGAACAGAATCCATCTTGAGTAAATCCAAATTTCAGAAGACCTGGGAAAGTTCGAGAGATTGATAGAAAAACTTCATTAAAATGGTTTGTTTGGCAGATAGGAAAGTTCAGAGAAAAATATAAAAAATATTTGATTGAGTTTACTGAGAATGATTAAAAGAAGGAATAGTTGTTGGGCTGAAAGTGATGATGCTGATGAACCCTGCATCTTTTCTGTAAGGAGGAGGAGGAGGAGAGAGAGATGGGTCGTTGATCTTGGAGTTGCAGAGATCGCCATTGTTGGGAGCGTTTGGGACTATGAAAATCTGTTTTTTTTTTTTTTTTTTTTTTTTGGAAAATCCTCACCAAAACGACGTCGTTTTGGTGAGGACTAAGCAAAGCCGTCCGATTAGCCACTTTAAGAGATCACTCTAGAGAGTTACTCTAGAGGATCCTCTCGCATGGTGAATACCCTATCCATGTCTAGCAAAGCACATTCAGACAAGTCATCGACCCCTTTCACCAGTCTGTCACTCAAACCTCCAATAACTTCACCAATTGCTTTAGCTGCCACAGCCACTCCATCTTCCACTATTAAATCATTTGAATCTGCATTTACCAGATGAGTCGAAACACAACTCCCAAAATAAGTTGAAGGAATAGGGGGTCCAAGCGAGCCCTGCAATCCACAATGAATCCAATATGAACTTTCCCTGTCCTGTTGATTTTCCGAGCTTTAACTAGGCAAACCCATACGTAGGCACATGTTATTGTAAAGGCCGATACATGAAAAATATTGGATTGTCTCTCTTGCCATTGGGCGTTCACCCTCTTCTTCATATTCTCTAATTACTTTATTTATATTACACTGATATGTAATATCTACCTAAAAAATTTCCTGACTAGTCAACTGATGTATGGAATTATCAGTTCAAATTCATCTTAAAAGATGGACATCGGCCTATTGGTTCTTCTAATTTGTCCGGCTTAATTTTTAATTTTAATTTTTTTTAATATTTGAAGAGTTATTTTAATCCATAGAGTCGGACTGTGTTAAGATTTTCAGCTCAATATATTAATTAATAGGTTGGGTTTAGAATTTATACTTTCAATCCTACCCAACCTATTATTAAATTAATTAAGTAATTATAATTTATTAAAATATATATTTTTTGTTAGAATTTAGATTTTATCTTGTTGATTTTATTGAAACTCATATTTGTAATATGTTTGATTAAATTTATTTAAGAAGTCCTTTAATTTATAATAACCTCAGTATATTTATTTAAAAAATATAACATATAATTGAATTTAATTATGAAATGTTTTAAACTTTTTTAACATATAGTCGGATGGATAGATTTCAAATTTATAATTATTTTTTGAACCGAGATTGAACAGAAATAAAGGCATGATGTTTGGATCGGACTGGGCTTAGGCAGACACGAAGTTCCTTACTACGTGGTGCTGCCCGTCCCAACAAATGTCTACCCTTACTTAAGCTGAATACGTGTGGAGAGGTGCAGTGGATATGAATAATTTTATATATTTCTCTTTAAATATCCTAAATGTATCCCAAAAGTGATTGTGTAATTGTGATTAAATTTATATAATGTAAAATTTATGTATAGAATGAATTTGAATTATAAAATAATAATTCTAAATAATTTTTGAATAATTAAATTTAAATTTGTAATATTACTCCGTTGATATTGAACAATATCGTCTCGTTTGAGTAGTTTTGATAATTCCTTTTTGAATCCACTAGAGATTTATTTTTAATTATTTTTATTTTATTTTTTGTGTGTGTGGGGAAGAATTGTATATAAATGGGACAAATTAAAAAAGAGGAAAAATATCAAATTAGTAGGACAATAAATTTTTTTTTTGTATTTTTATGATAGTGCAATTTTACTGTGTGCATAATACAAATCCTCTATGTATGGTGCAAGTCCTTATAATGTATCAGAGTTGTACTATAAAAAATTTCATCTCTAGTGTAATAATTTCTCCACTGTCCCACTAATTTAATATTTCTCAAAAAAATAAAATTAAAATTAAAACACCAAATATCAAACCAAACCAAACCAAACCAATTTTTTAAGTCCCATCAAATTACAACACCAAACATGGGGGGGGAAAAAAATTACAGGAAACACAAAATAGACTCGGTTCGAGCCAAACGATTTGCTTGCCAAGGAAGATCTTGAAATGGTTCTCCAGAGCGATTTTGAATAGCTGCTCTTCCAAGTTCCATCCATGGCGAGGGAACCGTGCTAGAACTTGCAACTCATGAAATTGATATTATTTTTTTGACAATCTAATAGCACCTCTTAAGACTCTAAAAAAAAAAATAGCACCTCTTGTTAATGAGCTTCGAGACCAGTAGCAAACAAAGAAGGAAAAGCTTCAATTTCCTGTTTGTTCAACATCAACCCAATCTCAAGCCCTCCATTGCCATCTGTAGAATCTGAAAGAGAAAAAGCTCCATTTCTAGCGATTGATGTCATATCCTCCTTCCTTGGTTTCCCCCAATCTTATACAGCTCAAAGCGAGGTGAACCTGCGATGGTAAATACCCTATCCATGTCTAGCAAAGCAAATTCTGACAAGTCATCGACCCCCTTTGCAAGTCTGTCACTCAAACCTCCTATAACTTCACCAATTGCTTAGCTGCCACAGCAACTCCATCTGCTGGTATTAAATCTTTTGAATCTGCATTTACCAGATGAGTCGAAACACAATTCCCAAAATAAGTTGAAAGAATAGGGGGGTCCAAGCGAGCCCTGCAATCGACATTGAATCCAATATGAACTTTCCCTGTCCTGCTGATTTTCCGAGCTTTAACTTGGCAAACCCATACGTAGGCACATGTTATTGTAAAGGCCGATACATGAAAAATATTGGATTGTTTCTCTTGCCATTGGGCGTTCACACTCTTCTTCATATTCTCTATGTTTGGTCGTGTCAATTGGAAAGTGCCAAGCATTGTACTAGGTGAAGCATTCACATTCAATATCATGAGGCTTCTTCTGTTGTTGTTGTTGTTGGATCCACTATGTTGCAACACCATGGTTAGGTACTTTCTCTCAAGCTCATCTGGGTGGTTGATAATGGTCCTGTCATAGAATGGAGTTAATTCAGGGCTTAGACCTCCTCCTCCGCCTCAGCAAATGGAAGCCCAAGAATGCATAAACAGAGCTGAAGTTTTCCCGTCAAGTACTGCACCCTTTGTTTGGAAACAAAGAGATTTGCAATGCCATCACGGGTACTCGATTGTCAGATGCCGGTAAGTTGGGTAAAAATGGTTCAATTTCTTTGACTTGGCGAAAGCTGCTTATATTGCTGGAGGAAAGATGATAAAATCAGCTTCAGACTTGGCTATGGTAAGTGAAACTGCATCACCATCACCTTCAACGTACCGGATAATTGGTTTATCATCGGAATCTGCGAACCATGTCAGATTTCTGGCCAGTGGAAGGTAGTGGTGGAGGGTGACAGAGAGGGAATGTTCGGGTTTAGGAAGGATATTTCCTAAGAATGTAGTGGTTGAACAGTGGTGGGCTTCGTAGAAGAAAATAGGCGCTTAACAGGAGAGAACTTCACCCAGACCACATCGCAGAATGTAAGAGGAAGAGAGGTTGGGGCGGCCGAGCATGAGCTAGTACTAGTCGGAGGTGTTGGAGTCACTCTGCAAACCTCAACCACCTTCACTGGATTGGGGGTTGGTGCCATGAGAGATCAAAGAAGTAAGCAAGGATAAAGGAGGAATTAATTGGGGCCTGGCCTGGGTGGTGTGGTGTCATGTGTCGTGTTGTGTACAAACTTTACTGGTTTATTGATTATATTTATAGTATGAAAAATACTATTCAAATAAATTAATTTCGATAATTTTTTTTTAAAAAAAAATTCATTATTGTGACATATTATAACACTGTAACACTACCAACCAACCAGTTTTAACTATTCAGAAATTATTCAAAATTATTATTTTATAATTCAAATTTATTCTATATATGCACTCATATTATCCATAATACAACTACCCATTCAAAAAAAATTGGATGGATAAGTCTGGTTATAATAAAGCCTTGTTTGTGAAGTGTATATTTTAGTTTAAAAGTTAAAAAAATATTTAAAAAGTCAAAAAATTATATAAAAAAAATTAAAGATTTCATTTTTTTTATTTGTTAAATATTTTTTCGTAAAAAATTAAAATATCATTATAAATATAATATTTTTTTACATTATATTTTAATCAAAAAAATTAAGAAATTATTTAAATAACTTATTCCAAGTTTAAAATTTAAAATAACACTCGTTATTATCTTTTTTTTTTTTTGGGTGCTAGACACTTGTTATTATCGTGGCATATATAATAGTCAATGTTTAGAATTTCATAATAGGGGTTGTTTGGGATGACCTAAATAAGTACACTTTTTATCTTTTGTACGAAAAGATGTACAGAAAAGTAGAGAGGTGATGTGATGGAAAAAAAAATAAAAAGATGGATTATTTGAGGTATGCCAAACTTGGCCTAGCACTTGTTTATAAAGGCATGGAATTGGACCCGCATCCAACGGGTGTACAGTGGATTTGATTTTGAAAGTTGGGAATTTTTTTTGGCTTGCTTATCTCCGGTTTGTGATCGGATTGAAGAGCATTGTTGGATTTGTAGGGATTCACCACGGGTCTCGTTTTGATAATCTGAACTGTTCAATGTGTAAAACTTGTCGAGTATTATATGCTTGTAAAAAATCACGTTGATCAGATATCCGATCAACATGATTTTTTACAAACATAAGATACTCGACAAATTTTACACATTAGCCTATTCGGATTATCGAAACGGAACCTGTGGTGGACTCCCACGGACCCAACAGTACCTTCCAATCTGATTACAGACTGGAGGAAAACCCAACCTTCTTTTTTTTTAATAGATGGTGGAAAGTTGTGATTTGAAGCTATAAAAATACACGTGAAAAGGCCTGTTCGATATGGGTGCAAAGGGGTGTGCACAAACCTATTTAACTCAACAAACTCGCCTAGGCCGACTCGACCGAGTACCAAATGAACAGTTTCAAATGTTGTTTGGATCAACTACAGATGTTACTCTGCAGGTTTGGCAGTCAAAAACGGATATGGCCCAATCAAAATCAAAAAATTCAAACCGACCGAGTGTCAGTATAGGGTGATTTTTTAATAAATCCTGTTTCTAAGTATCTTATTCCATCTAAATCATATTTTTTTTTAGTATTCCATTAAGTGCTGTTTAATGTAATATGACCAAATCATCATTTCTAATTTTTTTGCACATGTTTCTATTTTGAAACTAATACATAATAGCAGTCCATCATTTATGGAGAAAATTTCTCCCTCATTCTAAAGAGAAAATATTTCTCTTATTTCATAGAGAAAATTTCTCCTACATTCCATAGAGAAAATTTCAAATTATGAATTTTGAACTTTTTTAAAATTTGAAAATTTTAAAAATAGCCTAACAAAAAATCTAAATGAAAATCAAAATATAATGTGAATGTTTATAGTAAACAACAAATATTCAACTAACTTTTGAAAAAACAAAACTCATGTTAAAGTATAATGTAAATATTCAAAATAAACAATAAACATACAACTAACCTTCGAAAAAATAAAATTTATACCAAAATACAAAGTGAATGTTCACAATTTATAATAAACATACAGCTAACCTTAAAAAAATAATTCATACCAATGTAAACATTTACATTGTAACGTGAAAATATAAAACAAAATTGAAAAAAGTGAAAATAGACTATTTTAATTGTTCAATAGTAATAAAAATGATTGTTCAACTAACAAGTATAGTAATAAAAATAACAAACATACAATTAACTTTCGAAAAAATAAAACTTATACTAAAATACAATATGAATGTTTACAATTTACAATTAATATAAAACTAGTTTTAAAAAAAAAAATCTCATATTAATGTAAACATTTACATTACAATATGAAAATATAAAACAATATTGAAAAAAGTGAAAATTGACTATTTCAATTGTTCAATGGTAACAAAGATAATTGTTCAACTAACAAGTATAGTAACAAAACAACAAACATACAATTAACTTTCGAAAAAATAAAACTTATATTAAAATACAATGTGAATGTTCACAATTTATAATTAATATACAGCTAACTTTAGAAAAACTAAATTCATACCAATGTGAATATTCACACTATAACATAAAACAAAATTGAAAGAAAAAAAAAAAAAAAAAGACTATTTCAATTGTTTAATAGTGACAAAAAATGATTGTTCAAACAACAAGTATAGTAACAAATAACCAATAATGTAAACATTCACAATGATTGACAAAAAAATAGAAATAATGGTAGCAATAAAATTAGAAATTCAAAAAAAACTTAATCACTCTAAAAATAAAAAAATATCATCTACATCCTCATCATCATTTTTATCATTATCACTATTATTAACAATCTATGTAATTTTATCATTTCACCAATCCAAATCAAATAAAATCCACTTCGCAGAATATGTTTGTAACAAAATTGACTGGACATAAATAGAGTTTCGACTTACAATAATGGAGAAACATATAATTTTGAACACAGAGTAACAATGGACGAATACTGAACTTTAAATACAAAGTAACAATGGAGGAATACAAAGTTTCACTATGATAATGGAGAAATACAAAGTTTCACCACAATAATGGAGGAACATAATATTATTTCACTACCATTTGTAAATTGAAGTTTCTAAACCCTATCAAATAGAGAGTTTCGAACCCTAACACAATGAAACAATACCACAAATATAAATAAAACTGATCAAAAAAAAAAATGTGAATAATGGTAATTACCAAAATAGAGGTAGCAACAAAAAGAAAATGTATATATCATTTTTCTATGTAATACATATCAACAATAGACATAAATGTATAATAGTCCAACAAACAATACAAATCAAGAAAAAAGACCTCATGGAATAAAAATATAAATACATAAGACTAATTAGGTTATAATTTTTCTTAGTAGACTTATTGGGTTAAAACACCTTTAAATGAGATATATCAATAAAAAATCCTATATATAGCTCCATGTCCACGTGTTGCTTTTTTTTTATTACTTTTCCAAATTACAACCTTGGAAAACCAAATTTGACACTCTCTCTCTCTCATTCTTTTCAAGAAATGGGTTTTATATTTATTTATAACTTTAATTACACACACTCTCTACTCATTTCATCTACCCTCTATCCTTGAAAAACCAAATTGTCACTCTCTTTTTTTTTTTTTTTTTTGATAATAAATGAGTTTTGCATCAATCTATAAATATAATATTAGTGAGTATTTGAGAAGATCTAACTAAGTATATTTTTTGACTTTTTATAAAAAAATATATAAAAAAATAAAAAATGATGTGACTTAAAAAAATAAAAAGATAAAAAATGCGTTAACATAGGATATGTCAAATAATACTTTAATTTACACACTCTCTCTCTCATCTTTTCGTCTAGTCTGCCCAACTCTATCTTTCTATTACATTGAATTGATTACATTATATCACTTTCTATCGCTCTTTTTCTTTTATACAGAAAATAGATTTGGTATACATCTATAAGGTACGGGGGATAAATATTCTTCATCGCCCGTACACCTTGCTACCAAACTTGCCTTGCTCCAAAAGGCATCTTGCTTGTTGCAAACAGAACAATGGTGAGCTACCTGGCGGGTGGTTTGTCGGAAAACTCCTTCGACGTTTAAGTTAATTCATTTGAGGAAGAAGAAAGAATGCACAGAGAGAGAGAGAGAGAGAGAGAGAGAGAGAGAGAAAGAGAGAGAGAATGTGGCTAAAGTTTTCTTACTCTTCTCTGGTTGTCCATGCACACTTTATCTAAACTGGCCTTGCAGTCCAAGATTGTGCACGCACTACTTTTGTTGTCCTTTGCTAGACGTGCGGTTGTACTGTCCACTCTCTTCTTTACATATGTGTGTCAATACTGCCAAATAGCATTGGCCAAATAGCCAAACGGTATTGATGCGTACTTCAGTAGATTCTTCACCATAATTCATTGAGCCATGTGGAATGCTCTAGCCAAGAAGTCACTTATGTTATCCTCAAACATACTAGCTCTAGAAATCCTTTTGCCAAGCTAACTTAGGTCGGCCATGCCAACCGGCTTCCTTACACGGCCGAAACTATCATAACACCAATCTTCAGTTCGGTCGAAGATCTTCAGCTCGATCATATGCGACGGGCTCATTCATAACTTGACCTGGCTCGTGACCGAGGCACGGTTCAAAGTATTGCTCAGTCCGCACATAACCCAATTCGCGCTTATGGCTTAAACTGATCCTAGCTCGATCCACCGTAAAGGTGAGTCCAACTCTAGTTCAGACTTGCATTGGCCCTGCTCGTGCTAATGGACCAAGTCCTGCCTAACTTGGCCCAACATCATGGACCGTATAGGTTTAGCTCAGACCATTTGTTCGTCACAAATTCTCCTTTCATATAACATTAATTACATCCTCTCTCTCTTCTCTTTCCTTCCACCCCAACTTTCTCTTTCTTCCATTATAGTTTTACACACACACTCTCTCTATACTCGTTTCTTCTACTACTGACTCTTTCTCTCTCTTCCGTTACATTTACCGCTTCTCTTTTCCTTCAATTAAATTGATTACAGTACTCTAAAAGGACATTACCACTGGAATGTAATGCCATTTGGATTAAATACTGTACCACAAATCTTTCAAAGATTGATGGATTCTATTTTTTAATGAACTTAAAGATTTTTGTGTAGTATATATAGATAACATTCTTATTTTTTTCCAAATTAACGGAAGAAAACAAGAATTATGTCACGCCCTCAAAATATAACATAAAACCCATCAATATAGACATGCATTGATATACAAAAGTCCAACATTCTTCTATTCATCAGAGTATTTGATTACAAAAGGTATTACATGTTAACAACAAAAGCAAATGCCCTACGGGCTTACAGCTTTCCAAGTTAACACTTGGTTACAAAAAGAGAGTACTAACTCTATTATACATTAAGCCCTTGGCTTGAATCTACATGTAATACATCAAAAGAACATAGACACAAAATGTCTGTCCGCCTCTAGCCTCCCAAGTTATGTCCTTGGAGGTGGCATGCTACCTGTACCTGAAAATGATGTTCCCATATAGGGTGAGCCACAGCCCAGTAGAAATACACTAAACCAGCCATGAACAATGACTAAAAGATTAGCAGTTGATAGATGGTCAACACAAATACATCCACTTGTAACACATTTCAATTTCCCATGTTATCTTTCATTATCCCATTTTCAGTAGATAAGCATACTAGCTGAATCAATACATCAACAGATAAGCATATTAGCTCTATCAACATCTTAACAGATAAGTATAAGAACTATATCTTACAACCAAAGATAAGCATATGAGCTATATCGGCACTTCTCTAGACAAGCATATGAGCCGTGTCTGTACTTCTCAAAGATAAGCATATGAGCTGTATCTACGGAGTTCATCCCCTATCTCCTCCCAACACTATCCCCTTTAGAGGTACATCCCCTATCTTCCCTTAAACCGCGAAGTACATCCCCTATCTCCTCCTCTACACACAATGCATATAAACACGAGGGTTCTATATACAATCAATCAATACATAAGGTTAATGTATTCTATCAACCGTCAAGTTCCATGACACATTCCATAGATTAGTTTTCGTTTGCCTAATCATCATGCATTGTCTACAACAATCAAGACTATCCTCCACCGATAGCCCAAAGCAGTTATTTCTAAATAGGAAACAAATGCACAAATGGATAATATATCAACATTTCACTTCGGTGAGCGATAAACAATTCAACTACACCCTTTAATCCCATACATTCCAAATTTCTACATTTCCAATTCAATTCCTCATTTCCTTTAATTAATTATATATGTTAATTAATTAAAACAATTAGAGCAAATTCCCATAATTAACAAAACAACCCTAAGGTTCCGTTTTCATCCATAATCCATCATTTATCTCATCTTTCTATGCCAAACTTGCATTTTGGTTTATTATAAACAAAAACCCAACTTTTATAAAATTACACAAAAGGCCCAAACTTCCTCAAAACTACCCATCAACACCCAGCATATCAAAATGCTAAAATTTAAAGACAAAATCCATAAGAAAGAGTAGGATATCCCTACCTCAAAGTTTGAGTTCCAACAAAGAAGATGAAGAAAACGAAAGTGCTCCAAATCACAAGTTTTTCGGATCAAAAGGTAGCCCTCGACGATCAACAACTTTTTTGTAAAGACCAATGGTGAGGAAATCACTCCTACTAGATCAATACCTAGAGAGAAGGTAAAGCTCTAGAGTGAGAAGCTCAACAATAGTGTTTTCGGAAAAGTAAGAGAGAGAAGAGAATATGAAAAAGTGATTTCAAAAGTCAAAACTCGGAGCTTTAACCCAGTCGCCCCGCTCGAGCATCCAAACCCCCGCTCGAGCGGCACTCACAGACTCCCGCTCGAGCGGCCAAACTCCCGCTCGAGCGGCGGATGCACACTCCCAGAAGTTTCTGCAGACAGGTCCCCGCTCGAGCGCCCAACTCCCCGCTCGAGCGTCACTCACAACCTCCCGCTCGAGCGGCCAATCCCCGGCTCGAGCGTCCAACACTACACAGGAAATACTGGATGGGTGTATTCCTCGCTCGAGCGTCAAAACCTCCGCTCGAGCGGCCAAGCAATAACAAGTTCCCCGCTCGAGCGCCAAAAGCTCCGCTCGAGCGGACAGGCCAAAATCTGGGCAACTAGTTTTGGTTCCTAAGTTCAACCCACCTGTAACAAACCTGCCCAACACATCCTAAAACTCAAATACAAAGTATGAAAGGATGTAAACAAGGTTTAAACAACTGCTAACATCTACGGAACCTAGTCCGGATCACTGTACAACAAGGGGTAAAACCCAGGATCGCTATAAATTATCTTAGGCAATTATGTAATAAATTCCAATAACATGGAATTATTCTCTCTCCTAAAAAGATAGAGGTAGAGAAAGAAGAAATAGAGTTCTTAGTATTAATCCATACATCAACAGGATTGAAATTACAATAACATATTATTTCAAAAGTAAAAGAATTTCCAGATGAATTAACTGAAGTAAAATAATTTCAAAGTTTTTTAGGAATTCTTAATTATGGAAGAAATTACGTCAAAAAACTAGCAAAATTAGAACTTCCATTATTAGCAAAATTAAAGAAAGATGTACAATTTTGCCGGTCAAAAGAAGATACTAATTTAGCTAAACAAATTAAAAAAAGTATTATAGTCATGCCCATAGTTTATTTACCTAAAAGATGAGATAAGCTTATTGTTGAAACAGATGCCTTAGATTTATGTTGCGAATGTGTATTAAAAGCAATACCTTCTCAATTCTGGACTAAGTCCAAAAAAACAAATAGTTATGGAATTAAAAGTAGGAAAAAACATATTTCTATAAAAACTCAGAAACGGGAATTAATTTGTGCATATAATTCTGACAAATTTAAAATATATTATTTTTGAAAAAGAATTTTTAGCAATAAAAATTGCTTTAAAAAAATTCCCTATATATCTTGATCTTGAATGCTTTATTGTTAGAACAAACAATCAAGCAGTAAAAGATTTTTTAGTTAACAAGAAAAATATTGAAGAAGGCCGCCAACTTCGATGGTATAATGAAATTGCTACATATACTTTTGAAGTTGAACATTTGAAAGCAACTAATAACTCTTTTTTGCAGATTTTTTAAGCAAAAATCACTAAACAAGTGTTTTCTCTTTTCAGCCATGACATGAACAAAGGTAAACAACACGCTAAGTTTGATAAAGAATGGGTGACAATTGCCAAAAAAGAAATCTCCAAAACAGAAAAAGTTTATGTTGTTTTTCAAGCAGACAACCTATAATTTACACAAATTGAAAAGATTGCAACACGCAAGTTATGGGATTCCCTAGAGCATGTTATCAAGCATATGACAGTTTGGCAAAAGCTAAAAGACTTTCTGTAGTGCTCCATCAATGCCTATTTTTTAGTAGCAACAAACCAATCCAACCCCTTTTGAATTTCAGAAATCTAAACCAGATGAATCTGAAATTAAAGACTTTTTTAATCCTGGTATTCCCAGAAAAATTTATAATGAATTAAATGGTGTATGGAAAACCCACATTTCTGAAAACAAAAAGGGTTTTAGATTACATATGTCTTTTATCATTTCAATTAGTGGAACAAACCACTTGAACAAATGAGTTATAAAAACTTTGTTTCCAACTCATTAAACAAATGAATTGGGATCAAGATTTTAAATTTGAAAAAATAATTACTTTGTTCAAATTTCTGAATTCATAAACCATGAATATTCAGATCCTTCTTTTGAAACAATTAAAAGAATTTATCTTTTTGAAAAAGTAAGAACAATCCTTCCCTGTGAAATTTTTAGACTCATTAGAGATAAAGTAGAAGACCATTATGAAAGAATTAAACAAATTTGCCATTATGAAAGAATTAAACAAATTCCCAAATCAATTAATAAAATTAATTTACAAGATGATATTCCAAAATTCACATTATTCTTAGGAAAATTTACCCATAAATCCTATGTTAGAGAAAGTTGTACCATTTAGTCCTATGTTTTTTTTTATGCACCAATTAGTCCTATTTTTTTTAGTAAGGTTTACTAGTTGGTTGTTAGGTTACATTAATACCCTTGGTGTGATATTGTTTTCCTATTTTGTGGCTAATTCGTTTTGTGTTGGTATGATAACGTCTATGGGTGTAACATTACCCACACCCCCAGCACTCAACATTAACATAACCCACACTCCCAGCACTTAACATTAACATAACATTAGCCACACTAATACAGTAATCAAATTAGGGAAAACATCAATAACTAGATCAGATACTCCCACACCCATAAGATGACAACCACTCTTTCTACCCATTCGGTGTACGCACTTCTGTCCACCTCAAACAACATTACCCAACAAACTATCCAAACATCACCCCATTTCCAAAATCACAGTAACAATACACCACCAGGACCAACCATTTCGCGCAAACAGAACAATCATTATATGCACACCGGAACACGATAGCACACAACATTGGAATCTGGAAAATCAAACAACATAACAAAATATATACCTGATAGATTTCTAATCATGTTACGATGTCTCACTACTACACACCTTGCCACAATGTTTTCACACTCACTAAGCACTGTTTGATTCGCACTTTACACTTCGCAAATCGTATAAACAACTATCGAATCGATGACTGAACTAGCGTTTTAGGGTTTCACACATCTAGGGTTTCCACCCTTCACTTTCAGGGGCGTAAACGTTACACTAAAACTGTCATTATGGAAAATCCGATATTCACAAAGTGAATGTTGATCCCCAGAATCTTTCTATTTCCCCAGCTTCAACACCAACCAGGAAGGAAATGAATTTTACCCAATTTTGTAATTAACCCCTCTGTAAAATACCATTGTTGTCCATTACTTTGTAACCCCATACCACATTACGAAAGCCCTTATTGGTAATATTATGTATAATAGGACCTCCCCGTCTACAAGAAATCTTTCAAGACTAAACAGTGCATAAGTCTACAATATAGGATTTATTGGTGCATCACCCTTATTCTTAGATACCTAAAAATGGTTTTATGAGGATAATGATTGGAAGGTCTCTGAAGAAATTGACTGGGGAATAACTAATCAAGTTATTTTTTAAAATTCTCATCCTATACAATGGAAAGATTTTCTAGAGATGATCAAGGCAATGCTTTCAAAAGTAATAAAAAAAATTACAAATGTAGCAAATATTTCACTTTTTTGGATTGCTAGCACCATTAGATGGCGTGAAAAGGAAAAATTCTATTAGCCATGTCAAATTTGGTATTTGAAAAAGATTGAAGAATCAGAATTAGCTCATGATGGACCATTAATAAATTCAAAGGGAGAGGTTGTTAATCCTCAAGAAGTAATTAATGTCTTATGTCCTGAAGATTATTGAGTAGAAAGCCTAATATTGTTGTTCCAAGTGGCACAAAGCATAAAAAGTTGCAGTGAATTGCCTTTTATGGTAACTGATGGATGAAGATTATTTGTTACTATGGAGCCAATTTCATATAAAAGAACCGCTACACAACAATATGAAGCAGAAGATTTTCTCAACAATCTGGCAAAAAGAAATTTGTTAGATCTTTCTCTAGATTTGGCGATGCAAGCTAATGAAGTGAAAGTTTTCAAAACACAGGAATGGAATCAAGCCCAAATTATCCATTATCCAAAGATAGTGTCTTCATGTACAATCTACACAATATGATGAGAGCATCATGGGCCCATGAAGATAGATTGCAGATATACCGAATCGATTGCATCCTTATCCAGCATACGTGGTAGCATCTGCAACAATAATAAAAAGATAAGATTAGCCAAATCTTATCCAAAACAGTTTCTCTTTTTTCAAAAACAAGGAAAGGGGACCGTATATGTAATAAAAAGTCATTGTAATTCTTTTAGACTAGACCTTTTGTATTCTAGCTTCATAGACTTTTAGAAAAGCAATGAAGCCTACAGATAGTCTTGAAGACTTTTTGTTTAGACTTTTTTTTGTATCTACAAATTGTATTCTATAAATTGACATTGAAGCCAACATAATGGATCGTTGTAAATTCTCAAAAACTCTCTCATCTTTTGCTTACATCTCATATTACTACTTTTGCAATTAGTTAGAAAATATAAATATAGTATTTGGTATCAGAGCCCAAGCAACGAACTTGGTGAAAAGCTTCATAGTAAGACCAAGTTCTATGTAAGTATACTCTTTCAGATTTTATTTCCTTTTGATAGTTATATAACTAATAAATTATTGTGGTATTTTTTGTTTCACTATTAGCTATCAAAAAACTCATAATCTTGTTAAGCTTCAAAGCCTATATACCCATAGACTGTTAACCCATAATCGCCAGTTGAAGGCTCCTAGTGTCACGACCCAAACCCGCCCTTATAGGTTTAGCGTCGTAACCGGCCAATAATCCTCGAATTATCAAAGGCCTATGACCTGAATATCATAAAATATAAAGGGCTAGCAGAAACAAATAGAGAAACATACATAGTCGATTGAGCTGTGTAGATATATATGAGACAGAAATTTAAAACTTAGATACATAAGAGTGACGTTGTATATATATAATAGTCATACGTCACCAAACCCACATAGACAGAACTTACAAAACATGCTCGGATAAAACATACAAAAGTCTCAAAGACTTGATTTTCATAAACTTGATCGGATCTCAAAAGGAAACCTCCTCGGGAGGCACAGTGGCTAGCTAACCTAAACTCTCCAAGCAACAGCTTAGGCCTGGTCATGCGCCTGTTCACCTACATACATAATATAAATAGTGAATGGAAGCCCAGTGAATAATCACAGAGTAAAGAATTTAATGAATGATGTCCCATAACAGATTTCAAATCAGATACAAATTCAAATTCGCATACTTAACCAAAAATCAGAGCAGTTATATGTGGTACATCCATTTAGCTATCATATCATACCAATTTTGCATAGTCGGTACCGACGACCACATAGATCCATATCTTGTGCACAAGTAGCCATGGTATTGTTACCCCTAGGTGAGGGCCACGTGAACATAAGCTTCGGTATTGTTACCCCCGGGTAAGGGCCACGTGTATATTGGCCATAGGATTGTTACCCCCGGGCGAGGGCCATGTGAACTAAGGATGCCACAAATACATTTCAGAAAAATAGACATTCATTCATGATTCACAAAATAGCATTTCAGTCAGAAAATACTTATAATCAAACATAACTTTACAGAGTTATCACTCACAGGTGGCTTCGGATGCGGACAGACAGAGTAAACTATTCAAATGGCTTACGACGCGTGACCTACATAAACATAACAAATACACATAATGAAACACGCACTCAGATAGTACTTAACGTATTGCATTTCGTTCTTGGTGTGTTTCTAGTCCTTTATCCTCATTATTATGTCTTAATCTTGGCCTAGGAATGCCTAGGATGCAATGAGAATGCCAAAACATGTTGTTCAACACTTAGTCAAATTTGCTGAAAATAGGGGCCTCGCTCAAGCGGAGGTCCAAAAATGTGAATGGTCGCTCAAGCACAACTATGGTCACTCGAGCGGTCTGCAAACTTTGCAAAAGTACTAGTTGCTTGATTGTTCTGCTCAACCTACGCTCAACGGTCGCTCGAGCATGAGACTGAGGTGTTTGCTCGAGTGTAACTCTTGTCGCTCGAGCAATCTGTAAAACATGGAAACTTCTGGAAGCATGCAATTTACGCTCAAGCCAACTTTTGGTCGCTCGAGCGGAGGTGCAAAAACAAAGGTGGTTGCTCGAGTGCAGGATCTGTCGCTCGAGATCGAGTGAAGAGGCAGAATTCTGGAATTTTCAGATTGCACTCCCAAGCTCAAAACTCGAATTCAAAGCTGAAATTCATGATCTTTTGGGCTAAAATTGAAGGAAACTTGAATAAACTTATTAAACTTCATGAATTCAAAACCATGTCACAAAAGCAAAGCCCAAAAGGATGCCATTTGTTCAAATTTAGACTTAAAACTTTGACAACATTACATGCATGACATTCTTGACTTCAAAGCTTTCAAAACATGATCAATTAAGGTAACATGATATGAAACTTGATAACTGTCCAAACCCAAAGTGAACTAGAGACATGCATGAGAGAATTGCTTAAATCTCAACTCAAAATTGTAATGAAGGTGCATGCATGCATGGTATGGCTTCAATTTATCAATTCTAGCTCAATCATTGTTCTACATCTCTAACTTCTCTTGAATTCTTGTATGGGTGAGTCAAATATAAACTTAAGAAATGAAAATCTTACCTCAAGTTCTCAATTCTTTGAATTCTTAGTGAGTTCTAGCTCAAGTCTCCAATTGCCCTTCAATTCCCTAGTAATTTCTCTATTTCCTTCCTGAATTCAACTCTCTCTCTCTCTCTCTCTCTCTCTCTCTCTCTCTCTCTCTCTCTCTCTCTCTCTCTCACGTTGGAAGCTCAAGAAGGAAGAAAATGAGAATGTAAAGTGTAGTCTTGAAGTCTCATATGCCTTATATAGGCTCAATTAAGAAGGCTTAATTACACTTGGCTTAAACTAAGCAAATGGATATTATTAATTCTAATTAATTCGTTCTGAATCGAATTTCAATTAAACCTACCATAAATTCCTAAAAATCCCATATAAAATATAAATCAAGTCAATTTCATGATTGGATGCTGATAAGGCCGCCAATTAGCAGAACAAAACGAAAACACGAACATATATTTCTACGATAAATAGATAGAAATACAAATAATGCAACACACATGCAATTAATATAGAATTTCTTCTTAATTACTTATTAGGCATCCTCAATCATGGTTTAACAGTTAATCATAGGTCGGGGTTGTTACACCTAGCGTGTTAGTCATCTAGGGACATGGTTTTAGGCACTTGAAGTAAAATAAGAAGGTTTTAAGTACCAGCTTGCTTGTTTTCATTTTTCAGAAAACACTTTTCAGAAAATTCTACTTTCTTATTTTTTCATGTTTTCTTTGTTTTTACTGAATTTTTTAATATTTTAAGTAATTTTTTTACTTTTTAGACACACCTAACATAAATACACCTAAAAAGTAAAAGAATTGTAAAATTTTTTTTTAAAAATTCACTAAATACCAAAAATACAAAAAAAAATACAAGAATTCAGTACATTTTTATATTTTTATGTATTTATTAATTTTTTAAAATATTTTTTCACAAATTTTTTACTTTTTAGATACATTTAACTAAGGTGCATCTAAAAAATTAAAAAAAATGTTTAAAATTTAAAAAATATTCACTAAAAACAAAAGAATACAAAAACCAAAAAATTTAGTTTTCAAAAAACTTAATCCAGAAAATTCAAACCAAACACACTTGATAGTCTAATATGGCAAAAGATACTCAAGAAGATATTAGATGTATGGCTACTCAAATAGGAAGGCTGGAATTTGAATTTGATCATAGTATACACATAGATAAACGAAATAGTAATAATTTACTTACTATAACTTCTACTATTAATAGTCTATGTGATTTATCTCATTCTTGGTTGGAAAACACAGAAAACAAAAAAACAAAAAAACATAATCATATGTATATAGATAAGACATTAGATCTTTTGCATCAAACTTTAGTAAATGTGGAACAAGATGTTAGAGATATTGGTAAGGTAATTAATATAGATTTAAATAAAAAACAAAAAAATACGTTTCTCTTTCCCAAAACATTCTTTTGACTAAACATCGAATAAAATCATTTCTTTTCTTTCAAACTTCCGTTTCATTTCAAAACCATTTTCTTTACTCTTAAACCTCTCTACGTTGACATAAAAGAATTTCACTCAAACATTAGTTTTGAAAACACGTCCACACCTACAAGTCATACCTTGGCCCACATGCCACCACTCTATACGGATCTACACCATAATACAACTACTACCTTCCCTGACCATAGGCCCAAGGCAAAAGACAACCACAATACAAAACCGAGAACGTACACATCCAAAATATAAATAACTAAAAGTAATACATACTCCAAATCCCATTTCCACCGGCATATAGCATGGACGTCAAAAGCTACACCAACAACACATAGCACTTTACCAGCCTCACCCAGAAGAGAACGACCCCAAGGTCATACTTTACCAAGTGCAAACCAGAAAGGAGAAGAACCTATCACAAGGCGCCACGCTTTACTGGCTCAATACGACGAGAAATAGACCTCTTTTCACACTTTATTGGGCGCAAACTGGAAGGGACAAGGAAATCTCTATCAAGGCACCACGCTTTACCGGCCTTACCCAGTGGGAAACAGACCCCCACACAATAAGAGCAATAACAGCACAACATGATAAACTACATAAATAAATACACAAGTGTAATACATACACTTAATCCAATCACCACAACAACGATCACTATCAGTTAAATACATTTATCCATTTTCTTTCAAAATGTGCTCTGCACACTACTGTTCAACAATGGATTTTCCTTTTATTTTCAAAATATTTCCAAAATACGATATGACTTACTAATCATCAAAACCAAAACTACCCAACGACAATCTCATAACATAAACAACATTCACAAGCGTTCCAATTCCTTTCTAACAACATAATCCACGACATAAAAATGGAATTGTTTGTTCACAATGTCCACCAACAAACATGATTACATAATCTAACATGCAGACCTTACATATGTCATCTACAAATCAACAAACAATACCGCCCTCTACCAATGGCCAAGGACAAAACTCTACAGACTCCAATTATTTAATAACGACAATAATTATGTACAACCCAAATTCCAACCCACCAGTTTGTAAAGAATTAACACAATATCAATTCGTTTGAAAACCTAGTTTCACCTTTTTAAACCCCCAACATGCTCCACGCACACCAATACCCATTTATGATTTATCCAAACCCCCCCAACTCGTTTATATAAAACATGACCCAATATTTAGTTAACATTACCCATTTCTCCTTCTGTAATCCAATGATTAGAAGCTAAGACTTCCCAACCCCATACTCTAAACATCATCACAACCTCATAATCAACCACCAACTCAACCCAAAACCTATAACCTCAAACCCAAACCAGTCCATATGTGTTTAATAAAACCAAACATGAAAACTATACTTTTAATGCAATAAAAAGTTAACACACATCTATCTATAGCGAGGTATTGAAAAAAAGCTCAAGAATCCCTACCTCTTGAAGCGAAAAGGAGAAAAGCTAAAAATCCACGGACGACGAAAACACGATTCGCTCAGATTAAAAAAACGTTGTTGCCACCCTCTACGCTTTGGTTTATGGGACTAGGGGTAGATGTGATGACCCCAACCTCCGTAATCTTATATTACATTATTTTAATAAGCTTGATTGTGTGATTGGGTGATTGTGTGTTTAATTGTATGATTATATACTTAATTTTGTGACTATCTGTCGATTCATGGAATATCTGTTTACTTAACGACTTAGAATCAGAAATTGGAAGCCCAAATGGCTTCAGAAACCGAAATTCACTGGCCCAATAGACTAGTTAGAATATTTAGAATTTTATGGAAACTTTAATTGAAATTCAATTCGGATCAAAATAATTAAAATTAATCAAGACTAGGTGGGATTAATTAGTTCTGAGCTAGCTTAATTAGCCTAAGCTAATCACACCCTATATAAGCCTAACTTATGTCTTGAACTCATGATATACAACACTTGGGCTGAAATTGTTGAGAGAGAGGGAGAGAACTCAACTCTAGAGAGAGAAGGAGAAGAGAATTGTAGAGAATTTGAAGATCAAGCTTAGATACTCTTGAATTCACACTCTAGGTAAGAAATTCTCCCTTAATCTATGTAGATAAAACATATAGAAGTCAAATTCATCTAGTTTTTGAGTTTTTTTGCATGAAATTGTACAATAGAGGCATGAATTACCTTGAATTGGAAAATTTGAGTTGAATCATGTACATCCATGCATGATCCTTCATTTTTTAGTTAAGATTTCTTGAATTTCATACATGCATGATGTCTAGAAGGCATAAACTTGAAGGTTTTTCATGGTTTTATACATTTCATGCCATCTTGTTGTGTTTTGAAAAGAAGAGCATTCAAGTTAAGACATGCATGGTTTATAACTTTAAGTTGAGTTCAAATTTGAGAAATGGACAATGATTTTGGACAATTGGTTTCAAATTAACTATGTTTTGATGTTCTATGATGTTTTTCCATGTTTTTGTACTAACCATGCAAAGTTTGAACCATTGAATTGCAAGTTTGAGCTTCAAACACAATTCTGAAAATTTCAGAATTTGACCAGTCCACTCAAGCGAAAAAAATGTCGCTTGAGCATAAAAATCAAGCTCCAAGAAGTTTTACAGAGAATTGCACGGTGATTCAAGAAGCAAACCTTGCACTCAAGCGAACCCTGTTTTTCACTACTCATGGCTCGAGCGACAGAAAGTTGGCTCGAGCCTAAAAATCATGCAACCAGTACTTTTACAGAGTTTTACAGACCTCTCGAGCGACCAATGTTGCGCCTGAGCGAAGACCCTATTTTCAACAAATTTTGGCTAACGCTTTCAAGTGCATAGTTTCATCCTCATATCATTTCAAATACTCTTAGGCACCAATTGGACTCATAAAATCATGGAATGAGTTAGAAATACACAAGAAGAGTTGAATTAAAGTGAAATGGTTATTGAATGGTGCTTCAATTATGTATTTGTTATGTGTTTTGTTTAGGTGGACATCCGAGGCCTAGCATCGATAGAACCCACTGTGAGTTACTTTATAACAATTTGTTCAAGTGATATTTACTTTCAAAACTGTTATTACTCTCGAAATCGATATATGATTGATTGAATGGTTTATTGAAACGTTATGATGATTGATGGAATGGTTTATTGAAATGTTATTGCCTTGATGAATGAAGTTCCATTTGAAATTGTAATCATGGCATCCTTTAGTGAGGCTCTTGTCTGGGGGATATAATACCTTGACCCATTGTTTAATAAGTCCTTTCCTGTGGGATATAATACCATGGTCCATTAGCCCTCACCAAGGGAAAACAATACCGTGGCCCATTGGAATAATTGAAACATAAAAATCTCTGGTATTAGACCCACGTGGTCACATTGAATATGGAATGATTAAATGACCCATCGGGGTCCCGTTGATTGACCCTTGCAGTCCCATTGTCATTGATATATTGTTACTCTATTGGATGTGCCACGTAAATGGATTGAAATGGCTATTAACATCGAGATTTGAATGGAATTGGACATTGATATTTGGATATATTATCGAACTTCATTCATATAACCTTTTTATTTTGTTATTACTCACTGGGCCCTAGCTCACCTTTTATATGTATATATAGGTAAGCAGACGGAACATCAAGGTTAGGAGAAGAAGCCTCGGAGTCTACCCCATTGTTAGCCTTTTTGAAGAGCTTCCGAGAAGGAGCAAGCTTTTTCTTGAGCAGAGCCAAGCAAAGTCAAACCCCTTTTGTTTTTGTTTGAGATTTCATTTGGGTACTTGTATATGGGGTTTTCGTTTAATCATGACTTGTGGAGTTTGGATGGATGGATTAGATGTTTTTTTAAACTTTTGTAATGTATTCACTTGTAGAATGGTTGTACAATTTTAATATGAGATCTTTTCATATAAGCACAGTTCAGTGGATTATTTTCAAGTATTATATTGCTTCTGCTAACCCCGTAATTTATATTCAATTGATTTTGTTAATAGAGGCCGTAAGTAATCTAAGATTACTGGCCGGTCATCACGCTAAACCTATAGGGGCGGCCTTGGATCGTGATAGTAGAAAACGGGTGTAACTAGATGAAACCCAAGCTTTTATGTTTTCACACATAATTTTACATAAGTATGTATAATTGTACATGGTGTGGACCTACAATTACGCTTAATTTTTCTCCTTAAAAAAACATCTGCAACATCAGCACGACATTTTCCTAGCAAAACACACCACACAAGTAAACATTTCAGGAAAACAGACGTTCATGCGCAGGGGTAAGATGGTGTAGGATAGGTTAATGTGACAGCGCATTAGATTGGTAACCTGAAATGCGTAACATGCAACAAACGAAACTACACAACAGTGGAAAAAATCGAACCCCTATAATCGGGAAACCACACGACCCACACAAATCATTTGGAAAACCAGTACCCACACCAATCAACCGGAAAAACATTATCCACGCCAAACCACTTAGGGGAAAACACACACGACTCGAAATTGGAATTGAATATTCACACAAACTGTGAAAAAGTATATAAGAAAATGGTGCTACCAAGTGTGTACTGTACCTGATGTATAGCAGTAGCGTTTTGAAGAATAAAAACCTAGCCTCCCTTCAATGACGGTGATATGCTTAACCCACACACCTCAATCCCAACCCCATCCCCCGTCACATATATCCCACTCCCAAGAGATGTGGGATACATGTTTCCTTAATAAAACAAACTGGTGAATTTCAAAATGGGTAGAATTGTCCAGGAAAACACATAACAATTCAAAAAATAACTTTGTTGCACTATACACGGGATATGTAGGATTGAACAAACTAACAAAAAAAAAAAAAAAAAAAGTAGGACCACACAGATCAACTGTTCCCCATATAGGACTTTCCAATAATTTTCCCTAAAAACAATAGTGAAGACAAAAAGAAAGTATTTATTTTAAAAATCTAACCAAATCAAACACTTATCTTTCATTTAAAAAAATTAAATAAATAAATACATTTTTAAAACATGATTTAAGAAAATCGGTATTATTATTTTAAAAAATAACATTTTTTTATGTTATTCATTGAAAAACGATATGGTAGATAAGTTAGAGTACACACTTTAATTAATAATTTTTGAAACTAAAAATGCAAAAATAAATAAATAAGAATACTAAGTAAAACATTAATTTTTGGATAAATTATACTTACCTTCCCTGAGGTTTCTGACAAGACCTCCCTTGTGGTTTCAATAATAAAACTAAACTCCTTTACTTTTGAAACAATTATTAAGATTTTCCCACTATTAACTTTTTGTTAGTTTATTTAACATAATATGTTGATGTTATGTATTATGAGTCAGACATTCCAAGATTGTCCTTATATATTCAAATAGAAAATTTCGCTCACCTCCCCTAAGGCTTTACAAAAAAATTAACAAAGACCCATCCATATTTTAGTAATATTGAACAAAATTATTAAATTCTATACAATATTTTTTTTAAAAAATCTAAATTCCGTTCGTAAATATATTTAAATTTATAATATAAAAAAACTTTAGAGATTAATGTATTATATCTTACATGTGTTATTAAACCCTAAATTAAATCAATAAATGTGTTTAAACAATAAATAGAAATTCAATCTATTGTACAATGGGAATCATTGCTCATTTTATTACATAGAACCAAATTCCTTATAATGACAAACATATATATAGTAGAATAATCACACATTAAGAGCCAACAAATTGATCACCATCAAATCTTATACTAAATTAAATACAACCCTTTATTTGAAAATTACAAAACAAAATAAAAAAAATGTTGATTTTTATTTTTAAAAAAGACCACCAATTTATATTTTATGCATAGAAATAATTAGTAATAAAAAAAATTATGTCAAAAAAAAATGCCTATTTTGAGATATTAGAGTTTGAATAAAAATTTGAAAAGATACATATTTTTAATAAAAATATATTAAAAATAAATATATGTATTTCAAGTTTTGTTTTATGAATACCTATTTTGAGAAATTAGAGTTTGAATAAACATTTAAAATTACAAATAGGTATTTGATTTTTTATTTTTTATTTTTTTTTTGGTATGAAAATACCTATGTAGAGAAATTACAGTTTTTACAAAATTTTGAAAATACCTATTTTTAATAAAAATTTATCTTAAAAATACATAGCTATTTGGAATTTTGTTTATTAAAATTACTTATTTTGAGAAATAATTAGTAATAAAAAAATTTGAATTGGTAGATGTAGAAATATAGAGAAAATGAGAGAGGTAAATTACAATTACATCCTTTGAGATTTCTGACAATTATATAGATCTCATTTGTGGTTTCATCCTCATACCAAAGGGTAATATGGTTATTTTGAACACCCAAGTAACGTCGTTTGTGCTAACTTAATAAATTGGAAAATTTTTGATAATGTTAGCAAAAGTAGGGGAGGTTTTTGTAATTATTGAAATCACATGGGAGATTCTTGTAATTGTCAGAAATCTCAGATGAGTTAAGTGTAACTTACCCTTAATTTTTTTAACTAAACATAAAAAAAAATAAAAATAAATAAAAACCTAAAAAGTAAAATAAAAAAAATTGACTCAAAAGAAAGAGGATATTTTGGTCTTTTTTTTTTTTTTTTTTTTGGTGAGTAAGTTATAAAATAAAGACAATGAAATTTACAGGTTTACAAAGGGCATACCCCAGGCACGCCCAACAACAAAAAAATAAACAATTACAAAACCAACATAAAACTACCACTACATCCCCACAGAGAGGGGAGACAAATACAACCCAACCCCGCAAATGCAGGAGAACAACAGAAAAACAAAAAACCCAACTTTTCCCATATATCCTTTTTGTCCCCAAGTAACCCCTACCATCAGAGATAATAGATGGAAACTTGGGGTGGATATACGGGCAAAGATACAAATAAACACCACAAAGCTTATAAAACACAACAGACATACTCACAAAACAACAACCCACAAGTTCAATCAAAAGATAACCACTCCCATATGCCCCCAGTCTCTACCGCAGATAAACCCATGGAATCCAATAAGTATCCCACTCCTCATAGCCGTGACATCCTAGCCACTAACCAAAGTCGTGACGGAGAAAAAAATCTATCCCATGAGAAATCCGGACAGAGTCACATGAAGCTAGCACGATCGGTAACCATAATCAACGATCTTATTACCAAAGAATCAAATTTTTTCTAATGAAACATTATCTAGTTTTTCTAAATTTTATACTAGTGGAAGTGGTTGATTTCATTTAATGCATCCTTAACTAGTGTCCTAAGGGCACTTGTTGACAAAACCCTTATTTTATTTGATGAGTCTTGAAATTTGTTAAATTTTAAATAATATATTAAAAATAGAAAGTTATTGAAGATAAATTAATATAACATTAAGGAATATACTATTCTAGATTTTTTTTTTTTTTTTTTTGGGGTATAATTATATGGTGTTTTTTAGTTTTTTAGTGACTTTTTAACTTTTTTAATTCTTCCCAAACCTTGCTCTAAGAAAATGGTAATTGTTAAGATAACATTGGTGTTTACTTTATTTTTTTCCTTTTATTTTTGCCTTTCATTCAAGCTTAATCTCCACGTCCGTTCGACCTCTATTAGAAATGGAATAACAATAAACAGATTCATATGTGAAGATGATAATGGATGCCTCATTCAAATTCTAAGCTCCCTCTCTAAGCCTTTGGCTGGGTGTGCCGTCAGGAGTGGGCAAGGGTTCTAACCGCTAGTGTGATAACCCTGTTCCGTATTATGTTAATTAATCCTTATTATGAATATGATTATGTGTTTGATATGATTTTGAGTACCATTTATATGAATATATGTGGTTTTGAATTTCTATCTGTTCACCGTAGGAAAATCTGTTTGGCTTTTTGCTTTGGAATTTAAATTGAAGGCCCTATCGGCCACAAAAATCGAAATTGACTACGCCATTGTGATTGGCGTAATTTTTAGAGCCTACGGTGAAATTTAATTGAAAATTGATTTGGATCAAAATAATCAAATTCAGAATGACTAATTAAAGCACCATTACTTAATTTTAAGTGATTTGATTAAGGGAGCCTATAAATAGGCCAACTTGCACTCACACTCATTTGTTTTGAGTTCAAAATCTGAGTTTATACTTTAGTGAGAGAGAGAGGCCGACTCTAGAGAGAGAAAATGGGAGAATTGTGCAATTTTGGCTCAAGGCTTGAAAATTTGAAGTTAAACTCAAAGAACTTGAGTGTTTAAAGCTCCTAGGTGAGTAATCAACCCCTAATTCATGAGTTTCAGTTGTGATTTTATGAATTAAAGATTGAATGGTAATCAAGAACATGAGTTATGTTAATTTTGATGAGATATGCACATGCATGCATAGAATTGCTATGAATTGCCATAAATTTGCATAATCTAACATGTAGCATGTCAATTATGAAAGATTGAGAGTTGGATCATACATGCAAGCATGGTTTTGTTGAGTTTCATGAGAATGAACAGCATTTGCATCATTTGAAATATAAATGAAGTCAAAATTGGCATGCATGTTTGATTATTAAAGATATGGAGCTCATATGAGGTTTGAATGCATGAGCCATGATTATACAAAGGAATGTTGAGTAATTTTGAAGAATTGGACCATGATTTTGAATGATTGGCCTCATTTTGCTTACATCCATATGCTATATGATGTATTTGCATGTTTTGGATCGAAATTATGAGTTTTGGACCTTTGAAGGTAGAGTTTGAGCCTCAAGAACAATTCTGGATTTTCCAGAATTTGGCATGTCCGCTCGAGTAGGGAAAGCCCTGCTCAAGCGAGAAATGCGAGCTCCCAGAAGTTTTACAGACATGGGTGGGTAGATTCATACTTGAGCGGGGAGCCATGTAGTGGGACTTTCAGCTCAAGCGCCCGACTTTACGCTCGGGCGTAAAA
Source organism: Camellia granthamiana (assembly GCA_036172215.1). Classification (NCBI taxonomy): domain Eukaryota; kingdom Viridiplantae; phylum Streptophyta; class Magnoliopsida; order Ericales; family Theaceae; genus Camellia; species Camellia granthamiana. The sequence goes on along the minus strand of CM069903.1, from coordinate 145,975,558 downwards.
ATGAGGCAACCAGTATTTTTGCAGACCCAAGGGGTCCGCTCGAGCGGCCAAAGCCACGCTCGAGCGGGGACCCTTGTTTCAGAAAATTTGTAAAGGAGTTCTATGTTTTATTTTCCATTCTCTTTCACTTCTAAGTACTCTTAGGCATGCATTGAACATTATGAATGAATTAAAAAGGATAAGAAAGAAGCCTAAGAGGGATGTATGAATTAAGAACGGATTGAATCATTTGTAACCCATATGTGTTATGTAATGTGTAGGGTCAAGCTCAAGGGTGAATCCACCGGCAGAACACTGTGAATAATATTTTAGTAAAGATATTTCGAAGTATGTTATTTGTCCGATTGCTTATTTCCCTATAAGTCTTATAAGTCTGTTAATTCGAATTATGGACAAATGTTCGCTATGCCATGTGGTTGGGCCTAAGGCCGTCGGATACAAATGAATGGGCCTAAGGCCGTATGACATGAATGAATGGGCCAGAGGCCGTATGACACAAATGAATGGGCCAGAGGCCGTATGACATGAATGATTGGGCCAGAGGCCGTCGGACAGGAACGGTTGGGCCAAAGGCCATCGGATATGAATGAATTGGGTCCGAGGCCGCTTGATGTGTTTGGAACTGCAGTCACTTGACCTATGTATGTATATATATTAGATAGAATATGAATTGGGCCCAAGGCCGTCTGTTGTATATTGTCCTAATGTATCTTCTTTATTCGATATTATTCACTCGGCTTTCGCTCACGGTCATTCATGTGTCTGTAGGTGAGCCAAGGGAGGTTCAAACCCAGCCTCAGTGAAGTTTGTGTGAAACAGTCAAGGTTTTGAAGAGTCAGCCCAAACGTCTCGCGCATGAGACTTGTCTTCGCCTCTTTTGCTTTTTTGTTATGATTTTGTTATATTGGCGAAAACATTGGATCACTTTTGTATATAAACTTTGGGTTTGACCGACTTAGACTTAATGATCCTGTATGTACAGAACTTTGTGTTATTACCTATTTTGACGTGAGTTATTAACATGTACGTATATGATTTGTTATGATGTGCCATGTAAGCACAGCTCTATGGACAATTTGTAAGTTTGCTTCCGTTTGGCCCCTTTACTCTGATGAGTTACGTCTGGTTTGGTTTGAGGCCATAGGTAATCCCTTGATTACTGGCCAATTATGTCCTTAACCCATAGGGCCAAGTTCGGGCCATGACAGCCAGCCTCCTCTTTTCTCCTTCCACTATCTTTTTTCTCATTTTCTTTGTCTTTTTGCTTAATAATATTGAGAGATTGTCCTTCCAACCTTTTTCGACACAGCCACCACCACACTGCCACCAAATCTAATACATTGCCACCTCCATGGATCCACCCTCACTAGATCTACCTCATCTCCTTCAAATCTACCTCTAGCCACTAGTGTTGGCATCGCCTCTTCCTCTTTTCAATCTTCCAAATCTGATGTTTGGTTTATGCCCAAACTTTCACCCTCGCTCCCAAAACTTTAAGATTTGGTTTCAGATCTTCTTACAATCCGAAAATCGACGCTATTTAACGCATTCTTTTCACGCTTGGCGACTACCTCAACCTTAATGTTCCATCTTAACCAGCAGAGGTGGGTCTTCAGATTTCAGGTTGAAGGTTGCGGTGTAGTGGAGTTTTGGATGTGTTTGGCAACTTAGATCTAGTTTTTTAGATTTGTTTTCTTATTTTTTTATTATTACTATAATAATCCTTCCTATGTGAAAGTTATATCCCTAATTTGTGAGGGTTTTTTCTCCTCCTCTATGGAGGCTAGGATTCTTCCTCTTATGGAAGTTTGTTATCTCTTTATGAGATCTTTTGCTACCGTTGTACGAGATTGATCAAAATTTTTATCGGTTTTCCAATCTAAAAAAAAAAGCATTGCTCTAAAGAAGAAAAAAGTTCTTCCCAAACCAAGCCTAAAGTGCAAACTAAAGTTTATGTTGTGTGGTTCCTTTATTCATCGTGGTAGCTTTAGTTCTTTTTCTTTTTCTTTTCAAGTTCGGATTCTCCACTGAGCTTGGGCACTTTTTTCTCCCTTTTTTTTTTCAAATTTCTACCTAAATTCATGATCCAAACACAGTCTAAAAGATTTATACTCTTTTTCAAATTAGATTAGACTATATCGTTGTCCAGCTTTTGATTGCTAATTTATGAGAAATTATAACGTAGTTATATTAAAATAAAATAATCATTATACAGAACCCCCCCCCTCCAAAAAAAAAAGAGAGAGAAAGAAAGAAAACAAAACCCCAAAGGGCCCAACAAGAAACCCCACATAATCTATAAACAACAAAACACAAAAGCCGCCAAAAGAATCAAATTTTGAAAAAGTCACCAATCTTCTTACATAGGTGATTTGAAAAAAGTAAGATCTATATCAAAATAAAGTCCAAACCCGCCATCGCCGTCCTCCTTGCCACCACTACCCAACCCCACCATTGCCGCCGTTATCTTCTTGAATTTTGATTAGCACCGAAAGCCAGAGTTAAAACAGAAAAATCCCCACAACAAAAGGGAGGAGTGAGAGAAGAGGGTAATCATTGGTGATAAAGCGGTTGCTTCAACTGGGGGATGGGTCGAACTGATCCACGTTTCCAACCAGTCTGCTAGTCTCGACGTTCACAAAGCGTGCCTGCAAAACAGTCCAAGGGGGGAGATAGTCCCCCGGTGGACACTCCGACGATCAAGTTAGATTAGAACAAGTTGATTTTTTGAGGGGAGAGAAAGAATGTAACTAGGGATAGAAAAACTTAACCTCGACGTATCTCCAAGACTTTCTTATACCCGTTGCTCATCATTTCCTTGTCCATTCCAAGCTGTCCCATTGGCCAAAAGTCTATAGTCTAGTTAACATCGTTCATGGTGAGTCTGTATCCTCCGGCGTGGAAAGGTTGCTGCATTTAATGCTATGAGAGCCTTATTAATGGCTGATGTATGGGTGCAATAACTTTGCAGCATCTTTGTCTATTTTCGTGGTTGATTTTCTGCCTGATAAATGTTTAAATGCTATTGGTCCTGGTTCAATATTGGTTCCTCAAGGATACTGGGTTTTGGTATCTGGGCCTTGAGTTGGGGTATTGGTTTTGGTTCAATATTGGTTTCTCAAGGATACTGAGCTTTGGTATCTGGGCCTTGAGTTAGGGGCTAGGCCCTCTTGAAGCCCATCAGTATCAATAGTCCTCTAGTCCCAAGTATAGCTTTAGTCCAACGAAGGGAATAAGAAAAGGATTGGTCGTGCGGGGAGGAGGTAAGGGCAGGAGGTGGTGGAGTGGTGAAGGAATCGATCAACCATGAAGATGGCTGAACGTGAAAGTGGCCGAGCATAGAGGTGGCCGATCATGAAAGATGACCATCCGGTTGACCGAGCGTGAAAAAAGACTACCGAGCTGGACGAGTGTGGAGGTGGCCGATCGTTCATGATAACCGCCGACTGGTCAAGAAGGATGACCATCGGGCAAGATGAGTGTGGAAGGGGCCGATCGTAGAAGATGACCATCAGGCTGGTTAAGCGTGGAGGTGGTCGATCATAGAAGATGACGGTCAAGTTGACCGAGCTTGGCGGTGGCCGAAAAATACAAGGAGCAGCAATTAGGCCCAGCGCCTAAGTTGGTCGCAAAGAGGCCGGTCCGACCACGATCTAAGCTCTTGGGCGAGAAGGACTTAAGTCCAATTGCGTGCCCTTGCAAGCACTAGTGGACCCACTGAGAGAGAGAAGCAAAAAGGAGGTGGAGCCAGTATTGAAGAAGAAGAAGAAAAGGAAAGTGACCGCAAAGGACGGGGAAGAAGGGCCCTTGGTGAAGAAAATGAAAGAGGGAGCGGTGGAGCTTCCCCCAAAAGCAAGGGAAGAAGAGACCAGGGTTAGAGCCGGTCGGTCTGAGCGTATTGGTCGATCTAGATACGGTGGGGGTCTGTGTGTATATTGCGAGGACTGGGCTTGGGTTCTTTTCTTTTGTCCTTGGAGGATAGGGTTTTGGGATGTGGAGTCTTGGTGGGCTGCTAGAGAGTGTTCGGCATTCATGTATTTTTGGGCTTTGGCGAGAAGGGCGGCCATGGCGGTCGAGGAATTTTTGGAAAAGGAGAAGAGGAAGTCGGACGGGCACAAGCCAACCATAAAGGCTGGGAGAATGACCTTGTCATCGTTTTCCTTCACTTGTAAGGCTTCGGTATTGAAGCGAGTGACATAGTTGCGTAACGACTCCCCTTTCATCTGCCGAATGTTTAGTAGTTGGGTCGCTGGATGTCGTTGTCACTGAGCACCAATGAAATGGCTTAAGAAGGATTCGCTGAGCTAGCAGAATAAAGTGACCGTGTCTGAGGGAAGCTGTCTGAACCAGAGGTATGCCGACCCCTTCAACGTGACGGGGAAGGCGCGACACATGATTTCGTCTAGGAAGGTATGAAGGATCATGAGCGTCTAATATGCTTTTACATGGTCGACGAGATCGGTGGTACCATCGAAGGTGTCGATCGATGGCATTTTGAACTTGGGAGTGAGAGCTTTATCCCTAATGAAAGTGGTAAAATGAGAGTTGACGGTAGAGGAAGTTTGGTGCTGCATATTCTGTATGACCCCCTGCAGTTGTAGCTTCATGGCCCGCAGTTCTTCGTTGCATACGGGGGCATTATCTCCACAAACAGAAATCGGGGGTTTAACACTATTAGCCTCGCCTTCATGGGCGGCAATGTGGGGGTGGTAAGGGGTGGTTATGGAAAGGCGGTGGTATATCTTGGCCAAGCTACGAGCCTGATGGAGAGGGGTGTAGACCGTCAAGGTTCGAAGGTTCAGGCCGTGGGGCGAATGGTGGATATATTCCTTAGGACACATGTGGTGGGAATTGGTGGTGATTGTGGGCTTGTTCCGGGTTGGGGGGAATTATTGGTGGCGGTGGAGGGAGGTTAGGCAAGTCAAGCTGGAGTAAGACGTTGATCAGGGCTTGATTTTGTTCGGTTAGCCGGTTGATGCTGTTGGTGAGTTCTGCGAAATATGGAAGTAGGTTATTTGGGTTAGAGGATTCAGCTTCAGGGTTGCCAATTGTGACAACCCTGTTCCGTATTAGGCTTTTAATTCATTAATCATAAATGTGTTTATATGCCTAATATGAATCTGAATGCTAATTATGTGTCTTATGTAAATTTTGGATGCCTATCTGTTGATTGTAGACATATCTGTTACAATTTCTGTTATAATCCGAAATTGAGGGCTGTAGAGACATCAGAAACCAAAATTGATTAATTTATTATGTTCAGCGTAATTTTTAGAGCCTGTGGTGAAATTTAATTAGAAATTGATTCGGATCAAATTAATTAGATTAAATTGAATTAAATTAAGTAATGTTGATTAGTCTTAATTATGCTTAATTAGTTTAAGCTAATCACCCACTATATATATGTTGTGTTACTGCCTAGGCTCATAATTTTGAGCTCATCTTCACCATTTTGCTGAGATTAAGCTATACAGAGAGAGAAATCTTCATCTTAGAGAGAGAGAGAAGCTCAATCTTGATGAATTGGCTTAGAGGATTGAAGAATTTGGAAGCTAGGCTCAAGAAATTGGTAAACCTAGCCTCATTGAAGATAGTAGGTAAGAGTTTGAACCTTAATTTGGGAGTTAAGTCACTTAAATTGTGGATTTAAGAAGATAATGAGATTAAATGTGTGAATTGAACAAAGATTGTAGGAATTTAGATGAAATTGTACATGCGTGAAAGTATTTGCTTTGATTCTTCAAGTTTTGGGCATGAACTTTGATAATCATGTTGAATTGGGAGTTGTCACTTACATGCATTCATACTTTCTAAGTCTTGAAGGTTTGAAATACATGAATTCATGAATTGGAAGAGTTTCATACTCTTGAGCATGATCCTTGTCATCCATGTTGAATTTAGAAGATGAATATGTAGAATTTTATCATTTTGGGTTTGAAATCTATGATTCATGATGAAATTGGAAATTATATTGCACATGCATCATTGTTTCATAAGTCTTGGAAGCTTAATTTTATGTTTGGAAAGTCATAAAAAGAGTTTTGAAATTAATCCTCACATGAATGAAGATTTGAGTTCAATTTTGGTAAATTCATGAGGTTTTGAGCAAATGATTTATGGATTATCTTGTATTTGAGTTTTCTAAAATGTTTTTATGATTATCAAAGTGTTTTTATGAGTTTGGAATGGCTATGTAAGCTTTTACATGTTAAAATGTATTTTTGGAACTCAGATTTTCTGTTTTGAAACTCAGAAAATTCGCAACTGGCTCGAGCCAACATTGTGAGCTCCCAGTATTTTGCACTCTACAAAAGCTAGCTCGAGCAACCAAATGATGACTCGAGCGAACTCAGTTTTTGCTTTCAGCTGGCTCTAACGACCAAAAGTTGACTCTAGCCAACAACTTATTTTCAGTATGTTTTCAAAAGATGTTTTAAGTTCATAGCTTCACTCCCGTCTCTTTTTAGGCATTCTTAAGCATGAATTATGACTTATTGAGGACCAATAAGCCAAGAAACAACATAAGTAAATGATTAGGAAAGAGAGGAAAGATTCATTTGGTTTGAACATTGAATTTCATCCTTTGAGCATGAACCTTGTAATTCATGTTTTTGAAAGAATTTCTAAGTATTATTTGAAGTTGTGGATAAGCCACACAAGTTCATGATTTGAACACTCTTAGGCATACATTGTACATTCTAAATGAATTAAAAGGTTTGAAAGGAGCCTAAGAGAATTAAACAAGTTAAGGAGCGGATTAAATAGCATTGTGATCCAATTTGTGTATGTTTATGAATTATGTAGGAGCATCCACGAAGACGAATCAACACTCCGAACACTGTGAATAATATCTTTGTAAAGATATTTTCAAGTATGTTATCTTCCAAATGCTACTCTGTATAAGCTTCATGGATTTGTTAATTTGAATTATGAATGAGAATTCTATATGCCTAATTTTTGTATAAGACTCTATGAAGAACATGATTTGGGCCCAAGGCCGTTCAATATGATGGTTCGGCCCGAGGCCGTTTGATGTGAATGAATTGGGCCTAAAGCCGTTTGAATGTGATGATTGGGCCCGAGGCAGTTTGATGTGAATGAATTGGGTCAACGACCGTTTGAATATTATGATGGATCAAAGGCCATTTGAATGAAAAGGAGCTCATGAACATGAATATGAATATGAATATACGCATAAATATGAATATGGAAATAATGGGCCCGAGGCCATTTGATATGTTTGCTAAGGATCTAAAATGGGCCCGAGGCCATTTGACATATACAACAAGAACACAGAATGGGCCTAAGGCCGTTTTTATATAAAATTTACAGGTTTGATGTACTTAATATGAATCTCATTCATATAACCCCTTTACTTTAGTATTATTCACTGGGCGTTAGCTCACTCTTATTTATATGTATGTAGGCGAGCAAAGGGATGTTCAACCCCAGCCTTAGTGGAGTTTAAGAAAGGCACCCGAGTTTTGTGAAGCCAGCCCAGGTGCCTCACGCAAGAGGCTTTGTTTATGATCTTTTGTATTTTCTTTTGCTATTTTCATTGGTCATGATAGACCATTTATGTGTATAAGCTTTTGGTATAGCTGACTATGTGTTTGAATGATCCTGGGTGCACAAGATGTTAACTACTAATATATGGTGTGAGTTATTATTAAGTGTATGGGAAATGTTTTTAATTTTCCATGTAAGCACAGCTCATTGGATAAAATTTTTAAGTCTACTTTCGTATCTAGCTGTAGACACCCCATTTTTGACCGACCTTAAGACTCAGATGTCACCAATCGAGCACTCGGTGATGTTGCATGTTGTGCTCGTTCAGAAGTCTCAGAGTCGCGGCCGTGCGCCCTGCTTCCGGACTTCCGAACTCTCTTTCGTGCCTTGTCTCGGTTTGCGAACTAGACTCGGTTTTCTCTGTTTTCTTTCTTGAGGGGAGGGAATGGTCCCGTAGACTATCTCCCAGTGGCCGTGAGCTACTTTTTATGGCCGTAGGCCATTTTGCCCATTTCGGAGCCCGGTTCCCGGTTTTCGGGACCGTCAGGCCGTGTGCCTCGGTTCGGGACCGCCCAACCATCTCCGATTTCTCCGGTTTTTGGCAAGTGCCTCTGTTTTATCATTCCGAGGAACACTGGGGCCCCTGATGCCCACTTCGCTGTTGAACACCACTTTCGGTGCCTACAGCCGGTTTTCGGGACCCCGAACCGCGTGATTTGGGCCCCGAGCGTTCATTTTGCATCGGTTTTCTCTGATTTTTGGCAGGAAGCTCTGTTTTGTGATTCCGAGGGACACTGGGGTCGCAGATGCCCACTTCGCTTCTGAATACCACTTCCGGCACCTGCAGCCCATTTTCGGGATCTCGAATTGCCCGGTTTTGGCTCCGAGCGTTCATTTCTCATTAGTTTTTGTTCAAATTTGGCAGGTACCTCTGTTTCAACACCAGGAAGATCACTGGGGGGTGAGAGGCCAGCAATTATCCCAGATAACCAGTTTCGCTCTTCCGGCGCCCGTTTTGCTCACTTCCGGGCCAATGTTGAACACCCTGGGGATATTTTCTTCTGACCAAAGCTACATATCTGCGATCAGGGGACATGGGAGGACCCTAAAAACCACTGGTCGGCTAGCAATTGTGGATTTCATTTTTGAGCCTCTCCTTCAAGTCCTATGTTGTGGCTCCTGCTTCAGTGTTGCCAATTTCCGACCTTGGAACCTTGTTCCACACACATGGGAGGACACCAAAAAGTGGTGGTCGGCCAGCAATTGTCACTTTCATTTTTGAGCCTCTCCTTCAAGTGCAATGTTGTGACTCCTGTTTCAGTGTTTCCAGATTTCAACCCTGGGGCCTTATTCTACGCACTTGGGAGGACCCTAAACCATGGTGGTCGGCCAGAATTTTTTGAGTTCATTTTTTTGGGGTGGCCGGCCGGCCAAGAGGAGTGGCTGGCCGACCAGTTGGGGTGGCCGGCCGGCCACCTTCCAGAAAACCACCTGGCCGGCCAGCTTTCTGCTTTCCAGCTCTTTACAGCTGTCCAGCTGCTTTTTGAAATATCTCCCCCACCCGGGGGATATTTTGGGAGGGAAAGCTTGGATGCATTTCCCTCCCCTTTTACACCTTTTTCTTACCTATTTAAAGGGCTGCCCTCCTCCTTGGCTAGGGTTGGAGGATTTCTTCTCAAGGCTTCACCTCTCAAAACCTCCATTTCCTATCTCTAAAACTCAAAAAACCTTCAAGCATCTAGTCCATTCCTTCACCAACCCCAAGCTTCACCATCACCATTCAATTTCCAGCAGCAAGGAAGGGTTCCTCAGAGGCTTGGAAGCAACTTTCATCAAGGCAAGAGGAAGCAAAAGGCTTGTCTTCAAGGGTAAACCACTAAATCCCTTTTTCTAGCATTATTTTCCATCAATTCTTTACCCTACCTCCTTTTTGTTTTGGGCTCCGACCCCTACTGGTTTTAGGCTTATTTTGAGCCCCTCTACAACTTTGTAGAAGGGCTCAACTCTGTTGGGTGTCTCCATGATACACTTGCTTCAATATCACTCTTTATGCCATTATTTTGCATGCTTTGTTTGGCTTTTGAGTGATCTGATTTCGAGCATACTATAAACTGTTAGTAGGCTTATTTTGAGCCCCTCTTCAACATTGAAGAAGGGCTCAACCATGTTTGGTGATTCTAGCATGCACTTGCTTTGTATTTCTTCCAATTTACCGTAAAATTGCATGCTTTATTTTGCCTATTTATAATCTGAGTTGGAGCATGCAACCTACTGATATTGTGCTTATTTTGAGCCCCTCTTCAACATTGAAGAAGGGCTCAACCTGGTTTTCTTGCTCTACATATCACTTGCTTTGAATTCTTGTTCCACTCCCATTTTGCATGCTTCTTTAAGCTCACCATGCTTCGGATTTCAGCCTCCATCAGGCCTAGAGAGTGCCTTATTTTGGTTCATTCTTCATGCCTTGTTAAGGTTCTTAGGCCATTTGATGATTGGTTTTGGTACTTGTTTTGTAATCCTCCATATTTTCCGTAAAATTGCATGCTTTGTTAGACTTGCTTAGCTTCGGATTTCAGCCTTCATCAGGCTTGGAAAGTGTCTTGTTTTGGTCTATTCTTCAATTTTCATTAAGGGTCATTGTGGGTTCGGTGCATCCATTTGATACTTCTCTTTATAGCCTTTGTTGGCTTCGTCTTGCATGCCATGATTAGTAGATCTACACACTGAATTGGGGATGTCATCTTCTGTAAATATGCTTATTTTCGACCCCTCTTTAATGTTTTAGAACTGATTTTTTTGGTTTGAGCATTGTATATATTACTTGCTTAATAAATCCCCTCTTTTCCCCATTTTTGCATGCCATTATTGCCATATCTATGCTCACAATTTAGTTATGTTTTGTACTAAAAAAATGCCATTTTTTGGGACTGCCTTGCTACTGTTTTTGCTGTCATGTATCAATTTTGCATGGTTAGTATAGCTGTAGGCCATTTCGGGCGCTTAAATTCACATTTCGGGATGATTTCATGCATTTGGTGTCATTTCGTATCATTTCGGGGCTGTTTTCCCCTTTATTTAGCTGCTGAAATTTGGTTTGCATGCTTGCATATCATTTCCCATGTCATTTCATGCCTTAGTGCATTACCTCGGTTTGCGTGCCCGTGTGCACGCATTTTGAGGCGCTTCGTTTTCATCTCTCGGCAGCCTATGTGAGTGTGGCTGAGGCCCTCTCATGTTGGCGTAAGCCCTTCATTGCATTCCGTATGCCATTTTATGCATTCCTCGGTTTGCGTGTCCGTGGGCACGCACTTCGAGGCACTCCGTTTTCATTCACAGGCATCTGATGTGAGTGTGGCTGAGGTCCACTCATGTTAGTATAAGCCCAATTTGGCATTTCCATCTCATTTCATCATCGCCTCGGTTTGCGTGCCCGTGTGCACGCATTTCGAAGCACTTCGGTTTTATCCGATTTGCATCTCTCATCATCACCTCGGTTTGCGCGCCCGTGTGTACGCATTTCGAGGCACTTCGGTTTTTATCCGATTCGCATCTCACATCATGGCCTCGATTTGCGTGTCCGCGTGCACGCTTTTCGAGGCATCTCATTTTCATCTCATTTTCCCAGTATAGTGCATACCAGGTTGTATCTTAGATTGCATTCATGAATTTTCTCGGTTTGCGTGCCCGTGTGTACGCATTTCGAGGCGCCTCATTTTCATGTCTCGGCATCTTATGTGAGTGCGGCTGAGGCTCTCTCATGTCAGTGTAAGCCCAATTTGCATATTTCATGTCATCTCATGCTTGTATGTCATCGCCTCGGTTTGCGTGCCCGTGGGCACGCATTTCGAGACATCTCATTTTCATAGCATTGCGCATGCTAGGTTGTATATTAGTTGCATTTCATGCATATCATGCATATTGCACGGGAAACGAGGTGCGTTTCGTACTCCGAGCGACGGAACGGGTCTCAATTCCCAAGTCACCGACACTCCGGATTACCCATGATGGAGTTAGGTTTTGTTGTAGCATTCATGTGCATTCATCCTATATTGAGCTGTGCAATCCGACTCCTCGGCCATCACGCATCGAGATGTGTGATTGGTGGCACGAGGATCGAGGCATGTATATATTTGTGAAATACATTGCTATGCCCTTTTCCCGCTCTCTGTTACAGCAAAACCGAGGATTAACAACTTTTCGGAGTCTGGCACGCATTTCGAGAAACATTGCAAACAGAGGCTAATTGGGGCATCCCAGTGGATTTCCGCCAAGGCAGCCCAACATGCATCATCCGTCAGAAGCAAGGCAGTCCCTGGCTTGCATGCCAGTTTTACCGTTTTCTTTAATTTGTTAATTAATTAGAAATCTGTAATATTCTTTTATTCGGGCTGTATTATTCTTTCATTCGGACTGTATTATTTTATTTGGACCCTCTGCGCGAGGGCATAACTGTAATAAGTGTGGGTGTGTGTGATGTATGTCTTCCAACCCCACGTCTTTCTCCCTTTTATTTACCCGCTTATGATGGTTAGATATAGGGCATATTTCAATTAGCATACAGTATGACAGCATGTTTGCATCATTCATCTGTCTTGCATGCACCGGGCTCGGCGCATCATACAAACTGCATTTGTATTTCAATTCCAAATTGAATACATGTTAGTTGTAGCATTCCATATGCCATGTTTAGAATAGCCGAGCCTGTTATAATTGCATTTTTGCATGTGTTGCATTAGGCAATTCTGTGTATTTAGGATCATGCATGATTCCTAATCAGTTTTTTTTGTTTTGGCTTGGAGTACTCGGTAAGTTTTATGCTTTAGCATCCCTGCATGCGTGTGAGTGTTGCCATGGTAGCATGCTTACCATGAGGCTACATGCTTATGTGATATAACTGCCTTGAATGCCTGTGGGTGGAGGTTGAGTTATCTGAATTGGGACAATACATTGACTGTTTGTTTTAAGCCCACTAGATAATGGCAAAATCATATTTTCTAAGCCCACCCGAGGGTGGCAAATCCGCATTTTAGCCTACCTGCGGGTAGCACCTTCACACCATTTTCAAACAAACAAACATGAAATGTTTTGTTCCAATTCAGACGGCCCAGTCTATACTTGTTTGCTGCGAGCATCACATAGTAATCTAGGCTAATAACCGGAATAAGAACTCACAATGTTTTCAAAAACAGATATCATGGTTAGTAGAGGCCGGTCTTTGACCGGGCGAGCGGGGGTGCTCACGATGTGACCTTCCCCAATCGTACCCAAGTTCCCGAGCCGAGGCAACTTTGGTGATGACGGACACGTGGCCTTTGGCACCGAGTCAGGGTTTCCTAAATTTCCCATTTTAAAAATATTTAGGTGGCGACTCTGTATCTGGCAAAGCAGTCCATGTTTGGCACTTCTTTCAAAAAAAATCTGTTTTTCTTCAAAACGATTTGCCAGAGTTGGACTCTTTGGTTCAGATTTAGAACCGCAACAAAATCGAGTCCGAACTGTAGCGAGGTCCCTCGCGGGCTTGTTACAGTTTCTGGCGACTCTGCTGGGGAGTTTAGAGAACTTGACTCGAACTCATGATATCTGCTTTTGACTACACTTGTGTGTTTCTTTGCATTGCATTTGCATTGGTGCGCCTAGGACACCGTGTTTGCCATATGCCATTCCCGAACGATTTGCCGGAGGCTTGTCTTGTCAAGTCATGTCCGTAAGGCTGATCGGCTCTGGGCTCTGACAGCATGGGAACACAAACCCCGGTTTTACCGGGGCACCCTTTTTGACCATTCGACCTAGTGCATATTCGGATCCATAGTGACCATTCCAAACTAGGACAGGTTGCTTACCCGTTTATAGGTTGTTTGAAGCCGCTGCGTACGTAGTGAAACCCTAGTTCCTGACAAAATAGGACAGGGAAACCCTACCCCAACATAGGGGTGTTTTGGCTCTCACTTATCTGTTATGTGCTTGCTAGAGTGCGTCTCTACAGGGAATGCATGTATCAGTTGAGTTTGGGCGTCAGGCCTGCGGGCATCAATCAGTATCTGAGAATCAGTTGTCTGCGGATATCCGATTCAGTTTTGGGGAACAGTGATACAGGAACAATGATCAGTGGTTGAGGGCAGTGTATTTCCAGCTTATCAAACTGCGTGTTGTATGCCCGACTGTGTGTTGTGTGTATTTAAATTAAGCTGTTGTGCTGCCCGTTTTTCTGGTTATTTATTTCCTTTTCGCTTTATTTATCTTTTGTTAGGGCAGTTTGTGGCACAATTGCTTCCGAACCATCAGATATTCCCCAAGCATTTTGGACACGAGGTCGCCGACTTACTCGATCCGAGGATCTAGTTGACGGACATCCGGTGTTCCATTCACTACCCCCGGTTATCAGAAGGAGGCCGAGGAAACGCAGTCCATCAGAACAGAGGTTACTGGTACAGCAGTCTACTTTAGCAACAGACAGTCGAACTGAGATTTCTGTGTCCGCTATAGAGATACACTTGCCAGCCATTCAGATGGAACATCAGGATACATCAGGGATGGAGGCGATGATGCGCCAGATGAATGAGAGCATGAAACAAATGCAAGATGATGCTATCCGCCAGGCGGAATTTTCTAAACAGCAGGCCGCTGTCATAGCCCAGCAGTCTGAACTGATCACCAGATTACAACAGCAGAATGCAGCATCTGCTTCACACCAGGTCCCTCCTCCACTAGGGGCGCATCAGATTCCCCCTCCACCAGCGGCTCCACTGCCTGAGCAGGCACCCACTAGCCAGAATACCCTGTTAAATCCTCAGAATGCCCCTCCGAATCCTCGGAATACCCAGAACACCCAGAATACCCCTCCAAATCCACAGAACGTTCCGCCAAACTTCCAAAACACTCAAGAGGACACGAGTCTTCCAACGGGGCTGGCTCCGCCCCCGCTTCCGCCTCAACTGTCTAAGAACCTTGCACCTAATCATCCGGACTCTCCATTTGAGTTCGAGGTAGACCAGACAGCTCTGAAATTGAGCAAATTGGAAAAGCTCTTCAAAAAATCACAGGGGGTGAAGGCCATCCCGGATATTGAAGACGGCTACACTGATGTGGCCGTAACACTGCCGGACAGATTTAAGATGCCGCAGATTGATCGTTTTGACGGATCAGGGGATCCTATGGTCCATCTCCGGCTATTCTCAGACGTCTTGAGGCCGATGGGCCTAACCCGACCGTAAAAGCTTTCTTTATTTGGCAGAACTTTGTCAGGGGTTGCGGCCATCTGGTACGCAAAATTGGAAGATGATGTGAAGAGAAATTGGGATGAGCTAGCCGAGGCCTTCGTTGCACAATATTCATATAATACTCAGATCGAGATTACAACACGTGATCTCGAAACGACGAGGCAGGAACAAAAAGAGACCTTCTCTGATTTTGTAACTCGGTGGAGAGCGAAGGCATCGATGATGACCTTAAGGCCAACAGATAAAGATCAAATCCGGATGATTGTGCGCAATCTCCAACCTAAGTTAATGCAGAAAATGATCGTACTCCCTTTCCCCACCTTCTCAGATTTACACGAGATGGGGGTACAGATCGAAGATGCAATGAAGCAAGGATTGATCGACCAAGACCGGGAACAGCCCCGGCGGGCATTCAACCGAAACAACAATGCGGGCCCGAGTGGCTCTACCAATGCAAGGACTTCAGAGGTCGGTATGGTCACCACCACTCCCCCTCCCCAACCAAGGCCCACAGCGGCCACACCTTTTTCTGACGCATCTGGGAGCAGTAACCAAACTTCAAGATACCAATCCAGGGGTCAACGAACCTTCTCTCCACTACATATGCCTTTGTCCAAAGTCCTCGGGGTTCTAGTCAGAAAGGGACATCTAAAACCCCTGGAACCGAGGCCCCCTCCAAATCCACTCCCCCCTTCCCACAACCCAGCCAAATATTGCAAATACCACCAGCAGCATGGTCATGATACCGACCAATGTTACAGGCTGCGTCATGAGATTCAAGACCTCATTGACAAAAACATCATTCTACCTCCCGAGAGACCCAACGTCACAACTAACCCACTCCCAGCACATAACCAAGATCCACCCAAAAGAATCAATCTCATCCAAACTGGGGACGTGTCTTACGACCCTAGTATCTACATTACTCCTTCCCACCTACCCAAGCCAAAGGTGATCTTTCCTGATAGCACTGACTTGTGCATGATGGACACCTCCACAACCCAACCTGAGCCAAAGGTGGTGACCACCGAAAATGGAACGGGGCAAGCTTCCGAGGAGAGCAAAACTGTTGAGTCTGGGGTGGAGCAGTCTGGGAATCTAGCTGGAAGAGCTTATGATCCGAGTGAATATATCTTGTCAATGGGCCAGCCTAAGCTGAGTGTGGGGTTGCCAGAGAAGACTGAACTGTGCATGATCCGGGGGGACAGACCTGAACAAGGGGCAGATGATCTGACTACAATGGAACAGGACTTCGCCAACCTCCAATTTTTCAGCGACCAAATCTAGCCCCATATTATTAATTTTTAATTGATTTCTGTTTGAGACCGTAGGTAATCTCATGATTACTGGCCGGTTATGACCTTAATTTATAAGGGTGGGTTCGAGTCATGTCACCAGTATTGTGTTCTGAAGCCATGGACCTGATTGTGACCATCCACCTTGACTTAGGAGATAGGTGATGATGGAGTTCCCTCTGGTGACAATGAACACAACTGTCGACCAATGGTGCGAGTTCCCACAGACGGCGCCAACTGATGAAGCGGTTGCTTCAACTGGGAGATGGGTTGGACTGATCCATGCTTCCAACCAGTCTGCTGGTCTCGACGTTCACAAAGCGTGCCTGCAAAACAATCCAAGGGGGGAGATAGTCCCCGGTGGACACTCCGACGATCAAGTTAGATTAGAACAAGTTGGTTTTTTGGGAGAGAGAGAGAATGTAACTAAGGATAGAAAAACTTAACCTTGACGTATCTCCAAGACTTTCTTATACTTGTTGCTCATCATTTCCTTATCCATTCCAAGCTGTCCCGTTGACCGAAATTCTATAGTCTAGTTAACATCTTTCATGGTGAGTTTATATCCTCCAGCGTTGAGGGGTTGCTGCATTCAATGCTATGAGGGCCTTATTAATGGTTGATGTGTGGGTACAATAACTTTGCAGGATCTTTGTCTGTTTTCGTGGCTGATTTTTTGCTTGACAAGTGTTTAAATGCTATTGGTCCTGGTTCAATATTGGTTCCTCGAGGATACTGGGCTTTGATATATGGGCCTTGAGTTGGGGTATTGTTCATGGTTCAATATTGGTTTCTCAAGGATACTAAGCTTTGGTATATGGGCCTTGAGTTAGGGGCTGGGCCCTCTTGAGGCCCATCAATATCAATTGGGAATATTTAAAATTCAAAAATCTATGCAGAAAACAAGTGGCTAAGTTCTTAAACCCCTCTTCATAAGTATAAAAAACTCAGATCTACAATATGAAAGTTTGGAGCTCACTGAAAAGTTATTAGATTGACGCCAAAAATTGCTTAGAGCGAGAGGCTCTCCAAAGCCGTTGTCGGGCCTTTCATGAGTTGAATGTGTTGATGTAGTGCGGATCTTTGTAAATACTTGACACTGTCTTTGTAATTTATTTATTTTTTATCATAGTGAATATCAAAACCATCATAGACATAATTTTAATTTTGGATGTGCCCGAAGAGAGAAAGGATAGAGGTTCTCTCTCTGGAGATTTTCGACAGTTCTCTAGCAAAGCTCCGGTGACCTCATTTACACTTCTAAAATGTAGATCTATATTCCTAGAGTATAGATTTGCACTTCCAAAGTATAAATCTGGATTTTTTATGTTTGAAATAGGGGTTTTAAGTGTTTCTCCTCCGCTTTTGACATAATTTTTTAAATTTTCGACACCCACAATGATTCTCTCTTCTCTCAAACTTTCTCACATACCATTGTAGTTATTCTTCCTCTTCAACTCTAACTTCTAGCAGTGTCCGAAGTATAGCGACGACGGTGACGGAATTGGACAAAGGAGACAGGGACGACGTCGACGATGGGTATTGATGCAAACCTTGCTTGATTTGATGCAGATTTAGTTTTCCAAACTGCATTTATAAGATCAGTGATTTTTTCTGAATCGTAACTGATTTTTTGACAATTTTATTTTTGTTGTTTGTAATTTGTTATTTTGTTATTTATTTGGCCCTTTAAGGTCTTAATATATTTATTTTATTTTAATACAACTGCTTTTTATATTCTTAAAAAAAATAATTTTGGATAAATTATTTACTTGATATAACTGCACCTAAATTATTATTTATTTTTTTTAGCCCACATGCTTGGCATCAGGACGCCAAAGATGCTTTTACTAGATTTGTTTAGTGAGTCACTCTTTCCAGCTCACAGCTAGTTCAGCATATGAGAAGAGCATTAACGAGCACACATTGCTCCGCTTAGGACAAGTCATACATAGACATCAGAATCAATCCTAGGTGTACCAAATTTTTTACCAGTAAGTTTATAGATACTAAATTTTTTATTAAATTAATAATTAAATGTTTCACATGGGTGTAAAGTCTGTAATTTTGTGAACCTTACACCCACGTAAAACATTTAACCATTTATTTAATGGAAAATTTAAAACCTATAACATTTTTTATTTTTTACCAACGAGCATAAAGGAAAAATTCCCACAAGTTTAGACACAACATCACAGCATAATAGTCCCCCCCAAACATGGGAGGAACCACTTAGGGATAATAATTTCTCCCAATCCCACCACTTTCCCAATTTTATAGTCTCCAATATGATTTGGGACAGGATAGGGATACTACGAGTCGGTTCCCGCCCCATCCATTGCCATCCCTACTCTGCTGTTTATAGTCTCCAATATGATTTGGGCCAGGATAGGATACTACGAGTCGGTTCCGCCCCATCCATTGCCATCCCTACTCTGCTGCTTCTCCCCAAAGAGTCCAAAAACTATACTTTGGATAGTGCCTAAAAATGTCAAGAACTATACTTTGAGGTCAGCCTATTTTGGTGTTGGGTCCCCATGTTCTTTCTCATTGAACTACAATTGCAAGCAAGGAAATTCAGATAAAAAATTCTTCTACACAGCATAGATAGGAAATTTTAAAGCATATATATAACCAATATCTCATGCACTCTTAACTTAGTACTAATATAGATGACTAAATTAGTCCCATATGAGCTTTTCATCAGCCATCAATAAAACTTTATCCGCAACCCAAAATCTCTAATTGAAAATCTAACACCACAAAAGACCACTCAGAAAGTCCTCCAAATCAGCTAGCAAGTCGAAGACAACAAGACCAGCTTCACCATCATGCCGCAACTCCTGCTTCCTCATGGAGGAGCATCTGATCAAAGTGCCAGACTCCTGAAATCACAGGAATACATACTGGGTTTTAGAACAGGAAAGAAGGAAACAAAGAAATGCAGCAGCAACACATATAAGATAGTTGTTTTTGTCTTTTTTTTTTGGACATGAGAAGCAGTTATATTAAAATGAAACAAACGATATACAAATTAAAAAGAAAAACAACAAGACCCTAAAGGGCCAAACAAATAACCAAACAACAAAAATAGATCCACCAAAAAATCAGCTACGAGTTAGGGAAAACCACAATCTTCTCATAGATGTGATTTGAAAAACTATAGATCTTCATCAAACCAAGTCAGATTTGCATAGACACTCGTCCACATTCCCGTTGCCACTATCTAACTCCGCCACCGCCGCCGTAATTTGGACACCGCCAAAAGCTAGAGTTGAAGAGGAAGAACACCCACAATAGTATGGGAGAAGGATTGAGAGAAGAGGGAACCATCATATGTGTCGAAAATCGAAAATCTATGTCAAAATTGGGGGAGAAACACCCAAATCTACATTTTAGAAGTGTTGTCATCAGAACACCCCTCTCTCTCTTCGGGCCTTTATATAAGATAGTTATTGCTATTGCTAAATTGTAGCAACTTCAACAGAAAAGCAAGCTTCAATGCCATGCCAAAATATGGCATTGCCAAATTTTGACTAGAGCTCCTCTTTCTCTCTTTCATAATGGGGCCCCCAAATGACATTTTGAATTTTATTTTTTTATTTTGGAATAAAATAGAAGAAATTACTAGTGCACCATTGGAACATTGCTAAAACAGCAACTGCTAGGTACCCAAAAAATTTAATCAGAATAAGTATTGAATGGTTGATATTCATTTCAAGTATGGTTTACCACTATACAAGAATTAAATCTAAGCCACATCAAGTGTCTGGTAAAGTATTATGGGTTCTTAGACTTTATGGTGCTCAAATTTGGTATTCTTATACAATGTCATGCCAAATTTGGTGTTCTTTCACTATCCATTTTAGCATTTTAGCATTTGCTCCAACAAGGCCAAAATTACAAAACAAAATGGATTAAAATAGGGATCAAGGTGTGAGGAATTTGGATTCATACCATGTCCTTTGCCCACTCTCCTCAACTGAGCAACGTATTCTGACATCTTCTTAATGGCTTCCACCTAGTAATAACAAGAAGAAAAAGATTGAACCCAGAAATCAGTATATCATCCTACATGAGTGACACAATTATCTTCTAAAAGGAAATAAGGAAATTTCAGATGAATGGGAACAAATGAAATTGCAGTTCACCTGCTCAGTTAAAAATTCACTTTCGACAAAATCAGTCAACTGCGCATCATTGTTCTGGCTTGCTACCTGTTGTCACAGTTAATGTCGTAAATAACCAATACCTCAACTTCACACTAGAACAACGACAGTAAGCAATTTCAAACACACTGGATTACATAGATCAACTTTTCGATCCTTGGAGTCACAAAATGTAATACAACTTCCTGGGACATTTTCTTCATTGGTCATATAGAACTGCCTAAAAAGAATGAAAACTATAACAAGAACTAGAGCCAAGCAAACAAGACACAAAAGGAATGTCTTACAGCGTGCAAGTTCAGAAGTTTTTCATTTGTCAACTTCTCCAAAGACAGTGCAAGCTCCATTGCTAAATCAACAAATTAGCCACAATCAGTATCAATCGCTTAAGATATAGAGGTTTCAATCAGTTTTTTTAAAATAAAGGGTTCATGAGTATGAGTAGACAAATTGACATGCCATGAACAGCAAAACCACAAAACAAAGGCACTTTTACAAGCAATTGGCAAGTTTGGGAACATACTAAAATACCTAAAAGGTCACTACTACCAAAAAGTCAACTTTTCTCTCTACTTCTTTGCACGTCTTTTCATAAAAAAACTAAAAAATCAACTAAAATAACTACTTCCCAAAACAACCCTTAGTTCTTGGTCATTTACCATTAATAACAGCAATACACACGCTACTCAAAGGCAGACAAGAAGAACCGATACATGTAAGTGATTACTACATGAGCACATCACGATGGAAATCATTATAAATTAAAATACAAAATGCCAAGGAAGTCCCTCTGGTTTCCATAAAATGAAATGTTTCAAGATGCTACATGATGAAAGCCACCGTACGAAGTCCAATTCATTGTACTTCATCACCCAAAGAAATCATAATCAAAAGCCAAAAAGAGCACATTTGAAAACAACTATATGGCTATATGGTTAAATTGATAAAAGCTGTAATAAAGCAGGTCCAATTCTCATCATATTGCATAAAGCAAAGCCAAAACAAAAACTTACCATACAATGCATCTCCCTTCTCAGCATGGTCAAACTCAGACAGTGGCATCAGAATTGATTGCAGCTTCACTTTCCCACCTCGTTTGTTCTGACATTTATCGCAGCAACAAATATTAGGGATTCAAATTCATACAAACTACTTCCAATTAGAAATCAACTGAAAATTGAAAGTTTTGAATCATAGATGTATTTTTTTCAAACACCTGATACTTCATGAACTTCTCAGCATGGTCCCGTTCCTCTTCACTTGATTCCTTGAAAAACCTACATATAACAAGCCATAAATCAGATCAGACTTGCCCCCAAATAAACCATAAGGAAAGTAATTCAAATAAAAAAATTTCAGAATTTTGAAAGATTACTTTGCAAGACCCTTGAGAGCAACGTTGTCGCGATCAAAGTAGGCAAACATAGCATGGTACACATATGATACATTGTATTCAACACTGTAAAAACAAACAAGTAGACATAGAACATTAGAGAAAATGTGAAAATCAACTAATAGTCAGAGCTCAAACAGAGTCCATTAAACTAATAGCTCAAGCACGAACATAAACACCAAGCAATGGTACACAAACACCCATATGGATAACCCATAAAATTAGGAACTAATAAATGTTGAAAATTTGTTCTGGATAAAAATGATGACAACAAAAGGTACATTTTAGGCCTCATTTGGGTAGTCATATTTTAGCCAAAAACCAAAAAAATTACTAAAAGAGTCAAAAAAAACTACTAAAAATAAGAAAGAAT
This sequence comes from Camellia granthamiana, assembly GCA_036172215.1. NCBI lineage: Eukaryota > Viridiplantae > Streptophyta > Magnoliopsida > Ericales > Theaceae > Camellia > Camellia granthamiana. The sequence continues at coordinate 145,953,602 of CM069903.1, read as the reverse complement.
AATAATGCTAGACACCGACATTTGAGACCCCCTAAATACCCCTTAATGATATCGCAAGGAAGTAGGAGTCCGGATCCCCTAGAGTGATTTTTCACAGGGTGATCTTAAAACTTATTTGGGAGTTGACTATTTTAATTGACTTTTTAGTTTTATACAAAAATATGTGCAGAAAATAGAGAGAGATATATCTGTAGTGGTTTTTTTTTTACTTTTTAACTAAAAATTAATCTTCCCAAACAAGTTAGTGATTTTTTAAATGGCTGAGATTTTTTTAAAGTGATTATCAGTACTATTATTGTATCCTCAACTTTTGTATGGTAAACCATTCAAAAAATCACTCTAACTCTAAAATAACTCTACGTAAAATCACTTTAGAGGATCCAAATGTAAGTAGAACTTCACATAATTGAGAGTATGTGAGAAGCCAAAAGTTGAGACCTACCATTTCACATCATTGGGTGAAATTGTGGGGGTTTTATTACGGTAGCGTTTGGTAGAATTTTGTAAATGTGATTTGAGAGTATGAGTTATATTTTGAGCTTGTGTGTTGTGGAATTATGATTTGAGTGTAGAAAATTTGTTTGGTAAAGAGTTTTGAAAATAGTTTTGAAAAGGATTTTGATTTGAGTGGGGAATTATTGATGTGACATTTAATATGTGATACAAAAATTTACATCTCGTAACTAAACATACAATTCAAAATTATTTTAAAATACATAAAAAATTTTAAAAATTTCAGAAAATATTTTTTTCGATTATATAAATCAATTGCAAAAAAAAAAAAATCACTATTCCGGTCAACCGGCCGGACGTCCCATGAGACAAGACTTTCAAAAAAAAAAAAAAAAACACTGAAATGCGCGGCTGAGACGGAGCTCTCTGCAGAGAGAGCTTGAAACGTAATTCCAAAACATTAAACAAACATCATACTCAAGCTCAAACTATGCTGTAGAATCACGTTTACAAATCACAACCAAACACTCAAACATTTTTCAAAGAAAATAAATAATAATTAATCAACACATACAAAAAAAGCCAAAGATTTTCTCAGTCACTTTACTTTTTGCACAAAGTCATTTTCAGACATATTATATTTTTTCAAATACAATTTTAACCCCTCCAAGGGAAAAAAAAAAAAAAAAAAAAAAAAAAAAAAAAAAAAAGGTCAAAAAATCACTTAAAAACGTCTTCCCAAACTACCCCTTTGAATATCAATCAAGAAAGGAAAATAAACCCAATCTGAGATTGAGAAAATATGACCCAAACATGTTAAAAGGGAATAGAGGAACCACGTAGAAGGCTAAAAATACGTACATATACATATACAGAGAGAGAGAGAGAGAGAGAGAGAGAGAGCTAAAAAAATCAAGAACTGACAGAAATGTCGAAACAGTGTTTGGGATACGCATGATAAAAAAACAAATAATCAAATACATTTTATGATGAATATCAATCAATCAAGAAAAGAAAGCGGAAAAACAGAAACCCACTTGATCTGTTCGTTGATAGCGGACTCGCATTCATCGGAGTATTTCTGGCGAGCAATGGAAGAGTGGGGGAGAGTAGGGACGAGTGTGAGCTCCTTCTTCACCTCTTCAAACGGCTCGAACACTACACCGGTAAGAGGCCGATTGTCCGAGCCCTTGGAAGCGCAAACCAGAAACCCATTGCCGATCTTGGCTTTCGAAGAAACCCCCAAAACAGAGGACCCAAATGGACTCAGATTGTCCCCATGAGGGTTCACGAGAGAGAAAGCCGAAGCAGTTCGGAGAAGCATAATGGTTTTTGTAGAGAGAGAGAGAGAGAGAGAGAATGAGGTTGAGGAAGAACAGGGGAATATGAGAAGGTTTAGGGGTGGTGTGGTTTGTGGTGAGGATGAGATATATGGGAAGTGCATGTCTGGCAGCATTGGATGTGGGCCGTTGGATGGAGAGACACGTGGAGGGATGGGATTGAGTGGCAGCAGAGGGAGCGTGGTAGGCTTGTGGCGTATCTGGAGATGCTTGTGGAATCCCGAGACAATTTTTTTTTTTGTTTTTTTTTTGAACTGCCCGAGACAGAAAATCTGGTCCAGCGTTTTCGAATATGGAAAACTGATGGAGGGGTCCTTTGGCAAAGCCAAAAAAAATCAGTTTTTCGGTTTTTAAATTTTTTTACATAAAAAATCAACTTTTTTAGTAAAAAAAAAGGAGACTTATTTATAAGTCCTTTTTCAGAATCTTATGCTAAGTTAAGTCCTGTGTAATTTCTTATAGAGTCTCAAGTCTTATTTTTATAAGAATGTATTCCACAAGATCCTAATCTTTTTACCCCATTTTCACACCTTCCCAAAATGCCCACTCCCAACCACCGAATTGATATAAATCTAGTGCTGCTTCACAAGCTTCTTCGCGAACAGTATCACCACAATCTTCCTCGGGCGACGGAGGCAGCCGGAGCTGGCGACGGAGGCAGCCGGAGCTGGCGGCGGCGGCGGCGGAGGAGGTGGAGATTCTCCGGCGTGGCATGGGAACAAATGCAGATGAGGGACGCCATTGGAGTCTGGAAGATGAGGAGGAGAGAGAGGAAGAAAAGGAGATTAAAGGAACCCTAGAAACTTGATCCAACAATTCGTCTACTACTTTTAAAAGCACTTTGTGAAATTCGAGCAGATGTAATTATCCAACCTTCGTTTTTCTGGTCAATGTGCCCTTCTGATGGCCATGATGTCCAGATGATTCTTTGATAGTTTCTTTTACTTTTCCAAAATTTATGTTGCTTACTTGGTACAGTTGAGAATGGGTTTCTTTTGTCTACAGCAAGATGATATAGTATCTTATATTAATGATGCACTAAAAAATGGGACTGATAATTTAAAATTAATTTAAAATTATAATTTTTATTAATTAATTTAGATTTCACATATATTATTGATAATTTTTTAAATTTTACAATTAATAATACAAAATAAAAATATATTAAGATTATATATCTATTTCAAAACAAACGGATTAAAAAAATAAAAACTTATTAAGTTTGCGAAACGTAACGTGACACATTACGTTACGTTTATGTAAATGTCACATTACGTTTATATATGTGTCACGTTATGTTACGTTTATGTAGGTGTCACGTTACGTTCATATTGGTGTCACGTTACGTTCATATTTGGTGTCACATTACGTTACGTTTATGTAGATATGTCACGTTACGTTACGTTTATGTAGATATGTCACGTTACGTTACGTTTATGTAGATATGTCACGTTACGTTTATATAGATGTCACGTTACGTTCATGTAGGTGTCACGTTACGTTACGTTTATGTAGATATATCACGTTACGTTTATGTCGATGTCACGTTATGTATAGGTGTCACGTTACGTTCATGTAGGTGTCACGTTACGTTACGTTTATATCAATTTCCCTATATATGGTTTTATTATTAATTATGATATTAACAATTAATATTGAGGGTAAATATGTCAAGAAACTGCCCATAGGACTTATGGGAACATAAGTTTTTTTGTGGGACCAAATGTAGCACAAGTCTCCCTAATAAGACTTTTAAATAATTTTCCCAAAAAAAAAAGTCTTCTTTTTTTTTTTTTTTTGGGTCAAAAAAATCATCAAAAAAGTTAAAAAATTAAAAAGTCAATTTTTTTATTAAGAGATTGGCCTATTTTGGGAAGATGGTAAAAATCAATTTTTTTGCTTTTAACCAAGATTTTTTAGAGTGATTTGGGAAGTTAGTAAAAAATTACTGTACTTTTTTTTTTGAATTAATATTTATTTATGATGTCACATCACACCAAAATGACTAAAATAACCTCACCAAACTTAAAAAATTACATTTCATCCAAATCTATAAGATATAAATATTGAGGGTAATTATGTTATTTTCCAACCTACTTTTTTCACTTTCCAAATGAGCAAAAAAATGCACAGCTGCGTTTTGCTCCAAGCCACAAACATGGCGTTTTTATCTCACCCCAAAATAGGAAATTGTTTGAGATGTCTTAAATAAGTGCACTTTTTGATTTTTTAGACGAAAAAGTTGAGAGAAAAAAGATAGTTGTTTGGAATAACTTTTTGACTTTTTCGAAAAAATATGTATTAAATAACAAAATTACCATTTTACCTCTATGCCCTATGCATAGTGACAGTGACTATTGAATGAAGCAGTACAGAATGATTTGATTTGTGTGGTGGGGCTTCAGATTTATATATATAGGATGAGGCTTTTCTCTAGTCTTTCATCGGATTGGAGAGACCTACCACGAGTCTCATTTTAATAATTCAAACCGTTAAATGTGTAGAACTCGTTAAGTAATATATGCTTATAAAAAATCACGTTGATCGAATATCGATAACTATGTGATCAAATCAGTTTTGTAAAAAAAAAAAGGACAATTGAAAATAAATGGCTGAAAGAAATCTGATTTGATCACATAACTATCGATATCCGATCAACATGATTTTTTACACGAATATATTACTCGACTAGTTCTACACATTGAACAGTTCCAATTATCAAAACGGGACTCGTAGTAGGCCCTCGCGGCCCAAACAACACAATTTTTTGTGCAGCCGATTAGATAATTTGTATCATCTGGTCTCCATCACGTTAATGACTTTTTGGGTTGTATTTTTTTGTGTAAATTTGTTTTTTTATATTTTTTGTGAATAGTGATAATTTTTTAACTTTTTTAATAACTTTTTGACTTTTTGTATTTTTTTAAAGATGCCAAACCAAGCCTAACTTCCCAAAACGCTCCTGAATAATGTTATATGTACCAATTGATATACTAACTAGTGTACCAATTAATGATGTGACATAATTTAAGAGATTTTTTGAATTTATAATGTGATTAATGAGTGGGGTCAATAATAATGTCATAACTAGTGTTGGTACACTAGTTAGTATACTAATTGGTGTATATAGCACCACCAAAACTTATTAGTAGTTGATACAATATTCTCATTAATTATTGAGGCCCGATTTGGGAATTCGATATTTTAGTAGTTTTTTAATTTTTTATAAAAAATTATATAGAAAAATAAAAAGAGTGATGTAATAATTTACAGTTACGGTAGATAGAAGTATTAGGGGACTGGGTAGGCTGAGATTAACATTGGCTAGCGTTATAAGTAGAGATATGGATCTACTTAATTTGACTAACGAAATGGCATTTGATAAAGTCATGTGGAGAAGAAGCATTTATGCAGCCGATCCCATTTAATAGGATTTAAGGTTTGGTTTTTTGACTAAAAATGTAGTTTCTAAACAAAACCTCAATGTCACGTAAAATCAAAGAATTGTTTGGATTGTTTCAAATAAATATTTTTTAAATTTTTTATAAAAAGATATATAATATGATAAAGAGATGATATAACTCAAATAAAAGATAATATGATCTAAATAAGATAAAAAAATGTGCTACTTTAATATATACCAAACAATCCCCAAATCACGAGGAGCAATGTTAGAGATACAATAAACTTGCTTGAGTTAAAGCTTGTTTAGGGTGATTTATTTTAGACTCTTATTTGAATTATATCACCTCGCTATCATATTGCATATTTTTTTATAAAAAATTAAAAAGTATACTTATTTAGATTATCTCAAACAATCTTTTAGTTTTTAAATCAACTTTTGAGAGTTTAAAACTTAAATTTATTTGGTTTATAATTTTTTCAAAATTGTTTTCAATTATTTTTTCTATCTCTTTTCTCCTTTTTTCACATCCTACATATCAATCAATCATTTTTTATTTCTTCTCTATTCTCTCATTCTTTCACAATCTACATATCAATCAATCATTTTTTATTTCTTCTCTATTCTCTCATTCTTTCACAATCTACATATCAATCAATCATTTTTTTCCTTACACTAATCTACTCAACTACAAAAAAAAAATAAAAAATAAATAAAATACAAATCATTCCGAATTACAAAATTACAAAACTATTTTCAAAATGAATAATACTTGAGACCCCCTTTTGGGGGTCACCCCCTCACCCCCTTTGCCATGTGTCAGGGAGTGATTGGAGGAGCAGGAAAAAAAAGAAAAAGAAAAAGAAAAAGCAACCAATGAGAGAGAGAGGGGGTCAAAGGGGGTGATGGGAAAAGGGGGGATGAATCATTGTTGTTTCAAAATAACAACCAAACAAATTTTTAAATTTTGAAAAAACTTATCTTTCAAAATTGATTTCAAAATCAAACCAAACGAATCCAAAAATTTTTTACACACGAGTGTCGTGAGTGTTTGGTATAAATATTGATAGAATATTTGGCGTGTAATAGTTTAATAATTTTGAATCATGAATCTCACCTCTTTTATCAATCACAATATTTTAGAACACCACTTAGTCATGAGAAATTATTTGGTGTTCTCAGAGTGTCATGTAACAATACTCCTCACCAATCACAATACACTACGCCTCTTGTTGCTCCTTAATTACCCACTACAAAATCGTAAACTCTACTTCTTTATCCAATCACGACACTCTTGGGCATCACCTAACAGTGCTTCAGGACCACTCAATAACTTCTCCTTTGTAATGTCTCAAAACCACTAAATAACTTTTCAAAAAAAAAAAAAAAAACTAACCCAGGGGTGGGTGGCCTTGTGGTAAGAACATGGGGATTAAGCCCCCAGGTCATGAGTTCAAATCCCCCCTGGGCCAATCTCCGGGGCGTAGTACAGTTAGTTAGAAGGTTGGACCTCAAGTTGTCTAATCAGCACTTGGTGTGGGTTCAATACTCCCCCACTATGCGAGCCACCTCAAGTTGTCTAATCAGCACTTGGTGTGGGTTTAATACTCCCCCACTATGCGAGTCATTGGGGTGTAGTACAGTTAGTTAGGAGGTTCGACCTCAAGTTGTCTAACCAGCACTTGGTGTGGGTTCAATACTCCCCCACTATGCGAGTCATTGGGGCGTAGTACAGTTAGTTAGGAGGTTCGATCTCAAGTTGTCTAACCAGCACTTGGTGTGGGTTCAATGCTCCCCCACTATGCGAGTCATTGGGGCGTAGTATAGTTAGTTAGGAGGTTGGACCTCAAGTTGTCATTGGGGTGTAGTACAGTTAGTTAGGAGGTTCGACCTCAAGTTGTCTAACCAGCACTTGGTGTGGGTTCAATACTCCCCCACTATGCGAGTCATTGGGGCGTAGTACAGTTAGTTAGGAGGTTCGACCTCAAGTTGTCTAACCAGCACTTGGTGTGGGTTCAATGCTCCCCCACTATGCGAGTCATTGGGGCGTAGTATAGTTAGTTAGGAGGTTGGACCTCAAGTTGTCTAACCAGCACTGTCTCCCCGCTTGGAACGGCTAACAGGACACCTTGGTGATCTTTACAATACTCCCTTACTGTTTGGGAGATTGGGGCAAGTTCCCAGGTTATAGTCTCTCCACTTGGAACGGCTAACAGGACACTTGGTGATCTTTACAAAGGGGCGCTGCCTTGGACCTGCGGGAGAGTAGGGAGGATTTTCCTGTAACAAAAAAAAAAAAAAAAAAAAAAAAAAAACTTTTCAAAAAACATGCAAATGACATGAATTGATGGGGTCAAATTTGGGATTTCATTGATTGTTCAGTTTTTGTCCACCTGTTATATAATGCCTGAGATATAAGAGACAAAAGTATGGGGTATCTTTATTAATTATGAGTTAATTTTATTAATCATTATAATTTAGATACTAATAACAGATGAAGAATAATAGGTGCAACACAATTTTAAATTTTAAATTTTAAATTTTAAATTCACTCATAATTTTAAATTTTAACAGATGAAGAATAATTAGGCTTCATATAATTAAGTTTGTGATAAATTAAAAATTGATACCTAATATATTGGGTCTGTTTGGTAACCATTCCGTTTTTAGTTTTCAATTTATATTTACAAAAATTTAAAAACTTATTATAAAAACTTGTTTGATAATTTTTTTAGTTTATAAATGGTTGTCTCAGTTTATAAATTTGAGGAAAAAATGTAAACTCAAAAAATGAGTTTACGTTTTCAGTTTTCGATTTTTTTTTTCAAATAATTTTTTTTTCAATTAATTATTTTTTCAATTAATTTTTTCGATTAATTATATTTTTCTAAATTTTTTTTTTCAAATAAATTTTTTTTTCCCAATTAAATCTTTTTTCAATTATTCTTTAATTAATTCTTTAAAAAAAAATTCAATTAATTTTTTTTTTCAATTATAATGTGTGTGATCCCATTGTCATAAATAATAAAAATAAATATAAATATTTTAAGCCTGAACAAACATATTTTTTAGTTTATGTTTTAAAATTTTTTTAAACATTTTGTTCAAACCAAACGCGTTTATAATTTATGTTTTTCTAAAAATAAACAAAAATCAGTTTATAAAATTTTTGTAAACATAAACAAAAAACGTAAACGTTAACAAACGCTACTGTTATGAGTCAATTTGATGTAATTTATTATAAGTTAAAATTGATAATAAAAATGTAAACGTCAAAAACATATTCTCTCAATTTCTAAATAATTATTTTTTTCACTTTATTTAAGATATTTTCCTTAATCAGTTGTACAGAGAAGTTATACTTATTTGACACAGACTTTAAAAAAGTAACTATAAGCAAAATAAATTGCACCGATTAACCTTTATGTGGCTCCATTTGGCAAGGGTTTTTGTGGCTATTTTAGCCACAAAAGACAAAACAGGCTATTTTAATTACATCAAATAAAATATCACATCCAACTCATAATTATTACACTTTTCTCTTACAAAAAAAAATTAAAAAAGCCAAAAAATCCTTCCCAAACCAAGCTTTTTAACCCAGGCTAAAATAGTCAAAAAAGCCAAAAAGTTAAAAAGCTAACCCACTTCCCAAACGGAGGCTGTCATTGTGAAAAAAAAAAAAAAAAAAAACTTCTTTTAAGATTGCGAAGTAACAATTAACTAGAAAAATGAGGGGTAAAATTGACAATTGATTGTAGGGAGGACCACTAAAAAGAAATGTCTCATTCATGGAAGGCCAAAATTTAATGGTTTAGGCCTCGTTTGGGAACAGGCTAATTTAGTAACTTTTTGGCTAATTGGCTAAAAAGGTAAGTAAAAAAAACTTGTATGTTTGGGATGACTTTTTGGCTAATTACGAAAAGCTGTGCAAAAAATAGAGAGAAAAGAGAATCTTTGACTTTTTGGTATGAATTGTTGGCTTTTTGGCTAAAAAGGTAACTTTTTGGCTAATTTAGCCACTCCCCAAACGGGGCCATTTTCAGGGCTTGTTAACAAAAGCACACTTTTTACTCTAAACCAAAATATAAACTCATGTTGGAATATCAACAAACACTATGCTCTTTCGTTTTTTCATAGTTTATAAGTTAATTTTTATTATTATAATTTTTTATATTATTAACTTACAAGCTTAAAAGTAAATTATAAATCTATTTCGTGAATCTTGTGATACTTGGTCAATAAAATTAAATATGTTTGGTTAAATAAGTTGTCATAGAATATTTTTATTGTGTAAATATTCAAAATGATTTTAGAAGTCTCTTCACATCAATAATTAAGAGAAAAAATAATATTATTAATTATGAAAAAAATATTGTAAAATATTTTATAAAAAATTTTCATCATTTAATTAATATATAATATTTTATTATATATAATCTAATAGTAAAAAATCTTTTATAATTATTTTTATAATATTTCTTTTTTTTACATGCCTAATATTTCTCCATTCAAAGAGGAAACCAAATATCAAGAAGACTTTTTAGGAAAAGATAGTTTGCATTATGCATACCTTTTGCAAGAATCCGGATCCTCAGTGTCACTTTCCTACCGCACAACCCTGTAGCCCCCCAAAACGACGTCGTTTTGGGGTTTTTTTTTTTTTTTTTTTCTTTTCATCTTCTTCTTGCCAAATGTAGAGAGAGAAAGCAGAGAGAGAGAGAGAGTGACAGAAATGGAAGCCGAGAAGCTCTCCATCGCCGAAGCTCCTCCCCTCACGGCGGCATCAGCAGCAGCAGAGCGATGGACAGAGGTTTTCAGGGCAATTGGTGGAGGAATCAGCAGCCCAACAGCCCCATCTGGGACTTCATCATCTTCAAATCTCAAGAATGCCTACATTGCTTTGCAGACATGGAAATCATCAATTACAGATGACCCACAAAGGGTTTTAGAGACATGGGTTGGGTCAAATGTGTGTTCTTACAAAGGGATCTTCTGTGCAGATCTTCAAAATGAGTTTCATGAGCTAAGAACAGCCATTGTTGGGATAGATCTGAACTATGCAAATCTCCAAGGCACACTTGTCAAAGAACTCTCTTTCCTCACTGATCTCTTCTTCACTTAAACAGTAATAGATTCACAGGCACAGTCCCAAACACTTTCCAATACCTCTCATCACTCAAAGAGTTGGACCTAAGCAACAACCACTTCTCTGGCCCATTCCCAACCCCAACTCTGTTCATCCCTAACCTCCTCTACCTAAATTGGCCTGCAATTTGCAAAGAAATCAACTGATTGATTGCAAAAAAAATTTTTTTTTTTGCGACATAGTTGTTGATCTGTTGATTCGAAGAGTATATTGCTTTAAATATGATTTTTATTATTTTTTGAATGATAGATCTGAATAGTTTTTGCCTTAATTTTAAAGTTCATTGATTATTTTTTTGGATCTGAACTGTTCCATTCTCTCAGAACTGTTCATAAAATCATTTAATTATTGATTATTTTTTTGGATCTAGTCCTCTGGATCTAAGCTTAATTTTGATGGGTTTTGATGGGTTTTCCATTGATGGTCTGAAGAAAAAAGGGTTAAAGAGGAAGAAAGGGTGAGAGGGTCAAAGAGGAAGAAATGGTGAGAGGGACTCTCAGATCTGTTCATAAAATCATTTAATTATTGATTTTTTTTTTGATCGAGTCCTCTGGATCTAAGCTTAATTTTGATGGGTTTTGATGGGTTTTCCATTGATGGTCTGAAGAAAAAAAGGTTAAAACCGCCTCCTCCGCCGTGTCGAACGTCCCCAGCTAGTGCCTGCACCGCCCAATACGGTCCCTCATCTCCGCTGACCACCTCCCCCACGGCCTCTTCCTCACCCCTCTGTAACTGTTCTGCACCGAAACCCCACTTTTCTTCTCTCCTCCTCCGGTACTCTGTTCCATGCCCGAAACACCACCCGATTTCTCAACCCCACTCCCACCATTCCCAAATAGGATTCGTTTCCCAACAATGGCCGCGATTCCTTCAAGTACCGGGGGGATTTCGGGTTCAGTATCGGCCGGAACAGAACCATGGGTTTGTGGGTTTGCAGGAATTTGATGAATGGAAGAACTAGAAAGAGGGTCCTCTGCCTGGTCGGACCAAAACCCATCAACAGAAAGAGAGAAGAGAGAGAGAGAGAGAGAAAGAAAGAAAGAAAGAAAGAAGAAGAAGAAAAGAAAAGAAAAAAGAAAAAAAAAAAAAAAAACCCCCCAAAACGACGTCGTTTTGGGGGCTACAGGGTTGTGCGACAGGAAAGTGGCACCGACGATCCGGATTCCCTTTTGCAAGAGGAAAATTGAGGGAGGGTTTGTGCCACGTGGTTTTTGAAAAGAGTATTTAAATGAAATGATAATTTGTTTGAATAATCATCATCGAATAATTTATTTAATGATTTTCTTGAAGAAAAAAAAGAAAAGAAAAGGAAGTTATTGATTGTAGTTTAGGGAAAATTATTTATAAGTCCTATTAAGGAGACTTATGCTACATATGATTCTACTAAAAAATTTATGTTTTCATAAGTTCTGTGTGAAATTTGTTGACACATTTACCTTCAATATTAGTTATTAATATCACAAATAATGGTAAAACTATATATAGAAAATTGAATATTATCATAAATCATATCTATATGAATGTGAATTTGAATCTCAAAATACACATTTACGAAACGTAACGTGACACGTACAAAAACGTAACGTAACGTGACACCTACATAAATGTAACATGACACATATATAAACGTAACGTAACGTAACATAACGTGACGTGATATCTACATAAACGTAACGTAACGTAACGTGACACCTACATAAACGTAACGTAATGTGTCACGTTACGTTTCGCAAACTTACCAAGTTTTTGATTTTTTAAATTGAATGTGATCTATGGTAATATTTAATTTCCTATATATGGTTTTGCCATTATAGTGTATAATAGTATATTAATACCATTTATTTACAACTCATAGGATCTTGTGGAATACATCCCTATCTAAATAGGACTTGAAACTCTATAAGAAATTACACAGGACTTAACATAGCATAAGTGTCTGAAATATGACTTGTAAAATAAGGGACTTTTCTTAAGTGTGCAACCCTCAATGTTGCACACCATGTGCCACTTACACAAAAAGTGTAAGTGGAAGGTGAAAATAAAAAGCAGGACTGAACACAGAAAGGCGTAAGTGTAAGGCGTAAGTTGCACACCATAACAGTACCCATAAATAAGTTTCCCTATAGTTTATTTTAACAGTATGCTATATCCGCTTAGCTAATATATTAATTAGTATATATAATATTATTCTTATTTTAATTTAGGAGATTTGATTAAAATCTTCTTATAATAAAATTTTAATGTATTAAAGACAAGCATAAAATATTTTTCTTAAAAAGTCTAACACATATTATTATCATCAAAATATTAAATTTTAAAATAATATAATTTTTAATGTAAATTTCGATTTTTTATAAAATTGATATTTTTAAAATTTTTTCATCAAGATCTACCAAATAAATTCCATATAGACCATGAAATTTTTTTTAAAAAAAAATTATTACCATCAAAATTAATATAAACAGTAACAATAATATGTTACTCTGTTTGACATAACTTGTTATTTCACCTCACAGTAACATGTTACTCTGATAATATTATTCAAGAAAAAAAAAAAGATATTTTGCTTTATCTTGACTCAATTATGTGTTTTTTCTTTAGGGGTTTATGAAATAAAATAAATTGGACTGTCCTTTTCACCAAATAAGGGTCTAATGAAAGAGTTTTGGCTAAATTTTCCTTTAATTTAAGATTCTCTATTTTAGTTTTTTTTTTACTTACAATTTATTACATATAAATGATTTAAATAAATTAAAAAAGTTAATTATCTTATGAGTGCTTTCGAGTGTTGATTTTTTTTTAAGTGACATTTACACACAAATCATAATTAAGATTTTTTGAATTTTTCAGTCTCATTAAATTTTTAATAGTTGGAACTATCTTTCAAATAATAATTGTTCATCATTTATGATAATCTATAAATGCACATGATGATTTATCATTTATTTTAATTTTCAAAATTTTAAAATATCAACTTTTAAATTGAAAAAACTAAAAAAACAAAATAAAAAAAAATTATGTGCAAAAAAAAAAATTGAATTATTTTTTTGCAAAACTAAAAATTTTGTGCCTATAAAGGAGCATGATGATGGAACATTGATGTGCAAAACTAAAATAAATAAATAAAATTTAAATGAAAAAAATTGATAATGTTCTCAGTTTTAAAATTAGAAAAAAAAACTGTTAATATTTTCAATTTTATTGGATAGTTGAATCAAATCAATAAATAAAATGACAAAAACATTTAATCTCATATTTTATTTTTTTCATCAGTTAGTAAAATAATTATCTAGAATATTATTATGCAAAATTGATAATATTCTTACTTTTAAAAATTAAAAAAAAAATGATAACATTCTCAATTTTACTAAATATTTATTTTTAAAAAAATATTAAATAAAATTTGAACTATCATGACATTTATAAATAAGACTTTCAAATAATTAACTCATTTTAAAACCACCAAACAAATCATACATCTCATGAAAAGCACAATGGACAAACATGAAAAGGATGACAATGTCCCCCTCATTCATTATTATAATTTGATTATGGAGGGAGAGGGTACAGTCCACTTGGATAGCGAGATATTTTTGTTGTTTATTCAAATGTTTAATTATAGCATAGTGACACACAATTAACCAAAGGATTAGCTTAATTTTTATTTATTTTTGGTTGTATTCTAAATTAAAGTTAGTCCTATCCCTAATAGGGTTATGATTTTCAAATTCTTGGGCTAGTGATGCTCACTAGGGCAGTGGGTGAGTTTAGGGGGCTAATCATATCTACAAAAATTGCTGAAAAAAAAACATAAAAATAAAAATAAAAATTAAATATAATAATAAAATTATGTCATTATTAATATGTGATATTATCATTCAATAATATATTATTTTATTGGCTACTTTATATTGGTGTCGGTTGGTTGGTGATATGTGATGATGTGATTTCATTATCAATAATGATAGGTGATCCGAAAAAACATGACTTGAATGACTCAAAACACTCAAAACGACGTTGTTTTGAGTGTAAAACGACATCTTTTTGACATATTTGAGCCATTCGAGCCGCAGAATTTGGACAACCAAACATTTTCTTATCATTATTTAGAAGAAAAAAAAATTGAAAAAAATTCTGAAACCTGAGAGAGACGGGACCGTGGGATTCGAAAAAACAAAATGGATCAAGAAATGGGTCGGATTGGGTTAAAGTAGTCTGGACTAGAATATAAAGGTTGTGTTCAGAAGGGCAAGAAATTCCCAAAGCCCATTTCGAATGGGAAGCTCATTTGGGCCGTATGGCCTAGTTTATCAGTCTGCCTAGCCGTGGCAGCTTTGATATCATTTTTTTTTTCAAAAATTGAAACAAATAAAAAATTAAACGTATTTGGAAAATTATTTTCAAAAAAAAATTCAATATTTCTTTTAATGTCAAAACCCCCTCTCTTTTTTTACGAAACACTTTTAAATTGTATTATAAATTTTTAAAAGTTGTTTCACACAAATAAAAAAGATGGCTGTTTCTAAACTTTTCATCATCTATATTTTCCAAAACACAATGAAAAACAAATAATAAAAAATGGGGAAATTACAAGTCAGTGGGATTTATACAAAATATTTAAAAATTAGTAAAAAAGTTTATGAATTTAATTAATGTTTATAAATTTTACCATTGATTTTTTTTTTTTTTTTGGTTGAAAAACTACACTAAGCTGTAATTCTCCCATAGAAATTTGACATAGAAATTTGAGAGCTGCTTTAGAAAATAGCATACCATATGCATTTTACCACAATGTAACTAAAATCAAACGTGATTGAGACCCCACTTTCCCCCCTTCCCCCCAACACACGTAGGGGTTGATTATTGGAAGGAAGAAAAAATAAAATAAAAAAAATAAAAAAAAAATAATAATAATTCCTGGCCAATCAGACCCCATTGGGGGTTTTGGGAGTCACTCCCAGTGGGGGTCTGAAACATTTTTGAACTAATATAATCACAACGTTTGGTAAAAAATATGGCGAATTACACAATCAGTCCCTATGATTTGGGGCTAATGTCATTTTAGTCCATAACTTTTCAATTGTGACATATTTAACACTGAATTTTGAATCTTGTTCCAAAAAAGGATAATTGAAGATACTATTGATCAATTTCAAGGGCCAAATCATCAATTTGAAAAGATATAAACTAATTTGATAAAATTAAATGTCAAAAAAAATATTTTTGAATTTTAAAAAATAATTTCTACCCACCAAAAATAAAATTATGAAAAATTGATAAATCTTTTAGATATTTATTTATTTATTTATTACAAAATTAATTTTTATTATGTGTTTAGATTATGATAATATAATGGGTGGTTGTTAATCTTTTAATGAGTAATTGATATATTTAATATATGAAATATTTTTAGTTAAAATTTTTTTTTTTATTTAATGGATTGATTTAATAATGATATCAAAATTGTCGTCATATTTGACTTTTAAAAAATTAAAAATTAATTTAATGAACATAAAAACGACTACCCATTACATGATTATCATCCAAACACATAATAAAAATTAATTTTGTAAAAAAATAAATAAATAAATGTCTAAAAGATTTATCAATTTTACATAATTTTAACTTTGATGGGTAGAAATTATTTTTAAAAATTCAAAAATATTATTTTGACATTTATTTTTATCAAATTAGTTTATATTTTTTCAAATTGATGACTTTTCCATTGAAATTGATTAATAATATCTTCAATTGTCCTCATTTGAAACAATATTTAAAATTCAAGGTCAAATATGTCATAATTGAAAAGTTAGGTATTAAAGTGACACGAGCTCCAAACTATATGGACTGTTAGTGTAATTCACTTAAAAAAATATTGTCACGCCCCAAAATTTGGACTATTAAATATTAAATTAGAACTAAACCCCAATCAATATTCCATCATCCAAATCTTAGGGGTAAAACAAAATCTAAACGTTCTCGTCTCCATAAGATTTAAGTAAATTTCCATGCTCAAAAAAATTACAAGGGATAAAAAAAAACTAACAAAACGCCAACCAAACCATCCACCCTAATTTCATAATTATTCAATATCTCCAACATTAAAGTAGGAACAACTAGTCAAAATAATTTAAATAATGTAAAGATGGAAAATAACCCACAATGCCAAACTATCATAATATGAAGGTCATAAAAAAAATAATAAATATATAAACTAATATCAACCCTGAGTTCAAGAAAACAAAAGAAGTTCAAATGACATGTTCAACAACTATCGTTATTTCTTGTCACCACCGTAACCCCAACTAATCCTACAAAGGAAGTTCGGTTGTGCTCAAATAGAACGTACTCGAGTTACCAAGAGACAAAACGGGTCAGTATATAGGTATACTGCTATGAGTCCAAGATTTAACACTCACGTGTCCACCAGACACAAACAAAAGTATATTTAATTCTTGTTACGGGACATGATAAGTAGTTCCACCCGCACTGAGACAACTGGGTAGTTTTCCGAGATACGGTGTGTCACGACCTAAACCCGCCCCTGTAGGTTTAGCACCGTAACCGGCCAGTAATCCGTGGATTACCAAAGGCCTCTGAACAGATTATCAAGTAATAAGGGGCTACGGAAGCAATAATACAAAATAGACAAGGTCCAATGAGCTGTGACAACGTACATGGGACAGAAGATTTTAAAACTTATTTCTACATATACATAAATATGCCAGTCAAGGACACCAATATTTACAACATAATTACAGAAGTGCACTTCCCAAGATCTGACTATACAGTGCATACACTAGGACTAGCATGAAATACCAAAACAGCCATGGCATAAGACTTCGATCGGAACCTCCTCGGGAGGCACAGCGGTTGGCTGACAAAAATAGTACAGAAGGCCGTCAACTCTGGCCCTGGTCATGTGCCGACTCACCTACATACATAATATAAGCTGTGAGCGAAAGCCCCGTGTAGACGTCCCCGAACGCCCCGGGAGGGTTAAGTCCCGTTCCGTTCATATGGGCTCACTACAGTTCAAGGACTCGATTGTCACGGTTCTTAATCTTGAACCAAAGAGTCCAAATCTGGCAAATCGTTTTGAGAAAACAGATTTTTGAAAGAAGTGCCAAACATGGACTGCTTTGCCAGATATAGAGTCGCCACCTAAATATTTTTTATGGGGAAATTTAGGAAACCCTGACTCGGTGCCAAAGGCCACGTGTCCGTCATTACCAAAGTTGCCTCGGCTCGGGAATTTAGGTACGATTGGGGAAGGTCACTTCGTGAGCACCCCCGCTTGCCCGGTCAAAGACCGGCCTCTACTAATCATGATATCTATTTTTGAAAATATTGTGTGTTCTTATTCCGGTTATTAGCCTAGGTTACTATGTGATGCGCACAACATACAAGTATAGACTGAGTCGCCTGAATTGGAACAAAACATTTCATGTTTGTTTGTTTGAAAATGGTTTGATGGTGCTACCCGCAGGTAGGCTAAGACGTGGATTTGCCACCCTCGGGTGGGCTTAGAAAAGATGGTTTTTGCCACTATCTAGTGGGCTTAAAACAAACATTTGATGAATTATCCCAATTTAAGTAACACAACCTCCACCCACAAGCATTCAAGCAGTTATATCACATAAGCACATAGCCTCATGGTAAGCATGCTATTCATGGCAACACTCATATGCATGCAAGGATGCTAAAGCATAAAACTCACCGAGTACTCCAAGCCAAAACAGAAACTCATTAGAAATCATGCATGATCCTAAATATACAGAAATGCCTAATGCAACACATGCAAAGATGCAACTATAGCAGGCTCGGCTATTCTAAACATGGCATATGGAATGCTACAACTAACACGTATTCAATTTGGAATTGAAATACAAATGCAGTTTGTATGATGTGCCGAGCCCGATGCGTGCAAAACAGATGAATGATGCAAACATGCTGTCATACTGTATGCTAATTGAAATATGCCCTAATCTAACCATCATAAGCAGGTAAATAAAAGGGAAGAAAGACGTGGGGTTGGAAGACATACATCACACTCACGCACACTTATTACAATTATGCCCTCGCGCAGAGGGTCCAAATAAATGTACAGTCCCGAATAAAAGAATAATACAGTCCAAAATATACAGTCCAAATAATATACAAATCCCTAATTAATTAACAAATTAACTAAGAAAAATAAAACTGGCATGCAAGCCAGGGACTGCCTTGATTCTGCTCCGGATGATGGAATGATGCATGTTTGGGCTGCTTTGCGCGGAAATCCACGACGATGCCCCGATTAGCCTCTGTTTTGCAATGTTTCTTGAAAAGCGCGCCAAGCCTCGGAAGACTGCTGATTCTTGATATGCTGCAACAGAGAGCAGGAAAGGGGCATAGCAATGTATTTTCACAGATATATGCATGCCTCGATCCTCGTGCCACCAATCACGCATCTCGATGCATGATGGCCGAGGAGCCGAATTGCACAACTCAATATAGAATGAATGCACATGAAAATAAAACAAAACCTAACTCCATCATGGATAATCCGGAGTGTCGGTGACTTGGGAATTGAGACACGTTCCGTCACTCGGAGTACGGAACGCACCTCGTTTCCCATGCCCGGGCTAACTCCTATCCCGAACATGATGCAATATGCATGACATGCATGAAATGCAACTAACATACAATCCTAACATACACAATGCTATGGAATGGCATACACGCTGAACGAGGTGATACACAACCGAGCATACACAATGCTATGGATGAAATGGCATACGCAATGCAATATGGGCTTACACCAACATGAGAGAGCCTCAGCCATACTCACATAGGAGGCCATCAGATGAAAACAAGACAACTCGAAATGCGTGCACGCGTGCACGCAAACCGAGAACCGAACCTACGGCACGGAATGCCACTCTAATGAGACATGGCAAGACATGGGATATGATATGTAAACATGCAAAAATCAGAGGCAAAATAAGATGCAAAACAGCCCCGAATCATGGCGAAAAGATACCCGATGCATGGAACGAGACCCGAAATGCAAAACTATGTACATGAAATGGCTTATAGCTATACAAAGCATGCATAATTGGAACATGAAGTGTGAAGACAGAATCAAGGAACCCCAAAATAAGCATTTTTACAGTTCAAAGCATGGCCAAACAGTGGGTACAAGTAGGGCAAAATAAGCATGCAAAAATGGAGGGGCCAAGAGAGGCAATGAAGCAAGTGGTAGATGCAAAGCCCAAACAGAAAAATACCCTTCTACAACACTAAAGAGGGACCAAAAATATGACTACTTACAGTAGATGACAAGCCCAAATCAGTATATAAACATGTTCAAAATGCAATGCAAGATTAAGGCCATAAGAAGGCTATAACACAAAGTATGCAAAATATC
The DNA here is from genome assembly GCA_036172215.1 of Camellia granthamiana. Classification (NCBI taxonomy): domain Eukaryota; kingdom Viridiplantae; phylum Streptophyta; class Magnoliopsida; order Ericales; family Theaceae; genus Camellia; species Camellia granthamiana. Next base: position 145,933,848 of record CM069903.1, on the reverse strand, counting down.
CATCAAACAGCCAAAGACCCTTAATAAAACATGACAAGGGGGTCAAAATATGGCCACTTTCAGCTCTGATCATGGCCGAAAAACAGAAGCAAGATAAGCTAACAAAACATGCAAAAATGGGGACCAAAGAGGGGTACAATGGTAAGTGGTACATGGAGGTCCCCAAAAGTGTTGAGCCCTTCTTCAATGTTGAAGAGGGGCTCAAAATAGGCCTATTTACAGTTTACATCAGGCCCCAAAACAGATTAAACACAGGCCAAAAATACTATGCAAGATTATGGCATAAAGAAGGGTAATGAAGCAAGTGAAAAATGGGGGTCCCAAACAGGGTAAGACCCTTAATGAAAGATGAAATGAAGCTAAAAAAAATGCTATATTCAGTTTTGGTCGGAGCTCAAAACAGCAAGCAAAAGGGGCTAAGAAAACTTGCAAAAATAAGGCCAAAGGAGGGGTAAAGAGGCAAGTGACAAAAGGAAGCCTCAAACAGTGAAGAGCCCTTCAACAATGTTGAAGAAGGGCTCAAAATAATCCACTTTACAGTTTGGGTCGGAGCCCAGAAATGTAAGAAAAAGGGGCTAAGATATCATGCAAGAGAACGCAAGAAAAGAGGAGATGAAGGTTTACCCTTGTAGAACAGCAATGCAGCAGCCTTTGATCTGAGAAAATGAGCTCCTAATCTCTGAAAATCAGCCTCAAGGTGTTGGAATGGATGATGGAGGTGGTAGGCTATGAGTTGGTGTGTAAATGGTGCAAGGACAAGGGTGTTTTGAGGCTTAGATAAGATAGATATAGAGGATTGTATGCAAATGCTCCAGCTGGTTTTTTTTTTCTAACCCCTGCAAATGGAGGGGGAGTGTTGGTTTTATAGAAGACAAAGGGCCAAGGCTTCTTGGAGAAGCCTCAAGCAAAGGGTGCAAGCTTCTAAGAGAAGCTAAATCAAAAGGGTCAAGCTTCTTCAAGAAGCTAAAACAAAGGGGGCAAGCTTCTAAGAGAAGCTAAACCAAAATGGTCAAGCTTCTTCAAGAAGCTAAAACAAAGGGTTCAAGCTTCTTGGAGAAGCTAGAGCAAAAGGTTCAAGCTTCCTCAAGAAGCTAAAACCAAGGGTTCGGCAAAAAAAAAAAAAAATGGAAGACCGACTAACCATGCCGACCGACCGACCTCGCCGACCGACCACCTTGCCGACCGACCTCGCCGACCGACCACTTTGCCGACCGACCTCGCCGACCGACCTTGCCAACCGACCACCTTGCCGACCGACCTCGCCGACCGACCACCTTGCCGACCACCTCGCCGACCGACCTCGCCGACCGACCACCTTGCCGACCGACCTCGCCGACCGACCATGCCAATGGCCGGTGGCAAGAAAAAAATCTGCCCAGAAGGTCCAACTTCAAACGGACATAACTCCTTCATGTGAACTCCGTTTCAGGTCATTGTTGTGTCCAAATTGAAGCCCCGGAAGTTATCTTTCTAATGGCGCAAACCTTGCATTAAAATTCCTTCTTTGGAAAAAGTTATTCCCTTTTTGGTGAAGCCGCGCAGATTCGGTCCAACCGGGATGATGCCCAACTTCAACCAATCATATCTCCCCCATCCGGACTTGGCTTTAGGAGATTCTTGAATGCAAAATGAAGCCCCGGGAGTAAGATTTCCAACGGTGGTGGCCTCATAGTTTGATTCCAAGTATCCAAATGAATAGGCCCGATTCAGCGAGGGCTGCTCGACTTTCTTTTAACGGTTCATGCCCATTTTCTCCTCCGACTGGATTTCTTCCCTCTTCTCTTCTTTTCTTCAACTTCAAACCCCTAAGTAAGGTGTTTTGAAAGATTTTTCAAAGATTTCATCTCTCTTTCATTCATTTCCACTTTGTCCTTGCTCGGTTTACCGAAAAGTGCAATTTTTGACAAAATGTGAGCCTCGGAACATCGCAGAAACTTTATTTCAAAAATGTTTTGAAAGAGAGGGTTTTAAGTCTAAAATCTTTTGATCGAGATCGTTCTGGTCCAGAACAGGGGTATGAAGTTGAGATTTGACTCTCTCTTTGCCGAAGAAATTGAACCTTTGCCCTGCACACCTTTCTCCACCATGTAAATCATCAGTCGCGTCGAAGTCTTATGGTCGGTCAAAAATGGGGTGTCTACACCCCGTGAATAATAATAGAGTAAAAGGGTTATATGAATGATGTCCAGCACAAGTTAAAATCAGCATTTAAATCAGAGCATAATCAGACTCCAAAGCAGAAACAGATTCATATACTCATAATCATTTTCATATTCAGATTTTGGATAAGATCATACGTGGTACACCCATTAGCTATCAAATCAGATTGGTCCAAAGACCTATATACATAGTTGGTACCAACGACCATAAGGTCCATATCTTGCGCGCAAGTAGCCATGGTATTGTTACCCCCAGGCAAGGGCCACGTGCGGATCGGCCACGGTATTGTTACTCCCAGGCGAGGGCCACATGCAGATTGGCCATGGTATTGTTACCCCCGGGCGAGGGCCACATGAACTAAGGGTGCCACAATTACTTTTTAGAAAATTAGACATTCATTCATAATTCGTAAGATAGCATTTCAGAAAACAGATCATACAGTACCAGTCAGAAAATACTTAAGTTGAACATAACTTTACAGAGTTATTACTCACAGTGGCCTTGAGACAGATAGACGGAGCAGACTTGGTCAAACAATTCGTGGCACGTGACCTACATAATACATAACAGATACATGCTTAAAGCACATGTTCTAATTCTACAAAACTTACTTCGTTGGCTCTTAGTTTGTTTCTAACCTTTAATCCTCGTTAAGGAGTCTTAAACATGGCCTAGGAATGCCTAGGATAGAATGAGGATGCAAGAATGTATTTGGAAAACATTTCATAAAATTTGCTGAAATAAGGTATACGCTCGAGCATGAGTTTCCCCGCTCGAGCGGACATGCAGGTAAAGGAGCTCCGCTCGAGCATGAGCTTTCTCGCTCGAGCGGACTGTAAAATCGACAAAAGTATTGGATGCATGATTTTCACGCCCGACGCGCGCGCTCGACCTACGCTCGAGCGTGAGACTCAGACCCCCGCTCGAGCATGAACTTCCTCACTCGAGCGGACTGTAAAACATGCAAACTTCTAGGTATACGCATTTCACGCTCGAGTGCGACTCTCGCCGCTTGAGCGGAAGTGCATGTACTCAGGCTTTACGCTCGAGCGTGAAAGTCTCCGCTCGAGTGTGGGTCAATTTTCTGGAATATCCAGATTGACCTCCCAAGCTCAAATTCGACAATCAACCTTCCAAAACTCATTTTCCTGGACCAAAACTTTGGAAAACACTTGGTAACGCATAAAACAACATGTTTAAAGCATCACTTCAAGAAATCATGGCCCAAGGGTAAACCAATTATGCACAAATTCAACTTAAACTTCCAAATTGATCCATGAACTCAACATGCATGTACTTTTTAGAGCTAAGGCTCTTCAAGACATGATCAAATGCCACAAAACAACATAAAATTCCTTGTGTTTCAAAAATGAGAATGAAATCAACACATGTATGGAGGAAACTCTTGAAATCATGTTCAAAATGTGAAGAAATGCACATGCATGCATGATTTAAGCCTCAATTCCACATTGTAAGCCAAACTAGACTCTAATCTACAATGTTTCCACGAATCAAGCAAGCTACAACTCAATATCATAATTAAGGAGATGAATTCACTACCTTAGGTTTGAATTCCAAGCTTAGTAGCCTAATCTTCCAAGTTGCCTTCAATCCCTCCAAATTCAAGCAAAATTCTAGATGATTAAATTTTGTTCTCTTATTCTCTCCCTCTCCTACGGTTTGGTCTCCCAGAGAAGGCTGATGAGAGATGCCTCTAAATGTAATAAAGTGTAATGGGGAGTGGTCTCAATTCAAGTCACTAAGTGGCATAAGTGTAATAATTCCAACTAGTGTAATTTAATGTTATTTAATCCAATTTAATCATACCAAACCAACTTTTAATTAAACCTACCACAAAACTCTATAAATCCTAATTAGCACATAACACAAGTTAATTTTTTATTCGAACCCCGATAAGGCTTTCAATTTGCAATTTAAAGTCAAAGACATGAACAGATCATTTTATGGCAAACATATAGAAACACGTAAATGATGCAATACACATGCAAATAAATCCCAAATCCGTCCTAATCTTCTACAAGGCATAATTAAGTGCGGATTAACACTAATTAGAGGTCGAGGTCATTACATGGCGGCATTTAGTTTTTTACTCATACACAACGAAATATAAATTAAGTATAGAATAAACAAAATAAACATAAAAATTATGGTGGGTCAGCCCTCTATAAAAAATTAGTAAGACCCACCATTCTGCAAAAAAAAATAGAGTTAGTATAATTTAATCATAAGTAAATTGCTGAAGCAGTATAAAAACGCATTGTTTCATACTTAAATCATTCGAATTAATCAAAACTCAAAGAACAAAAGTTGTACAGAATCAAATTTTCTAAGAAGTTTTGAGGACGAATTTAGTAGAAACTGAATAGGTTGAGAGAAAAACTTAATAGAAGACTCTAAATGAAATTCGATCGAAAAAAATCTGGAACTGAAAACGAAAAGAAACTGTCCTAAAATGATTTTTTTTTGGAAATGTTCAAAACACAAAAAGTGTTTAGAATAATGTTTTACTTCAGTTTTCGTGAAATCAATAAAAATGAGCTTATTTCGTGAGTTAAAACAATCTCTAAAATCTACATTGCTAAAATGAATAAAAACTACTATAACCAAGATCATCCTATTACAAGTTATAATCGATCTTTTTAGTACAAAGTTAAAATACAAAAGCTGTCTATAATTACGTATACATGCCTCTGCCCAAATTTCATAATTTATCAAGGTCGTTTACTATTTTTCAAGATGTACAAATCAATACAATTCACACTATACCAATAAACTCATAGTTAAATTCTTTGTACCTTAATCCCACTACTTCGACCATTCATTTCCGACCTACACATATATCCCATGTGCTTCCCATATACCTAACACTGCTCCGAAGCCAAACTTGTACGGGGATATCATCCCGAGTTTGACCCACACTCCCCAGATGGTTAGCATATACGTATGCGCATAAATCAAAGCACTCGTCTACTCATGAGAACAAGGCAACAATATATATATACACAATCTCTCATCTACTCATGAGAACAAACATAACAATGCCAAGTCTAAGGCATTTAAATAAATCTCAAAATCCTTTTTTTTTTTTTTTATACACTCTTTCTTACCAACACTTAAATAAAATAACAATATATAGAGTCATAGTGGAACGTAAGGAATTTATCTATAGGTTCTACGTTTATTTTAATTTCATATAATCATGAGTGTGATTACAATCATAAAATAAATACATATAAAAATCTTAAACCATATATACACATCTAACCAAATAATGAAATCAATTCATCATCTACATGCAAATATAAAATCAAACAATATCGAATAAATAATAAATAAATAAATAAAAATAACGAATTACACATAAATCAAGGGAAGTGAGTTTTGTACTCACAATATTTTTTTAAAGATCAAAGAATCACTTAAATAATTAATTAAGACACCAAAACAAAACTCTAATATTTTTTTTCTCATTTTTTCCTCTACCGTCCCTGTCTCTCGGTTGCACTCTTTTTTTCTTTTCTTTTCTCTCATTCTCTTCCCGTGGTGGATGCTGCTGCTTTCAATTCTAGGGTTCCTTTATATATATATATATATCTAACCAAAAAGGCTCTAAATTATTTTTATTTTATTTTATCTTATTTTCTCTCTTCTTCTTTTTTTTCCCTCTTGATATTATAACCTAATCACTATTATATTATACAACTAGACCACCATATATAAATATAAATATATATAAATATAAATATTTAAATTAATTATATATAATTAAATATTACATTAAATTAATTGAATACCACATGAAATTCTCATGTAGTCACGCAATTAATAAAACCAAAAATAAAATAAAGTAATAATAATAAATAATGACTTACGAAAAATTAAGGTCGCTACAATATACGCATCTCAAAAGAATCTCGTCCCGAGATTCGATAAGAGAGAGTACTAAACAAAAAGCTCTAAGTACATATGCCGAACTTTCTCTTCCAATTCCCAAGTGATATTATTCACATCCTCGCTCCATTGCACTTTCACCAAGTTCACTTTCTTGCGCCACAACTGCTTTACATGCCGATCTAGAATAGTAATCGATCGCACCACATACGTAAGATCATCGTTAATCTCCAACACTTCTGGTGATACTTCTTGGGAAAGGTCTTGCACACACTTTTGCAATAAAGACACATGGAACACGTTGTGAATCATAGCTAAAGCAGGTGGTAGGGCTAATTTGTAAGCCACATTACCAATTCTCTCAGTGATCTCATATGGTCCCACAAATCATGGTGTCAACTTTCCTTTCTTTCCGAACTGCATGATACCCTTTATCGGCGAAACCTTCAAAAACACAAAATCTTCGACATTCAGCTCAACTCCTTTATGTTTTCTATCAACGTAACTCTTCTGACGACTCTGTGCAATCTTAATACGTTCTAGAATAATGTTCACCTTCTCCATGGTCTTTCTCGCCAACTCTGGCCTTAACAACGGCACATCTCTTACCTCCATCCAACAAGCAGGTGATCGACATGGCCTCCCATACAAAGCCTCAAAAGGTGTCATCTCGACACTGGAGTGATAGCTATTATTATAAGCAAACTCTAATAATGGCAAGTATTCTTCCCAACTACCACTAAGATCGAGGACACAAGCTCTCAACATATCTTCCAAGATCTAATTTACTCGCTCAGTTTGCCCATTCGTCTGAGGATGATAAGCCGTGCTCAAGTCTAAACTAGCCTAAAGCATGTTGAAAACTCTTCCAAAACTCTGCCACAAACAATGGATCACGATCCGAAACCATAGAAACTGGTGCGCTATGAAGTCGCACCACCTCCCGAATATACAACCTAGCCAGTTTATCCGTAGTTCGGTGAACACTAATTGGAACAAAATGAGCAGACTTGGTGAGTCGATCCACTATCACCCAAATAGATTCATTACCTCGCTTAGACCACGACAATCCATCCACGAAATCCATAGAGTTGTACTCTCATTTCTAAATAGGGATCTCGAGAAGTCCAAACGGTCGTTGGTATTCTGCCTTAACCTATTGACACACATAACATCGAGAAACATACTCTCCTACGTCCTTCTTCATACCTTTCCACCAAAACGTGCTCTTCAGGTCATGATACATCTTAGTCCCACCAAGGTGAATGGTATATCGGGACCTATGGGCATTATCCATAATCTCTTTCCTTAATTCAACTATGTTAGGTACACATAATCTACCCCTGAATCGCAATCCCCCATCTGAGTCCATAGACCAATTAGTAGGACAATCATCAATCAAATCCACCACAAGGTCATTGAGCTTACTGACAAGGAACCCATCTAAATTCTACATCTGACGAACTTTACCCAGTAACGTCAGCTACACGGTCAAACTACCAATGTATATCCTCTCGACACTCTCTATTGGTTGAACATCGTGTATCAAAATTAACTCTAAGGACTTCCATTCCTGAAATATTAAAGAAGCTATAATCCCATGTTGTCGACTAAGTGCATCTACAGCTACATTTCTTTTTCCCGGGTGGTAAAGGATCTCGAAATCATAACTACTGATGAATTCAATCCACCATTGTTGCCTCATGTTCAACTCTTTTTGAGAAAAAGATATTTAAGACTCTTGTGATCTGTGTACAACTCAAAGCGCTCCCGAAACAAGTACTGTCACCATACTTTCAACACAAAAACAACTGCTGCCAGCTCTAAGTCATAAGTAGGGTATCGTCTCTGATGAGGTTTTAACTGTCGAGAAGCATAAGATATAACCTTCTGATATTGCATCAACACACATCCCAACCTAGTTTCACTCGCATTAGTAAACACTACTAGCTTTTCCCCTTGTACTGGTATAGTTAACACCAGTGCTGTAGTCAAATGCTGCTTTAACTTTTGGAAAGCTCTCTCACAATCATCTGTCCATACGAACTTCACATTCTTGCAGGTCAACTTGGTCATGGGTGCTGCAATAGTGGAAAACTTTTCTATAAATCTCATGTAATAACCAGCTAGTTCTAAAAAAACTCTTCACCTCTGAAGGGTTCGTAGGCTGCTTCCATTCTTTGATTGCAACAACTTTCTCAGGATCTACTGCTATCCTCTGATTGGACACAATATGTCCCAAAAACCAAACTTCTTTCTCCCAAAAGGGACACTTACTGAACTTAGCGTATAACAACTGCTCCGTTAAAGTCTGCAACACGACTTTCAAAGGTTCTCTATGTTCTTCTTCATTCTTAGAATACACCAGAATATCATCTATGAAGATAATTACAAACTTATCTAGATACGGTTGAAAAATTCTATTCATCAAGTCCATGAAATAGGCAAGGGCATTGGTCAAACCAAAAGGCATTACAGGAAATTTGTACAACCTATACTGGGTCCGAAAAGCAGTAAGTGGTATACTTTTCTCTGACACACCCATCTGATGGTAACCCATTCTAAGATCAAATTGAGAGAACATGGCTGGCCCCTTTAACTAATCAAACAACTCATCAATTCTAGATAGCGGATACTTGTTCTTGATAGTCATCTTGTTCAGCTCTCTGTAATCTATGTACATGTGGAGAGTGACATCTTTTTTGGAAACAAAGATCGCGGGTGCTCCCCACGGGGAGTTACTTGAACGTATGAACCCTTTTGAAGCATCTCTTCTAGCTGCTTCTTCATCTCCATAAGCTTTTTAGATGCCATTCTGTATACCGCTTTAGAAATCGGTGCAGTTCCCGGCACTAGGTTAATGCGAAATTCTACTATCTGTCGAGGTGGAGGTCCAGGTATCTCTTGAAATACATCCTCAAACTCACATACCACATCTACCTCACTAATATCCTGCTTAGGGATTTCTACTGAACACAGAAAACTCGTCATCATCGACTCTTCTCCATCGCTAGAAGTGTAGATAAGCCGTGGCATGCCGGAAATATCTATATTTACAGTCCTTCCAACACAATCTAGAGTTACAAAGTATTTTCGCAGCCAATCTATACCTAAAATAATTGTAAACCCCTCAAACCCTAACACAATTAGGTCCACATACAAGACTCTTCCCGCAAAATCAATTTCAAAATCTTTACACATCTCATAAAGAGAAATTGCCCTTTCTAAAGGGATCTCAACACGAATAGGTCTAGACAAGGAGATAGTTACAAGGTGTTCTCTTTCTACAAACTGTCTAGACATAAAAGAATGAGAGGCACCAGTATCAAAAAGTACTCTAATGGGTTCTTGAAAAAGATTAAAAGTACCTTGCATTTTGTTATTTCCTAGTATCACTGCAAATGCCCTGGCTGTAGCTGCCTGATCTTGTCGCGCCTGTTGTCTCTGAAGGCAATCCTTGATTACACATCCTAACTGTTGACACCCAAAACACTTCTTATTGATCGGTTGAGGTGCTACTGCTCTGATAGGTGGGGGTCCCTTCAACTGAGGTACGAGAGGACGATAACCCAACTGTGACACTTGTTATCGCTATCTTTGATAACCCTGGGGGCGCAGACCACCCTGTCTCTGATAATAATGCCCCTGGGGCTGGAAATTGCCTTGAGGTCTGAAATTTCCCTAACTATCCTGTTGTTGTGGCCTTTGAAACTGTTGAACCCTAAGCCTTTGATCATAGGGTATAGCGATCCCGGGTTTACCCCTTGTTGTACAGTAATCCGGACATGTGCCCGTGGATGTTGGTAGTTGAGTATTGTCTTGTTTACATCCTTTCTTGCTTTGTATTTGAGTTATAGGATGTGTTGGGCAGGTTTGTTACAGGTTGGTTGAGCTTAGGAACAAAGTCTAGTTGCCCAGGTTTTGGCTGGTCCGCTCGAGCGGAGATGTTCACGCTCGAGCGGAGAGGTTGTTGTTGCTTGTGCGCTCGAGCGGGGATTTTGGCGCTCGAGCGGAGAATGCACCCTTTCAGTATTTCGTGCACCTGCAAAACTTCTGCAAGTGTGGTTTCTACGCTCGAGCGGGTTTGGTGCGCTCGAGCTGGTTGCGCTCGAGCGGAGATGTTGCGCTCGAGCGGACAGTGTGTTTTTGGTGAGAGTTCTGGGAGGGGGAGACCTGCGCTCGAGCGGGCTGGTATCTACGCTCGAGCGGATGAACTTTGTGTCTGTGTCTTGGCGCTCGAGCGGACAATGTTGCGCTCGAGCGGACCATGTTTTTGTGTCTTTACGCTCGAGCGGAGTGTCTTACGCTCGAGCGGACATGTCGTATAACTGAGTGGGACTGGGCATTTTAAATCACTTTTTGACTTATCTTCTCTCTCTTACTTTACCCAAAACGCCATTTTCAGAGCTTCTCACTCAAGAACCTTACCTTCTCTCTTAGTATTGATCTAGTTAGGGTGTTTTGCTCACCTTTGGTCTTCACAAAAGGGGTGTAGATCGTCGAGGGCGTTCTTTTGATCCGAATAGTTTGGTGTTTGGAGCATTTTGGTTTTGGGTCCTTCTCCTTTGGAACTCATCTTTTGAGGTAGGGATATCCTACTCCTCTTTATGAGTTTTGTCTTTAAATTTTAGCATTTTGATATGTTGGAAGTTGTTGTGTAATTTTGGGAAACTTTGGGCCATTGTGTGTTTACAAAAATTGGGGGTTTTCATCTAAGATAAACCTAGAAGCATGTTTGGTATAGAAACATGGAATTAATGTTGAAACATTAAGGAAATTGGAACCTAAGGGTTGTGATGTTAATTATGGAGAATGCTCTAATTACATTGATTGATTAATTTGGATAATTAATTGTGTTGATTTGTGATGTATATAATTGTTGTTTATATGCATTGTGTTGTGTTGGAGGAGATAGGGGATGTACTCCACGGTTTAGGGGAAGATAGGGGATGGACCTCTAAACCGGATGTTGTTGGGAGGAGATAGGGGATGAACTCCGTAGATAGAGCGAGTATGCTTATCTAGAAGTGTATTGACAGAGCGGATATGCTTGTCGTTGGAAGTATTGATATAACTGTATGTTTATCTTTGATGAAGTGAAAAGTGTTGGCATGAGTGTTTGTCTCATGTGTGATGTTTGGCCAGGTTCTGAGCCAAGGTTATGAAATGGCAAGTAAAAAGGAATGAAATGGAAATGAAAGGAAATATAGACTTAAGTGTCTTGGAATTGTGTTATGTTATGAATGAATGTAAAAGTGTTGACCATCTATCAACTGTTAATCTTTTAGTCATTGTTCATAATTGGTTTAGTATATTTCTACTGGGCTGTGGCTCACCCTATATGGGAACATCATTTTCAGGTACAGGAAGCATGCCACCTCCAAGGACTTAGCTTGAGAGGCTAGTGGCGGACAGGCTTTTTGGTTGTCTTTCCTTTTGTTGTATTACATGTAAATTCAAGCCAAGGGCTTTATGTGTAAATGAGTTAGCACTCTACTTCTGTGTAACCAAGTGTTAACTTGGAAAGCTGTAAGCCCTTAGGGCATTTGCTTTTGTTGTTAACATGTGATACTTTTTGTGTAATAAAACTCTGGTGAATGGAAGGATGTGGACCTTTTATATATCATAGCATGTCTATATTGTTGGGATTAATGTTATTATTTTGAGGGCGTTATAACTTGGTATCAGAGCGTACCGGGTTCGAATACTTTGGGTACGTGGGAAGTGATTAGGATCACAATGGGTTTGTCTCGCTTAATAGAGACTTAAGTGTACTGTTATGCTTATGTGATAACATGCTTATGTGATTATTTGGGTATGAGATTTAATTTCTAGGATGTTGATTGGATCTTTGGGTTTCTGGGAGTCTTGTTGGAAAGGCACCTGATCAATGCTGTTTCTAACCGGTACTCTAGTAACGCCTTGGGACTATCATTATCCGGAAATGAAATTCGTAAGTGCTTATGTGTTTATGTGCTTACGTGGAATGAATTACAGTTGTCCATGCATTAGGACGTGAGTGTTTAGTTTTGGCACGTTTATGGATGTGCTAACGTTCTGTGTTACCTTTATTAGGATGTCAGGACGAGCAAGAGGTGGTAGGCGTGGTAGGCCTAGGAGGCAGGAGGTGCCATTAACCGGAGGAGATTCCGGCAGTTCAGGAGGGGGTTGGTCAGGCCAATGTGGCCGAACCAGCGGGTCAGCAGGCCATGAGTGCCTTGGCCCAGGAGATAGCAGGAGCTCTGGGTATTCTCAGGGCAGGGAATCAGGCAGCTGAGGCAGGGCCTTCCTTCTTGAAGAGGGAGTTCTTCCGGTCTAACCCGGAGGAGTTTGTTGGGGATCCTAAGGAGCCACTGAAGGCAGACGAGTGGCTAGAACAGATGAGTAAAACGTTCGAGATGCTAGGCATTGAGGACGGAGCATTGAAAGTGACCTTGGCATCCTTCCAGCTGAAGGGAGATGCGGGTCAATGGTGGAAGTATGAGAAAGCTCGTGTTGGTGGTACTTGGGGAGGCGTTTGTGAATGCTTTCCAGGAGAGGTTTTTATCCGCTGTGGCTAGAGAGAGGCTGAGGGATCAGTTTAGCCCGGCTTAAGCAGGAGGGTTTGTCTGTGGCCGAGTTTGAGGCTACATTTACTAGCTTGTCCAGGTTTGCACCTGAACTTGTGGCGACAGAGGAGCGCCGTTGCTACGAGTTTGAGCGGAAGTTGAGATGGGATCTCAAGTTGAAAGTTGGTGGACCCCTATATTCGAGATTACAGGCATTTGGTGGATGCTGCAGCTCATATGGAGCTGATGATGCAGGAGGGAGAGGAGGAGAAACAGGGAGGCTCCAAGAGGGGCCAAGAGGGACAGGGTGATGGTAGGGAGGCAGAGGGGTTATAACCCTCAGCAGTCCCAGGGTGGTTTGGCCAGGTCGACTTTCCCAGTACCGAGTGCAGGCTCCGGGAGGGGGCAATCAGGGAGAGTTTCACCTATTTCAAGTGTGGCCAGTCGGGTCACAAAGCTTCAGTTTGCCCGCAGAAGGGCGGGGGTCAGAGAGCTGCTTCTTCGTCAGCTAGACCGCAGAGTCAGAGTTCGGGCAGGGGGCAGCCCTTGTCTTGTTATCAGTGTGGACAGCCTGGGCACATGAAGAGGTTTTGCCCACGGTTGAGTGCCACTTCAGGAGCGTCTGGTTCTAGACAGACGCATGGATTTCAGCCAGCTCAGTCTGTGCAGGCCTCGAGGGCCAATCCGGGGACTTCGTCGTCCCAGTCAGTGCAGCAGTCCTATGCTCCGAGAGGCGAGCAGGTGGATCAGGGGCCTACAGGGCGCGTGTATGCTGTTACCGCGCAGGACCTTGTACCGGCTCCATCAGTAGTGAGAGGTACCTTTCTGTTTTGCAATTCGGTTGCTAGTGTATTGATTGATACGGGTGCGTCTCATTCTTTTGTATCTGCTGCATTTGCATCTGTGTTGGAATTGGAGTTAGCATTGTTGGCATCTCCTATTTGTGTAGTGTCACCTATTGGGGGTGAGTTGGTTTTGAAACACGGATGTAGAGGTTGTGACATAGAGGTGGATGATCATAGGCTTCCGTTTCCTTTTGTAGTCATGCCCATGAAGGGCTTTGATGTTATTTTGGGTATGGACTGGTTATCGTCATACCGAGCTGTTATTGACTGCTACCGCCAGAGGGTTACTTGTTGTACTGTGAGCGGGGAGTATTTCCATTTCTTGGGAGACCGGGTTGGTAGTATTGTGCCACCGGGGTATGGTCCGCGAGGGCGGAATGAGCTTAGTGGTCTACTTGCTAGCTTTGAGAGTGGTGAGTGTGATGAGACCCAGATTGTGTTGCCAAGGGTAGTTTGTGAGTACTCGGATGTTTTTCCCGAGGACCTTGTTGATTTGCCACCTCACCGAGAGATTGAATTCTCTATTGATTTAGTGCCCGGCACGGCGCCGATTTCTATGGCACCTTACCGTTTTGCTCCAGCAGAGTTGGTTGAGTTGAAAGTTCAGCTCCAGGAATTGCTAGATAAGGGCTTTGTTCGCCCTAGTGTTTCACCGTGGGGAGCGCCGGCACTCTTTGCTAAGAAGAAAGATGGTGCCTTGAGATTGTGTATTGACTACCGGAAGTTGAATCGGGCTACGGTTAAGAATAAGTACCCTATGCCCCGTATAGATGATTTGTTTGACCAGTTGAAGGGTTCCCGTTGTTTCTCTAAGATAGATTTGAGATCGGGTTACCACCAGTTGAGGGTCAGGGAGGAAGATATTCCGAAGACGGCATTCCGTACGCGGTATGGCCATTATGAGTTTCTGGTAATGCCATTTGGGCTTACCAACGCACCGGCAGTCTTTATGGACTTGATGAACCGGATCTTCCGGGAATTCTTGGATCGTTTTGTAGTCGTCTTCGTGGACGACATCCTTATTTATTCACCTTCAGAGGAGGAGCACGAGGAACACTTGAGAGTGGTGCTTGAATTGCTTAGAGCCCATAGGCTGTATGCCAAGTTTGGGAAGTGTGAGTTTTGGCTAAGGGAAGTCAAGTTCTTAGGCCATGTGGTTTCCGGGGAAGGGGTGTCTGTTGATACATCCAAGACTGAGGCAGTGCAAGATTGGGCACAACCTAAGAGTGTGTTTGAGATCCGCAGTTTTCTGGGATTAGCTGGGTATTACCGTCGGTTTGTGAAGGATTTCTCCAGGTTAGCTTCACCGTTGACCAGATTGACTCGGAGGGGAGTCAGCTTTGTATGGAGTGAGACTTGTGAAAACTCGTTCCAGGAGTTGAAAGTTAGACTGACCACCGCTCCGGTATTGATTATTCCGGAGAGAGGGTTGGGTTATGCAGTCTATTGTGATGCCTCACGAGAGGGTTTGGGTTGTGTGTTGATGCAAGAGGGGAAAGTGGTAGCTTATGGCTCGCGTCAGTTGAAAATTCACGAGAAGAATTACCCTACGCATGATCTAGAGTTAGCGGCTGTGATCTTTGCCTTGAAAATCTGGAGGCACTACCTTTATGGTGAGAGATTCGAGGTATTCTCGGATCATAAGAGTCTGAAATATCTGTTTTCACAGAAAGACTTGAATTTGAGGCAGAGGAGGTGGATGGAGTTCATTGAGGATTACGACTTCGAGTTGCACTATCACCCGGGGAAGGCCAATGTTGTGGCCGATGCCCTTAGCAGGAAATCCATTAGTGATGTAGCTTGTGTAGCCATCCGGGAGTGGAAGATGTTGGGGGCCATTGGAGAGTTTGATTTGCTTTTGAGCGATTCCGTTGAGGCTGCGGCCTTGTTTTCTGTTGTTGCGCAGCCTACACTTGTAACTAGAGTGTTAGAGGCACAGAGAGGTGACCTTGAGGTGGAATCTCTCCGAGAGAAGATCTCCAGTGGGAAGGTTGGGAAGGGTTTGACAGTGTATCCCGACCTGAGTGTGAGATACCGAGACCGTTTGTTTGTACCGGAGTCTTGCCGAGAGGAAGTACTCCGAGAGTTTCACCATTCGCGCCTTGCGGTGCATCCGGGAGGTACTAAGATGTACCGGGATTTGGGTCGCCAGTTTTGGTGGCGGGGTATGAAGAGAGATGTGGCAGTTTTCGTGTCCAAGTGCCTTACTTGCCAGCAAATGAAGGCCGAGCATCAGAGGCCAGCGGGTTTGTTACAACCCTTGCCTATTGCCGAGTGGAAGTGGGAGCATGTCACTATGGACTTCGTTGTAGGTCTTCCGAGGACTCAGCGGAGTAGTGATGCTATTTGGGTGGTTGTAGACCGGTTGACTAAGTCGGCGCACTTCATTCCTATGCGCGTGAGAGATTCAGTAGATCATCTTGCCGACTTGTATATTCGGGACATAGTGAGGTTGCACGGGGACCCAGTGACGATCGTCTCAGATAGAGATCCTCGTTTTACTGCTAGGTTG
Organism: Camellia granthamiana; assembly: GCA_036172215.1. Taxonomy (NCBI): domain Eukaryota; kingdom Viridiplantae; phylum Streptophyta; class Magnoliopsida; order Ericales; family Theaceae; genus Camellia; species Camellia granthamiana. The sequence goes on along the minus strand of CM069903.1, from coordinate 145,917,871 downwards.
TGGCAAAGTTTGCAGAGTGCCTTGGGTACTAAGTTGACCTTTAGTACAGCTTATCATCCTCAGACTGACGGGCAGTCCGAGCGTACTATTCAGATCCTCGAGGATATGCTTCGGGGTTGTGTCCTTGATTTCAGTGGGACGTGGGAGAGGCACTTACCATTGGTAGAGTTTGCCTACAACAACAGTTTTCAGTCTAGTATCGGTATGGCACCGTTTGAAGCCTTGTATGGCCGACCCTGTAGGTCTCCAGTTTGTTGGGCCGAGGTGGGTGATACACCTTTGTTGGGTCCGGAGTTGGTTAAGGAGACGACGGAGAAAGTTGAGCTTATCCGTAGGAGGCTTGTTACAGCCCAGAGTCGTCAGAAATCTTATGCTGACCGTAGGAGAAGACCATTGGAGTTTGAGATGGGTGATCATGTGTTTCTGAAGATATCACCTAGACGGGGTTTGATGAGGTTTGGGAAGAGTGGGAAGTTATCCCCTCGGTTTATTGGTCCTTTTGAGATTCTTGAGAGGGTTGGCGAGGTTGCTTATCGTTTAGCTTTGCCGCCACAGTTATCCGGGGTTCATGACGTGTTTCATGTGAGTATGCTTCGGAAGTATGAGCCGGATCCATCACATGTGTTGGATTGGACCGACTTAGAGGTAGATGAGGATGCCTCGTATGAGGAGAGACCGGTTCGGGTCTTGGATAGGCGGGATCAAGTCCTGCGTGGCAAGACCATCCCTTTGGTTAAGGTTTTGTGGAAATATCACGGAGCGGAGGAGGCCACTTGGGAACGTGAGTTGGGAGTCCGCGAGAAATATCCGGACTTGTTTGTTGATGTGTAATCAAATATTGCAATTGTGTTATTGTAATGAAATTTAAGAGTATTAAAAATGTCTTAAATTGAGAAACATGGTGCATGTTTTGGTTAATGTAAATGTTGTAGAACTTGCCTTGTTATGGGAGTTGATTATAATATTGCATGTGTTGGCTATATTATAGAAATGGAATTGTATCATGATTATTGCTTATGATATGAATTGTGAACCATGTGTGTTGGAAATGGTTGAAATGAAAAGAGAATGCATGTCGAAATGTATATGTTGTAGAATGCCTCTTGATAAGAGATGGAATGACCGGGAATGGGTCGAATTGTGGAATGTTGTGGTATAACATTGTTTAAAAGAGAGGAAAACTTGCTTTTCAAAAACTTGTCCTAAATTTCGGGGACGAAATTCTTTAAGGGGGGGAGGTTATAGCGATCCCGGGTTTACCCCTTGTTGTACAGTAATCCGGACATGTGTCCGTGGATGTTGGTAGTTGAGTATTGTCTTGTTTACATCCTTTCTTGCTTTGTATTTGAGTTATAGGATGTGTTGGGCAGGTTTGTTACAGGTTGGTTGAGCTTAGGAACAAAGTCTAGTTGCCCAGGTTTTGGCTGGTCCGCTCGAGCGGAGATGTTCACGCTCGAGCGGAGAGGTTGTTGTTGCTTGTGCGCTCGAGCGGGGATTTTGGCGCTCGAGCGGAGAATGCACCCTTTCAGTATTTCGTGCACCTGCAAAACTTCTGCAAGTGTGGTTTCTATGCTCGAGCGGGTTTGGTGCGCTCGAGCTGGTTGCGCTCGAGCGGGGATGTTGCGCTCGAGCGGACAGTGTGTTTTTGGTGAGAGTTCTGGGAGGGGGAGACCTGCGCTCGAGCGGGCTGGTATCTACGCTCGAGCGGATGAACTTTGTGTCTGTGTCTTGGCGCTCGAGCGGACAATGTTGCGCTCGAGCGGACCATGTTTTTGTGTCTTTACGCTCGAGCGGAGTGTCTTACGCTCGAGCGGACATGTCGTATAACTGAGTGGGACTGGGCATTTTAAATCACTTTTTGACTTATCTTCTCTCTCTTACTTTACCCAAAACGCCATTTTCAGAGCTTCTCACTCAAAAACCTTACCTTCTCTCTTAGTATTGATCTAGTTAGGGTGTTTTGCTCACCTTTGGTCTTCACAAAAGGGGTGTAGATCGTCGAGGGCGTTCTTTTGATCCGAATAGTTTGGTGTTTGGAGCATTTTGGTTTTGGGTCCTTCTCCTTTGGAACTCATCTTTTGAGGTAGGGATATCCTACTCCTCTTTATGAGTTTTGTCTTTAAATTTTAGCATTTTGATATGTTGGAAGTTGTTGTGTAATTTTGGGAAACTTTGGGCCATTGTGTAATTTTACAAAAATTGGGGGTTTTCATCTAAGATAAACCTAGAAGCATGTTTGGTATAGAAACATGGAATTAATGTTGAAACATTAAGGAAATTGGAACCTAAGGGTTGTGATGTTAATTATGGAGAATGCTCTAATTACATTGATTGATTAATTTGGATAATTAATTGTGTTGATTTGTGATGTATATAATTGTTGTTTATATGCATTGTGTTGTGTTGGAGGAGATAGGGGATGTACTCCACAGTTTAGGGGAAGATAGGGGATGGACCTCTAAACCGGATGTTGTTGGGAGGAGATAGGGGATGAACTCCGTAGATAGAGCGGGTATGCTTATCTAGAAGTGTATTGACAGAGCGGATATGCTTGTCGTTGGAAGTATTGATATAACTGTATGTTTATCTTTGATGAAGTGAAAAGTGTTGGCATGAGTGTTTGTCTCATGTGTGATGTTTGGCCAGGTTCTGAGCCAAGGTTATGAAATGGCAAGTAAAAAGGAATGAAATGGAAATGAAAGGAAATATAGACTTAAGTGTCTTGGAATTGTGTTATGTTATGAATGAATGTAAAAGTGTTGACCATCTATCAACTGTTAATCTTTTAGTCATTGTTCATAATTGGTTTAGTATATTTCTACTGGGCTGTGGCTCACCCTATATGGGAACATCATTTTCAGGTACAGGAAGCATGCCACCTCCAAGGACTTAGCTTGAGAGGCTAGTGGCGGACAGGCTTTTTGGTTGTCTTTCCTTTTGTTGTATTATGTGTAAATGAGTTAGCACTCTACTTCTGTGTAACCAAGTGTTAACTTGGAAAGCTGTAAGCCCTTAGGGCATTTGCTTTTGTTGTTAACATGTGATACTTTTTGTGTAATAAAACTCTGGTGAATGGAAGGATGTGGACTTTTTATATATCATAGCATGTCTATATTGTTGGGATTAATGTTATTATTTTGAGGGCGTTACATAGGGTCTGTATCTATTTCCATCATGCTGCTGGAAGTGACTCCCTCTGGAAGTCTCTCTAACCTTGGCCTTCCCTTCTTTAAACTATTTCTCCTTTTCCTCATACTTCAGTGCCAAGTCAAGAACTCTGTCAAACGGTTCAACATCAAAGGGAATAAGGGACGTAGACAGACAATGATTTAATCTCTTAATAAACTGCTCGTTCTTTTTCTCCTGTGTCAACCAAGTAAGGAGCATAACGAGACAACTCAGTAAACTTGGTGACATACTCGATCACTGTTATATCCTCTTGGGTCAACTTCGAAAATTCATCACTCAGTTGAGACCGAATAGCAACAGGAATAAACTTTCAGTCAAAGCAGGTCTTAAAATCTGCCCAAGTCCAAGTCGTAAAATCTAGACCCTCATTCCACGAGTTCCACCAAAATAGGGCTGCTCCCTCAAGCTGATGTGTAGCCAACTCTTATTTTTGAACCTCGGTGAGCTACATATGACCAAACACCATCTCACATTTCTGAACCCAAACATCAGCTGCAATGGGTCCTCCATCTCCAGGGAATTTTTGACCTCTTAAAGAACCAAAGTCTTTGTTTCTCTTCGCAAAGGGATCTCCTTGCTGGCTTTGATTATTGTTCTGAACAACCTGAAGTAACTGAGCCATCATCTCCCTCACATTAACCTGTACAGTATTGGTTGCCCGGGTAACAGCCGCCGCGGCGTTAGCAGTTGTTTCTTTCCCTGTGCCATTGGGCTCAACACTTCTCAAATTATACTTTCCAGCCATCACTTTCAAGTTAAACACACAAAAAGAATTCTTTCATAAATACTTAGAATAAATTCAACCACCAACCTAAACTAGCTGACCCATGTTTCTACAATCCGAGGATCACCTAAACTCTCACAAGTCTAAGGTAACCTAGAGCTCTGATTCCAAACTGTCACGTCCCAAAATTTGGACAATTAAATATTAAATTAGGATTAAACCCTAATCAATATTCTATCATCCAAATCCTAGGGGTAAAAGAAAATCTAAACGTTCTCGTCTCCATAAGGTTTAAGTAAATTTCCATGCTCAAAAAAATTACAAGGGATTAAAAAAACTAACAAAACGCCAACCAAACCATCCACCATAATTTCATAACTATCCAATACCTCAAACATTAAACTAGCAAAAACTAGTCAAAACAATTTAAATAATGTAAAGTTGAAAAATAACCCACAATGCCAAACTATCATAATACTAAGGTCATAAAAAAAATAATAAATATATAAACTAATATCAATCCTAAGCTCAAGAAAACAAAAGAAGTCCAAACGACATGTCCAACAACTATCGTTATTTATCGTCACCGCCGTTATCGTAGCCCTAACTAATCCTGCAAAGGAAGCTCGGCTGCGCTCAAATATAACGCACCTGAGTTGCAAAGAGACAAACGGGTCAGTATACAAGTATACTGCTATGAGTACAAGATTTAACACTCACGTGTCCACCAAAAACAAACAAAAGTACATTTAATTCTTGTTACAGGACATGACAAGTAGTTTCACCCGCACTGAGACGAAGAGGTAGTTTCCCAAGATATGGTGGCATTTAGTTTCTTACCCGTACACAACTAAATATAAATTGAGTATAGAATAAACAAAACAAACATAAAAATTATGGTGGGTCAGCCCTGCATAAAAACTTAGTAAGACCCACCATTCTGCAAAAAAAATAGAGTTAGTATAATTTAATCATAAGTAAATTGCTGAAACAGTATAAAAACACATTGTTTCATGTTTAAATCATTCGAATTGACCAAAACTTAAAGAATAAAAGTTGTACATAATCAAATTGTCTAAGAAGTTACGTGAACGAATTTAGTAGAAACTGAATAGGTTGAGAGAAAAATTTAATAGAAGAACCTAAACGAAATTCGATCAAAAAAATCTAGAACTGAAAACGAAAAGAAACTGCCCTAAGATGACTTTTTTCGAAAAAATTCAAAACACGAAAAGTGTTCAGAATAATATTTTACTTCAGTTTATGTGAAATCAATAAAAACGAGCTCGTTTCGTGAGTTAAAACAGCCTCTAAAATCTGTATTGCTAAAATGAATAAAAACTATTATAACCAAGATCATCCGATTACAAGTTCTAATCGATCTTTTTAGTACAAAGCTAAAATACAAAAGTTGCCTAGAATTACGTATACATGCCTCTACCCAAATTTCATAATTTATCAAGGTCGTTTACTATTTTTCAAGATGTACAAATCAATACAAGTTACACTACACCAATAAACTCACAATTATATTCTTTGTACCTTAACTCCACCACTTTGGCCCTTCACTTTTGGCTTACACATATATGTCATGTGCCTTCCATATACCTAACACCGCTCTGAAGCCAAACTTACACGGGGATATCGTCCTGAGTTTGACCTACACTCTCCGGATGGTTAGTATATACGTACACGCGTAAATCAAAACACTCGTCTACTCATGAGAACGAGGCAACAATATATATATACACAATCTCTCATCTACTCATGAGAACAAACATAACAATGCCAAGCCTAAGGCATTCAAATAAATCTCAAAATTCTTTTTTTTTTTTTTTATACACGCTTTCTTACCAACACTCAAATAAAATAACAATCCATGGAATCATGGTGGAGTGTAAGGAATTTATCTATGGGTTCTAAGTTTATTTTAATTTCATATAACCATGTGTGTGATTACAATCATAAAATAAATACATGTAAAAATCCTAAACCTTACATACACATCTAACCAAATAATGAAATCAATTCATCATCTGCATATAAATACAAAGGTAAACCAATATCGAATAAATTGAAAATAAATAAATAAAAACAACAAATTAAACATAAATCAAGAAAAGTGGGTCTTGTTCTCACAATATTTTTTGAAGATCAAAGAATCACTCAAACAATTAATTAAGCCACCAAAATAAAACCCTAATATTTTCTTCTCCTTTTCTCCTTTGCCATCCCTGTCTCTCGGCTGCACTCTTTTATTTTTTTGTTTTCTTTTCTCTCCTTCTCTTCTCGCGGTGGATGTTGCTGCTTTCAATTCTAAGGTTCCTTTATATATATATATATATCTAATCAAAAAGGCTCTAAATTATTTTATTTTTATTTTATTTTTTTTTCCCTTGATATTATAACCTAATCACTATTATATTATACAAATACACCACCATATATAAATATAAATATAAGATTAAATATGTATATATAACACATTATATATATATATAAATATTCAAATTAATTATATATAATTAAATATCACGTTAAATTAATTAAATACACATTAAATTCTCATGTAGTCACACAATTAATAAAACCAAAGATAAAATAAAGTAATAATAATAAATAATGACTTACGAAAAATTAGGATCGCTACAAATATTTTAACATTTCGATTATTTTGGAAAGATGGTTAAAAATTAATTTTTTTGGCTTTTTTTTTTTGAAAAAATATGTAAAAAATATAAGAAATGATGTGACTCAAAATGGGTTAAAAGTTGAGAAGTGGCTAAGTGGCTACTAACTCACTTCCTCAAAGAGCCTTTTGTCACAAAAATAGTTCTGTGGCACTAAAATTTTGAAATCTTTCCATCGACAGGTTGCTGAAGCATAGTGAGGTGGCACGTGACATGGCTTTTTGAAGAAAGACAGAAATCACAGGAAAAATTCAAATTGAAAGATAGTTAGTTGTTACCAAGAGTCAAGGGATGGAAGACCAAGTCAAATAGAAAATCTGTCAAAACGATTCCGAACATAAAGGGATCAAGGTGCAAAGGAGTAGAAGATCAAGAAGGATCATGGAGGATAACTGCATTGAGGGATGATCAAGCGAGTATAAAATGAGGACTTGAAGAATGAAAGGATCATCAATCAAACTATTCACACAATATTAGTTTCTAACTAAGAGTAGTCAAATTAGCAACTTTATGAGTAGATTAGTGATAGGCTTTTTTTTTTTTTTTGCCGATTGTTATATTTTTCAATTCTTTATTCTTGTTTAAGTTTATGCAACTTATAACAAATGACAATTTATTTGAATAATACATATTCTTATCTGTTTTGTTTCTTCTTTATTTAATTACCTCCAAGGAAGTCCTTAATCTATTTAAGGCAAAGACTTCAACCACAAGTCTGATCTTTTTGTGTTTGTGTAAAAATTAATTTAAATCTATCAATTAATCACTGTTGACTACACTTAAACCAAATTTTTACCTAACAAGTTTGTAATATTTTATCATACCGTGCACAACATAATAATTCGTAACGTTTACTTTAAAGTGTAAACCATAGATTCATCTATTCATAACTTTTAATACAATGTAATGTAATACTTATAATATACCTTTTTTTTTTAAGAAGCACACACAGCAAATTTCTCCTAAAAATTTTGATAGTTCAAACCAAGATTTTTTATTCTTAAACAATAAAGATACAATAACCATATTTGTATATCATAAAAGGAAAATTCTAATATGGATATCCTTAAAAAGGGTATATCATATGCATCCCCAGTTATGTCATTTTCTTCCTTAGTTATGACAATTTTCTTATTTAGTTATGATATTATTTTAGTTATGACTCATGAGATATGTAGTTATGTCTCGTGTTGTATTTAGTTATGACAACAAAAAAACAAATTTAGTTATGACTCAGAAAATATAAAATTATGATATTTTATTTTTTTAATTATAAGGTATATATAGGGTGTGTACCATAGTCTTTGCCATCATAGAAATTGCTCATAATCGTATGTATTATCATTGCATTGACTTAAAAAGCCCCATCACTCATGTAGATTACTAATGTGGTGACTCATGAAATAATAAATACTTTATAGTACACAAATATGATCATTTTAACATTTCAAAATGTTACATATAAACAAATGTATTAGGGCATGTTTGGTTATCTTTTGAAACTATTTTTAGATTTTTTTTTTTGAAAAAATAGAAACTAATTTAATAAAAATAAATATCAAAAACATATTTTAAAATTTTTAAAAATTATTTCTATTCTTCCAAAAGATAAAAGAGAAAAGAAAAATACTAGAGATACCAGCAAAATTGCCAATAAATCTATCAAATCACTCACATAAGTGTGGGACCCACATTCATATAGGATTCACACCCATGTGAGCGTTTGGTAGGTTTTTTGGTAAACAGTTTGGTGTCTCTAACATTGTTGAAGAGAAAATTGGTGATAAATCTATATTTCCACCACTATAAGCTATTAAGGACAATGGTGGATTTGTTGGGGACATAAGGACATTTGTTGGAAATTTGTGTAACAACTCTCACCACCGTTTACCGATTGACTACTATTTACTGCTAAACTGAGACTGACTATGATTAGTAATCGAATCGATTGAAATACTGAACTGACTGATTGAATGTGTGAATTAAATTGCATTTCTATCTGTTTGACTGTTAAATTATCTGTCCTAGCCCTTGTGTTTAAACTGCTAATTGAATATGAAATTGATTAGTGTTATATAATTATTAGAATTAATGTGATTTTATGGCATATTTATTTAAAATGTGATTTGGCATGATTAAATTAGAATAAAATAAGCTAAATTGCATGAGTTGGTTTATTCACCATTTTGCCACCACTAGTGGGCCACTAGCTTAGCACTTTTGAGACTCATTCCTTTGTGTCAAAACACATTTCATCAGCCATTTTGTTGAACCCAACCGAACCAGAGAGAGAGGGTTAGGAGAGAGTGTGACTTCATTTCTAATTGGCTTGGAAACTTGGAGATTTGCTTGAAATTAAAAGAATTGAAGAGAGGATTGCAAAATTGAGCTTATATTCTTGAGTTTAAAGATTTAAGGTTGGTGTTTCACCCTCTTATTTGTGTATTTGAGTTGATCCTTGCATGCTTCTTGAGCCTTTAGTGATTTGAGTCTAGAATTGGTCCTAATGTGTTGAATTATAGCATACATCTTGCATGCATGTCTATATTGATGAATTTTGAGTTAAATTCATGGAAATTGTTACATGCATGTTCTTATGAGAGTTCTAGTGCATGAATTTATCATGTTTTGAAAAGATTGGCTCATTTGAGCAAGTAAATGAAGCTTTGAATTGGTTTAAACTCTTGCATGTTGCATGTCCATCATGTTCTTGTAAGTTGGTTTGAAATTGGATTTAATTGAACTACCTTTGGGCTTTGATTTCTCAAATTGATCTTTGAAACATGTAATATTATGAGTTTTGAAATGTTTTCCAGAAAATTAGCCCAAAGAGGTTGGATTTGTTATATTTGAACTTGGAGTTCAGATCTGGGAATTCCAGATTTTGAACTCACGCTCGAGCGGGGTTATTGGCGCTCGAGCGTGAAATTCGTGCTCCCAGTACTTTGCACTGTTTTGATGTCCGCTCGAGCGGGGTAATTTACGCTCGAGCGGGACCTTGTATCTTACGCTCGAGCGGGTGTCAAGCGCCCAATCGAGCGTGGATTTCACCTATCCAGTACTTTTGACTGTTTTGCGGTACACTCGAGCGGGTAAGTCTAAGCTCGAGCGGAAACCCTTGTCTGCATGTCCGCTCGAGCGGAGTAATCGACGCTCGAGCGGGACCTATGTTTTCTGAAAATTCTGAAAATGCTTTTAAAGCGCATCTTTGCATCCTCATCCCATCCTAGGCATTCTTAGGCCTAGTTTAAGCATCTTAATGAGGATATAGATGTAGAACCACACCGAGGCAAATTAGGGATTAAGTTATTATTTTTCCAACTGTGTAGCTTAGTGTGTGTTCAATCTGTAACTGTGTAGGGTTGGCATCTGAGGACGTGCTCTAGCTTAACTGTAGCCCAGAACTCTGTGAGTAACAACTGTGTAAAGATATGTTCAAATATGAATATCTTCTGAATGGTTAAACTGTACTGTTTCTGAATTGATACTGTTAACTGAATGAATGTATGTCCTCTATTCTGAACTGTATTGTGGCATCCATAGCAACTACTGTTACTGTTACTGTTACAGAGATCTCTGTCGGTTCCCATGTCGGAACCACTACTGTTTACTGATATGATGGCCATCATTGACTGTTCGGTCTTTTAAGACCTACTGTTTACTGTACTGCTATGCTAATGGATGTACCACATATGACTGTTTTGACTGAATGACTGAATTACTGATATACTGAATTAATTGACTGTTTTCAATACTGAAAGGACATTCATTCTCAACCTCTTTACGTATTACGTTATTCACTGGGCTTTAGCTCACTGTTTATATATATATATATATGTAGGTGTTCAGGCACCAGACCGGAGCTAGGAGCGTGGGTTAGACTCCCTCTTTTTGTCAAGCCAACCACTGTGCCTCACTGGGAGGTTCCGAGCCTGCTAAGCTATGGCTTAGGGGTGTTTTAATTTCCCCCGTCTATCTCTGCACCTGTTTTGTAATAATTGTATAGACTGATGGCACTGTACTGTACTGTTATAATAGGGGTCAGATCCCTGTCTGAATGACTGTACATATATGTATAGACTGTTTCGTTATGAATGTGCATATGAATGAAAAGTCTTTTGTATACAGACTGTCACAGCTCATTGGATATTATTTAATTACTGTTTTGGCTTCCGCCAGCCCCTATACTTTGTCTTACTATTCTACTATTAAGTAGGCCTTCGGTAATCACGGATTACTGGCCGGTTACGGTGTTAAACCCATAGGGGCGGATTTGGGTCGTGACAATTTGTTAGTCAAAAAGACATTTGTTGATCAAAAGGACTTTGCCACATATTTGTTAAAATTTTTATTTAACTTTTCTGGTCAAATATTTTTTTTATTTGTTTAAATTCACCAAGCTTATTTTTTCCTATCTGTTGAAATTTACAAAGCCCATTTTTCTTATCTGTTTGAATTCCCAAGCTTTGTTTTTCCTATCTGTTTAATTTTCTATTCTATCTGTTCAAATTGTGATACATACACACATATATATCTAGAGAAAGGAGATTGAGAGGTCTTATCTGTCAAAATCATTTTTTTATCTATTTAAAACCCAATTCTCTCTATCTCTCTTTCCACAAACCCACTATCTGTTGAAAGAGAAAATCAAATCTGAGATTACATAGAGACATCTATTTAAGGAACGATATCAAAACTCAACAAACATTGTTCAAAATCTACCATTCCTACAATACTTAACAAACATATTCTAGATCTGAGATCACAAAAAAAGAAAATCCTGAAAGTGCAACGATGAAAGAAACATCTGCTATTTCCTTTGCTATCATCTTCCTCCTCTTGTCCTTCATCTACCTCCTTTATCATTCGTGCTTCTCATGATGCATAGGACGTCGACGACGGCACATCTGTCAATGGCGTGCTAAGAGAAACCCATGGTGAGGTGAGGTGAGGTGACAAAGGATGGTAGTTCGCTACACCTTGAAACGTCCCGTAGTAATACTGTTGTGGTGCCGACGACTGTTGCTGATCGTCGACTTCGATGGCGAAGCCTCTGTTCTTCCCTCATTTTTGTGTGTGTGTGTGTGTGTGTGTGTGAGGTTAGGGTTTCAAGAATGACAATGAGAGAGAAATAATGGGTGAGAAACAAGGATATGAGAGAGAGATGGAGAGAAATGAAGTTAATTTGAATAGATAGAGAATGAAAGATGGAAGAGAGAGAAAGAAAGAGAGAGAAAAGTTTGATTAGATAAAGATGCGTGGATCCAAAAAGCGCGTGGACTATCCTTATAGACCCAACCAAAAGGTGTATAAATCTACAGATATACAAATCTATAAATAAGACTTATTGCCTGAGCAGCCAAGATAAAATTATATAAAAATAATAAGAATTTTTTTTTCCTTTTTTTTCCACTAAATTCATTTTTAGTTTTTCAATTTTTTTTTCTTCTAACAACAGATTATAAAAATCAAATCAAACAGAATCTAAATTTTTTTTACTACTAGACACGAAGCAATGTGTTACACATATCTATTTATTAATATGAACGTATATAATGGAGTAAGAAAATTTAGTGGAAATTTTGTTTTTGAAAATGATGTTGAAAATGGTAACAATTGAGTGAACTTGGCGACTTGGTCCACATGTCCTCCCAAATGATTCCAAACCTTTTTCAAAACACACACTACCAAATGACATAAATAAAGTTCTTTCTTTCTCATATCAGGTATTATAATTAAGAAAAATGATTTGTGGCACTAAAACTGTTGACACTAATGGCACTAATTTCCTGTTTTGGTAACTTTGTTTTTTCCTTTTTTTTTTCTTTACCTGATATATAAATTAATGCCATTAGTGCTCAACAAATTAGTGCCACAAATCAAAGTCCTATAATTAATCATATCAAATTAATTATTAATTTACTATTAATGTTTTGTCATTTTCCTAAATATTTAACAATAATTTTGGCGATCTAATGTACACTAATAAACTAGTTCCCACATGTTAACACCTACTATAAATTTCCACACTCCAACCCCATTCTCCACAACTCTACAAGCTCTTGTGTTCTCTCTTCTCGCTTTTTGTCTCACCAACTTTCTCCAGAGAATTTTCCTGAGAAAAAAATGGCTGGAAATTCACCTTGTGCTTCCTGCAAAATGCTGCGGCGTCGATGCGCCAAGGATTGCATCTTTGCTCCTTACTTCCCTTCTCATGACCCCCATAAATTCGCCATTGTTCACAAGATCTTCGGTGCTAGCAATGTCAGCAAAATGTTGCAGGTCTCTCTCTCTCTCTCTCTCTCTCTCTAAATCATATACATGTCTTGTACACATTTACACAACAGACATGTATCAGTGGTTAATTTCACTTCTTCTTCTTTTTTTTTTTTTTTTTTTTTTTTTTTTCCACCATTAAAACTATCAATTACATCAACATAGTTTATAGAGTTTTAAATTTTAGTTCATGTGATCTAATTGTGAGATTAATGTTATATAGTGTGAGTAAGAAAATAAATGATTTGAATAAACTATTTCCCTTGTCATTGTAAAATAGAGAGTAGAAAAATGAGTGTTTTGTTATTTGCTTTAATTTGTTCAAATTTTAAAATAATTTTTTGACCTATTAAATTAGGTTTTATCGGTTACTCGTTTAGGTAACTGTTTCCAATAGAACCATTTTAGCTAAAAAATAAAAATAAAAATGGAAACTAAATAGATGGAATTAAAATTTTAAAGATAAAATTAAGAAAAAAATGATTAGAATTACAGAGATAAAAGTAAAATTAACTTCATTAATCAATGAATCTATTACTCACCGTAATTAATCTAATTTATAATAATGATACTGTCACATCATTCTGAAAGTTGTTTCTGTATAAAAATTCCGATGGTATAGGAGCTTCCGGTTCATCAGAGAGCAGATGCAGTGAGCAGCTTAGTATACGAAGCGAGTGCAAGAACAAGAGACCCTGTTTATGGCTGCGTGGGAGTGATTTCACACCTTCAAAACCAGGTGGCTCAGCTAAAAATGCAGCTCGCGGTGGCTCAAGCCGAGATGCTCTGCATCCATATGCAGCATGAGCCGGCCATACCAGCTCCAGAGTCGTTTGACCGAGCCGACAAATCTTTTCTTCTCCAAAACAACCTCCCACAGTGTCTCAATTTTGTCTCTCCTACCAGCAATGTAATTCAGGACTCTCTCAAGAGTGAGTCCTTGCTTGGACATCATGACATGGTTTCTTATTAGTGAAAGGAAATTTTTTTTTTTATTTTTAGTCATTTCTAATCATTTTGATGATGTTGATGATGATGATGAACCTAGCATCTGAAAACAAGGATAAATATTGATGGGGTCAACTCTAGCTAGCATGTGAGACATGTAAGTGAAATAGTGTTTTTCTTTCTAAGTTATTAAACAAATTAATGAAGGTTACATGTTGGTTGTGTTAATTAATCTATGTTCCTTCAATTCAAGGGTAGGTGCCGTTCTAAACTATTCTGTAATTGATTTTTATAAAATATTTTAATACATAAACACTTTTTTACTACTCTTATAAAGAAATAGAGATGGTCAATCCCACATGAACTAATTAATGTGGATCTCATTAACTACCTTTTAATGATAAGAAAATACTATTTAAAATTTACTTAGGCTTTGTTTGAGAAGAATGGATTTGGTGGGTTTGGAACTGTTTTAGTCACAAAAAGACAAAATAAACTTTTTAGCATAATAAGACAAAACATCACATCCAACCCATAATCATTACATTCTTTCTCTTACACAAAAAGTAAAAAAAAAAATCAAAAAGTCCTTTCCGAATGAGGCTTTTTAGCCATAGGCTAAAATAGCTAAAAAACCAACTCACTTTTCAAACGAACCCTTACATTAAGGTAAGTTGCTTTTTTTGTTTTGTCACTTGCCACACTAGATTATTTCTAAAAATTTTATGAAACTTTTCTTAATATTTCTTTCATAAAACCTTACGTTACTCAACATTTGCTTTTTAATTATCTAAAATAAAGTCTAGATGCAGCTCAAGACTTGCAAACTTTATTGGCTCCGTTTGGTTTAGTTTTGCATTTATGATTTGAGCGTAGAGTTGTCATTTAAGTGTGGAATTGTGAATTGAGTTTTTAAAAAGAGAAAATTTGTTTGGTTATAAGTTGTGAAAAGAGTTTTGAAAAGTGTTTTTGAATTTTGAATTTTGAATTTTGAAAAGAGTTTTAAGTTTTGAAAAGAGTTTTGAGATGTATTTTCAGTTTTGAGTTTTTGAATTTTGAAATTTTTTAGATTTATTTTTTTTAAATATTAAAAAATGTTTAAGAATTTTTTATTTTAACTAGTTAATTTTTATTTAAATTTTTTATTTTAAATATTTTATTTTATTTTATTTTGTAAATATTTTAATTTTAATATTTTAAACTCAAAACACAACTCCACACTCAAATTGTAACCAAACACATTACTCAAAACTCAATTCAGAAACTATTTTCAAAACTCATAACCAAATACATAATTTGAAACTCTATACTAGTTTCAAAACTCCACACTCAAATTGTAACAAAACACATAACAAAAAAAAATTAAAATATTTAAAAATACATTTATAAAATAAAATAAATATTTAAAATAAATATTTAAAATAAAAACTATATATTTCAAATAAAAAAAATAAAATGTTTCAATATTTAAATTTTTTTTTACAGCACACAAATGTATGAAATATAATGCACATTAAAATAAATAAATAAATAAATATTTAAAATATAAAATATTTACCTTAAAAAAATAAAATTAAGAAATTTTTTAAACATTTAAAAAAAATAAATCCAAAAAATTTCAAAATATAACTCAAAACTTAAAATATAACTCAATTCAAAACTCATAACTAAACAAATTTTCTTTTTTCAAAACTCAAGTCAAAACTCATAACTCAAAAAATAATTTTAAAAAAAAATTGATTTTTTTTTTTTTAAAAATAAAGTTTTGAAAAGAATTTGATTTTGAGTTTTAAATAGGCTATGTTTGGCATAGGCTTTTTTTTTTTTTTTTTGTGTGTGTGTGTGGCTATTTTAGCCACAAAAAGACAAAATAAATTAAAAATCTAATAAGATAAAATGTCACATTCTAGTCATAATCATTTTATTTTTTTCTTACAAAATTAAAAAAAAATTAAAAAGTTCATCCCAAACAAGACTTTTTAGCCCAAGGCTAAAATAGTCAAAAAACCAACCCCATTCCAAACGAAGGCTGAGTTTTAAGTTGTGTGTGTGGTTATGAGTTTTAAAAATAATTTTTAAATTGAGTTTTGAATAGTTTTAAGTTGTATGTTTAATTTTAAATTTTAAAAAAAATAACAAATTTTTTTTTTTGATTAAAATCATAATTTTAAAAGACAACCAAACACCGTATATACATTTCCTACAATTTTATGTACTATGCATAAAAGATTGTTACATCTTGTGATTGATTTTATGTACTACACACAATGCACCGCATCATAAAAAATTGTTACATGTTGTGATTGGTCTAAAATTGTGTGATGGATCCCATTTACAGCGATGGCCACCATAATGTTTTAATCAATCATAATATATATTTTATTCATAAATTGCATGAACAAATTTGGACTCCAAAGTAGGTTAAAATATTTGTATTTAAAAAAATAATTAAATTTTTTTATAATTAGATGTGATATTTGTGAGAGAAAAAATGAAATAATTATAAATTTAATGTAACATTTTATCTTATTAACTATTTTAACCTATTTTAAAAATAGTCCAAACCTAACTTGCCAAACACCCCAGAGAGTGCTAAGCAATTTTCACCATAGAAAAATTACTCGTCTGTTTTTTAAGGAAACTCACCAGACAAGCCTATGATTTACACAATTTTTGAGACTCAAATTTTTTTATTTTTTATTTTCCTTGTCCTTTTTCTTTTTTGAAATTAGAGACTTTAACCTTACAACAGTACAATTTTAGCATCTCTCAAAGGCAATTGCAAGATGGCTTTAATATGATTAAAGTTTTCTCACTTTTTAAACTCCAAAAAATAAAAAATTGAGAGAGGATTCTCTCTAGTAAAGTGGAGGTTCAATTTAGGAATGTGGACCATCACGTGTTTCACTTTGATAGCTGGAGTCATGTAACTTATAAGTCTCTCTGTATAAATTTACAATATTTTTTCAATTTTTGTCATTGTCTACCAACCAATAGCTACCACATGGCATGCAGCCATCCGGTCCTAAATTTTTATTCTTCGGTATGGTCTTGAAGTACATATGAAACCAATTTTGCTACATACAAAATAAAAAATAAAAAAACTATCCAGAATTTTATAGAGAATTGAAATGTATATATGACCGAAATTTATTCAGAGTATAGCCCACACAACACACTAATTTTAAAACAACACCCTAAACTCTGGTTTTGGGTAAAATTTATAGTTTTATTTTCTGAGTAACTAAAATTATTGATATAAAAATGCTCATTAGTGGTAAAAAAAACTCCAAATCTTCAAGCTCAGTAAGCTAAGCAAAAGCGTTTGGATGTGTAGATATATACCATAGATACTTGCGTAAGTTCTCACAAATATATATAAGTTATCTTATAAAATCGCATAAGTTCCACAAATATATGTAAGTTTTCTCACAAAATCGAATAAATTATCACAAACATATGTAAGTTAACCCACAAAAATTTCTCACAAATTTCTTGCGTAAGTTCTTACAATATACATTAGTTACCTCACAAAATCACGTAAATTTTTACAAATATAAATAAGTTTACCTAAATTTTTTTTAAAAATCACAACTTATATATATATTTGTGAGAATTTATACAAGTGCCTACACACTTAAGAATTGCCATTCTTTCTAAAACTATGTTTGGTTTTGGCTTTTTGAATAAAAAAGCACAAAAGACAAAATTGGTTACATAAGTTAATAAGACAAAATATCACATTCTAACCATACTCATTACACTTTTTTTTTCACAAAAGTCAAAAAAACTAAAAACAAAAACCAAACGAGACTAAAAAAGACAAACTAAAATAACCAAAAAATTAAAAAGTCAAACTATTTTAACTCTTTCCAAACAAAGAATAAGTGATTCACGTGGGTGAGCAGTGCAAGGAAGTGCTCATCAGTTTATAAAAAATGCACATAAGTGGACAAAGTTCTATACATTATGTACGTATTTAATTCAATGATAACGTGATGTTCTAAATCCATCTCTCAAAACAATTATATGTCCAATCAATGAATAAATGTTCAAAATTGAAAAAAAGAAAGAAAGATAATAATTAAAAAACAAAACAAAACAAAAACAAGAAGGTGGTAACAACTAGTGACTTTAAAAGATTCCTCTCGTTCACTTTGTTTAATGTAGAAGCATTTCCAAAAGTCAATCCCTTGATGACTTATGATCAGTATAGCTAGCTGGAAGGTCTTTTGATCCTATGTTTTTATATTTAGTACTGATACTGATCAATAGTTTCTTCTTCCCTTTGTTGTTTGTTTTGTTCTTATTTTGACAGTAACATGACATTATATATGACTTCTTCCACCTTCCACTGAGATCATGTTATTTGATTATTGCTACAAATGATGTTCTTAATTTACACAATCATGATCAATAAACAGCTGTTTAACATAGCAACGGTAACAAAAAAAATCCTAACCTAGATGATGGAAAAGACATGATAATGATCCTCATAAACACGTTAACTAAAACCCGTGAAAAAATCAAGCAAAGTATCAAGCAAAGTATCTTAATTGTCTATGTAAGTTCATTCTGCAACAGTTGCTCAAATAGTCTGTGGTGGGGTCATGGCGGCATTGTAGAATTTAGGATATCATTAAATGTTACATTATGTCCAAAATTGAGCTTGAAATGTGACAAAACTTGGGTTAGTACATGAAACTTCCATGGAGGATTAGAGGAAGAAAGAAAGTAGTGAGAGAATCATATAAGTTGAATATGTCCAAAATGGAGCTTGAAATGTGACAAAACCAGGGTTAGTACATGAAACTTCCATGGAGGATTAGAGGAAGAAAGTAAGTAGAGAGACAGAGAGTCATAAGTTGAAAATGATTGATTGTATCAGAGGGGATTAAAGTGGTGGAAAAAGTGAAAAGCATGACCACTCTCTATCTATCAACCTCAAATTTTTCCCTTTTTTTTTTTTTTGGGTGTGTTTTAGGGCTGTGTGGAACCTATTGTCTTTTGGAGTGTTTGGCAAAGGTTATTTTTGGATTTTTTGAGCTAAAATTCATAAAAAGGTAAAGGGCTCGTTTGGAAAATGGGATGACTTTTTGATTTTTTTGACGTTTTTGACTATTTTAGTCTAGGACTAAAAAGCCTGGATTGGGAAGGACTTTAGGCTTTTTTGAAATAATATAATGATTATGGGTTAGATGTGATATTTTGTCTTATTAAAGTAAAAAGTCTATTTTATTTTTTGTGACTAAAATAGTCAAAAAAATCCCAACTTTTGCTTTCCAAACAAAGCCAAAATAAGCTAAAATAGCTAATAAGATAAAATGTCACATCAAATCCATAATCATTTTATTTTTTCTCTCACAAATATCATATCTAACTATAAAAATTCTAACTATCTTTTCAAATACAAAAATTTTAACCTACTAAAATAGCTAAAAATCAAAATAACCTATTAAAATAATATCTCAAACACCCACAAAAGCTTGAGGACAATGCTTCCAACAAGAAGGTTTTTTGGCTTTCAAGTATCATTCCTGTTTTGGTTTCACTCCTTTGTTGTTTCTTCTTTTTTTTCTACAGATTAAGGCCAAGTTTGGAAAGTTTACTTTTTGACTTTTCTTTGTATTATGTGTAGAAAAAGTAGAGAGGAGATGTTGATTGATGTGACCAAAAAAAAATAAAAAGATGAAATAAGTGCACTTATATTGGGATGCCAAACTTGGCCTAAAGTTATTGCCATGGAATATTTTTATACAAAAATGTTTGAGACCCCCCTTTCCCTCTCACCCCTTTGACCCCCTTTTTCTCCTATTGGCCAGTTTTTCTTTTCTATTTTTTTTCTTTTCCTTCTCCTCCCATCACCACCCGCCACGTAGTGCGTAGGGGTAGTGGGGGAGGGTGATTGGAGGGGATCTCTATCAATGCTCATTTTTATAACTAGTGTGTAGTGTCAATTTAGGCACACATCGATTAATTTTAGAGCATCAATCCGGCTGCCAGAGCAATCGCCCTTGCATGGATGGACTGACTCCAAAAAAAACTAATTACGGCTAATAAATATTAAACCTGAAATCAAGATAAAGTACACTGTGCCTATTAAGCTAACCATTCAAGTTTATATTGGAGTAACTTCGATTCAATACAAAATGCACGGAAAGCAAATCAATTTCTAGTTACAAACTTACGGTCAGCTTTTATGGGAAAAGACAAAAAGAAAGGTCAGTGCAGTGATGCCGGACACTTTTTTTTTGAATTGTGAGTTTAGAATAGAAAAAAAAAAGGAAATATTAAAAGGAAAAGTAATATAATTTTAATTTTTCAAATTATAATTAAAAAAATATCATAACTAAATATATTACGAAACATAATTATAATTAAAAAAATATGATATAATTAAGAGTGCATATTATATATCTTTTTTAAAGAATATATATTAGAATTTTTCAAAAAAAAAAAAAATCTCATCTACTTGGATGAGTAATAAAGATTTTTTTAAGGGGGATACACCAATAAATCCCAAATTAATAACTTATACACTGTTTAGTCCTAAAAGTTTTCTTATAGACTGAAAGGTCCCCATTACAATATTTCAAACATCAGATTAATGTTTCGAACATTAGATTTCGAACATCAGATTAATGTTTCGAACATTAGATTGATGTGCAAATGAGACTAAATGGAGCAATAAGAAAACTTTTAGGACTAAATGGTTTCAACTTTTCAGAAACTAGGATTTATGGGTAAATTTTCCTTTTTTTTTTTTTAACAGTCTAATGGCCAATCTTACACTATGCTTAAATCAAGGGATTTGGTGAGAAACGATAAAAAACAGAAGTTATGTTTGTTTTGCTTTTTAAGAAAAGGATTGGATTAATAATCTAAGGGATCCATTTAAAGAGTGTTTGATTAGAGACATGATGTGAATGGATTAACTATTCACTAGTAATCCCCCATATAGTTGGACTAACAAAATTATGCGAGAGTTGGGATTAGAAATTAAGTAATGGGATTAGTGAAATTTTAAATGATTTTTAAGCAAAAATTATATTTTTAAGAATAAAAAAATAATTATAATATTAAAAAAATACTAAAACTTAAAAAGTATTAATTTTATATATTAATATTATCTATAATATTACTAATCCGGTAGTGTACAAACAAACACTCTTTATTACACATTTCCAACCTAACACCACCACACTAACAATCTCTCACTCAATTCCACCGTACTATTAATTTCCTCTATCCTATGGAACCAAACAAACATGAAAACGTAATTTTCTTTTTTTTTTTTTTAATGATATTTGATTTATAAGTTGAGTGTGAATGATAGAAATGATATGAAAACTCTATTATTTTATAAATTTCATTTCTCACCAATAGTGGTGAGATTTGGTGAGAAACAACTTGACTGATTATAATCTTTATAACATCGATATTACCTACTAAAATATAAAGAAGAAAAAAATCACCCGTATCTCTATATCACTTATTTTGCTTTCTTATTCATTCAAATATGATATTAAGAAAACACAATATTTCTTCTTTTTTTCTCACAAAAATGAGAGATCACAATAATTTGTTTTATTTTCTCATCCAACTATCCAAATGAAATGTCAGTATTATACAAAGTACACAGCTAATCATTTTATTTCTTATCAAATCTCACCACTTTTAGTAAAATTAAAACTTATAAAATAATATAATTCTCTTTCTTATTTTTCACAAATTCTAGCCTGAACTATAAACCAAACAAAAGGGTTAAAAAAAGGTTCTATTTTCTCTTCATTTCTCACAAAATCACTTGATCCAAACGGACTGTGAGCGAAGCACTAGGTCCCAAACAAGGTGATTAGATGAGAAAACTCATACTATCGTCCCACTGGAGCAATTCCTTGGCCCCTATAGCTAAAAATACTTCATTTAGAATGTTTATTTATTACATCTAGAAAATAATATTTTACATTTTATATTATACATTTTATCCATGCTTCTAATTTTTTTATTTTTATTTTTTTCTATTTTCCCCCACTGTTGCCTTTGTTTTTACATAAATATTATGTTTGTTTTATCATAGATCAATTAAAGGACCATAAATAATTGTTTTACTAAAACCTAGCATTTTGAATAAATACAGAACTTCAATTATTAGGAATGGAAATTGTCTTTGCTTGCATTTGCAGCAAGAATCCAATAATTCTAAAGTGCTAAATTGGGTAACCATCTGCAGGTTTTAAAAGCAGAGGAATAAAGGTGCATGAGATGGGACTATATAGAGTTCGACACGTGTAAGAGAACTTCAAATAGGTACTCATCTTTACAGCCAATTATATATAGTTCAGAAAACAATATGTCAAAATGACACTTATTAGACCCAACTCTTATTTCAAATTTATTGTCATGGTACAACAATTTCCAAGTACATCTAACATAATTCATGTTCCCTCTAAAAACAAAAGATGAAAAAGTAACATAATTTACGAACGTTTAACAGGCAATTGAAAAGAGGGAGAATCATCTACCTTTTGAGAAGTCCCGTCATCGCCACACACTTGGATGATGAATTTGAGATTAGAAGTCCCAGATGGAACTGAAAGATCAGAAACATAAAAGGCTTGGATTTCCGCCACTCCCAGATACTCCTGCGCCCCAGCTTCTTGATTTGCAAGCTTTTCAACAAAAATATTGTATTTTGGGAACAGAGAAGCGTTCCCATCTTTCAATTGCCAAACGATCTTAACACTAAGGGTCTTCGACTCCTGAGAACCTGAAGTCCAATTAATGTATTGACCCTCGACTAGCCATGAGGTAGATGGTGGGAAATCCAAGTTCTGTCCAGGAGTTTTGACAGTGAAGTGACCCAGAATGGCAAAATATTGAGTTGAACCGCGATCCAGGGAATTATCTACTCCATCTGGCTGGGATTTTAAACTCATTCTATTAAGTTCGGGCTTTGAATGGTAGCATACAGCATGAATTTCCGTTAATGTTGATCCATTCATTGTAATGCTACTCTCCTGTATGACCCATCCTGGGTCGGTTTCTGGCTTTGTAACTTGACGAGGCATAATTATTTTACTGAAGTGGCTTGAAAACTGGTTCATGGTAAGTAAAGCATTTCCATGGGAAGCAAGAAGCACTGATGTTTTCTCATTCGTGGAAGAAGAAAATTTAAGAGAAAGGCCTATTAGAGAGCTCCCATCTGATTTAACCTGCACAGGGATGTGGTGTCAACATCTACAGGAAATGAAAGGAAAAAATAATTCTTCTTCTTATGTATCTCATAGTGCTGTTTTTCAGGCAAACATATGAATTATTGGTCATTTATCATTACACATAATCTTGGGGATAAGACTGATGTTTTAAAGGAGTGTTATTCATTATTGGGGGCAAAAAAATCTCTGATCTATGAACTATAAAAGAAATGAAAACGACAATGAGATTGCAATGACGCAAAGGCTAGTAAAACTGTAAGTACTTGGCCCACCTGGTCAGCCCATTCTTTTCTTGTATCACAAGCACTACTTGGATGCATTTATAAGTTTTAACTATCTTCAAAGATTGTAAATGTGATGATTGGACGTACTAAAAGGAACAATATAAAAGAAATGCGGGCCAAGAAGTGGCTGGGGTACAACTAGTGGAGGCCATATGACAATGGAGGATCACTTCTAGTGACTCAAAATATGATATGATTCGGTCTCATTGTCATATGTACTGGTCATTTTTGAAAATAAGACCATTTCCTTATGGATTTTACCTTTCATTGTTTTAAATCAAGATTTTGAAAAGCGGTTGCGGTTGTCGTAACGGTTGCGGTGACGTAGTATCAGTTGCAGGGTGTAAAGACCATAACGTAATGGTTGCAGTAACCGAAACTGTGATTTTTAAAAAAATTTCACACAATTTAAAAAAAACTTATTGATACGTATATATATATATTTTTTCAAAATCACATTTATTGAAATTTAAATAAAATTTGATTAATTTTTCTTAATTTTTAAGTATGATCCAATATATTTCATATTTTTAAATCACTATAAAATGAACTTTTTACATTTTATTTCAATAGTTAATTATTTAAAAAATAATCGATTTTAAATGTCTACAAATTATTTTTTACTAATACCTGAACTAACTAAATAAAAAATATTCACAACTATTAAATGAAAGGATTATAAAATAAAAATTGTGTCATAAATTAAATAAAAAAAAAATTATAATGAAAAAAATTTATATAAGATTTTTTCTTTGGACTTTGATCACTTGAGTATTTGTTCTTTTTTTTTTTTTTGTAAGCTTTTATTTTTTTATTTGGAAAAATGAAACTATTCAAAATATTGTAAAAAGATGCAACGGTGTCTAATGGACCGTTACGGCCGTTACGATATTGCTACGGCCATTATATAAAACCAAAACAACTGTTACTCATGTGAATTTCTGTCCCACCACTATAGCGGCCGTAACGGGTGGCGGTAACCATCACAACCGTTACGTAACGGCGTTACATAACGGTTGCAGCCGCTTTTTAAAACCTTGTGCTAAACACAATCAAATCAAATGGATCCACTTTCTCACAAGACTTTCTGAAGGTCCCACTTCAGAATAAAATGCTTAAAATTACTTCAATCCAATTCAACTGATTATCTCAAATCAATTTGGACCCAACTATATTAGAGTTCACATAGAAATAGCTGGGAAATGGACCTACCATTGATCCAACTATTGCAACCTAGTGAATTGAACTTGGGCTGTGATTGTAATCATATAATTTTACATTTCAGATGTTTTGTGTTATACTAATGATTCTAACAAACTGGCTTAAATATTTATATTCAATTGAGAAGTTAGGGTTTTGAGCAACAGCGGGCCTCCTCATTCCCCACCAACCATGCACATGACACATTCAAAACTTGGTCCCCCAAAGGCTTGTACAGCATAATGTTCATAAAATTTTGGGCATTTGTCAATCAATTTGTAATTAATCAGAAAAAGGTAGGACAACAATATAAATCAGGTCTCAGATTGTCTTTGCAAGTTTAATTGACAAATGAGATGGCTTACAGAATATGTGACGTGGACTGGTAAATCCCCAAAAAGAAGATCTCCCTGAAACAGCCTTCTTGTGAAATATGTGCCTTGCAGAGGTCCCTTAAATGTGATGCTGCTTCCTCCACTATAAGATGCTTCCCTACGACTATCATTCGAAAATACATACTCAACTCAACAGATAGAAAAATGTTTGAAATCTAACTAAAACTGTATAAATAAATTAATGTAAAATGGAGAATTTTGAGAACAAATAATGTACTAAATAAGTCATGTAGCTGGGAGAGATATCAAAAAGCTTGATCACTACAAAGACTCATCATGCTTAGGTCCAAAAGAAGTCACAAAGAATCAACATTATAAGGATTCGTGCAGGAAGTGATTCTAGGCCCAAGTAGTGATTGTTTC
The DNA here is from genome assembly GCA_036172215.1 of Camellia granthamiana. Taxonomy (NCBI): domain Eukaryota; kingdom Viridiplantae; phylum Streptophyta; class Magnoliopsida; order Ericales; family Theaceae; genus Camellia; species Camellia granthamiana. The sequence continues at coordinate 145,892,584 of CM069903.1, read as the reverse complement.
ATAGAATGTCTGAAGGGTAGGCTAACTGCGCAATATAACGTGTATCGAAAATCACTTTTGATCCTGATGAAAAGTAGAATTTTCCTTCTTCAAAATGATCAAGAGAAAAGAATGGAATGCTGAAGCTTCATTGTTAAATTCAAGCATGTGAAAAAAATTTCATGGACAGTAGTTGATTCATAGCATCTACTTTTCCACAAGTGACCACATCACAGTGTGTCACAGTGTGATGGACTTATATTTCGAAGAGTAGAACATATATATGAGTTACAGAACTTACTCAACAAAGACTTCAATTGATTCGGAAGGTGGATCTTCAAAAAACCCAAGGAAAGGCTGTGATGAATCAAGTATAAATTAGAGGAAAAAGATGACATGCTCTAAAGGCAAAAATAAATAAAACTGATAACAACGTATTCTATTAAAAACTAAACTTAACACCACACCATTGCACACACAAGCATATCACAATATATTTGCCAATTGATTCAATTATATTTCTCCTTCACATGCACAGAACAGAGGAAAAGCAAATGAAAATAGCCATTTTCTTTTCACTGTAATACTATTATCAAATTGCTAGCTTCAAACCTTCAATACAGGATTCAGATTTCACATTTACATCTTTTCTACTTCAACTCAATAATATTGATTCGTTCTCATATTGTCCTTATTGAAATCACTAACCTTATATTACTAATGTAAAAGCCCTGAAGGGCGATTTAAAATCAATTTCTAAAACTATTTCTATTCTGGAAACAGAGAAAACTGACAATGACCAAAAACACATTGGCCAGATCATTTTTTAATACTTTTTTTGACAATGTCTTCAGTAATAATCAGCTTATTTGGTTTTAGTTGCAAAACACTTTCAAAAAAATTCTACTTTTTTATTTTTCATATTTTTTTGTTTTAATGAATTTTTTTAATATTTTAAGCAATTTTTTTAATTTTTAAACACACCTAACATAAATATACTTAAAAAGTATAATATTTGTGAAAAAAATCTTAAAAAATTCACTAAATACCAAAATTACAAAAAAATACAAAAATATAAAAATTCAGTATATTTTTCATATTTTTGTGTATTTATTAATTTTTTAAAATACTTTTTCACAAATATTTAGATACATCTAAGTACAGTCCATCTAAAAAGTAAAAAAATTGCTTAAAATTTTAAAAATATTCACTAAATAAAAAAAAAATAGGGCAAATTACCAACACCCCTTTGAGGTTTGACTAAAATACGGATTCCCCCTGAGGTTTGGGAGATTACAAATTGCCCCATGAGATTTATATTTGCATAACAAATGAGGGGGCAATTTGTTATGCAAATATAAACCTCAGGGGGCAATTTATTATATAAATATAAACCTAAGGGGACGGGATGTAATTTCTCAAACCTAAGGGGGAATCCATATTTTAGTCAAACCTTGGGGGTGTTGGTAATTTGCCCCAAAAAAAAAAAAACAAAAAACTCAATTTCTAGAAAACTGAATTCAGAAAACTAAAACCAAACTCACAGAATTTCTTCGGAAACTTGAAAGAGGATTTTTTGTGCATTTTCAAAAGTCTGGGTGCATTAAAAATAAATGATCCAAAATGGATGCAGTTTCAAAGTTTTTATTGTTTTCATTTTCAAATTATTCAGAAATGAGAAATGAAGAAGAATACCAAAAACGGTATACATTTCTTGATGAAACTTAAAGAGAAAAAAAACAGATCAGTACTCAGAAAAAACTCCTAGAAATAATAAAACCAAAAAAGAAAACAATTACATGCAATTGGCCCAAAAAGCTTGCTTGTGCAGAAGAGAAGGAAGAGAGACAGTATCAAGGATATGGAATTCAAAAGAGAGATTAGCCAAAAATTAGTGACATGATGTGGCCATTTTTACAGTATTTCATATCTCTTGACAGTATCAACTATTGTCCTTTATAATTGGGTAACAATTCAAGTAAAGAAGCTTTTTTTGTTGCCAAAATTTGAATTGGAATGCACCCAATGTATGAAATGCAGGTGGTTAGTGCAGGTTATCATCAATGTTCTATTCCATAAATGCAATGCTCACCAAATGCCTCCTAAGTATAACTAGAAGAACAATTATAAGTGATGCACAATCAGTTCTAAGATGAAGCTAGATTACACATAATTTTAGTCCATCCATCTTGATGAACCAAGAAACAGTATGGAAGTATAATTCAAGTGAGGATCTTATTTGCTAAACATTTCTAAATATCAGTTCTCTCTCTCTCACACACACACACATTGCTAGCACACATGCTTTGAAAACGGTAATCAAATGGAAACCACACACATTTTCATTACACTAACACAAGTTAAAGCTCTTCACAACTGCTTTAGTAAACAAAATTTTAAGGAAGCCATTGTGAAAGTATCGTGATAAAAATTAAGTTAAAACAATCATTGTAGAACCATGGTTTCACTTAAGTTTTTGAGTATATAGTGTTGGTGTTGAAACCTTGATTAAATTCAGAAGAAAAGTTAAAGCCATAAACAAATAAAAAGAAATTTGAGGCCTAATTGCATCTCTTATGACAGAATTGACTAGCCTAAAACAATAGAGAAGAAGGAAGAAAAAAACAATTCAATTAAGCACAAACCTGAAAGCTTTGGGAGGATATGTTGTTCCAAGAACCACTTGATACTTGCCCTCCATCTACAGATATATGGTAACCACGACCCTGCACAATTTAAACAAACAAAAAATGACATTTATACGTATACTGTACATTGCTTGCAGCCTGGTTCTCTCAGTTTTTCTTTCGAGCAACCAGCAGTGACCACTTCTATCTTGCCATAGGACAATAAATGACTTAAAATAAAAGAAATGGATCCAGCTGGACCATTTGGAATACAAGTGTGGCAAGTATGTGTAATTGAATGAGCTTTTTACCATTTTAATCACATATATCATACTAAGAATTCAATCCATGGTTGAAATGACCAAACCAAGATAATATTTTATATGCATGATGAGATTGACCCTACTTTGTCATGCTGAAGTGAGTGACACTACATATTTAGATGATCACTAGTGGATGCCAAAGAAAATTCACTGTAAAAATGCATGCTGTTTAACGAGGAATCCATATAACTTAGCCAACAATAAATGACTTTTAATTTTTGAAGTTAAAATATGAATGAAAGGAATCTTAATTACGTGTTCCTTTAATAATCATTCACCATAAAAGCTTTCATATGCTCCATTCCTTAAACAGGGAAGAAGAAGAAGAAGGCTGAAGGAGAAAGAAAGTCCAAAGAAATGAAGATATCGATAAAGTTTCAACCTGATCAAAATTTGAGTAGAACGGTAGCACTTGGGGGTAATTTTGTACTATTCCCCATGATTTCTCAATAAGCGCCCACCAACTGCAAATCAAAAACATACGACAAATGAAGGTCAGAAAACAATTAACATGACCAGAGAGAGTTAGCATGAAGAATGTGAAACAGAAAGATTTGTCAGGTACAGAATTCTAATCATAACATGTAGAAGTTACACTGATAACACAGAAAGAACTTGCGATAATTGAAAAGCCGAAATTGCACAAGTAGAGGCTAAAAATATATAATTTTCAGTGTTGCCTTTTCAAGGCCAAGAGTGCTACTACATTTCATATTTTCAAAGCTTAATGCAAATGGATTAAGAAAACCTATTAGATCTGTTATCCAGCAATACAATAATAATATACATGTTACATAATACATATATTGCAACAAGAATGAGTTTATTACCGGTTCTGAGCAGTCTGAAAATCAGGTGGTTGTTTAGTCTCATAGACCCACCCAGGAGCAAATATTGCAGCTGACACATCATCTTTCTTTAGTACATCAAGTGCAACATTGGTCTGAGGTGCAAAGGTTAGTATAACTATGTGGCATCTAAGAAATTATTACAACTATGTGGCATCTAAGAAAATATTTCACCATTCAAATAAGAAACAGTTAAGAAACAGTTCCTTCTAGCACACACACCGCCATATAAATTGACTGACTTGAGATGGTGTCATAAGAGTGAAGTTTGTCTTATTTGAAAAATTAGTACCACCACACACCCACCAAATTTGTCCATAATTATGGTAGCTAATCTATCTGTTGGAGTGCTTGACATGCATTGTTGGGTCCCTTCCCTAAAAACTTAAATTTTTAGGATTTCTGGTGATCAAGGAGGTCCTGGATTCAAGTCCCTCCGTTAGCATTAGTTTCCCATCTGCATTCTATTTCTATGTTCAGATGATTGCAACTGCATGCGCAAGATAAAGGTTGCACATGAGGGAGGCTGTTGGAGAGCTTGATATGCATTGTTGGACCCTTTTTCTAACATCTCAAGTTTTTGGGACTGGTGATTTAACAGTATCATCCATCTTTAGCATATATCTGAATTTTTCTCCAACCGAGACATCAAAGAGTTATAACCAAAAAATCTTCAAAAATCTTCGACCGTTCAAATTTGAAAGACATAATCAAAACTACCTAATAATTTACCAAAATTAAGGTAACAACATTTTCCACAGGAGGAGATCTAATAGACCATAACCTGCTTTCCATTGTAAGTAGAAAACTCGACTATGCAAAGTAGGGGAGGGAATGACCATTGCTGGTTTGATAACGCCGCTTCTTTTGCATGATACTTCAAAAAGGAGGGCATAATTGTAAGACTCAAAAACTTTTGTTAGGTTAGTTAGTTTACGTAATTCCTACCCTCCTCCCTCTGCTCCCATGAACCTAAAAAAGCTCATACCCATTGCACGAGAGTCCCACTTACAACAACGTATGAGAGAGGTAGTATGTACGTAGCCAGCAGCTTCCCCCACTTTTTTGTTAATCAAAATTGCACTGCAATGCTTGGAGCAGATAGCCCTTGCCATTGCTCCAGGTCACGACCTCTCTCTTCCCATTAATCTGTTTCTCCCAATTGGTGGACTGTCACTTGTGCATAGCACATGCTTCACTGTCTATAATTGAAGAAGTCCATACCATTCCCTATTTCTCCATAAAAGCTGATGGGGACAAATCTTTTACCCTTTCAATCTAAAAAGACTCTTGACCACTAATCAATGTATAATTACTTCCTTATTTTCCTTAAAACACGTGCCTATATATGACAATAATGTCACCAAGAAGGCAAATAAAATGTAACCTTGAAATAAATTGTACGTTACACAAAATGAAACAAATGACCAGAAATGCTAACCTCTTCTCTCACAGAAATATTAAAAAAAAAACACAGTTCTCAAAATTCTTACGTCACACTAAGGTGTAAGATACACTGACTTACCAGGAGAAACCTTGTATGTTGCATTCTTATCCTCTACAAACCTAAACTACTATTGCAGAATTCTCTTTAACCATCCTTGAGCTTATTTTGAATAGTCAAAATGAAAAACATACTTATCAGAAAGAAAACTTTCCATCCCCAAGATATACTGAAAACTTCGTGGCTTTATTAGGTAACAAATGCCATAAAAATGCTTAACTGTATTGAATAACTTAATAGAAGAGACCAAGCAGAGGAAGTGATGAGAATCAGTGAAGGTATAACCAAAGAAGCACCAAACATTTATGGAAAAGAAAAGGGATCCGCCAGCAGTTAATCATGATCCAAGCCTACTCCTATAAGTGAAAAAACTTGACACAACTATTCTTTCTTCCCTCTACAAGAATACGCACATATGGAAGTCAAGATGACGTCTGACAACATCTAAACATCTACACAAACTCAAATTCATCTACTAGATAAATTTTTTAACAAGATACACTACGAGCTGATTCTTTGAATGAAATAGATATTTGTGTAGTACTCTGTTTAAGCAATAACATATTTGCAATTAGGTAGAAATTAAACACACATGCAGTGAATGAACTCAATTAGTGGATAATTCCGACAAACTGTAAACCAAGTCAGGATGCCGTGGACTAACCACTTTGATCTACAGTTTCAAAAAGTAACGAGTATACAAACAGAATTCCTATGATATAGAAAATGCCACTGCCACATCATTCTGTACGAGATTTATAAAAGTTCTGTTTGCATACCATTTTCCAACAGTAATATAAAATATCTAGAGCATAATGCAAGATGTCAAACACATAGCAGGACTGAATGTTACACTTACATCCCATTGTCCACCACCATAAGTGTTCCTCCCAAAAACATCAATGCCCATGTAAACATCAAACTTTCTGTTACCAGCAACAGCAGCTGAAAGTTTTGGATAGTCTTCCTGCAGGGAAAAAAAAATAAATATGACAACATTTGGACCACAAAATAAAAATTGTGAACAAGAGCAAAGAAATAATGCAATACCTGCCATGTATAATTTACAAATATTCCATCACATATATCAAAGAATGGTTTATTACTGTCATTCAGTTGATCTTGCCAGCTAAGTTTGCCATCGACGGTAACACTATCATACCTGAATAGTCAATAATAAAAGACAGAATTGATAAGTTATCTATGTTTCAATAAGACAAAATCATTAGTACTTGCGGACGACGTATCATCTCATATGACTTACCATATAACTAAAGATCCAGGCACTGAGGAGTGCATTGTTGTAGTTAAATGGATGATAAATTCTTTTAGATTAGGGATTCGCCCTACATCCAAATTGACCTCCATATTTATCTACAGACAGATTCAAGGTCAATGATGAAAAAGTAAACAAAAAGTCCTTCATGGGAACCATTTTAATAGAAGGAAAAGATTTCAGATTTAACCCTTTTTTATGTTTCTTGTCAAAAGCACTAAAATGGCATGAAGAATTTAGACTTTTCTCTGCAAGCCATGGAACTTTTTCAGTCATCCCTAGAGTTTTGTTTTGTCTTGTTTTTGTTTGTTTGTTTGTTTGTTTTTTTTTAACATGCTTCAAATCAGAAAATTTAACCAAGCCAAACCATGCAGTCAAATTTTTAGATCATCTCATGACAACAGATTTTCAGGTCTGCATAGACTACAAAATACATCAACAAGTTCATAAAAATAAGCCATCAAACAAACAAGTAGGGTGTGAACATAAAGAATGTGAACTCCACGAGAGAATAAAGAGGAACCAAAAGATGGCAGTGGCTATGTTGTAGAAAAAAGGAAAGAAAAGAAGACTTTACCAGCCACCCATCAAATCCCAAAGCACTAGCTAGTTCAGTCAAGCGCTCAGCATACATGTGGGCAGACTCCTTCGTTGCTAGCAGTTTGTTGGCATTAACCCTCCCATCATCCCATTCTGTGATGAAAGTCCCCAATACCTTATGTTCCATGGGAAGAAACAGAAATATTATGTGCAACAATAACTTCTTCAGTGGATTCTTTATAACCAAACAAGACTCTGTAGAACATTGAATCATAACCCACTATTCTGTGCATTCTGAATGACTAGTAAATCCTCATCAATTAAAAAAGAAACAAAAGAAAAAGAAATTGGAATGCTTTATCACTTATATTTTCTTTGAATCAGTACTAACGTGTCTTCTCATCATCTGCTGAGTTAGTTTGTGTGTCTGTTATATTTACATAAGCCATAGGCAGATCCAAGTGAGGATTCAAGTGGGGGTAACTGCCCCGCCCAAAATTTTGGGGAATTTTCAATTTTCAGCCATCTGCCTGTTGTCACATATGTGGTTATAGGGCCGCTCAAAAATTCCCTTGAGAGCATAAGCAAAGTAGTGACCAGAAAATTTATAATTACCCTTTTTGGTCTTTATCCTTAAAACATTGATAATCACTTCACGTAAATCAATTCCGTCAAAGGTCAGCTTGATTAGGTAGATTTTAACACTTAATTACCTTAACTTGACTCTGAAAAGTTCACAGCTGTGCAATGTTGAAAAAGTAAAGTAGTATTTGAATTGTCTAAATTGCTTCATCAAGCTAAGTGTGGACACGAGGTTTTTGAGGCCGCCATTTCCACAAATGGACCAACGGCATCCTGAAGGCAACCGGGGGTGCAGAAAAATAGCTAACAACAACAAATATATGTACAAAATAGTGAGTTCAAGAAAAGAGACTACACATGCAATGACTTAAGGCCTAACTTTCCATAAATTACAAAGTGATCAAAAGATAACACCGACATGCATTCTCATGGCGACACGATGGTCTTTTATTATAAGAAATACATGCTCTATTTTAAATGTACAAAATTTATGAAAAGCAAGAAAACAATCCTAAATATGCGATATAACCTATCATTTTAAACATATATTTACCTCATACGAGGAGTTGAGCCTAGAGGGCCCATAAATAATGGCTGCTGGGGGGTTCCCCTAGGCAGGGTTTCGGGGGCAACGCCACTCTAGGCTGTAGCACAAAAACTACTCACATTTCTTTATTAAAAATGCACCATTAAAACCTATTTTTATGAAATGTAAAAAATGCAAAAAATCAGTAAAAAATAAAAAGTTCACTCGCGTGATTTGAAAAATACAAAGCTCCCGGCCTTGTTCCTCCAATGAAATTCCCTCAGTTGTGAATGATCATCTTTAGGAAACTCTAGGCAAAGTGATACATGTTTGGTTATGAATATTGGTTTTATAGGTGATATAGAATGCAAGAATAGAGACTACAAACAAAGAGCAAGAATCTTTCTCTCATCAAGATTAGCTCCAAAGTGACAAACTTCTCTCTATGTTCCCCCCCTTTACAATGGTTGAATAATCCATTATTTATAGGCTAAGAGGTCCAAAAAACAAGCATAAGGCCATTAGACAACTTTTTGCCTGGATTGGTCAAGTGCGGTTGATAAAGGTGCGAAGACAGTGCAGGAAAAGTCAAAGCAGCACATGCCACATCAACACCTCCCGCGCCATATGGCCCTCTAGTGCGCACCACTCTGGGGTAGATTTGTACTTATTACTTTTTTGCAGTATAGAGAGCACCATTAAATTCTTGTCTACAAGCGCATGTCAACAGCCTATTGATGATCTGTTTTTTTGGGACAAACTCTCTGTTTTGATTTTGGGATGGTCTGAATTGGTTCAACAGAGTTCAAAAGTTTTGCGCAAGCCTTCCTCAATCACACTCTCTAAGGAATAGTTCTGTTTCTTTCTTCGTCATCGGGAATATCATGGAGGTATCCAAATCTTATAGTGGAACTAAATCAGGTGTCTACACTAAGGTTACATCAAATAATCTATTTTATGACACTCGGTAAAACACGTCCCTTGTACATTGTTCTTCCCAATTTGATATTATCAATTTTATCCCAACTTCGGAATATCATGGCACATCTCAGATCTCCTAATCCATGGGACATCATAAAAATTTAAAGGCTTCGTAGATGCATAACATGCACTTCAGGTATCAAGTTAACTAAGTTTCAATTTCCCCATAAAAACAATTTTAACTTATAAATTAAAAACAACTTTGAAGCAAATCATAACAATATAACTATGGAACATAAGTTCACCCCCTAGAGTAGATTGGATGCAATAGTACTCACATTTATGAAATCAACAAGGCTAAAGACACAGAATCAACCATAGAAAACAATCCTGACTATCACAATAAATCGGGAGCAGCTCATCTCCACTCCATGATCAGACTATTCATCTTGTGGGCCGGGCCCATCTTGACAATCCAAACCGTTCATCTTGTGGAGCTCGTCAAGAACATTATTCATACCAAAATCATGTCGATCGAATATCGATAACCACTTGATTGGATTGCATTTGTCTTGAAAAAAGTAGTCCATGATCAGACTGTTCATCTTGTGGGCATTGGGTCCATCTTAACAATCCAAACCGTTCATCTTGTGTAGCTTGTCGAGAACATTATCCATACCGAAATCAAGTTGATCAGATATCGATAGCCAATTAATTGGATGACATTTGTCTTAAAAAAATATGATCCAATCAAGTGGCTACCGATGTCAAATTGATTTGATTTTTGGTATGAATACTGTTCTCAATGAGCCCCAGAAGATTACAGTTTAGATCGTCTAAACAGGCTCAATGTGGACCGAACTGGACGTCTCCAGTCCGATCATGGACCGGAGAGGAGCTGTCCCCCAACAAGTCTATGGACACAAAACCCACCACAAAACCAACCCCGTAAAACATAGGGGGAGCAATCTGAGTGAAACTGTAAAATTATGATAAGCTCCACCATATAATATATATAGCCAAGATTGTTTTATGTTATTGGTTCTGTGTCTCTGTAGTCTTGTTTGTTGGTTATGGAAAACCAAATTTCAATGTCAACTACTCAAATTCCAATAAGAAGTTCATAAATTCACAAGCTCCTTCCCTTATCCCTTTAAACCTATCAATACAAAAGTGAATCCGACTTACACAACAGCCTAGCCAATTTTTTTAAAACCAATTTCAACTTCAATTCACTCAATTATGCTAAAATACAAAACATGTGTAATGAATCTAATTCAATCACCATACCTTGACACCATGCTTGTGCGCGGTATTAGTCCAACACGGAGGCGGGATAGTAACCAAAGTATGCGAAAAGTAGACGAAAACATCGATCAAATACCAGTGCCATATCGCATACGCATCTGAATTAGTCCCTCCTTGAACCCACTTATCATCTGTATACCCTCCAGCCATGTCATGACAAACCAGAATTCTTGGCCGATCAGCCAATCTAGACTGCAGAGCCACCGAGGCTTTGTTGAATGGGAAGTGAAACGAATCGAAATACGACCTTGACTCGAGGTCGTCTAGGGTTTTGATCGGAAAGGAGACTGGAATCGCCGGCTTCGACGGATCGAACGGCGGAGGATCGGCGGAGGACTGGTTGTTGCTGGTGGTGGTCATTGGGAGGAAGCGAGAGAACAGAAATTTGTAGATTGATTGGAGGAGGTTTCGAATGGAGACTAGGGTTTGGCGGTTTAAATACGCGCGAAAAAAAAACAGCATTGGAAGTGGAGATGCAGAGAAGAGCTTTAAAACAAACAAATAGAGCAGACAAGTGGCGGACTTGACTTGGATAAAGACCTGGAGAAATTTTTGAGTTTTAAAGGTGGTTTTGATGAGTTGGTAACCTAACGTGATGTGTTGTTTTGATTTTAGTTTATTTTTATTTTATTTTTTTATTTATTACCATGTTATTAATATTTTATTAAAGTACCAAAATTAATGATATGAATTATTATTGTTAAAACAAAACGCGGGGCGGCCTTGACATGGAAAAAGACTTGGAGAAGAGCATTAAAACAAAACGAGTGGTGGACTTGACTTGGGAAGTGTTTAGTTTGATTTTTAAAATATGATTTAAATGAAAAAATTGAAAAGTTTGGTTAATTAATTTTTAAAATTAAATTTTTTCTCTTTGTTTTATTATTAATAAATCAATTAATTTTTTTTCTTTTTTTTTTCTTTTCTCTTTTTTCTCTCATTCTCTCACTTTTTATATATCAATCTATCAATTAAATCTTTTCTCACCCATCTATTTAACTAAAGAAATTAAAAAAAATTAAAAATTATCTAAAAATTATTTTTAAAACTCATAATCAAACAATTTTTTAACTTTTAAAATTCTTTTCAACAATTCATCTTTTAAAATACAATTCAAAACTCAAAATTCATTTCAAAATCTAAATGAACAGAGTCTTTGTACTGTTCGTTTAGTTTTTAAATTAACATTTAAATTAAAAAATTAAAAAATGTTTGAGTTATTAATTTTTAAAATATTTTTTTTCTCTCTTATTTTCTTTTCTTTTTTTTATTAATAACTCAATCAATCACTTTTTTCTCTCCTCTCACGTTCTCTCACATCCCATACATCAATCAATAAAATTTTTTCTCACACACATCTATTCAATTACAATATATATATATATATATATATAAATCATCCCAAAATTACTTTTAAAACTCATAACCAAACAATTTTTTAATTTTCAACAACTTCTCTTACAAAATACAACTCAATACTCAAAATTCTTTTCAAAAACTAAACAAAACAAAGCCTTACCTTGTTTTTATTTTGTTGTTGGGGCTCAATATTTGATTGGGTAAATTACACTTTACCCCTTTATGTTTAATCACTTTCTTATTTTGATCTTTAAAATTTATTTTTTTCTCACTTTGGTCTTTTATATTTCAAGTTTTTTTTCAATTTATTGATAAAGTTAATTTCTGTTCAAAATTAAACAAAAAATGTCATAAGAACTATTACATAACATAAATAATATATTATTATATTATAGTTTAAGTTTATGTTAGAGGTGTGAATTATATTAAAGGGTATTTGGGAAGAACTTTATAGGCTAAAATAGTCAATCAAGATAAAATAGATAAATAAATAAATAGAAATAGGCTCGCAGTCCTCTTTCCCTTCTCACTTTTCTATCTCATATTATGTGTCACAAACATATTGACAAAATTTGTTAGGCGAGTTATTTTGCAAGTGGTATTTTGAAAAAATGGTAAAAAATTAATTTTTTTACATTTTTTTGTAGCTTTAACAAAAAAGGCGACTTTTTACCAGTTTGTCAAAACGTCCAGTTCAACATATCCATATCGTCAATAGGATTTATACTGTGGTCTTTCTATTAGACAAAACAATTGTTCATTCCGACCCATTTTGCTAGTCCTTTTATTTTTGAAATGTCCCTAAATATTAATTCTATTTCAAAATTGTTCCTCATAAGGTGGCTATAATCATCTTAAAAGTTAAAAACAAAAGAACATTTTTTAAATAAATATTTTAAAATTTAAATTTAAATGTAATAATTCAATGTCTCCTAAAAAAAGTTAAAACTTTCATAAAGGACTAACAAAATGAGGCAGAAGAAGTATTTGCTAAGTTGGTGTCTCTGGCGACAATTTGTCTTATTATCTATTTTATTTTATAAAATTTGATCTATACATTTTGGGGTGTTTTAGGAAGATGATTAAAAATTACTTTTTAAATTTTTTTTTTAAATTTTTGTGAGAGAGGGAAGTGGGTTAAGAGCTGACTCAATAACTATTTCTAGTACTATCATCTGTTTTTACTTCTTTTATGTCATACCATTAAAATGGAAGGATAATAAACGTAAGATATATTAAGATAAAAAATAAAAGACAAAAAAACACAATCCAGAGCAGAAGATAGGATGTGAGTAAATCAAACATACAAGCGAGTTGATAATTTCATATCCCATATGAGTCTCATTTTGCCTTAGATATACACATTTTTTTAGTTCACAAATTATTATGAAAATATTATTAAACCCCTTTGGTTTGTGATTTTTTTTTTTTTTTTTTTTTTTTTTTTTTTTTTTTTTTTGCGTGTGTGTGTGCGCGCGCTGAAAAAGTCCAAAAAAAAAAATACTAAAAAGCAAAAATAAATAAATAAAAAGGTCATATCATTCATATCAATCAATTACTTTTTGTCACAACTCTATTTATTCAATTAAAAAATTAATTTCAAAACACTAATTTTTTCAAAAAAATTAAAAAATCAAAAAAATATTAAAAAAATTCAAGTTACTAAATGAACACTTAACATGCATGTGAACAATTAGTGGAGTGATCTGCTCAAAAAAAAAAAAAAAAAACAATTAGTGGAGTGATCCGACTTTAACATGCAAGAGATCTCCAAAGATATGAAAATTAATAATAAAATTCACAATTAGTACTAGGAAAAAGATTTGTGCCTCGAATGAGGCTCCCCCGAATGCCCCGAATCAGAGAGAGAGAGAGAGGGGGAGAAAGAGAGAAGAGAGCGGAGAGGGAGATCGTCGCCTCCAGTCCTTGCTTGTTGCCGATCGTCCCTGCTCGTCGCCTCGCCCGCCGTCGGCTCGTCGCCTCTGCCTCGCCTCCGCCCCCCGCCTCCGCCTCTAGCCCCATTTTTTAGGCCCCCTCCAGTCTCTCCTCCTCCTCCTCCTCCTCCTCCCCTCCAGTCCCTCCTCCTCCTCCTCCTCCTCCTCCTCCTTCCATCTTCTGCTGAAAAAATATATATATATATATATATATAAACGGGGTCGTTTTTAGAATTAGGGACATTCGGGACTGTCAAATTCGGGCTCTCAATCAGAGCTCTTATTATTATATCTACAAAATCCATCAATTATTATGACCCCATCTACCACACTTCTAGCACGAGGTGCACTGTCATGAAATCTGTAGATTCCGATATCCCACATCACTGAATGAGAAAGACTCATTATTTAATGATTTTTTTTTTTTTTTTTTTAAATTATGTTTAAATTATGAATTTTCATAGAATTGATAAATAAAAGATATTAAAAAAAAAGAAAAAAAAGTAAGGGCAATGTCGTAATGTGAATGAAATGTAATTTTTTTTCCCTTTCCATCCGTTGTCTAAATTTATAGTCTAAAACACAACATAACCATCATCAAGAACTGGACTCTTACAGGATTAGAATACTCACTGCCTTCCAATGATTTGTTTTGTTTATTTTTTGGCTTGTGTGTAAATTATTTATTAAAAAAAAAATTATAACCCAATTAGAGAGATTTATTTATAAATCTCATTTAGAGAACTAATAGTCCAATTAATAGTTCACAAAGTATTCTTATGTTCCACTTAATCTCATACGTTTGGACTTATATTTCAATAAGTCTTTCTTCCCATATTAGAAGTATTATATAAACTATTTTACCCTTATAAACTTTTATTATAATATATATATATATATATTATATACCATATATTTAGGAGATAGTAAATTATTATTAGATATATTTCATTTATAATTTATATAAAATACTGTATATAAATATAGAAGATTATTATTCTTAATATTTTATTTGCCTCAATATGAGGGATTCATTTGATTAAAGATCTTCCCCCACTATTATTTTATAATAAGGTCATGTCATAGAAGAATGTTTGAAAGAGATTGTTAATTGTACATGTAGACCAATAATAGATGATGATGAACTCGAAATAGAGATGATGATAAACCGGCTATGAACAATTGTTTTTTTGCCATTGTTATACAAAAGTCGTAGTTTCTTTGTTGGTTTGTGTAGCCACCGATATTGTGTAGCTCATTCATCGATATTATGTCGGAGTTGATTATATACAAAAAAATATCTAAAAAAGTGTGTTAATATATATAAACTATTTGATGATTTTATATATTTTTTGATAATTTGTTGTTACTATACTTGTTGGTTGAACAATCATTTTTATTACCATTGAACAATCAAAATAGTCGATTTTTTTTTTTTTTTTTTTTTTTTTTTTTTTTTTTTTGGGTATTTTCACATTGCAGTGTAAATGTTCACATTAGTATAAGTTTAGTTATTTTTAAGACTAGTTATATGTTAATTGTAAATTATGAACATTCACATTGTATTTTGATATGAATTTTATTTTTTAAAAGGTTAGTTGTATGTTTGTTATTTTTATTACTATACTTATTGGTTGAACAATCATTTTTGTTACCATTGAACAATCGAAATAGTCAATTTTCATTTTATTTTCACATTGCAGTGTGATTGTTCACATTAGTATAAGTTTAGTTTTTCAAGAGTAGTTGTATATTAATTGTAAACTGTAAATATTCACATTGTATTTTGATATGAGTATGTTTTTTAAAGATTATTTGTATGTTTGTTATTTATTGTGAATATTCACATTGTATTTTTGTATATGTTTTGTTTTTTCGAAAGTTAGTTGTATAAGTAGTCATACTAGCACAAACAATAATGTGTTATTTTGGTTACAAACATTGGGTTGCTTTAGAAAATTGGTTAAAAGCTGGTTTTTTAACTTTTTTTTGAAAAAATGTATAAAAAAATAGAGAGGTGATGTGACTCAAAATAAGTTAAAAATCAAAAAGTGACTTTTTACTATCTTCCCAAATAGGTAGTCGCACCCAATGTTAATGTTCTTACACTTATGTAACATTGAGTGTGTATATGATTTCATGAGAAGATGTTATTTATCAGCATGCATTTGTAATGTTAAAGTTCATATCAACATTTAGTGAGAAATTTTTAGAAGATAGACAATTTAGGATTTTGAGAATGTGAGAGATTTTTTCTGTAGAATAACGAAGAGATTTTTTTCCTTAAAATAAGAAAAGGTTTTCTCCATAAAATAAGGAAGAGATTTTATCTATAGAATAAGAAATCATTGTTATTTTTTATTGGATATTAATTTTCAAATAAAAACAAGCGTAGGAAGTTGAAAAAGTGATCGGGTCATATTACACCAAATAGTACCTAATAAAATGTTCAAAAAAAAAAAAAAAAGATTAAATGAAACATAAATTTTACGAATGAGATTTATTAAAAAAAAACTTTCATTAAATAATCATAATTATATAATTTTTTTATTATAATGTTATAAGGATAAATAGTTTATTCTTAAAGCGGTACTGTCGATTGGAATTAAAAATTAGGAAAGATAAATAACAAGATTTAAACTCGAGTAATGAGCTCAACTTTTATTTATTTTGTTTGATGCCTGAAAGTGTCAGATTTACACATGGTTCATTGATTCCATTTCAATTTTTTTTTTTGTATTTTCAAAAAATCTGATTCGATTCTGGGTCATCGAGTAAAGCAAAGCAAATTCGATCCATCGTAGTATCAAAACCTTATTCTTACGTGATAAAAACGAAAGGGTTCGGATTCTCAATGTTACAATTTTTAAGAAATATAATATTATATTTTGTGTATATTTAGGGTTGGTTTGGAGTGTCCTAAAAAAGTGTACTTTTTGTCTTTTTATGAAAAAATGTGCAGAAAAGTATAGAGGTGATGTGATGGAAAAAAGATAAAAAGATAAAAAGATAGATTATATAGGTTAAGCCAAACCAACCCTTAGGCTAAGTTTGACATAATAATACAAAAAGTTAAAAAGTCACTATTCTATTTAAGTCATATCATCTTATTTAAATCACATCACCTCTCTAACACATCACATCAAACCCAACCCAAACCCAACCCATATAAGCCAATAAGTCAAAAAGTGCACTTTTTTAGAAGGGCAAATTATACAAATAGTCTCTATAATTTGAGGCTTGTGTCACTTTGGTCCCTGATTTTTCAATTGTGACACATTTGACCTTGAATTTTGAATCTTGCTCCAAATAATGACAATTAAATATATAATTAGATTTTTCAAGGGTAAAATTGTCAATTTGATAAAATATAAACTAATTTGACAAAAATAAATGTCAAACAAATATTTTTGAATTTTAAAAAATTATTTATACCTACTAAAAATAAAATTATGTAAAATTGATAAATCTTTTAAACATTTATTTTTTTTTTACCAAATTAATTTTTATTATGTATTTGGATGATGATCATGTAAAATTAATTTTAAAAAATTAATCATCTAATTTTTATTAATTTTACATAATTTTATTATTGGTGGATAAAAATAATTTTAAAAAAATTTAAAATATTTTTTTGACATTTATTTTTGTCAAATTAGTTTATATATTATCAAATTGATGATTTTACCCTTGAAAAATCTAATGATATTTTCAATTGTCCTTATTTGGAATAAAATTCAAAATTCAGGGTTAAATGTGTCACAATTGAAAAGGCAGGGACCAAAGTGACACAAGTCCCAAACTATAGGGGTTATTAGTGTAATTAACCCTTTTTAGAACATCCCAAACCAACCCTTAATATTATGCATCTTATAATATAATGAAGATGCTTATATATAAGTAAGGTAAGAGTGGTCACAAATAGAAATATCTTAATATGATAAAATCTAATTATAGCATCTAATATATATAATGAATATAATATATATACCATATTCATTAATAACTCCTTTCAAACTTAAGATGGTTGCAAAGAGATCAACTAGAGTTTGGAAACAGACAGTAAAGAAAATAAAATAAAAATAATAATACTAGAAAACAGTTTATGGTCGTGCTGGACCGTTGGAGGAGCAGCTGGAGTTAATGCCAGAAGATAATTTATGATCGTATCGAACTGTTGTAGGAATAAGGCCGGAGCTAACGAAGGTAATGTCGAGAGATAGTTTATGGTCATGTTGGACCGTTGTAGAACAGGGTCGGAGTTAAAGGAGTGAATGCAGGGGAGACAGTTTATGGTCGTATTGGACCATTGTAAAAGAAGAACAGGTGTTGAAACATCAAATGTGGCATACATGTAACTTATGACATGGTGTTGAATAGTGATAACAACAGATGAAAGAGTACGCCAAGGAGCGACTTGGAAAGGAACCATATGCGCTAAGGGCGGTTTAGAAAGTGCACCAAGGGAACGGCTTAGGTGATGCGTTAAGGAGGGTGGCTTGGGTGATGCGCCAAGGGAGCAACTTAGGTGGTGATACGCCAAGGGAGCGGCTTGGGTGGTGCTCCAAGGAGACGGCTTAAGAAGTGTGCCAAGGAAGGTGACTTGAGTGGTGGACCACAGGGGCGGCTTAGGTGGTGGTGTGCCAGGGCAGCTTAGATGGTTCGCTAGGAGGCGGCTTGGGTGGTTCGCCTAGTGTATGACCATGGTCACCATGATATAAGTATATCAGGCGTGGCTTGGGTGGATCTATTTTGAGACTGATAACTGTTAACATTTTTAAAATTGTTTAGTAGAATATTTATATAAAAAAATAATATGATCAAATCCATTTTTTGTAATATAAATATGAGTTA
Organism: Camellia granthamiana; assembly: GCA_036172215.1. NCBI lineage: Eukaryota > Viridiplantae > Streptophyta > Magnoliopsida > Ericales > Theaceae > Camellia > Camellia granthamiana. The sequence goes on along the minus strand of CM069903.1, from coordinate 145,874,003 downwards.
AACATATGACTAACGATATCCGATCATCTTAATTTTTTTTATAAATATTCTACTCAACAAATCTTAAAAATTGAACAGTTTGAATCACCAAGGTTGGTCCTTAAATGGGCCTACCAAACTCAAATTAAATGAAATTTAATTTTATGCATTAGTGATGTTTGAGGTTTTTTTTTTTTTTTTTGGGTTATTTTGTTGGCTTATTTTCGTTTTTAATAAAAAAATTTAAAAAGTTTTAAAAAACATATTAGGCTTCTAAAATCTAGTCGACAAGACAAACCAAAACTTTTTTAAATTTTTAAATTTTTTTATTTTTACTTTTTGATTCATGTACACAAGACAAACTGAAAAGGTTAAAAAAATAAAAAATAAAAAAATTGACATCATTTTGAAAAAAAAAATTTCCAAAAAACAAATATGGCATATTTTGAAGTTCCCAAACAGAAATGCTCAAATGATGTGGTTAAAATTATATTTAAATCATGAATTTCAATAGAAAATTAAAAAGGAAAGTCAACATTAAAGAGTGCTCTTACATTACTTTTCGTCAATAAAAATATTCAAAATATTACAACACATAACTTGCTGTATACTCGTAAAAAAGTGTATATCATATCATATGTTCTTCATAATTTTTTTACAAAAGTTCGTAACGTAAATCATAAGATGTCTTATTTTTTTTAATCACAAAATGTCACAATATTTTGGGTTAATTATAAAAAAAATCCTAGGGTTTAGTGCCTTTTTCAATTTAAACCCTAGGTTTCCAATTTTGACAATTTATTCCCCATTATTCCACCCATGTTTCAATCCGATCCCTCCGTCCATCTCCGTCTCTATTAGTTAACGGAAGAATGATTTGGGTGCCAAAATTGTACAACAAAGCCCTAATATTCACGATTTAAGGTAAAAGACACCCCCTATTGCGATTTAGGGCATCATCCATGCAACTCACCTGGTGCGATTGGTGATTCAACCCGCGATTGAAGCCACGCAGCGAAGGAAGACAAGTAGTTCATAGTTGATTTTCCAAAAACTTTGGATTCTGAGATAGAGGTAAGAAATGGGTTGGTGTTTGCTTGTTTTATACGGGTTTTCTGATTTTTTTCTCTCCATTGTTAACATTCTTTTTGTCTCCATTGTTGACCTTCCTTTTCTCTCCATTCGTTTATGACATTGTTTTTCTCTCTATTGTCAGTGCACACTTCTTGTTTATCGCTTTGTGACATTGCTTTTGTTTCCGAATGTATGCATACCTCTGTATCATTGAACACATTGTGGTCCCAGGGTCTCCATTATTTTTTGATGACCTTGTGTGCTTGCCTTTTTGTCATATTTTGTCTCCATAGATGGAGATATGTGGGCCAAGTTGCTTTATATGAGGGTTTTTTTTTTTTTTTTTTTTAAATATGTTTTGTTTTGCAAGTGGACCCATAGTTATTGTTATTGTTATTGTTTTGTTTATTTATGGATGTAGTAATGCCAACTTTTGTTAAAGTTTTTATACATCACAGTGGATATTTTATTGAGAATGATGAAAGGAGTTATGTTAGGGGTAATGTGGATGTATTTGATGCAGCTGATGTTGATTGTCCCAGAGATTAGGTGCATGTTGAAGGAGTTGAGTGTTTTTTTATTACAAGCATATTTTCTATAGGATTCCTAACAAAGATTTGGTTTTAGGGTTAAGAGTGTTGGCTAATGATTATGATATTATAGAAATGTTTTCTTATTTGGAAAATACAAATACCTTAGAACTATTTATTGAGCATCATAAGCCACATAATGTAGATATTGCTCATCCTGTGTTATTTCTTTTACTGATATGCCTGTCAAGGATGTGGAAAATGATGGAAATTATAACAATGAACAATGTGAAGAGGACTCAAATAGTAACAGTGATGGCAATGATGACCCATCAGATAGGGATTTCTCAGATAGTAGTGATGATGATGATGATCCTAATCTTGATGACATTATGTTTGTAACGCCCCGAAATAACCCAACACAAATTAGGTACATTAACCAACATCCATTAAGGAATAATAGCAAAACTCCAACCTTTACACCATTAATCAATAAGGTTTGTACAAAAGTCCCACATGCGAATTTTACATTCAATGGTATAAAAATACATGAATCTATAGCATGTAGAACATCAAATCCCAAAAATAATAAAATGCCCTCATGGGCTTACAATTTCCAAGGCTTCAGTCCGGTTACACAAAAATGGTTTCGCGAACCCATACATTTATAGCCCTTGGCTAGCAAAATAAATCACAACAAAAAGAGAGTCATTTACTCTTCACAAAATATGTCCACGCCCTCAACTCGGTGGGATCACCACATCTTTTCCTGCACTAAAATCTCATAGGGGTGAGCATAAAGCCCAGTAGAGAATCCTTAGTAAAGTATATACATTTATGCAAGATTTCTGATAAATGCAAATACCATGCAATGCCAATTAAAAGAGGATTTCATTTACATGCTTTAAAAAAAAAATCACCATGTTCTACAATAGTTTGAAATCTCAACAATTCTGAAATTTCCAATTTTATTCAACAGGGTGATAAATACGACTCAGGTAATCCCAAGGTTGATGTCTGCAAGTAGGCTTAACTAGCACTACCACAAAAACCCACTTTACCAGTTGCTAACCGGAAAGGAAGTGGTACCTCCTCCGCGCGTATTTTTGGTCTTTCACCCCGGACACTCAGGCCAACTTAATCCATTTTATCTACACCTCTTATCCGGACTTACCAACGTATTTACCCCAAAATATTTCGATAATTCCCATTTCAAAATATCCTTTTCTCAATGTAAACGTTCCAAACTCAATTCAAAATGCATAATTATTAATTGAAAGAGGATGTAATGCAATAATTAACAATGCTTCATAACAATTCTTATCTTTAAGTATCTCAAGAACAACACAAAGTTAACCAAAATTCCCATTTTTCCTCCCTTCAACATTAATTCACAAAATGCCACATGTTTAATAAAGTCTAACAACACGTAGCAACCTTTCTAAATCACAATTCTCATAATTCATGGAACTCAACAATGTGTCAATTCATTACTACATGTATATATGCATTTAACAACAATTTCAAGTATGGCCTCCAAAACCCCCTATACATCAAGAAGTTATCATATTTGCAACAACAATATAAAATTCTCACTCATTCTTTCATTTAAATCAAGAAAAATCCATCAATCCCCACATTTTTCCAAAACCCCCAATTTCTAGTTTTTCACAAAAACCCTAACATTTCCTCATCTCTTTACAAAACCTCACTAAATACATCAATCCCAACCCATGTGGTTCAACACTTCAAGAAAATCTTTAAAAAGAACTAAAGATGGATTTCTTCTTACATGGCCATCAATTTCTTGAACCAAAAACCAATTTTCAAATAAACAAAGGAGAACTCTCAAAATCAATCAAAAACTTGCAAAAACATATATACAACTCTAAGTAATTCCTTACCTCAAGCTTTGAAGGAGAAAAGGAGATGAAACCCTAGAAATTGATGGCGCCAAAACCCAATCTCTACCGTACACAATATAACTCTAGAGGAGCTCTTCAACCTTGATGAAGGAACTTGGGTTGAAGATGCAATGAATCCAAGAAGATCAAGAGTTTGAAGGGTTTTGGTGTGTGAAATGTAAAGAGAAGGGAGAGTAGTGTATTTTTAGTGAGAGAGTGATATAAGAAAAGTGATACACACAGCCCAAAAAGAGAAGAAAAACAGAACTTCACGGACTCAGGCTCGTCCACACATGTGGCACTTGCCTTCGCACGTGCGGCTCTGATCCCTGTACGTGCGGCACCTTCGGCACCTCCCCCTCCGCACCTGCATATAATGCAGTGTGCAATCTTCCAAAGCTCACACTTCCTCGTACGTGCGACCTCATCCCCTGTATGTGCGGCCCTAGGCCCTGTACGTGCGGCCCTGGTCCTCGAGCCCAGAATTTTTTCGGTTCGACTCTCGACATTCCGGACTCGATCGTGCACCCTTCGAAACAATAGAGATTCTGTACCGGAATAAATACTAACAAAACCTTGCGGAAAACTCCCAAACACAATAAACCCAACAATTAACGAGTCCTAAGTTAAACCGACACCCCAATGAGACAATTCCAAGGTTAAATAAGGGAAAATGAAATGAATAGGACACCCGATCATCACAATGTTTGATAGTAATGTTGAGAGAGATGTCAACGAAGAAGGGCTTAAAGATTATCATGAGTGTGAAGTGAATGATAGAGATTCATCTGAGGAAGAACTGGTTACCCTTACAGGCTCTAATGATAAGGATAATAACAACAAGCCTAAGTATCCTGAATTTAGATCTGAGGTTGATATGCAAAACATTGAATTCAAACTAGGAATGTTGTTTAATAATGCAAATGAGTTCAAAGATGCTGTCAAGGAATATGCAGTAAAAAGGGGGTATGATGTGAAGTTTACTAAAAGTGAAAAATGGAAGGTTTAAGTGAATTGTAGTGTTGGGTGTTGTAGATACCCCATTTTTGACTGACCTTAAGACTCAGACGTCATCGATTGAGTGCTCGGTGATAGTGCGTGTTGTGCTCGTTTCGAGCTTCGGAGTTTTGGCTGAGAGTCTTGCCTCTGGGTCTCCGAACTCTTTGTGCTTCGGCTCGGTTTGCGGACCAAGCCTTGTTTCTCTTCCCAGAGAGAGGGATAGGTCTTGCAGACCATCTCTTTGTGGTCGTAGACCACTCTTCGCGGTCGTAGACCACTTTTCCCGTTTGGAGATCAGTTTCCGATTTTCGGAGTCTTCAGCCGTGCGCCTTGTCTCGGGACCGCTTAACGTTCTCCGTTTGGCTTCGTTTTTGGACCACACCTTGTTTCCCTTGTCTAGAGGGACACTGTGGTCCGGGAGACCACTTTTATGGTTGCATACCACTTTTGGTGCTCAACAGCCAGTTTTCGAGGCTCCCGGCTGCGTGCTTTGCCTCCTGAACTCTCGTTTTGCATCCGTGTTGGTTTGTTTTTGGCACAAACCTTGTTCTCCTTGTTTGGAAAGTAGTACAAGGGTGGGAGACCAGTTTTTCTCCTTGGAGACCACTTTTCTTCCCACCAGTCGGTTTTCTGGGTCTTTGGGCTACATTTGCTGGTCTCCCACCACACCATTGGCTTGCTTTCAGGGTGGAGGCCACCAATCCCTCCTACCGACCACTTTTTTACCTGGGAGACCACTTTGGGTGGTCGGCCGACCACTAAAAGTAGCAGGCCGACCACCTTTTCTGGTCGGCAGCTTTCCCCATGTTTTGCCAGACTGAATGGATGCCAGCTGTGCCAGCTGGAGGGCACAGACTGTATCCTCCATACATGTGGAGGGATTGCATCCAAGTTTTAGCTTCTCTAAGAAGCTTTAACTTTGGCTTTTCTATAAGAGAGGGCCTCCCTCTCCATTCCAGAGGTTCTGATTTTTGGTTAAGGAGAGAGGCTTACACTCTCTCTATATCCCTCTCTTTCTCTCTTTATATTGGTGCTTTGCTTCACACTTGTGCACACAACCTCTCTTACCTTGTTGCTGAGTTGTTGGAGGGTCTTGAGGGAGCTCAAGAGTTGGTTTTGGCTTAGGAAACCTGTTGGTTTTGCAGACTTCAAGGGTAACTCTCTTTTCCCCATTTTAAGCTCTATTTTGATTACACTCTTAGCCACATTTGCATGCTTATTTAGGCCTTGCTTTCAACTGAAAAAAGTCTTGTTTTAAGGTGCTTGTGATGTTTGTTTAAGGCCCTTTTGGTGTTGAGGGTCTTCTACCCTCTTGCATGTCTTGTTTGGCCTTGTTTCGTGCCATGCCTTAAGGCCTTTGAGCTAGTCCTTGCTTGGCCTCCTAGCCACTGAAATCCAGTGGATTTTCAGTGGTTGGCATGTGATTTTGAGGTCCTAAATCAGAGAGGGGTGACCCTCTCTGTTTTTTTTGTCTTGTTTGCTTGCATTTTTGGCCTATCAAAGGAGCATACATTTTCATACTTTCAAGGCTTGGTTCAGGCACTTTTTGGTGACTTTTAGGGCGTACCTAGACTCTGTCCATGGTTGGTTTGGTCACCTTTGGCATGCTTCTCATATGTGTAGTGCATTCCTATTCATGGCTCATCAAGGTAGCATGTCAATCTAGCATGTTTTAGCTCCATTTCAGTGGATTTTTGGTGATCATTTGACGTGTCATAGCTCTGTTTTTGGCTGGTTTGGTAACCTCCCACATGTTCCATATGCTTGTAGTGTAAATCTTGTTTACTAGCTTGGTTCGCATGATGTTTTGGCTCTTTATTCTAGCACATTTTGGCTTTGCTCCAACATGGTTTTGTTCATATTTTTGGCTGCCTTTGCTCTGTTTTGAGGCCTCTTGGTCGAATGATGCTTTCCATGCATGCTTGTTGGGTAATAGCCTTAACTAGCTTTGAGTTTTGAGGTCTCTTGCATGCTTAACTTGACATATTTGCATGTTTTGGCATCATTGGGAATGCTATTTTAGAGCATATGGGGCTGCTATACTTCCATATTTTCCACTCTTTAAGTGCTCTTTAGAGTTATGCTTTTATGCCCTATTTGTGAGCCATTGCATGAGGCCCATTTTTGTGCCTTTCAAAGTCATCATCCCAACTCATTTGCTACTGTTTTGGCCTGCATAGGGTCTGTTTGGGGTTGGTTTGGTCATTTGAGCATCGCCTTGCATGCCTCTAGTGTAATATGCTTCACTAGCTTTTGTTACTTGAGCCTTTCAACATGCATTGCGTGAGTTGTTTGCATGATTCGAAGTCATTTTGTATGTCATTTCAGTGCTGGAACACATGCCATTGTACTCCATGTTTCATCTTTTCAATGCTCTTGGAAAGTTGTGTTTTGTGCCTTAGGCTTGGGCCATTGCATTATGCATGCTTGTGTATGTTTTGGTGCCTTAATTTCATTGCCATTGGCCGTTGATTTGGACATGGCCAAGGCCTATCTATTTTGGTGTAAGTCCATTGTGCATTGAGTATGCCATGTAGTCCATAGCATTGAGTATGCCATGTGGTTGCATAATCGATTATTGCATTTGTGCATGCCATATTCATTGCATTGTGTATGTTAGTTGCCACGTGCATTGTGTATGCTAGTGTCATGAGCGTTGTGTATGCCATATAGTTCATAGCATCATGTATGCTAGTTTGCATGTTTGCATGATCATCCCTTGCATGCTTGCATGTCCAAGTTGTGTTGCATTAAGTTGCATGATTGAGTCACATTGTGCGTGCCATGTTTGTTGCATTGTGTTTGGAAAAGACGTTAGTCCAAACACGGGAAACGAGGGACGTTTCATACTCGAAGTGATGAAACGTGCCTCGATTCCCGATCACCGATGCTCTTGACTATACATGATGGAGTTTTGGGCCTTATGTGTTCGTGTGTGCATTCATTCCATATTGAGTTGTGCAATTTGGCCCCTCGGCCATCATGCATCGAGATGCGTGATTGGTGGCCCGAGGGTCGAGAACTATACTCCCTTGAGCTTATGTAATGATAGGGAGGATGGTTGTGCATACATGTTTCGAAAATACTTTGCCACGCCCCTTTCTTGCTCTCTATTGCAGTAAACCAGAAACCAGCAGCAAAAACTGGTCGGCCGACCAGATAAAGTGGCAGGTCGACCACTTTTTCTGGTTTTCACCACAAAAAGTGGTCGGCAGGTGGTCTCCAAAGCCAACAACTGGTCGGCAGCCTTCCAACAGGTTCCCTTGGTGGAGTTTCAGCCTTCTAGAGCTTTGTGCAGTGTTTTGAGATCAATTGCAAACAGAGGCAAGTCGAGGCATCGCGATGGATTTCCAAGCAAGACAATTCGAGCATGCATGCATCCTTCATCATCCAAGGCAGAGCTGAGGTAGCCCACTTCACATAGTTTGCATGCTTATTTAATTGCTAATTTAGTTGATTTGTTAACTAGTTATTGTCGTGTAATAATTAGCTGTAGCTTGTTATTCGTTTTGTTGTGTAATAATTAGTTTAATTAAAATAGTTGGTTAATTAGTTAGTTCTGTATTATTTATTCGGACCCTCCGTCGAGAGGGCACAACTGTTGTAATAAGTGTGCATGTGTGTGATGCATGTCTTCTAACCCCCATTTCTTTCTTCCTTTTATTTACTAGCTTACGATGGTTAGCTTTAGGGCATGTTTCAATTAGCATCCTTGTGCTCGCATGTTTGCATCCATTCATCTGTCTTGCATGCACCGGGCTCGGCGCATTATACTAACTGCATTGTATTTCAATTCCTGTTTGAATACATGTATCAAGTCGCATTTCACATGCCATTTTAGAATAGCTGAGCCTATCTTAGTTGCATCCTTGCATGTGTTGCATTAGCCATCTTAACATGAACTAGGATCATGCATTGATTACTAACTAGTTTCTGTTTTGGCTCGGAGTACTCGGTAAGTGTTTATGCTTTAGCATCCATGCATGAGTGTGAGTGTTGCCATGATAGCATGCTTGCTATGAGGCTATGTGGTTATGTGATATAACTGCTTGGATGCCTGTGGGTGAAGGTTGGATTATTTGAATTGGAACAATTCATTGATTGCGAGTTTTTAAGCCCATTTGAGAGTGGCAAAATCATGTTTTCCTGAGCCCACTTGAGGGTGGCAAAATTCACATTTTAGCCTACTTGCGAGTAGCAAACCGTTTTCAAAACAAACCAATATGAGATGTTTTGTTCCAACTTAGGCGATCCAGTCTATACTTGTATACTGTGTGCATCACATAGTAATTCTAGGCTAATACACCGGAATAAGAGTGCATGTGTTTTCAAAAATAAGATATCATGTTAGTAAAGGCCGATCTTTGATCGGGCGAGCGGGGGTGCTCATAGATGACCTTCCCCAATCGTACCCAAGTTCCCGAGCTGAGGCAACTTTGGTGATGACGGACATGTGGCCTTAGGTAATGAGTCAGGGTTTCCTAAATTTCCCAAAATAAAACATTTAGGTGGCGACTCTATATCTGGCAAAGCAGTCCATGTTTGGCACTTATTTCTTAAAAATTAGTTTTCCAAGACGGTTTGCCGGATCTGGACTCTTTGGTGATTTATCGGTCTCGCATTGCACTTTGCGAGACTAGATTAAGAACCGCGACATTTGAGTCCGAACTGTAGCATGCAAGCTCGTGGGCGCGTCTACAGGTGTGAATGGAGACTGTATGCATCCAAGATGACTGGAGAGAACACTTTGCAGATAAAAACATATCAAGCTAAACACTCTTGCTCTAGAACTTACAAGAATAGACAAATTACTAGTTCTTGGTTGGCAAAGAAGTATATCCACAAATTTAGGACCACCCCAACATTGAAACTGAATGAGTTTCAGGAAACTATCAAAGAGGATTTTGTTGTAAGTGTGTCAACAATGAAAGCTTATAGAGCTAAAAAGACAACAATTCAGAAGAATGAGTGTCACGATCCAAACCCGCTTCTATAGATTTAGCATCATGACCGGCCAGTAATCCTAAGATTACCAAAGGCCTCTTAAACAGGTACATAATATTAGGGGCTAGCAGAAGCAAAATACAAACATACATCGTCCCTTGAGCTGTGCAGACTTACGTGAGACAGAAAATATTTAAACTTTTTATATACATATATTATCACATCAGTCTTGCATCATCACATATATAGATGAGACAAAAGGGACTTAGCCCTATATATAGAATAACCAAAAACTTAAACTTTAATCACATAGTCTTGGCACTTGACATATCCGGAACCTCCACGGGAGGTATATAGGTTGGCTGACAAGAAAGAGTCCAGGCAGAAGCTCTCGGCCTAGTCACGCACTTGATCACCTACACACATAAATAAAAAAAATGAGTGAGAGCCCAGTGAATAACAACAACATAAAGAGGTTATGAATGATGTCCTTATTGTAATCCAAATTGGTCAATTTTAATAGTAAAATAGAAAATCAGAATCATATGCGAAACAAATACGTATTTCATATGGAAAGCGTAGTAGTTATACGTGGTACATCCAATAGCAGAACAATACAGACAGTCATGAAGACCGAACAGACAGTCATGAAGACCAAACATACGTATATGATGGCCATCAATACAGTAAACAGAAGTTCCAAGAATTAGAACTGACAGAGATCTCTGTAACAGTAACAGTAAACATATGCTAAGAATGCCACGAGTATAGTTTATAAAAGAGGACAATCATTCAATCAATTAGAAAATAGCATTTCAGAAACATAGCGTTTTATAAGTCAGAAAATACTTATAATTCAACATATCTTTACAAGGTCGTTACTCACAGATAGCTCCAGAGACAGATCAGACGGATCATAGCGCGTGACCTACAGAAAAAAATAACATATACACATTGAAACATAATATCACTTTCTTGATCAAACTTAACTTTTCTTATCTTTTTGCTATTTAAGTAATTCGAAATTCTACTACGCTTATTCTTTCTTTATTCAAATGAATCGGATTCTCATTTTATATATTATTTCATTAACAAATCTTTCTTTTCTAGATAGACTGATTTCTTACTTGGCTTCTTAATCAATTACTACTAAATCAATGGTTTCAAACTTTTTCTTCTTTTGTTTTATAAAACATAAAATTAAAGCTATAAAGCTCTTAGGAAAATATTTGCATGTACGAAATTTAATTCAAAATCAAACCAATTTTTTATTCTCAAATTCTAAATTTATCCATATTTAGATTTAATTCATTTTCTTAATATCAAACCCAAAGTTTAAACGCACAAATTCTAAAACATGAATTAAACTTTCAAAATATCATTCCAAAAGTTAGGTTTAAATATGGCTTGTCTAAAAATATACAAACTCTTAACTAATTAAGAAAACTTGATCATTTTTAAACCATTTACATCAAACTCCTTTAATATAAAAAATTAAGCTCATTCTTCATAGACTCATAATTTTTATAAAACTTTTATTCAAGGTCATTATATACTCCATTGCATGGATCAAATCTCCAACAATTTTTGTAGCAAATAATTTATAGAGCTTAATTCAAGAATAATTCTCAAAATGAACCCAAACTTAACAAATTTAAAGAATCATAACCGATATTCTTCAACCTAACTTAATTTAACATCCAAAACCCAATTTCTATCAATTTATAGAATTAATCTCCGAATTACTTCATCCCTTCATTATTTCTTTCCAATTACATGAAATTGAACCCAATTATTTCTTAATTTTAGCTTTTAGCTAAATTATTTATAAAATCTAAACTTCAATTTCTTATAAAATCCATAAGATTAATTCCATGGCTTTCTTAATTTCAAGTTCAATTCCTCAATTCATCCAAATTATATTCAATTGAATCTAATTTCTTCCTAATTCCATGAATATAATCTCAAATCCTTCTCAATCTCAAGTATTATAAAAAGATTCTACAAAATCAAACCAAAAATAATTAATTTCTAAATTAAACCCCAAAACCATGATTCTAGCTCAATTTCCTTCATTTTCTTCCTAATTCCTTCCAATTACAAGATATTGATTCCAAATTCATCTTTCATTTCAAGTGTAATATAAAGATTTTACAAAAATAAGCATGATTTCACACCTCAAACTTTAATCTCAAGAAGTTTAGTTAATTCCCTTCAATTCTATGCCTTTCCTTCCTTATTTCTTCTTCTTCTTGAGTTCATTTCTCCAGCATAACTCTCTGTCCCTCTCTCTCTCTCTCTCTCTTTCAGTTTCTCTCTCTCTTTTAGCTACCTCCAGTAACCTTCTATCTCCCTCTTTTTGATTTCATTTTTTTTAAATATATATTTATCAAAGATTCTAGAATACTTTATTTCTTTCTACATATTTTATATTTAATTGGATATAATTAGATTACCACACAACTTACTTAACCCCACCTAATTTAATCATTCCAATTTTTATTAATGTGAATCAGATTTTTAATCGAACTCCCAAGAGATTCCAAATATTAAATTAAACTTGTCATCATCAATTTTGGTTTCCCAAATCATTTAAACCTTCAATTTCTGATCAGACTCAAAATTTCTGTCAATAAATTACATATTAAAATTGGGCACCTCATAAGTAAATTTAATTCAGAATAACCACAATTCCCAATCCTTATAATTTAATTAACTCCAACTCGGACCCAATTAATCAAATATTAATTTTACTAAACTGAATCGAAACTGAATCGAATATTTAATTAAACTCTCTGTTAGGACCCTTGTTGTCAAAATCCATGGAAAAACTAAGTTTGTAATCGAGTTGTAATTTTCCTGTTTTAGTCTTCCCGCTTGAGCGGACAAAGTGACGCTCGAGCGGAGTTTTCACTCTCACAGTATTTTGTGTGTCTGCAAAAATATTGGGTGATGTGTTTGTACGCTCGAGCGTGGGATCTTCCGCTCGAGCGTGAACCCTGGTTTGGAACACGCGATATAGAGTCCCCGCTCGAGTGTCCATTCCCATGCTCGAGCGGACTGCGCGATCTCTGTTTCTATAAATTCGCTTGTTGGTCCAACTCTAGGGTTACTTTTCTTAGATCTTCTTTAAGGATCTTAAGGTTTCTTTTGAGGTTTTCTTTTGGAGTTTTTTGTGAGTTTTTCTTGATGATTTGAGTGAGTATTAAACTCATGTTTTGATAAGCACATATCAAGGAGGTTGATTGGTTATATTCAAGAGTGTTCTTCTTTGGTGGAATCTGGAGATTCAAACGTGGAGTTTCAAAGGAGTTTGATACTGTGCGTAGTCATTGATTCGACAATAGAAGTTATGGATTCAACTCCAGTCTAATCAATTCCGGGACGAAGGTTGCGGTGAAAGATATACAGAAGATTTGAAGACAAATTGGAAGAGTTTGGGTAATTTGTTTGTTATCTTTGTAATCTTTCTTTCTTCAGTAGTGGATTGATTAGTGGCGTTTCGCCCGTGGTTTTTTTATCACAATTGAAGGTGTTTCAATTGTGATTTTTCCACATAAAAATCGTTTGTGTCAATTTATTATTTTTCGAAAACAACAATCTAAATCAGTTTCGTAAGTGCTTGATGATTTAGATTGTGTTTTGAATGATTTGGAATTAAAGTAATTTAATCTTGATCTAATCATGAATCATTTAGGATTTTCAATTGGTATCAGAGCAGGTCACTCTTTGTTTTTATCAAAACTATAGGAGTGTGATTTTGTGTGATTGGTGATATGGATTCAATTCGTGAAGGTAACTCGACCCATAGACCTCCGTTACTTGATGGTACAAACTATTCTTATTGGAAAGCTCGTATGAGAGCGTTTTTAAAATCCATCGATGAGAAAGTTTGGCACTGTGTGATCTATGGGTGGAGTGAGCCTATTGTCACCATTGATGGTATTGATATTCCCAAACCCCTTGATAAATGGGACACAACCGATTATCAAAACTCTAGTTGGAACAGTAAGGCTCTCAATTCCCTTTTTTGCTCCGTCACACCTGAAGAGTTTCGTCGTATTTGCACATGTGAGGTAGCAAAAGAGGCTTGGGACATTCTTGAAACGATTCACGAGGGTACTACTTCTGTCAAAAGGTCAAAACTTCAACGTCTCACCTCTGTCTTTGAAACCCTTTTTATGCGTGATGATGAGACGTTTGATGATTTTTATGCCAAACTTAGTGACATCGTGAATTCCTATTTCATACTCGGTGAAAAAATCCCTGAAGCTAAAGTTGTTGGAAAAATTTTGAGGTCTTTACCCGAGAGGTTCCAATCAAAAGTGACAACCATTGAGGAGGCTCAGAATGTTGATACGCTCAAGCTTGATTAGTTGGTTGGACTTGTAGACCTATGAAGACCACTAGATTTCTAAGAAAAAAACAAAAAGATAGTGTGGCTTTCACTAGTGCTCATGAGACTACAAAAACTCCTAAGACTGAGTTTGATTTAGAGTCTGAGATGACGGCTATATTTACTAAACAGTTCAAAAAAAATTTAAAGAAAAAGAAGCCTAATTTCAAAGACCCTATTTCAAAAGACAAGAGTAATGATAAACCCAAAACTTTTCCACCAAAACTTGCTCCAAAAACTGAAAAGAAGATTGTAAAGGGGCAAGGGGTCAAGTGTTATGAATGTTAAGGGTTTGGACATATTGCCCTTGGATGTCCTTCAAAAAAGAATTAGAAGAAAGTCTACACAGTGACTTGGGATGATGAAAGTGGATCGGAGCAAGAACCCGAAGAAACTGAATTCGGTGAAGACGAGGATAATGATTTCATGGCATTTTGGTCCACTTTCACTTAACCTCTTCTGAAGCCAGTGGAATTTGCTTGTGGTCAGAATCTGCATCATGCTCCCACTTTTGATGGGAGTAATTACTTGTATTGGAGGATCAGAATGAGGGAGTTTCTAAGAGCTTTCGACCCAGAAGGCTGGCAAGCCATTGAAGAGGATGCTGAAAGTGCTGACAATCCAAGCAATCAGAGAGTTCTGATTACTATTCGTGGAGCAATTTATGATGAAGAGCAACAACGGGTTGTTCACTGCACAAAGGCTAAAGATGCATGGGACATTTTGAGCCAATTTCATGAAAGAGGAGAGTCATCTTCACCACCATCTATCACTTTTCCTGCTTTAGTTGCTCGACTGGATGAGGTCAAGGAGAATGAGGAGCAAAAATAAGATGATGAAACATCAGAAGACAATAATGAGATTAATGGTGATGATCTATAACAAGCTTACGAAAAGCTTTACGATGAATCTTTGAATTTGTCCAAGATCAATGACAAACTCACTCTCAAGCTCAAAGCATGTGAAAGCGAGAATGTCAAGCTAAAAGGAGAACTTGTAACAGCAAAACAGAATGTCATCAAGATCTCTAGTGACAAGCAAGACCTATGTGAGAAACTTCTATCTTGTGAAACTGAAAGGAATGAACTCTTGAAAGTGTATTCCACATATGAAGAGAAGATGGAAAGCCTTGAAATGTCACAAGCTACATTGGAAGAGATGGTTTGTCATAAAGATGAAGAACTCCGAATTGCTAGAGCCACCATTGCCGTGTGGAACAAAGGTTCTAAATCATTAGAAGACATCCTCAGGTCTCAACAAAATGGGTTGTGACAAAAGTGGGCTAGGCTATGGTAATACGACAGCTCACAAGGGACAGGCCTCTACATCACATGACTTGAAGACTTAAGCAAACAGAAAGCTAAAGGTACACCAGGGTGATCCCTCTCTTCATCTACCTAACGGGGATAAGATCAACAAAAGGGAGGTAAAACTTGCTTTTATTTGTCATCATTGTGGTAGGAATGGCCACATTCGTCTTTATTGCTTTGAATTGTTTAGTAAGGTGTTTCAAAAGGGTAGAAATTCGAATACTTTTTGGGTTAGGAGACAACCTTACATGTCTAGGCGAAACACCAAGATACATGAGGGTGTTCACAATGCCAAGTTATTTACTAAGATCACCAGACCTGATTTTGTTAAGACCAAAAAGATATGGGTGAGAAAAGATGACTTGACTTGTTTAGTTGTTCACACTGCTCTAAAAGCACGTGACTCACACATGCGGTATCTTGATAGTGGGTGCTCTCGTCACATGTTAGGTGACAAATCCTATTTCACCTCTCTTGAAAAATATGAATGTGGAATTGTTACCTTTGGAGATGGTGGCACTTCTAGAGTCATTGGTAAGGGCTCTATAAGTGTAGCTGGTCTTCCCAAGCTTGAAAATGCATTACTTGTTGATGGTCTTAAAGCAAACCTTTTGAGCATCAGTCAAATGTGTGATTCCTACCATGAAGTATTGTTTTCAAAAAATAAATGTGAAATTTTGGTTAAAAAGGGAAATACTGTCTTGCATGGGGTTCGCACATTTGATAACTGCTACGGATTGTTGCTACTAATGATCTTATTTGTCACTCAGCCATCATAAGTAACATTGATTTGTGGCATCAAATATTAGGTCACATGAATTTCAAAGACCTAACTAAGATAGCCAACAAAGAGCTTGTGAGAGGAGTACCTAAACTGGGTAAGAATCTGAATCATGTGTGTGGACCATGTCAACTTGGGAAGCAAACCCGTGCCCCTCATAAAAAGGTGAACAGCTTTACAACCAAATGTCCTCTTGAATTGGTTCATATGGATCTTATGGGACCCACTTGCACTGAAAGCATTGGAGGTAAAAGATACATTTTTTTATCTATTGATGATTTTACTCGATTTTCGTGGGTAAATTTTTTAAGAGAAAAATTTGATACATTTGATGCTTTCCAGGCCTTAGTCCTTAAAATCCAAAATGAACAGGGTGTTTCCATTGGGCATATCATAAGAATCCGAACTGATCATGGTCGTGAGCTTGAAAATAGTTCATTTTCGGATTTTTGTGATATGCATGGAATTAAGCATGAATTTTCTGCAACTATTACTCCATAACAAAATGGAGTGGTTGAGAGGAAGAATAGGGTTGTTCAAGAGATGGCTAGGGTCATGCTCCTTAGTAAGGAACTTCCTCCAAAGTTTTGGGCTGAAGCCCTAAATACTGCTGTTTATGTCATAAATTGCGTGTATTTAAGCCCCGGCACTTTACAAACTCCATATGAACTGTGGAAGGGATTGAAACCTAATGTAAAATACTTCAAAACTTTTGGGAGTAAGTGTTACATTTTCAAAGATAGAGAGCCTTTGGGCAAATTTGACTCCTGAAGTGATGAAGGTATTTTTCTAGGGTATTCAACCACTAGTAGGGCTTTTCGAGTCTATAACTTGCGAACTTCTTCTTTAATGGAATCGATCAATGTGGTTATAGATGACACAGGTTCCCCTACTCCAGCGACAAATGAGGATGAAAATGGTGAGTCTCCAATCCTGGATACTGAACCGCAAAGTCAAAGAGAAGCTAAGATCCAAGCAGAAGAAGTTGAGACAACACCATCTTCTCAGGTAAGCCAAAGTCCAAAGAGTGCATAGAGAGACACCACTTTTGATGCTTCGATCACCACAAGTCCTAATTTCAAACTATCAGCAATGGTGAAACTGAATCATCCAGCTCAACAGGTGATCGGAAGTGTATCGGATCGAATGAAAACCCGAAGACAAATTCGGGATGACATATCTCATATGTGTTATGTTTCATTAATTGAACCTAAGAATATTAAAGAGGCCTTACTAGATGATAGTTGGGTCAATGCTATGCATGAAGAATTAGGTCAATTTGAACGTAACAATGTTTGGACTCTAGTTCCCAGACCTAGAGACATGAATGAGATAGGTACCAAGTGGGTCTTTAAAAATAAATCTGATGAGAATGGTACTGTGGTTAGAAATAAAGCCAGGTTGGTTGCTCAAGGCTACACACAAGTAGAGGGTGTTGACTATGATGAGACGTTTGTCCCAGTTGCACGTCTCGAATCTATTCGTATTTTACTTGGTGTTACATGTTTTCTTGGTTTCAAATTGTATCAAATGGATGTGAAAAGTGCCTTTTTGAATGGGTACTTGAAAGAAGAGGCTTATGTTGAGCAACTAAAAGGGTTTGAGGACCCTAAATGTCCAAACCACGTCTACAAGTTAGACAAGGCTTTGTATGGGTTGAAACAAGCCCCTCGGGCTTGGTATGATAGACTTACTACCTTTCTTCTTAATAATGACTTTCAAAGGGGTAGTGTGGATAAGACTTTATTTGTGAAACATACTAAGTCTCATATACTTGTTGCTCAGATTTATGTTGATGATATTGTGTTTGGATCCACTGCTGATCATCTTGTGAAATATTTTTCGGATTGCATGACACATGAGTTTGAGATGAGCATGATGAGAGAGTTGTCTTATTTCTTGGGTCTTCAAATTAAACAGTCTCCTTCAGGTATGTTTGTTTATCAGACTAAGTATGCCAAAAATCTTGTGTCAAAGTTTGGTCTTGAGTTTGCCAAACATGCACGCACTCCCATGAGCACCAGTCATGACCTTTCCAAAGATTCCTCTGGTACTGATGTTGATCCTACCCTTTATAGGAGTATGATATGGAGTCTTCTTTATCTCACTACCAGTCGCCTTGATATTGCTTTCAGTGTAGGTGTGTGTACCCGTTACCAAGCCAGTCCTAAAGAGTCTCATTTTCTTGCAGTCAAACGCATCATTAAATATGTTAATGGCACATTGGGGTATGGGGTTTGGTTTTCTACCGATACTACAGCTAAAATTACTGGTTTTTCTGATGCCGACTGGGCAGGGTGTGCTGATGATAGGAAGAGTACATCTGGGGGGGTGTTTTTACCTAGGGAATAATTTGGTTTCCTGGCATAGTAAAAAGCAAAATGCCATCTCTCTTTCGACTGCTAAGGCTGAGTACATTGTTGCAGGGAGTTGTTGTGCACAAATGCTGTGGATGAAGCAAATGCTTCATGATTATGGGATAGATCAGAACACTCTCACTCTTTTTTGTGATAACACAAGTGCCATAAACATTTTAAAAAATCCTGTCCTATACTCTCGCACCAAACACATTGACATTCGTCATTATTTTATTCGAGAGTTAGTAGAAGAGGGCCTTGTTGTTCTTGAACATGTACCCGCTGAGCACCAAAAAGCTGATATTTTTACCAAAACCCCTTGATCTTCTTTGGTTTGAGTTCCTTAGAAAGACCTTGGCTGTAGTGCTCAGTAACTAGGGTGTTGTTCCTTGAGTGGGTGTGAGTGGTGTGAGTGTTTGGATTATTGTGTACTTGGATGCTATAATTTCATTGTCATTGACTTCTGTCATCTTTGCATCTACATTTATATGAACACTACTTATGCTACTTACAAGATCTCATTCTTTTTTGTTCATAGCTCATTCTGAATGCCCATACTCATTAACTTTATGATCTCATTCTGTACATATCCTTTGAGCTAAACTGTTGTAGGGATTTCCGCACAAGTGATCAAAGTTCTCTATGGACCACTAACAGTGTTTCTTGTACTTTTTCAGAGGAATTGACCTATACTAGTACATCATGGGTGATGTTGAGTCTCTTAACCATCTACCATCATTTTTCACTTCCACAGTTTCTCCCTCAGTTCATTGAAGTCCGGGCATTAGGAAAAGGCTACCTCAAAGGCACCAACCAGGCCAATCTTTTTTGATTTCATACTTCTCTAGTTTGGTCTCCATACTCTTGAGTGTGCATGCCACCAATGAGTGCCCACAAGAAAGAAAAGTTTAAAATAATAATAATAAAAAAAAACTCATTGATTGAGGGAGAGCCTCCATGTTTACTCAACAAATACCCCGTGATTCCTAGTGGTTTGATTTCTCTCTGTGATGTTTAGTTACTCTTGCCGGAGGTCCAGCCATCCGATCACTACTAGGATTAACTTTAGCTCTGTGGCCTCTCAAGGATCACACACACACATTTTTTTTGTGAGCTCTCATGTTTGTTTTTGAGTTATGCATTCTCATGTTGCTTATGATCATTGATTAAATATTATCTGATTTGCTCACGATTTTGTGGTTCATATTTTTTATATATACAAGTTTACAAGCTTCATGGTGTGTGGATCTCATCCTAGTGTTATAGTCTTCCCAGTGTTACAGTCTTCCAATGATACTCCCATTTGTTTTATAGGTCACCCTTCTCTGGTTGAGTTGTTTTTGTTTTTGTTTTTTTTATTTAAAAAAAAAAAATTTGTTTTGGAGTTTGGTGGTGTTTTTTCCCTGCTCGAGCGGAGTATATCATGCTCTAGCGTGAATTTCTTTCATTCAGCATTTAGTGCAGTGTTTTGTAGTTCTACGAGGGTGGTTTTGGCGCTCGAGCGTCCTTTTTCGAGCTCGAGCGTATCCTCGCATGCTTTAGATCTCGCTCGAGCGTTCAAACTCATGCTCGAGCGGACTGGTTTGGTTTAAAACTCCCTCCCTCGACTCTTCAGTTCATCTTTTCCCCAAAAATCCTTCTCTCTCCTAGGGCTTCTTGGCGATTCAGTCCATTGTTCATCCTTGGTCTCTTCTTTGCTGATTCCTGTTCTTCTTGCACACCTAAGGTATGTCTATCTTCAGTTTCGTCTCTGTTTTTCTATTAATTTACGTAGTTTTTTTTTCCACTCTTGTTTCATCCTTCACTAACGTTCGTAATGGTTGGGTCTTATTAGTAGTGTGAATCTTGTCCTGTTTTATTGAGTCTTTGGCATATTGAGATGGGTTAAGATCTATTACTGTCATATGTTTTACTGATTTCCATTGAGTCTATTTGTGTCTTTGGATTTGGCTGCTATATTCACCATGACTCATCTCTGCTGCTTTCTGTTCTCATGTGCTTGTTGTGAAATTGTCATATTGTTTCTATAGCGACCCCGGTCTTTTCCCATTGGATTATTGTATCTGGACTTATGTTCCGTGGATTCTGTTGTCATATTATTGTTGTTGTCATCCTTTAACGTCATTGTTTGAGTCTTAGGGTGTGTTAGACTTGTTTCGAGTAGGTGGTTTGAGTCTGGGATCAAACCCCAGATTTTTGAAGTTTCGGCCTTTCCGCTCGAGCGGACCTTCTTGCGCTCGAGCGGAGATTGCACACTTCCAGTATTTGTGAACCCTGCAAAACTTCTGCAGGTGTGATATCTACGCTCGAGCGGGATTTCTGAGCTCGTGCGTGTTGAGCTCGAGCGGTATTGTTTACGCTCGAGCGGGTAGTGTGTTCTTCGCGTGGGTTCTGGAATGGGAGAATCTACGCTCGAGCGGTTAACATTGCGCTCGAGCGGACATTGTTTTTGTTCTTTACGCTCGAGCGGTGTTTTGTGCGCTCGAGCGGGCCTGTCGAGTTTAAATACGCAGCAGCATGTTTTAAAACAGTTTTTCAGCCTCTTTCAGTTTATAAAACCCTAGGTTACGAGTTTTCTCTCTCCCAACTCATCTTCTCTCCTAGGTTTCATCTATTTAGAGTGAGTATCTAACCTAGTTCCTTCATTAAAAGGGTAGAGTGAGTCGAGGGCTTCCATCTAATCTGAACGGTTTTTGATTTGGAGCACTTTGGAGTTTGGGCTATCATCTCCGTCTTCTTCTTTTTGGGTTCTTGCTTCGAGGTAGGGATTTCCTACTCCATTTATACGTTTTAATCCTAAGTGTTGGTATTTTAGTATGTGAGGGTAGTTTGGTAATTTTGGGAGAAACCTTAGGGTTTTGGCTTAGATTAATTTGTATAATTAATTTAAGGGAAAAATGTGGAATTGGGTTTAATTCATGAGATTGGGGAATTTAGTGGTTTAATGATGTAATTGGTTAGTTTAAATACTTACCTTTGAGAATGATGAAATTTCATTGTATTGTTATATTTATTTCTTGTTTAGAAATAATTGTGTTGGGCTATCGGTGGAGGATAGCCATTGATTGTTGTAGACCTTGCATGCGGCTTAGGTATAACTGAAATTGAGTCATTTATTTGACTGTTGAGTTAATACAGAACATTACTTGTATTGATTATGTGTTGTATATGGCAATTGTGTGTTTCATTGCATATGCATGTTGTTTGGAGAAGATAGGGGATGAACTCCACGGTTTAGGGGAAGATAGGGGATGTACCTCTAAACCGGATTTGTTGGGAGGAGATAGGGGATGGACTCCAGTAGCGTCACTCATATGTGTGCTTATTGATGATAGCAATATTGCTATTTGTTGTTGATATGATACATCACCACCATGTGTATCAGTTGGGAAGTATGGAAGTGGATTTGATTGAGATTGTTATAACACCAGCCTGTGTGTTTATTTTGTTATAAGAAAGGTTTAACCTGATTTGTTATCCTTGTTGAGTTGTTTGGCCAGGTTCTGAGCCACGTCTGTATAAATGGAAAGTGTATTGTGTCATAGACGATACGTCATAGACAACATAGACATTAGTGTCATGAAACTGGAAATTGATTATCATGTGTTAACTACGTATCGGATGCTAATGCTTTAGTTAATTCTTATGCTTGGTTTAGTATTTTTCTACTGGGCTGTGGCTCACCCTATATGGGAACTTCATTTTCAGGTTCAGGTGGTTCACTACCTCCAAGGACTTAGCTTGTGAGGATTTGGATTCGAAGATTTGCTTTATTTTATTTGTTTTATTTGAATAACTTGTAAACTTTCAAGCCTAGGGCTTTATTTGTTTTTGAGTTAGAACTCATGGAATTGTGTCCAAGTGTTGGCTTGGCAAGATGTAAGCCCATAGGGCATTTATTATGATGTTTTTATTTTACGATACTCTGATGAATGAAATGAGATACTTTATTTCCTTATAATTCCGCATGTTAATATTATGTATTATGGGTTTATTTTCGAGGGCGTTACAGTTTCCTACCATTATTTGATTGTTCTACTAATGTTTTGTTTCTCTATTGTTTTTTGTTTTTTTTTGGTTTAATTTTTGTCTTAGGTTTGGGGTTTCGTGTTTATTCTTTTGGCTTTTACTTGGTTTAGTCATGTCTTCTTCCAAGAGAAGGAAGTCCATTGCCTCTCGACCTTCCTTTAACTCCGACCAGTTTCCCTTGGTTGAGAAAGCCAAATTGTTTCGAGAGTCCTATCCGTCCCGAACTGTTCATCTCGAACGAAATGTTCAACCTAACACCTTTGAGTCTATCCATATTCGTCCACTTTTTGATCCCTTGGGTGGGGATTTGGTACTCTTTTTCTCGGGTCCTCAAAATCTCAGTTGGGTTAGAGAATTCTACTGTAATATGGAGATTCTTGATGACATTGGTCCGTCATTCAAGACTTGGGTCCGGTCCAAATCCATCACTGTTACCACTGATCTTATTAGAGAGCTTTTAGGGATTACTAAAGTCTTCCCTATTTTCTATCCTTTTCCTGTGAGACCCACTTGCGATTTCAATGAGGTGGCCACTGCTTTATGTGGTACATCTCGTCCTTGGCTCCCAGGCTCATTAATCAAGCAAAATGAGCTCTTACCCCAGTTTCGGTTACTTAACCTCATTGTGTGTACCAACATTATCGTGACCACCCATAGCTCAAAAATCAATCAAGAACAAGGGTTTGTCCTTCAGTGTATTGCTCAACTTCGCTCCATTGATCTTGCCACTTTGATCATCCAAAAGATGGTTGCTGCATATGAGCGTAACAACCTTGGTCTTCCTTACGGTTGCCTTATTAACCGGTTTCTCGCCAAGTTTGAGGTTCCCTCGTTTGACGAGGATGAGTTTGTTTCACCTTCCCGGCCTTTTACCAAAAAGACTGTCTCCTAGAGTCAGTCTCATGTTCGGGGGGTTTTTACTGGGATGGGTCGTTCCGTTACAGGTACAGGTGATGCTACTATGGTAGAGGAGGCTTGAGTTTGATGCAGCTGCTGCTGGTGAGGCTGTTGGTGAGAGGGAGCAACCACCTCTAGTCCGTACTATCTGTGGCCAGTTCCACCATATTGAGCAGTTTGTTGTTTCTCGTTTTGATCGACTTGAGGGCTGGATGGATATTTTTTAGGCCAGGCTCATGGATCTAGAGACTACTGCCGATGCTCGGCTCACTACGTTGGAGGCCTTATCCAGGTGCATTGAGGAGTCCGTTGCACAGTCTTCTACTCATTTGCCTCAGATCCTGTCTCTTCTCCAGATACAGTTCTTGCCACAGCCACCCGCTGAGTGATCATTGATGCACAGATATGGTTTTTTGTGTTTTTTTTATATATTGGTGTTTGTTCTCTCTCGGACAAAAAGGGGGAGTGAAGGTGTTTTATTATGATACATGGGTTTTTGATACATGGTTTTAACAATGTTCATATGTTACATGGGTTTTTGGATGTTGGATGTTCATACTTGAATACTTAAAGCATGCTTTATTAAGATATTTTGTGATATTGTTATTTCTGGATAGATGGGTATATTGGGCTGTTTTTAGATATCTATATCTTTTGCTATTTATCCAGTTCCACAGTTTTGGTTTGTGTGTTTGTCTCTTCAGGTGGATTGTTCAAGACTTGCATGATTCATGGTCTTTGATTTCAGTGTTTTTTTTGTGTTTTGGAATTTGTTAGGAAAATTGTTTTAGAAGAGTTTTGTTCGGGATTTGACAGAGGCAGAGATTGTTAGGACCCTTGTTGTCAAAATCCATGGAAAAACGAAGTTTGTAATCGAGTTGTAATTTTCCTATTTTAGTTTTCCTGCTCGAGCGGACAAAGTGACGCTCGAGCGGAGTTTTCACTCTCACAGTATTTTGTGTGTCTGTAAAAATATTGGGTGATGTGTTTGTACGCTCGAGCGTGGGATCTTCTGCTCGAGCGTGAACCTTGGTTTGGAACACGTGATATAGAGTCCCCACTCGAGCGTCCATTCCCACACTTGAGCAGACCGTGCGATCTCTACTTCTATAAATTTGCTTGTTGGTCCAACTCTAGGGTTACTTTTCCTAGATCTTCTTTAAGGATCTTAGGGTTTCTTCTGAGGTTTTCTTTGGAGTTTTTTGTGAGTTTTTCTTGATGATTTGAGTGAGTATTAAACTCATGTTTTGATAAGCACATATCAAGGAGGTTGATTGGTTATATTTAAGAGTGTTCTTCTTCGGTGGAATCTGGAGATTCAAACATGGAGTTTCAAAGGAGTTTGATACTGTGCGTAGTTGTTGATTCAACAATAGAAGTTGTGGATTCAACTTCAGTCTAATCAATTCCGAGACGAAGGTTGCGGTGAAAGATATACAGAAGATTTGAAGACAAATTAGAAGAGTTTGGGTAATTTGTTTGTTATCTTTGTAATCGTTCTTTCTTCAGTAGTGGATTGATTAGTGGCGTTTCGCCGTAGTTTTTTGATCACAATTGAAGGTGTTTCAATTGTGGTTTTTCCACGTAAAAATCGTTTGTGTCAATTTATTTTTTTTCTAAAACAACAATCTAAGTCACTTTCGTAAGTGTTTGATGATTTAGATTGTGTGTTTTGAATGATTAGGAATTGGAGTAATTTAATCTTGATCTAATCACGAATCACTTAGGATTTTCACTCTCATATGGTCCAATACTTGAAATTAAACTAATTAACTGATTTAACTCATCAATTTCACATTCTTAAGCAATTTAGGCTTTCAATTTCTAATTTCAAAATAGCTCTTTTATAAAATCATATACTAATCAGACCCAATAATGTTCATCAATTCCACAATTAATGTAGAATAAAAACTAATTAAAATCCAGATCACCTTGATTAATTAAATGTAAAATATTATACGGGGTCGTCACATTGAGGGAACCAATACTGAATAATATAGTAGACTATGGGATTATGCAGCTGAGTTGAGAAGAATCAATGAGGGTACTGATGTTGACATAAATGTGTGGAGGCCTCAATTGGAAGTTAAACCTAGGTTTTAGAGAATGTATGTATGCCTTGGTGGAAATAAGAAAGGGTTTCTATCTGGTGTCAGACCATTAATTGGGTTGGATGCTTGTTTTCTGAAAGGACCTTGCCAAGGGTAGTTATTTGCAGTTGTTGGATGGGATGGAAACAATCAAATGTATCCAATAGCTTATGTTGTAGTTGAGGCAAAGTGTAAGGAGAGCTGGACTTGGTTTTTGCAAAATTTGTTACAAGATATTGGCCCAATTAAAGAACATGGATGGACATTTATGACTGATCAACATAAGGTAGATATTTTTATGTATTTCTTATGTTTTGAAATAATCTTATCATTATGTCATTCCTAGAATAATGTTGTCATTTAATTGTTTGGTTATGATATCTGTTTTTGTTACAGGGACTTGTTCTAAGCTTGAGATTGGTATGTCCAGAAGCCAATCACAGGTTCTATTTCAGACATTTGTATGCAAACTTTAAGAAGTTATTTAAAGGGAAAGAGTTGAAGGATTGTGTTTGGAACGTAGCAAAAGCATACACAAAGATTGAATGGAAAAGACACATGGCTAAGCTGCAGGGGGGTAGATAATAAGGCATATGACTGGATGATGAGAGTGAACCCAATCCAATGGTCTAGGCATGGGTTTAGTTCAAGAACCAAACTTAATAGGCTTCTGAACAACATCTCTGAATGCTTTAACTCATGGGTGCTGGAAGCTACGGACAAACACATCCTTACAATGATGGAGATGATTAAGAGGACTTTGATGGTAAGGATACATGAATGTAGGGACATCATGCTGAACTACAAAGGGCCCATTTGTGAAAAGATACAATGCAAAGTTGATAGGAGGAAGTTAAATCCATAGTATAGATACCTACATGGTCAGGAGGTGCTGAGTTTGAAGTAAGATATGGAGGGGATGAGTATGTAGTGAACTTAGAGAATAGAACATACACATGCTTCAAGTGGGACCTTTTGGAAAAAATGGTTTTTGGTGACTTTAATGTGAAATTAAAGTTGGTCCCAACCATTGGTTGATGTGGGATTAAATGGGTTTAGATTCTTTGTAACAAGGTCTTTACACCACAAAAAGAATGACAAAAAACTATTAAGAATTGAATGAGAAATTGTCTCATAAAGTTGGCCTCATAAATGAGGTATTGGGAATTGTGTATAGCTACCAATCCCACATTGATTGTAGAGGAAAGATTTGATGGGTATTTAAACCTCAAGGTTATGAGAAGGGCACGACCCTTTGGGGCATCCAAATTTTCTGAAGAAAGGGAGGCATGGATACTTCAAGGATGGGCTTGGGCCAAGACTATGGTCCAAGTTAGTTATGGCAAAATTGCCACGAGCGCGCGCCGCCCACGCGCCCAAACCAGGCCGGGTCCAGGTCCGTGGTCCGTGATTCGTGGGTTGTGGATCTTGGATCTTGGGCTTGGGCTTGGGCTTGAGGCATGCTAGAATGGGTTAGGTTTGGGTTGGGCCAGATTGGTGGTCTACTAATCTATTCTTTTTGGGCCAGGTCTGCTGCAGGCCTAAGTCTGTTGCAGAAATATATACACACATATGTATATATTGTGTGTAACTCACACTTTGAATTCCCATCAGTTTTGTGCATTACTCCAGCAGTTTTGCAGGAGTAATGGCTTGTACTAGTGGCTAGCCTTGATGGCTGGAGGCTCCACCTCTCTCCCCCATTGTGTATAAGAGAAGACCTATCTCCCCTGGTTTGGTACATAATTTTTTGTCTTCCAATCATATAGTCAGTTTGCTTACTATTATAATATTCTTCCTGTGTGAGAGAGAGTGCTTCTCTTGTTAGTTCGCCAAGCTAACAGAAAGTGCTTCTGTGTTAGTCGGTCTAAACCATCTTATCATGGGAGACAGAAGTCGACATTCCTCCAGCACTCACAGTGAGGCGGCTAATCTGTTTTAAGGACATTGTGGTATCACACAGAATTTGGTTTGTTTTCTTGTTTTCAATATTTCAATAAAACATGTATTTCTGTTACTCATGTTATATGTTTCATGCTCAAGAATGTAATTTATTATATATGGATTTATTTAATGGTTTATTATTTAATTGGATCCAGTATGAATCTATTTGTCTTGTTTAATCACACAATTTTATTAACAATCTTAAAACAGATTATATGTGTTTATCATGAAATTAGACAAATAGATTCATAAGTAATGTGTAATAATCTTTTCCCTGGACGTTTTGATTAGGTTTCATTCCAGTTTAGTAGTTTTGATTAGAATATTAGGTTTATATATATGCATGCTATTGGTTGGTTTGTTCTAGTCAATCTGTACCCTATAATAGGCCACTGTTTTGGTTCTAATTTATGTAACTAGTTTATACATAATTCTATTTGGTTCTTGTTTAGCAAATTCAAGATTTGTGTGCTATTTTTTTTTATTGGGAAAATGGCACTGTTTTACATCATAAAATGCATGGCTTTTTTATTTGATTTTTGATTTAGTACATAAATGGATGTCCTATGGTGGTTGGTCCGAGCATTGCATACAATTTAATTTTATGAGTATGATTTTAATTTCCTACCATAATGTGTACGCATCTTTATTTTATAGAGTCCGAATATAATTTCCATACTCAAGAGTCTTCAGTTGTTTAGTTAAAATTGATATGTTCTAAATTGTTCTAGAGTTTGATTCATGTTTTACATGCTTATTATTTCTAGAATTATTTATATGAGATGTTAATACATTTACATGCTAATTAGTTTCTTTGGTTCGAATATGATATACATGTTTAGTGTTTCTAGTTTCCTAGTAAATTCACATGTTTATTAGATCTTAGACTTTTACAACAAGTTGCCAAGTGCTTTCTAATTTCTAGAATTATTCACATGAGTTATTTACATGTTTATTATGTAATTATTGATAGATAACTCATGATATTAAATTTTAATTTAAATATTTGGAGTTATAAAAGGTTTTGTAACTTATCTATTTATTTACATGTTTATTGTGTAAATTAATTGCAAATTTAATTTTGGAGTTATTAAAAATTTTGTAACTTGGCTACATTTATTTATATGATAATGGTGCTATAATTTTTCTATAACTCTTGTAAATTAATTTTTAATTTAAATTTTAGAGTTACAAAAGTTTGTAATTCATTTGGGAATCTAATGTTTAATTGTATAACTTGTCAAGCATAATTAGTTTTGCTATTAAATTAATTGATTAGTTTTACAAGTTTCTTTAGATTGTTTGTTTGTATTTGTGTTGCGGTTTGCTACTAACTTTCTTTGTAAGCATACCTAAGCGAGGAAAGAAGTTTTAGACAAATAATAATCCTATTTGGATGTATTTACTTTTGTTTATAGTTGAAGCAATTTTTGCTTAAGATTTATTTGGTTTGTTTGCCAAGTTGTAAAAGCAAGTTTTATTTGCTTATATTGTTGTAGCAATTTTTTATATTGCTTGTAATTTGATTAGCAATTTTAAATTGCTTGTAAGTGTGGAACCTTGAGTTGTTTTAACCTAGTTCATCCCTTGGAAAACGTAATTCTAAAAATTGTTTCTCACGGACTAGGAGTCAACATGCTCTTGAAAGTTTTGTCAAAAGGTTAACTGGGTTTTAAGTGGGACCGATGTGACCCCTCCAGTCTTCCTGGGAACATTCTTGACTATGTTTGATTCTAGGTTTAGTGGTGAGACTAATTTTGAATTAACTTTTCAACTGTGGGATTTTCTAGTGTTAAGTTGAATTTCTGGAAACACAGAAAGTGATATTCTGATGTATTTTTCAGAAATGGCAACTGTCGCCGATGCTGCTGCTACTGCTTGGGGATCTGAAACCCAGGGCAACTAGTTTGCCAACCCCTATTGTTGTGACCTCTGTGGTGAACCCTGGTGTTATTTCGGTTGTTCCTGGAGGACTGCTCAGTCACCATGAGCACCTAGAAAAATTTGCTAGGGTGAACTTCAAGAGATGGCAGCAAAAGATGCTGTTTTACTTGACCATGCTGAGCCTTGCAAAGGTTTTGAGCGAGGATCCTCCAGCCGTGGTAGAGAATGAGCCAAACAAGAAGAAAGTCATGGCACTTGACACATGGAAGCAAACATACTATCTTTGTCGAAACTATATGTTCAACAGCTTGGTAGACTCACTCTACAGTGTGTTTTGTGCCAAGAGCTCAGCAAAGGAGTTATGGGAATCTCTGGACAAGAAATACAGGACTGAGGATGCCGGGGCAAAGAAATTTGTCGTTGGTCGGTTCCTGGACTTTAAAATGGTAGATTCAAAAACTGTGATAAGCCAAGTCCAGGAGTTCCAAGTGATCTTGCATGAAATTCATGCTGAGGGGATGCCTTTGAACGAGTCATTCCAAGTTGCTATGATCATTGAGAAGCTTCCCAATAGTTGGAAGGACTTTAAGAACTACTTGAAGCACAAGCGGAAGGAAATGTCAGTTGAAAAGCTAGTTGTCTGACTCCGAATTGAGGAGGATAATAGAAAGAAAGGAGGGAGTACCTCCTCTATGAAGGCCAATGTCATTGAGCATGGCAAATTTCTGGAATGAGGAAAAAGCCTCCTGTGAACAAGGGCTCAAAGCTGGGGCCAAGGGGTGGTGTTGCAAAGAAGTCGGCATACAAGCCACAAGAACCTGGTTATCGGTTCTTAGGGAAGTGCTACAACTACGGTAGCGAGGGGCATCGAGCTACTGATTGCCGCAAGCAGAAAAAGTCATACAAAACCAAACCTTGTGCTCACATGGCAGATATGCAAGAGCACTCCCATGATAAGGATGACATGCACTTGTCTGCCGTTGTCTCTGAGGTGAGTATGGTGGGTTCAAACCCAAGAGAATAGTGGATTGATACTAGGGCTACGCGCAACATCTGCACCGAGAAAAAGCTATTTACAACTTTTGAGCTGGTTACAAACAATAGAAAGTTGTTTATGGGGAATTCTACTACCTTAATTGTTGAGGGGAAAGGAAAGGTAGTCCTGAAGTTGACTTCAGGAAAGGAGTTGATCTTGAACGAAGTCCCGTATGTTTCGGACATTCGTAAGATCTTGTCTTAGGGTCTCTTCTCAGCAAACATGGTTTTCGCATGGTCTTTGAGTCTGACAAGGTCGTTCTAACCAAGAGTAGAGTGTATGTGGGTAGGGGTTATATGCTGGGGGGTATGTTCAAACTCAATGTAATGACTGTTATCCCAAATATGAATAAAGATGCATCTTCTTCTACTTACATGCTTGAGTCTTCCAATTTGTGGCATGGTAGACTAGGACATGTGAACTTTGAATCTTTACGTAGATTAATCAAGTTAGATCACATACCATCTTTTAAGATTAATCCAAAACACAAGTGTGAAACTTGTGTTGAAATGAAGTTGACAAGATCTTCGTTTCATTCTATTGAAAGAAGTTTAGAGCCGCTGGACTTAGTGCATAGTGATGTGTGTGACTAATAGTTTATACAATCACGTGGTGACAATAAGTACTTCATCACTTTTGTTGATGATTGCACTAAGTATTGTTATGTCTATTTGCTCAAAAGCAAAGATGAGGCTATTGACAAATTTGTTCTTTATAAGAATGAAGTTGAGAATTAATTAGGCCGCAAGATTAAGGCTTTAAGAAGTGATCGTGGTAGTGAGTCTGAATCATTGTTTATTGAGATTTGTGCTCAATCAGAGATTATCCACCAAACCACGGCACCTTATTCTCCTCAGTCAAATGGGATTGCTGAGCGGAAGAATAGGACGCTAAAGGAGATGATGAATGCAATGCTGCTAAGTTCTGGATTGCCACAGAACTTATGGGGGGAAGCAATTCTCTCCGCGAATTACATTCTAAATAGAATCCCTCGGAAAAAAATAGACAAGACTCCATATGAATTATGGAAAGGCCGCAAGCCTTCTTATAATTTCCTACGAATGTGGAGGTGTCTTGTAAAAGTGGTGGTACCTATACCCAAGCGGGTTAGGATAGGTCCGAAAATCGTGGATTGTATATTCATTGGTTATGCACAGAATAGTAGTGCATATAGGTTTCTTGTGCACAAGTTTGATATTTCATATATCCACAAGAATACCATAATGGAGTCAAGGAATGCGTCTTTCTTTGAAGACATATTTCCTTGCCGAACTCGAGGAGAGGATTAGAGTTCTGAGAAGGAACTTCAAGATGATCAAGATAATGATCAAGATGATGATCAAGTAGATGATCAAGTAGATGATCAAGATGAGGAAGTAGATGAGCCAAGAAGGAGTAAGAGGGCTAGGACTGCCAAGTCCTTTGGCCCAAACTTCTTGACTTATATGTTAGAGGGAGAACCTCAAACTTTCCACGAAGCTGTGACTTCACCAGAAAGTCCCTTATGGAAAGAAACTATTAAAATTGAAATTGACTCCATCTTACAGAACCATACTTGGGAGTTGGTTGATCTACCCCTAGGCAGTAAGGCCGTGGGGAGTAAGTGGTTCTTTAGGAGAAAAATGAAAGATGAAAGCTGATGGGTCAATTGATAAATATAAAGCTAGACAAGTTATCAAAGGATACAGGCAGTGAGAAGGCCTGGATTACTTTGATACATATTCACATGTGACAAGGATTATATCTATTCACATGGTGATTGTGATAGTCGCTTTACGTGGTCTAGAGATACATCAGATGGATGTAAAGACAGCCTTCTTAGATGGAGATTTAGATGAAGAAATCTACATGGAACAACTTGAGGGGTTTTCGGCTTCAGGGAAAAATAAGAAAGTTTGTAAGCTTGTCAAATCATTATATGGTTTGAAACAAGCGCCTAAGCAATGGCATGAGAAGTTTGACAACGTTATGTTGTCAAATGGGTTTAGAATCAATGAGTGTGACAAGTGCGTATATGTTAAAGACACTGACAGAGGTTATGTCATTTTGTGTCTATACGTAGACGACATGCTCATTGTTGGTAGTAATGCTGAAATGATTTGAACTACCAAGAGATTGTTAAACTCAAAGTTTGACATGAAAGATATGGGGCTTGCAGATGTCATTCTAGGTATTAAGATTACCAGAACATCTAGTGGTATTGTACTTTCTCAGTCTCACTATGTTGAGAAGATATTTGTGAAATTTGATAAATCAAATACAAGTGTGTCTAGGACACCGGTAAACGTGAGTCTACATTTGACCAAGAATAATGGTGAAAGTGTCTCTCACCTAGAATATTCTCAAGTCATTGTAAGTTTGATGTATCTGATGAGTTGTACAAGGCCGGATATAGCCTACTCTGTTAGCAGGCTTAGTAGATACACGAGTAATCCAAATGCCACTCATTGGAGAGGCATTATGCGGGTGTTAGGTTATCTATGCTACACCCGGGATTATGTGTTGCATTATACTAGATACCCAGTGTAGACACCCCATTTTTAGCCGACCTTAAGACTCAGACGTCATTGATTGAGCGCTCGGTGATTGCGCATGTTGTGCTCATTTCGAGGTTTCGGAGTTCTTGGCTGAGAGCCTCACCTCTGGACCTCGGGACTCTTTGTGCTTTGACTCGGTCTGCAGACTAAGTCTTGTTTTCTCTTCCCGGAGGGAGGGAGAGGTCTTGTAGACCATCTCTCAGTGGTCGTAGACTACTTTTCGTGGTCGTAGGCCACTGTTCCCGTTTGGAGACTAGTTTCCGGTTTTTTGGAGCCGTCGGCCGTGTGCCTCAGTTTGGAACCGCTTAACCTTCTCCGTTTGGCACGGTTTTTTTGGAACACACCTTGTTTCCTCTGTCTAGAGGGACACTGTGGTCTAGGAGACCACTTTTGTGGCCGTACGCCACTTTTGATGCTCAACAGTCAGTTTTCGAGTGTAACGCCCTCAAAATAATAACATTAAACCCATCAATCTAGACATGCATTGATATGAAAGATAACCATCATTCTATTCATCAGAGTAACTCATTACAAAAGTATTATATGTTAACAACAAAAGCAAATGCCCTACGGGCTTACAGCTTTCCAAGTTAACACTTGGTTACAAAAAGAGAGTACTAACTCAAATACACATTAAGCCCTTGGCTTGGAATTACATGTAATACATCAAAAGGAAATCAAACAACCAAAAAGTCTGTCTGCCTCTAGCCTCCCAAGCTATGTCCTTGGAGGTGGCATGCTACCTGTACCTGAAAATGAAGTCCCATATAGGGTGAGCCACAGCCTAGTAGAAATATACTAAACCAGCTATGAACAATGACTAAAGATTAGCAGTTGATAGATGGTCTACACAGATACATCCACTTATATCACGTTCCGGTTTCATGACATTTAAGTCCATGTAACAATTCTTTTTCCACTTCTTTTTCCACTTTGAGTTTGAAACAAGGCTCAACACTTAGCCAAATAATTTAATGAGAATGCAACTCATCTTTAAAACACTTTCGTACTTTACCGAAGATACACATTTTGGTGCTGTATCAACATAACATAGAAACATTTCCATATTTCACAATTGATAACGATATACATTTTAGTGCTATATCAAATCAACTTAAACACTTCCATAGTCAACACTTGATACACATTGTAGTGCTGTATCAATGTTACACATAATCCGGTTTAGAGGTCCTTCCCCTATCTTCCCCTAAACCGTGGAGTACATCCCCTATCTCCTCCCACACACACAATGTATATACACATAGGTCATATACAATCATCAAATACATAAAATTAATGTATTATTCCAATCGCTATGTTCACGAACATGCTCAATCGATTAGTTTTAATTTGCCTAATCATCATGCATTGTCTACAACAATCAAGACTATCCTCCACCGATAGCCCAAAGCAGTTATCTCTAAACAGAAAATAAATGCATCAAATGGATAAAGTATCGACATTTCAATTCGGTGAGTGATAAATAATCCACCTACACCCTTTAATCCCATACATTACCAATTCCAACATTTTCAACTCAATTTCTCATTTCTCAAATTAATTTCACAAATTAATTCATCAATGTAATTAGGGCATTTCCCATAATTAACAAAAACAACCGTAAGGTTCCATTTCTATCAATAACCCATCATTTATCTCACTTCTCCATGCCAATTATGCATATAGGTTCATATATATATAAACCCCATCTTTTGTAAAATTACACAAAAGACCCAAACTTTCTCAAAATTACCCAACAACCCCCAACATATCAAAATGCTAAAATTCAAAGACAAAGCTCATAAAGAGGAGTAGGGTATCCCTACCTTGAAGTTTGAGCCCAAATAGAGATGAAGACCCAAAGACCAACGTGCTCTAAATCCAAAGTTTTTCAGATTAAATCGAAACTCTCAACACCCTCTATCTTTTTAACAAAGGCCCTAGGATAGATTCACACTCTAGGGAGATCAAATCTTAGAGAGAGAGTAAGTTTAGAGAGAGAGGGTCTCAGATCTAGGGTTTGAAAAGAAAAGGGAATGAAAAAGTGATGTTTAAAATCGCTGCTGTCCGCTGATATAAAACAGGCTCGCTCGAGCGACCAGACATAGAAAACTCTCACTCGAGCCAAGAAGGTCTCGCTCGAGCTAACAACCTAGAAGCACGCTCGAGCGACAGAATGCTCGCTCGAGCCACCAACTCAAACCCTCAGGTCTGCAACCAGACGCACGCTCGAGCGACAGACTGCTCGCTCGAGCGAAGAACAAACCAGACCGCTCGAGCAAAGAAAATCTCGCTCGAGCTAAGAAATGCAACTCTCAGGTCCAGAACCAGACGCAATCGCTCGCTCGAGCGAAGCCACTTTTGCTCGATCCACCAGATACAAGAACTCAACTCTCGCTCGAGTGAAGAAACCCTGGCTCGAGCAAAGGACCAAAACAAACTGCTCGCTCGAGCGACAAACTGCTCGCTCGAGCGAAAGTCCAAAAATCTGGGCAGCAACACTTGGCTCCCAAACACAACCAACCTGTAACAAACCTGCCCAACACATCCTATAACTCAAATACGAAGTATGAAAGGATGTAAACAAGATATAAACAACTGCTAACATCCATGGAACCAAGTCCGGATCACTGTACAACAAGGGGTAAAACCCGGGATCGCTATATTGAGGCTCTCGGCCGCGCGCTTTGCCTCACAAACTCTTGTTTTGCATCCGTGTTGGTTCCTTTTTGGCACAACCCTTGTTTTCCCTATTTAGAAGGTGGTACAAGGGTGGGAGACCATCATTTCCCTTGGAAACCACTTCTCTCTTCGCCAGTCGGTTTTCTGCTCAGGAAACTGGTTTTCTTGGTCTTTGGGCCACATTTACTGGTCTCCCACCATACCACTGACTTGCTTTTAGTGTGGAGACCACCTATTGTGCCTGCCGACCACCTTCTTTTGTGGTAGAGCACTTGCCCTGGTCGGCCGACCAGGAAAAGTGGTCGGCCGACCACCTCTTCTGGTCGGCCAGCTTCCTCCTGTTTTGTCTGTCTGAGTGCATGCCAGCTGTGCCAGCTGGAAGGCACAGACTGGATCCTCTATACACGTGTATGGAGGATTTGCAACCAAGTTTTTTAGCTTCTTGGAGAAGCTTTGGCTTTGAAACTCTATAAGAGAGGCCCTCCCTCTCCTTATACCAGGTTGAAAAAATTGCTCTAAGGCAAAGCTTATATCTCTCTCTTTGTCTCTATATTTTAGGCTTAGAAAGTGTTTTGTTCTTGGCCTATTACACACCACCTCATAACCATACACCTCCACCATTGTTACTGAGTTGCTGGAGGGTTTTGAGAGGTCTCAAAAGTTGGGTTTTGGTTTATAAAAGTTGCTGGTTTTGCTGAGCTTCAAGGGTAACTCATTTTCCCTCTTTTTAAGCATTGTTTTGATCCTTCTCTTAACCTCATTTGCATGCTTATTTGAGCTTTGTTGTCAACTCAAAAAAGCTTCATATTTAAGTGTCTTTCATGTTTGTTTAAGGCTCATTTGGTGTTGAGGGTCATTTACCCTCTTGCATGCTCTATTTAGCCTTGTTTTGTGCCATGCCATAAGGCATTCGAGCTAGTCCTTGCTTGGCCTTCCTACCACTGAAATCCAGTGGATTTTTAGTGGTGAGAATGTGGCTTTGAGAGCCTAAATAAGAGAGGGGTGACCCTCTCTCTTGTTGTCTTATTTACTAGCATTTTTGGCCTACCAAAGGAGCATATGTTTATACCATTTGGAGGCCTAGTTCAGGCACTTTTTGGTGACTTCTAGGACCTGCCTAGGCTCTGACCATGGCTGGTTTGATTCCCTTTTGCTTGCTTCTTGTACGTGTAGAGTAATCCCTTTCATGGCTTATCAAAGGAGCATGTCATTCTTGCATGTATTGGTCTTGTTTCAGTGGGTTTTTGGCCATCATTTGGCATGCCATGACTCTGTTTTTTCTTGGTTTGGTAGTCCTTCATATGCTTCATATGTTTGTAGTGTAACTCATGTTCACTAGCTCACAATGCATGTTGTTTTGGCCCTCTATTCTAGCATATTTTGGCCATACTTTGAACTGATTTTGTTCATATTTTGGGCTGCCTTAGCTCTGTCTTGAGGCCTCTTGGTCGAAAAATGCTTTCCATGCATACTTGTTGTGTAAATAGCATTGACTAGCTTTGAGTTTGGAGGTCCCTTGCATGCTTAACTTGAGCTATTTACATGTTTTGGCATCATTGGGCATGATATTTCAGAGCTTATAGGGGTGCTACACTTCCATATTTTCCATGCTTTAAGCGCTCTTTAGAGTTGTGCATTTATGCCCTATTTGCGAGCCATTGCATGAGCTCCACTTTTGTGCCTATCAAGCCATCATCCCAACCCATTTTGCTACTATTTTGGGCCTACATAGGATCTGTTTGGGGTTGGTTTCATCATTTGAGCATCGCTTTGCATGCCTATAGTGTAATGCACTTCACTAGTTTCAATGCTTGAGCCATTCAACATGCGTTGTATGAGTTGTTTGCATGATTCGGAGTCATTTTGGAGTCATGTTATATGCCATTTCAGAGATGGAATATATGCCATTGTACTCCATGTTTAGTCCTTTCAATGCATGTGCAAAGTTGTGTTTTTGTGCCTTAGGCTCGGGGCCATTGTATTGTGCATGCTGGCATGAGTTTTGGAGCTTTGTTTCCATCATCTATGGTCACTAATTTGGGTGTGGCTGAGGCCCATCCATTTTAGTTTAAGTCCATTTTGCATTTAGTATGCCATCGTAGTTCATAGCATTGAGTATGCCATGTTGTCGCATGATTGATCACTGCATTGTGCATGCCTTGTTCATCTCATTGTGTATGTTAGTTTCCATGTGCATTGCGTATGCTAGTGTCATGAGCATTATGCATGCCATGTAGTTTTAGCATTGTGTATGCTAGGTGCATGTTTGCATGGCTAAGTGGCATTGCATTAGGATTGCCTGCTAGAGTTGCATTGGTGCATGCCATGTTTGTTGCATTGTGTTTGGGATAGGAGTTAGCCCAAACATGGGAAACGAGGGACGTTTCATACTCAAAGTGATGAAACGTGCCTCGATTCCCGGTCGCCGACACTCTTGACTACACATGATGGAGTTTAGGCATTTATGTGTTCATATGTGCATTCATTCTATATTAAGTTGTGCAATTCGGTTCCTCGGCCATCATGCATCGAGATGCGTGATTGGTGGCCCAAGGATCGAGACCTACACTCCCTTGAGCTTGTACAATGATGGGGAGAGTGGTCGTGCACACATATGTTGAAAATACCTTGCCATGCCTCTCTCTTGCTCCTTGTTGCAGAAAACTAGAAACCAGAGGCAGAAACTGGTCGGCCGACCAACTTTTCTGGCAGGCCGACCACCCCTTTTGGTTTCTCCCACAAAAAGTGGTCGGCAGGTGGTCTCCAAGGCCAATAGCTGGTCGACAGCCCTCCCACAGATTCCCAGGGTGGAGTTTTAGCCTTCTGGAGCCTTGTGCAGTGTTCTGAGGTCAATTGCAAACAAAGGTAAGTCGGGGCGTCGCGAGGGACTTTCGAACAAGGCAATTTAAGCATGCATGCATCCTTCATCATCCAAGGCAAAGCTGAGGCAGTCCATTTCATGTAGTTTGCATGATAGTTTAATTGCTTACTTAGCTAATTTGTTAATTAGTTAGAGTTATGTAATAATTAGCTGTAATTTGTTATTAATTGTGGTTGTGTAATAACTAGTTTAATTAGATTAGCTTAGATTAGCTAGTTGGTTTTGTATTATTTATTCGGACCCTCCGTCAAGAGGGCACAACTGTTGTAATAAGTGTGCGTGTGTGTGATGCATGTCTTCCAACCCCACGTCTTTCTCCATTTTACTTACCTGCTTACGATGGTTAGTTTTAGGGCATATTTCAATTAGCATCCTTATGCTCGCATGTTTGCATCCATTCATCTGTCTTGCATGCACCAGGCTCGGCGCATCATACTAACTGCATTGTATTTCAATACCAAGTTGAATACATGTATCGATTGTTGCATTTCACATGACATTTTAGACTAGCCGAGCCTATATCTTAGTTGCATTTCGTATGTGTTGCATTAGGCATTTTTGACATAGCTAGGATCATGCATTGATTACTAACTAGTTTCTGTTTTGGCTCAGAGTACTCGGTAAGTGTTTATGCTTTAGCATCTTTGTATGTGTGTGAGTGACTGCCATGATAGCATGCTTGCCATGAGGCTAACTGCTTATGTGATATAACTGCTTGGATGCCTGTGGGTGAATGTTGGATTATTTGAATTGGAACAATTCATTGATTGCGAGTTTTAAGCCCACTTGAAAGTGGCAAAATCATGTTTTCCTAAGCCCACTTGAGGGTGGCAAAATCCGCATTTTAGCCTATTTGTGAGTAGCAAACCGTTTTCAAAACAAACGAATATGAGATGTTTTGTTCCAACTTAGGCGATCCAATCTATACTTGTATGCTGTGCGCATCACATAGTAATCCTAGGTTCATTAACCAAAATAAGATCGCATGTGTTTTCAAAAATAAGATATCATGTTTAGTACATGCCGATTTTTGATCGGGCGAGCGGGGGTACTCATTAAATGACCTTCCCCAATCGTACCCAAGTTCCCGAGCTGATGCAACTTTGGTGACGACGGACACGTGGCCTTAGGCAACGAGTCAGGATTTCCTAAATTTCCCAGAATAAAACATTTAGGTGGCGACTCTGTATCTGGCAAAGCAGTCTATGTTTAGCACTTCTTTCTAAAAATCAGTTTTTCAAAATGATTTGCCGGATTTGGATTCTAGGTGATTTATCGGTCTTGCATTGCACTTTGCGAGATTAGATTTAGAACCGTGACATTTGAGTCCGAACTGTAGTGAGCCTAATGAACAAAACGGGATTTTCTCGAGACGTTCGGGCGCATCTATAGTTTCTGGCGACTCCGCTGGGGATTTAGAGAACTTGACTCGAACTCATGATATCTTGTTTTGATTACACTTATGTGTTTCTTTGCATTGCATTTGCATTGGTGCGCCTAGGATATCGTGTTTGCCGTCTGTTATTCCTGAACGGTTTGCCGGAGGCTCGCTTTGAGAAGCGTGCCATAAGGCTGACCGGTTACGGGCTCTGCCACGATGGGAACACAAACCCCGATTTTTACCGGGGCACCCTTTTTGACCATTCGACCTAGTGCATATTCGGAATCCATAGTGACTATTCCAAACTAGGACAGGTTGCTTACCCGATTATAGGTTGTTTGAAGCCGCTGTGTGCATAGCGAAGCCCCAGTTCTTGACAAAATAGGACAGGGAATCCCTACCCCAACATAGGGGTGTTTTGGCTCTCACTTGCTTGCTATGTGCTTTTAGAGTGCGTCTCTACAAGAATGCATGTATCAGTGTGCAAGTCTGGGCATCAGGCCTGTAGGCATCAATATTTGGGAAATCAGTTTTACCTGAGGGTATTAGTTTACAGGCAGACTTTTGGGCAGAACTCTATAGGGAGCGCAGTCATTCAGCTATGTTCTAATGAAATCAGGCTGAGATGCTGTCTGTTTTCTCTTTTGCAAGGGGGTAGTCTTGGAACCATAGCTTCAGAAGGCTCCGACATCCCTCGAGTACTTGATAGACTTTGTCAGGTCAGAGATTTAGTTCAAGGGCAAATCAGTGTTCCTTCACAAGAAGCAGGTCAAAAAGGCGCAGTATATCAGTACAACGGTTGCCAAATCATTGGTCTACCCCGCCAGTGAACAGTCAGGCTGAGGTCTCAGTTTCCACTATGGGGACAGATATACCGGTTATTCAGCTAGATCAGCACAATATGGCAGGCTTAGAGGAGATGATGTGTCAGCTCTAGGAAAGTATGAAAACCATTCAGCAGGACGCTGCCCGTCAAGTAGAATTTGCCAAACAACAGGCCGAGGTTGTGACCCAACAGGTAGAGTTAATCGCGAGGCTACAGTAGCAAACTGGAGCATCTGCTTTGCACCAGGTTCCTCCCCCACCACGAGTTCCCATACTCGAGGAGACAGCTAACGTCCACGATGATACGGACATTCCCATTGGGCCGGCTCCGCTCCCGATCCTACCCCAACTATCCAAGGCGTCTATGCCCACCAACCCACCGGATTCTCCCTTTGAGTTCGAGACAGACCCCACAGCACTAAAAGTGAGCAAGCTTGAGAAGTTGTTCAAGAAATCTCAAGGGGCACATTCCATCCCGGATATTGAGGATGGGTACACTGACTCGGCCGTGACGCTGCCAGACTAATTTAAAATGTCGCACATAGATCGTTTCGACGGGTCTGAAGACCCCATGGTGCATTTGTGGCTGTTTTCGGACATACTAAGGCCGATGGGCCTCTCCAGATTATAGAAGCTTTCTCTGTTTGGTCGGACCCT
The DNA here is from genome assembly GCA_036172215.1 of Camellia granthamiana. Classification (NCBI taxonomy): domain Eukaryota; kingdom Viridiplantae; phylum Streptophyta; class Magnoliopsida; order Ericales; family Theaceae; genus Camellia; species Camellia granthamiana. The sequence continues at coordinate 145,832,886 of CM069903.1, read as the reverse complement.
GTCAGGTATAGCGGCTATTTGGTATGCAAAACTGGAAGATTCCGTCAAGAGGAGTTGGGAGGAGATGGTTGAGGCCTTTATAGCTCAACACTCTTACAATACATAGATCGAGGTCACAACTCGTGATCTTGAGACCACCAGGCAAGACCCGAAGGAGAGTTTCTCTGATTTTGTGACCCGGTGAAGGGCCAAGGCCTCGATGATGACCGTCAGGCCTGTCGACAAAGATTAGATTCGGATGGTTGTGCGCAACCTCCAACCCAAGCTCATGCAGAAGATGATCGTCCTCTCCCTCCCCACCTTTGTAGATCTACACGAGATAGGGGTGCAAATCGAGGACGCCATGAAGCAGGCCCTTATTGACCAGGAGAAGGAGTAGCCTAGGAGGGCGTTTTCCCGCAGTTCAAATGCGACCACCAGTGGTGATGCAGCTGCAAGATCTTCTAAAGCGGGCATGGTTGCCACCACCACACCAAAAATAGCTACCCCATTCACCAGTGCGTCCGGAAGTAGCTCACAAAAAACCAAATATCCACCCCAAGTCAAGAGGGTTTTTACCCCACTTTATATGCCTTTGTCAAAGGCTCTAGAGGTCTTACTCAGGAAAGGACATCTGAAACCGTTGGAACAACGGCCTCTACCCGATCCTATCCCTCCAAAGCATGACCAACAATGCAAGATAAGTACAACAATGCAAGTGGTGTGCATAACAACGCAAGATAAGTACAACTTCAAAAGCATGCTTGAAACAAAATGCTGAGTAAAGAAGTGCAAGCTTCGAAGAGAGCAACTCAAACGTGACCTCCGATTTACCTCTCGGAGGGGTCACAATGTACTCAAAAAGGATACACCTTGCTCTTGGTGAGTAACGACGAGCCACACATCGAAGACTTGAATTGAAGTTCCGGCGGAGGCATTTCGCGCCGAAAAGTGCACTTTTCTTGTACTTTCTCGAGAGCCGGGGACTCCAATCATCACCAAAATTCACAGGGAGAACAAAGGGACCTGGGAGACCACCTAGGAGGGCCACCAACCACCTACCAGTGCCACCGACCAATTTTTGCCCAGGTGGTGGTCGGCCTGCCAGAAAACCTGGTCGGCCGACCAGTTTACCAAAACTGGGGCAGTTTGGTCCTTTTATGCTCGGATCTTTAAATCCACTTATCCAAAACACTTTTGCTCACATTCCCTAGGCCGAAATCAGTTCCTCTCCCTTCCTAGACCACTTTCTCACTCAGATCTGTGCTTTATATGCGCTTTCCAATGCCCCACGCGAAGTTGTTTCGCGAAAACTTTCAGTTCTCTTCACTTTGAACCGATTAAAATTTGATTTCGGTGTTTCTTTCTCCATCTTCACCACGTGAGGTATGTTTATCTCGAAATTTGGTACATTTTCTTGGGAATTGACTTTTGTTGACTTTTTCCTTTCCCGAGAGTTGACTTTTGTTGACTTTTTCCAATTTTGGCTCATTTCGCTCATTTTTGCAGATTTCTTCAGATGACAGATCATTTTCATCATGGTGGAGGTCCTCCGCATGCCGGGGATGAGCCGGACGTCATGTCACTGCCTCTGAGAGTTCAGCCTTTCGACCTCGAGAGGTATCATCCTCAGGAGCATGTCCTACCTCCGACCACTTTCTATCACTTCACTGACTTTGATCGATGAGCACCCGCAGATCTGCTACTACGGGAGCCAGAGTCTAATCTCTCTCATCAGGCACGAGAGGTACGTACTTCACTTTTACATTTTCTGCAATGTATTCTGCATTTCCTGCACATTCCATGCTTTCGCTATGTATTTTTTATCTGCTCGTTCTGAATACATTCACACACCATACTTCTGCTTATTCGGCATGCAACTCACAACACAGTATTTTGTTAAGTTGGCACACAGCTTGTTTTGAACACACGGTTCATTCTTATCACACAGTTTGTCTCGAGCACACAGCTCATTTTTCGGGCACACAGCTTGTTTCTCGGGCACACGGCTCACTTTTTCGGGTACACGGCTCGTTTCTCTGGCACACAGCTCGTTCTTTGGCCACATAGCTTGTACTGAACACGCAGTCCATTTACTTCATTTACACGCAACTCATACTGAACATACAGTCCATTTACTTCATTTGCACACAGCTCATTCATCTCATTCTGAAAACTGAATACATCTATTAATTCTGAACGCAGGTATCTTCTCGTTCTATGCGAGGTTATGGCTAGGTTGTTGCTAGGGAGTGGTATGCGGAGCTCCCAGATACCGTTCGCGATATCGTGGATGATGCAGGATTTGGACCCTTCTGCGTGGGGCTATCACGTTACCCGGCGAGCAGGACCTTGATGGGGGCACTTGTGGAGAGATGGTGGGACACCACCAACTCGTTCCACTTTTCAGCTACCGGGGATCTGACGATGACCCCATTTGACTTTGCTATGTTGACGGGCCTTGACGTGGCCGGACGACCGGTCCCCTACGATGCAGACATTGGTGAGTGGGAGGCGGCTTGGATTTATCTGCTGGGAGTCCACCTACCGATCGACAGATCATCCGGTAGAGTCAGGTACACCTGGTTCCCCACGCAGTACAGGGGGACTATGCCCGAGACTATCGAGGAGATAGAGCAGTACGCTTGAGGGTTTTTGATGTTCCTCCTTGGGACCACTTTGTTCTCCAACAGGGGGAACACTGTTGGACTTTATCTGCTCAGTGCTTTGGTAGACCTATCACAGGTCAGTGAGTATGATTGGGGTGGTGCTGCCCTTGCTACCCTTTATTGCTACATGAGCGCGACCTCCCGCGGGCTGGGGAACATAATCGGTGGCTATTGGAGAGCTTAGGAGGTACATTCTGCCCTCTTGATTTTCATTTCTGCTTTTCATTACCTGTACACTGCACACGGCACGCATTACTTTCTATATTCTGCATTCTGTATTTTCTACATTCCCAATATTTGTACACTGCACACGGCATTCTGTACTTTCTGCACTCTGTATTCTGACAACCACTACCTCGCTTTTCACAGCTATGGGTCTATGCATACTTTCCAACGCTGGCCCCAGAGCTCGAGGTAGAGGTACCTCTCGAGATCCCTTACTTTCACAGATTCGAGGGTCGGTGCCGGCCTCGGCCTTGGGAGACTTTGCCATATCTCCGACAGTACTTTGACACTATTCGGGCGACAGAGGTAATCCAGAACTCTCAGTCTTTCATGCTTTTAGCTTTGATTTTCCTTGCATATTTATGACATCTAATCAGTTTATGTACTTGTCACCCACAGATTACTTGGCTGCCATGGGCACCTTTGCCAGGAGATACCCGGTTCCAGTTCCCTAGGGAATGGGCTGCTTTGCAATACAGGGTCTTATTTGACGGGCCAGTTGGCAAGGCCTGGTTTCTGGGGGATTGCTTCTTGCGTCAGACGATGGGCCGCCCTGATCAGGATATCCCCTCAGCACCTCCAGAGGACATGCGGTCCATTGAGAGACTCACTCCCTAGGAGGTCGAGGTTGCTATGTTGGGTAATAATGCTATTCTGTTCCTGGAAGAGAGGGAGTATGTGATCTACCGCCATATGTACTTGATGCCTCCACTGACGGGTGTCCGTACTCCCATGAGGAGGGCTACTGGTGCATCATCATCGAGTCGAGTTCGGGCTACGGATACGCCTTCGACTAGTAGGGCCGGCACGTCGAAAGGTGGGGCTGGACAGATTCCCCCGACTTACCAGCATGCTGGGTGGCCAGATCTCCCGACCGAGCTAACAGGCTGGGAGTATGGGACACCATACCAGATCCTGCTAGAGCCTCCGCGGCCAAATCACCGATACGTCAGAGACCCTGACTCGCCACCGGTATGCTTTACAGTTTTGATTTATCACTAAGATATTTAGACATTCATTCACTGATGACTTGCACTTGCATCTACAGCCTCCCATCGAGTACATGGATGGATTGCTCGGAGTGGTGGTCTCGCTCGAGGGTATGGTCCTGCGGAGGGAGACGCTATTGTTTGTCGCCGGTGTTCAGGTACTTTTCAATTTCCTTGCATTTATCATACTTCCGATGATATACTGAAATTGAATATTTCACCACATTGGTTGACTGCATGTGTAGAGCACATCTGCCACACACCACATTCACATACTATATCTGCATGCACACATTCTGCATAGCATTCTTGCATCTGCACCTGACATATATACCGGCTAATGCACTCAAACTGTCTTTTTCAGGTCCCACCGTTACAGCTTGGGCCATTCAGGCCTTCTCGAGGGACTGGGAGAGGGAGTTCGACTCGCAGTCGAGGCAGACGTAGAGCACCTATCAGAGATGATGAGGAGTCTAGCGAGGAGGAGGAGTCTGCGCATCCTCAGTCAGAGACGTCCGCAGGCAGAGAGGATGAGTCTAGTTCCGGCTCTGAGAGCGGAGGTGATGCTGGGGAGGATTCCGAGGATGGTGGCTCCGATTCGGATGATGGTGCTGGAGAGGGTGGTGCAGAGGCTGCTCAGCCGAAGAGGATGAAAAGAGCCTCTCGATCTTGAGCTTGATGGCACCGATGCTGATGTTCTTGCTTTATTTTCCTTTTTACTAGTAGTTGTATCACATTAGCTTTTAGGCAGTTTTATTTTCTTTAAAACTTATACCCTGTTGTACAATGTTGTAACAAAAGAAGCTATGATGGAATGAAACAACTTTTGTCCAAAAAGTATTGTCTTTTGTATTCTTAGCATCGCATCGCATCGCATCATTTTGCACAAAAATGAGATTGAATGGAAATTGATCACTTTACATTGCCAAGTTAGGTAGCGAACCGACGCAACAAACTAGACAACCTAACTTACTAAGAAACAACAAAACCTTAGCAAGTTTACAACTCGATAAGCAAATCTCGACAATGTTGATAAACAAAGAGTAATAACTCGATATACAAAACTCGACAACTCGATAAGCAAAACTTAACAACTCAATAAACAAAACTCAACAACTCGATAAGCAAAACTCAACAACAACTCGATAAGCAAATGCATTTCTGACAAACCGGATGACGGAATGCATCCGAAACAGAGGTAAACTCGGACCTTCAACACTCCAAACACATGGAAAGGCTAGGAGCTCTCCTCTAGAGACTAGGAAAAGGCCAAAAACCAGCTTTCCTACCTGGCCGACCACCTTGTGTGGCTGGCCGACTAGCTTTTTGCCCTGGAGACTAGTTGTGTGGTCGGCCGACCAGAAAAACTGGCTAGCTGACCAGAAAAAGTGGTCGGCCGACCAGTTGGCCTGGCGACCTCCAGATTTTTGACACGTGTCCTCCCAATAGTGCCTTATCCTCCATAAAAGTTCCAGCTTCGTGGTTCTCTCATTCTATCTCAGTTTTACATCAAAATGGAGGCGTTTCTCATCCAAAATCTCACAGCTTGGATTGCTACTTTAGACAGCTCGAAAAAGTTGAACTTCCGAGGCTTCGGCATAAATGCACTATTCATGCTGAGTCGCACTCCGCTGCACCTTCCGTTTTTCCATGCCGCGGCAAGGTTTTGGAACCCGGTAACACATGTCTTTATTTTTGGCGGGCAAGAGATATGTCCTACCTTTGAAGACTTCCAAGCTTTGATGGAATCCGAGCGCAATGAAGAAATCTTGCCCCAGCTTCGCTTCGGCCACGCCCAAGCCTTAGGACGAATGTGTGGGCTCACTATGCACGACGCTCGGTCATTGATTTGTGACGGAATGCTGGACATTTCGAGTTTGATTCGTCGGTTTTCCGATACCGGTGACCGCGGCGACCATCATTGGCAAGGCTTTTGGCGACATGCGCTTTGCTTGTGCATGATGTCCCATTTCTTGCTTGCCCCAGGCTCTGGAGGGTTTAACACTCGTTTGATCGAAGTTGCCCATGGCTTAAAAGAGGGCAAGGGCTGTATTGCCATGACACTGGCCGAGACATTGATGGGCTTAGACGTTTTCCATCACCGGGAAACGACCAGATTCGCGGGGAGTCCACTATTGCTGCAGGTAATGTTTCCTACCCTATCTCGCATGTGTGTTGCTCACATCACTCGGCCCTCAGGCTTGGTTTTTCTCACAAAACTCGTTTCTCACTTGTCTCTCAACATACACCTCTCTATTCTTTAATCTCTCATTTTTCATCCCTCCCCAGGTGTGGTTGATGGACAAATTGCAGGTTGTGGACTCTTGCCCAGCATACTCAGCTCGCGGCTACTTCTTCCGACGTCGCCTAGTCGATGCCCTTGATGAGGGATGGTGGCTTGACTGGATGTGCAGTTTGTCCGCAGATCGTATTGCTTGGCGTTGTCCTTGGCTCAATCTGCTGGCAATAAGTTACAGTATGTCCCGGCAGACCGGGATTTAGTTGATCGGCCTGACACACTGCGTGTTCTACTTTCCTTTCCGGTTCCAGCGCTAATTCAACCATGATCAGATTTGCCCTGCAGAGGGGATAAAGTACCCAGCTGCATTTCCGGTCCGAGGCGCACAGCTAGCTCGCTATGCCACGGCATGGAGGACGAGAGAGCTTCTGGCCCCCGCTCCCACTTTCAGTTACATCCTTTTTGATGAGTGCATAGATTGGCTCAATGAAGAGGCACAGATTGGGCCAGGCTTGGCATCAGAGGCTTTGACCAGCTCTGGGAGGGGACGCGGGAACACCTGACTATGCCCCTAATTTATTTGCTTTAATCAGAACTTTCAAGTTTTTTTTATGAGATGTAATAAAAAGCAACTTCAATTTGTACTCAAGAGTAGGAGAACTCTGTACTGAAATCAATATAATTGAAGGTTGTGGGTACTGAAAATTTTCTGTTTGGTTCAAAAATGGTCTAAGTTGTAAAAAGATTAATTTGAGCAAAATCAACTTTCATTAAAACTTTTCAAAACCATTTTCGATATGGATCAGAACTGGATACGCCTGAGATCTGTCACTGAGATGCACAACCCCGGATCCCAGCAACTGGAAAGTTGCCCCTAGTTTGAATAGCACTGCACCGGAGATTACAACCGAGCTCTTGAATGGTGAATAGACAAAGATGACCAAACATGATCATATGGACAAAGTTGATCGAGGAAGAGTTTATGGCTGGACTTCAGGATGAAGTTGCCTACGTATCCCAAAGATGGGAATCAAGCCTTACGTAGTTCGGCTCGGGTTCACTCAAGTATTTACGCTCTCCTTTTGCGCTCTAACTTTTGCCAAGGCCGCCCTTTGCGGGTTTTCAACCTTGCGAGCTCAGTTTTTTATAATTTCAAATTTTTCTATGCTCTAACTTTTGCCTAGGTCGCCCTTTTGGGTTTTCGGCCTAGCGAGCCTCTCAGGAGTAATATTTCTTCAACTTGTCCACGTTGATCGGCTGTGAGAACTCTAGGCCATCTAGGTCCATCAGAACGACAGCTCCACCCGACCAGATAGACTTGATGATGTAAAGGCCAGTCCAATTGGGTCTGAACTTGCCCTAGGGTCGTGAATGGGAGCTCGGTTGTCTTTGAGCACCAAATCTCCTTCTTTCAAATTCTTGGACTTAACCTTCTTGTTAAAAGCCCTGGAAATTCTACACTGATAACCCTGAACATGGTACAGTGCTTTCAGTCTTCTCTCGTCAAAGAGCATGAGTTCTTCGAATCTACTCTGTTGCCAATCTGCCTCAGCTATCTGACACTCGGCCAGTACTCGCAATGACGGAACCTCAATTTCGATAGGTAGAACGGCTTCCATCCCATAAACTAATGAATACGGAGTCGCTCCAGTAGAAGTTCGAATTGAAGTCCGGTAGCCCTACAGAGCAAATGGCAGCTTATCTGGCCAGTCTCGATAGGTTTTCACCATTTTCTGCAAAATGTGTTTGATGTTCTTGTTGGCGGCCTCAACTGCTCCATTGGTTTGCGGCCGATATGTAGACGACTTATGAAAAGCCACGTTGTATTTGTCCAACAAGTCGATCACCTCCTTCTTGAAGTGGGAACCGTTATCTGAAAAAATCTCGTTCGGGACTCCGTAGCGACAGATGATGTTGTTCCTGATGAACTTCGCAACATGCGATGCCTTCAACACCGCATAAGATTGGGCCTCAACCCACTTCGTAAAATAGTCTATTGTGACCAGAATGAACTCATGCCCATTGGACCCTTTTGGAGTGACAGCTCTGATTACATCAATTACCCAAACTGAAAATGGCCATGGCGAAGTCATGTTGTACAGCTTCGACGGCGGAATATTCATGCGATTTGCATGGATTTGACATTTGTGGCATCGCCGAACAAAGCTAATACAATCCTCCTCCATGGTGGACCAATAATAACCCTGTCTAAGGATCTTTCGGGCTAGCATTACCCCGTTCATGTGCGCTCCACACTCTCCTCCATGGATGGCCTCCATCAGGCGCTTCGATTCTTCAGCTTCGACACACAGTTTATGCATTCCCAGATGACCTCTTTTGCACAGTTTACCCCCGCAAACGACGAACTGAGCAGCCATTCTTCTAATTGCCCTCTTATCTTTGGCATTTGCCCCTGGTGGATATGCTTCCTTTTCCAAGAAGTTCCAGACATCGTAATACCAAGGGTTCTCATCTTGTACCTCATCTATGGCGGCAATTGACTCGTAGGCCGGTGCAAATTTCTATTCGATGATGATTGGACGCATCCGGACTTCGAAAGGGATGTCTATCATAGAAGATAGAGTTGCTAGTGAATCTGCGAACCTGTTGTTCTCTCTTAACAAATGAGCGAAATTCAGTTTCTCAAACCGAGGAATCAGCACGTCCAAGGTCTGGTGATAAATTTTCATCTTTTCTTCTTTCACTTTCCAATCTCCTTTAGCTTGAGATACAACAAGGTTCGAGTCCCCGATGACATCCAACCGTTTTGCCCCTAGTTCTAGGGCCGCTTCTAGTCCAGCAATGCATGCCTCATACTCTACTTCGTTGGTCGACACTTTGAACGAAGTTTGAATGCCAGGGGTATAAGGGGATTGTCGGGTGCTATCAGCAACACCCCTATCCCATACTCGTATTGGTTTGACGCTCTGTCGAAGTACATCGTCCAAAATTCTTCTTCGACATGCAGAATGGCCTCGTATGGGAATAGGTACTCTACTGCTTCATCCCCTTCCATTAGGTGATCGGCTAGGAACTCCGCTACCGCTCTCCCCTTTACTGACTTGCGAGTCACATACTTTAGATCGAATTCAGAAAGTAGAAACAACCAACGAGCTAGCCTACCCGTAGGTGCCGGTTTCTTGAAGAGATATTTGATGGGATCTAGTCTCGAAACCAACATTATAGAGTGAGCTAACAGGTAATGCCGCAGCTTCCTGGTAGCCCATACCAAGGCTAAGCAAACCTTTTCCAGCGGAGTGTAACGGGTCTCGTAATCCAGCATCTTCTTGCTCAGGTAGTAGATAGCTCTCTCCACCTTGTCCTCAGACTCCTGTGCAAGCATGCAGCCCATTGTAGTTTCAGTTACTGAAAGGTACAAAATCAACGGTTTCCCTGGCTCAGGTGGTGACAACACGGGTGGGTTCTGTAAGTATTGCTTGATCTGTTCAAAAGCAACTTGGCATCGGCCGTCCCATTGGAACTTCGTTCCTTTTTTCAAGAGACCAAAGAGTGGTTCACAAGTCAAGGTCAATTTTGCGATAAACCGTCTTATGAATTGCACTTTACCCAGAAAGCCTCGCACCTCCTTTTCAGTCCTTGGTGGTGGCATTTCTAAGATGGCCTTGATTTTGGAAGGGTCGACTTCGATACCTCTCTGTGTAATCAAGAATCCCAGTATTTTCCCTGCTGTAACACCAAACGTACACTTCTGAGGGTTTAGCCGTAGCCTAAATTCTCTGATCCTTTGGAAGAACTTTTGCAAAGCGGTGTAGTGGCTCTCTCTTTCTTTGGACTTGACAATCATGTCGTCCACGTACACCTCAACCTCTTTGTGGATCATGTCATGCAATATCGTGGTCGCGGCCCGTTGATATGTAGCTCCAGCATTCTTCAACCCAAACGACATCACTCTATAATAGTAGGTCCCCCACGGGGTGGTGAAAGCAGTCTTTTCCCAGTCTTCAGGTGCGCCATCACAATCTGGTTGTAGCCTGAGAAGCCATCCATGAATGAAAGCAATGCATGCCTCGCAGTAAAATCCACTAACTCATCGATATGCGGTCTGTTTAAATCTCTGAAATCCACGCATACCCGAATCCTGCCATCCTTCTTCGGCACTAGGACTATATTGGCCAACCAAGTCGGGTATTCAGATACCAGCAAGAACCCTGCGTCGATTTGCTTGGTGACCTCTTCCTTAATCTTGAGGGCCCAGTCCGGGCGGATTCTTTTGAGTTTCTGCTTAACGGGTCGGGCCTCAGGGTTAAGAGGGATCCGGTGCTATACAATCTCAGGATCGATTCCAGGCATGTCTTCGTAGGACCACCCGAAAACATCTTTGAAATCTTTTAATAAAGCGACTAAGCGCTCGCGTTCCTCTAAAGACAAGGTGGACCCGATCTAGACCAACCGTGGGTCCTTCTCAGTACCGACATTAACTGTAGTGATTTCATCAACCAGGGGTTTAACAAATCTCTCTTGCTCTTGATCAATTAAACGCTGTAAAACTGGAGGAATTTCTTCCTCGTCATTTTTATCAAAATTTTGAAAGTTCTGATTAATACAATAAATCAAAGGCACAGAAAAATACTCAGAAGCCACAGCCATTCCATTCTCATTAATCACTTCCAAATTGCTCGATTCTTTTATTATAACAGACTTAAAAGAGAAAGAAAAAGACAACCTAGACAGGACTGTGGCATCCGGGTTGTCACCCCCAGGAATACCGGACTCAGACTCAATTGAGCTGGAACCTGATTCCGACTCACAAGACTCGGTGGAATCAGACTCCGGTTCACTACCTGACCCGGTGTTGCTTGATAAAAATCCTTCCTCGTACTGCCAGATGAGGGAGGGTGCGACGGATGCATCCAAAATGTTTGTAGGTGGGCTCGTAGCCATTTCATTCCTGATCATGGACACCGAGAGATCATCCCCCAAGCACTCATGGACGATCGGAGGATCTGAAAGTAGACAAGCTAGCGCTACCCCCATTTCATCCTTGGTGCCCTCAGAATCCACTTCCTTACACTGCTCAATCTCAGCTGTTGGGTTTGTCTGTTCTACGGCAACATCATCCCCAGATAACTGTAAGTCGAAGAAGATCTCAAATCCCAGCAGCCGCCTCTTCTCTGCGTTCAGCCATGGCTCGGGGAAGCCACAGAATGGAAAATCTTCTCCCTTCCGAACAAAGCGTCCGTTTAGGGTACCTTGGATGGGTCGATGCATCAACTCAAAAGGCTTCCCTGCCTACTTCGCTCTGGCTCTCCCAGCCATGTCCTTACCCAGTCCTCTTTGGTGAGCAGATAACCCAAGCCAAAGGTATGTGGATTGTGCGACACTTCGGCCGATGTTGCAATGCTTTTCCGGCCACTCTTTCCTAATCCCATCCCGGGGATGTGTTGGAGCTTGTTCATGAGATATACTGACTGTGCACTAACGTACAACCCTTTATCAACGGCTAAGATGTTCTGAATGACCCGGGCCTCAGCCAAGGTGAATCCTGATAAGAAGACATCCTCCATGCCATGCTCGATTTCCAAAATCGGTGTAGACACCTCTGGTGGGGGATGGATTGAAGAATTCCCAAAAACAATAGCCACCCCCTTCCCGTGGGGGTACTTCAACATCTGGTGGAAGGTGGAAGAGACTGCCTTCACCTGGTGCAGCCACGGCCGTCCTAGGAGTAAATTAAAGGTTACGGGAACGTCCAAGACATGAAAGTCAATCTCGTGTTGTCCTGGACCAACCTTGGTCTGGATCTTTACGGTTCCCATCATTTCTCTGCTAGTGTTATCATATGCCCTTATTACCTGGGCTGTTGGCACAAAGTCCGCGGGTTTCAACCCGATTGCATAAGCTGTCCTTGACGGGCATACGTTAATGGCAGATCCCGTGTCGACAAGAACTACCGGTATCCATTTGTCCCTACACTCCACAGAGATGTAGAGTGGTTTGTTGTGGTTTGCGCCCTTAGGCGGTAGTTCCTTGTCGGAAAAGGTCAACATCGGGGAAGCTCCTCCCGGAAAGACCAGTCCTACCAGCTGTTCAGGTGTAGTGTCTATTGAGAGTTTGGCTTTGTCCATTGCCGATAAGACATCTTGTCTATGAACACGGGAAGCCATAAGTAGTCCCCAGATGGAGATGTCTGCTTGTATCTTTTTCAACTACTTTAGCATGACCTCTTCTTCAAGTAGCTTCTCTTTCTGCTTCTCCGTCTCTTTGTCATTCCCGGATGCCTCTGGTTAATCTAGGTGCGGGGGCTTGAAGTACTGCCCGCTCCTAGTCATATGGTCAACTTCGCCAATATACCAGGTATCGTCCGGTTGATTGCTCCCCCAATCCTCATCTGTGTGGGCAAGACATAGATCATCGTCCTCCCACCACATTCCATCGGCAGTCGACAGACACCTGTCCGGCTTCATTGTAACTATCCCTGTACTCGCAGTACTTTCCGTCCAGGTGTTCGTAACACGCTCTATCTTTGTACACATAGCAGGTTCAGTCCCCACAGGGGCCTTGGCTTTTCTGGCTCTCTCAGAGTCTTCGATTCCTCCTTGTTCCAACTGCTTCAGTACAGTTTGCTGTTCAACATTCCCTGTATTCAAAATGCCCAAATCCTGAGCGAAATTCTTGGCACCGGCACTCTCCGGTGATGTATCCTGATCCCCGGCCCTTCCGGCCACAATTGATGTCCTTGCCCCTGACGGGCCCTTTTCCAGCTGAGATTCTTCAACAATATCTGGTTGGTCGTCAAGCCACCCTGTGACCTCAGCTGACTCTTCAAAATCGAACCAGCTGACTGTCATGTCCCTCGGATCTTGTTCGTTAAAAATTTGAAGGTCAGCAATGTCCCCTTCCAGAACTGCTAAGTCATCTATCCTCTGATCAAGTCCATCCCCCTGTAGTACACAAATTTTTGCCCCCTCCGGCAATTCCACATTTGGCCTAATCTGACCCGCTGACACAATGTAACCACTCAGATTGTACACCTCCTCAGCAAAGCTCCCCAATTCCTCAGTCCCTGAATCCACTGTACCACTTTCCTCCGAAATCATCCATATTCTGTCTTCGACAGCCACCACCATTGGTTCAGGTTGGGTTTGGGAGATGTCCAACATACACAAGTCAGTGTTGTCAGGGAGGAACACCTCCGGCTTGGGTAGGTGAGATGGGGTGATATATATGCTGGGGTCGTATGACATGACCCCGGTCTGGATAACGTTGATGCGTTTGGGAGGTGGAGCTTGGTTGTGTGGTGGGAGAGGGTTGGTTGTGACATTGGGTTTCTCTGGAGGCACAATCACCCTATTATCAATGAGATCTTGAATCTCATGACGTAATCGGAAGCATTGGTCGGTGTTATGACCATGCTGTTGGTGAAATGCGCAGTATTTGGCTGGATTATGGGAGGGGGGAAGTGGATTCGGCAATGGCCGCGGCTCCAGGGGCTTCAAGTGCCCTTTCCTGATTAAAACCCCTAGAGCTTTGGACAGGGGCATATATAACGGAGTGAAGGTTCTTTGGCCTCGAGGTTGGTGTTTGGTTGTTTGCGAGCTACTTCCGGACGCACCGGAGAATGGTGTAGCCACAAGGGTTCTTGGGAGAGTGGTGGTGACCATGCTTACTTCTGAAGCTCTGGCAGTTGCGGTATTGCTTGTGCCTGTATTGGTGTTGGGGTTGAAGGTTCTCCTGGGTTGCTCTCTGTCTTGGTCAATCAGACCCTGTTTCATAGCATCCTCAATTTGTACCCCCATCTCATGTAAATCTGAAAAGGTGGGGAAGGGGAGAACAATCATTTTTTGCATAAGCTTGGGCTGGAGATTGCGCACAATCATCTGAATCTGATCTTTGTCAGTGGGCCTAGTGGTCATCATTGAGGCCTTGGCCCTCCACCGAGTTACGAAGTCAAAAAAACTCTCCTTAGGCTCCTGCCTAGTCGTCTCGAGATCACGGGTTGTGATCTCGATCTGTGTATTATAGGAGTACTGAGCGACAAAAGCCTCGGCCATCTCATCCCAATTCCTCTTAACATCGTCTTCCAGTTTTGCATACCAGATGGCCGCCACACCCGACAGGGTCCATCCGAATAAAGAAAGCTTCTGTAGTCTAGTGAGGCCCATCGGCCTTAATATGTCTGAAAACAGCTGCAGGTGCACCATAGGATCATCGGATCCATCAAATCGATCAATGTGTGGCATCTTAAACCGATCCGGCAGTGTCACGGCCGAGTCGGTGTACCCGTCCTCAATGTCCGGAATGAACTTCACACCTTGAGATTTCTTGAACAGCTTTTCAAGCTTGCTCACTTTTAATGTCATGGGGTCCACCTCGAACTCGAAGGGGGAATCCGGTAGATTGATAGGTGTAGGTGCCTTGGATAGTTAAGGTGGAATTGGGGCCGGAGCCGGCCCTGCTGGGATGTCTGTGTCCTCCTGGACATTTTGGACATTCACCGTCTCCCCAGGTATTGGGACTCTCGGTGGGGGAGGAGCTTGGTGTGAAGCAGATGCTCCGGCTTGCTGCTGCAGCCTGGTAATTAACTCTACTTGTTGGGCCATGACTACGGCCTACTATTTGGCAAATTCTGCTTGACGAATAGCGTCTTCTTGCATGGCTTTCATACTCTCCTGGAGCTGACGCATCATCTCTTCCATTCCTGCCATACTGTCCTGATCTAACTGAACCACCGGTATATCTGTCTCTGCAGTAGACTCGAAAATCTCAATCTGACTACTCAAGGACCACTGCTCTGGCAACCGCGGTACCGATACACTGCGCTTCGCTGACCTCTGCCTAGCAACCGGGGGTAAAGAATGGAACACTGGTTGTCTGTCTACCAGATCCTCAGATCGATGGAGTCTACGACCTCTTGTCTAGAGTGCTTAGGGAATATCTGCTTGGTCGGAAGCAATTGTGCTAAACTACCAAGCAAAAAGATAAATAAAGCATAATAAGGAAATAAACAACCAGAAACAGACAACATAACGGCTTAAATAAACACAACACACAGTCGGCATGACAACACATAGTTGGCACGTGTAAGCTGAATATACTGTTCTCAAATACTGGTCATTGTTTCCCAAATCACTGCCCCAAATCTGAATCTGATACCTGCGGATATACTGATTCTCAAAACACTAGTGCCCGCAGGCCTGATGCCCAAACTTGCAAACTGATACATGCATTCCTGTAGAGACACACTCTAAAAGCACATAGCAGACAAGTGAGAACCAAAAACACCCCCATGGAGGGGTAGGGTTTCCCTGTCCTATTTTGTCAGGAGCTAGGGTTTCACTACGCACACAACAGTTTCAAACAACCTATAATCGAGTAAGCAACCTGTCCTAGTTTGGAATAGTCACTATGGACTTCGAATATGCACTCGGTCGAATGGTCAAAAAGGGTGCCCCGGTAAAAACCGGGGTTTGTGTTCCTATCGTGGCAAAACCCGTAACCGGTCAGCCTTATGGCACGCAGCCTCCGGCAAACCGTTCAAAAATAGCAGATAGCAAACACGGTGTCCTAGACGCACCAATGCAAATGCAATGCAAAGAAACTGTAGACGCGCCCGAACGTCCCGGGAAAATCCCGTTTTGTTCATTAGGCTCACTACAGTTCGGACTCAAATGTCACGGTTCTGAATGTAGTCTCGCAAAGTGCAATGCAAGACCGATAAATCACCAAAGAGTCCAAATCCGGCAAATTATTTTGAAAAATTGATTTTTAGAAAGAAGTGCCAAACATGGACTGCTTTGCCAGATACAGAGTCGCAACATAAATGTTTTATTTTTGGGAAATTTAGGAAACCCTGACTCCTGCCTAAGGCCACATGTCCGTCATCACCAAAGTTGCCTCGGCTCGGGAACTTGGGTACGATTGGGGAAGGTTAGCTATGAGCACCCCCGCTCGCCCGATCAAAGATCGGCTTGTACTAAACATGATATTTTGTTTTGAAAACATATGCGCTCTTATTTCAGTGTATTAGCCTAGAAATACTATTTGATGCGCACAGCAAACAAGTATAGACTGGATCGCCTGGATTGGAACAAAACATTTCATGTTTGTCTATGAAAGCGGTTTGCTACTCGCAAGTAGGCTAAAATGCGGATTTTTCCACCCTCAAGTGGGCTTAAAACTCGCAATCAATGAATTGTTCCAACTCAAGTAATCCAACCTTCACCCACAGGCATTCAGGCAGTTATATCACATAAGCAGTTAGACTCATGGCAAGCATGTTATCATGGCAGTCACTCACACGCATGCAAGGATGCTAAAGCATAAACACTTACCGAGTACTCCGAGCCAAAGAAAGAAGCTAATTAGAAAACATGCATGAATCCTGACTTTGTTGAGATGCCTAATGCAACACATGCAAGAATGCAACTAAGATAGGCTCGGCTATTCTAAGATGGCATATGAGATGCTACAGGTAACATGTATTCAACTTGAAATTGAAATACGATGTAGTTAGTATGATGCGCCGAGCCCGGTGCATGCAAAACAGATGAATGGATGCAAACATATGAGCATAAGGATGCTAATTGAAACGTGCCCTAAAACTAGCCATCACAAGCTTGTAAATAAAAGGGAGAAAGACGTGGGGTTGGAAGACATTCATCACACACACACACACTTATTATAACATTGCCCTCTCTCGGAGGATCCGAATAAATAATACAGAATCGAATTAACTAATTATTACACAACACTAGCTAATTAACAAATTTAACTAAACTAGCATGCAAAGTATGTAAAATGGGCTGCCCCAGCTTTGCTTTGAATGATAAAGGATGCATGCATGCTCGAGTCGCCTTGTCGGGAAATCCATCGCAATGCCCCGGCTCGCTTTTGTATGCAATTGATTTCAGAAACTTGCACAAAGCTCCAATGAGATGAAACTCTATCCTGGGAATCTAGGGGGAGGCTGCCGACCAGCTATAGGCATTGGAGACCACCTACCGACCACCCTTGGTGGTGAAAACTAGAAAAGGTGGTCGGCCTGCCAGAAAACCTGGTCAGCCGACCAGTTTCTTCTCCTGGTTTCTGTATTTTCTGCAACAAAGGCAAGAGAGAGAGAGAGCAAGGTATTTGCAACACATGTGTGCACAACCACTCTCCCCATCATTGCATAAGCTCTAGGGAGTGTAGTCCTTGATCCTCGGGCCACCAATTACGCATCTCGATGCATGATGGCCGAGGAGTCGGATTGCACGACTCAATGTGAACTGAATGCACATATAAACACATAAATGCCTAAACTCCATCATGTGTTAGTCAAGAGTGTCGGCGACCGAGCATCGAGGCACGTTTCATCACTTGGAGTATGAAACGTCCCTTATTTCCCGTGTTTGGACTAACTCCTATTCCAAACACAATGCAACAAGTAGAATGGCATGCACAGTGCGACTTCAAGCATGCAATCCTAAGGCGATGCAACCAAGTCATGCAAACATGCAAAGGGTGACGTGCAAACATGCAAACTAACATACGCAATGCTATGAACTAACAATGGCATACTCAATGCACATGATACTATATGTCATACACAATGCACATGTGAAGACTATCATACACAATGAAGTGAACAAGGCACGCGCAATGCAATGATCAAACATGCGACAACGCGGCATACTCAATGCTATGAACTACAATGGCATACTCGATGCAAAATGGACTTAAACCAAAATGAATGGGCCTCAGCCACACCCAAATCAGTGGCCATACATGATGAAAATGAGGCAACAAAACACATGCAAACATGCAAGATGCAAGGGCCCAAAGCCTAGGGCACAAGATACAACTGTATGAAAGCATGGAAAGGATGAAATATGGCATACAACAACACATGTTCCAGCTCTGAAATGACACACAAAATGGTCCCGAATCATGCAAACAACTCATGTTATGCATGTTGAATGGCTCAAATACCGAAACTAGTGAAGTGCATTACACTAGAGGTATGCAAAGCAATGCCCAAATGAACAAACCAACCCCAAACAGTTCCTATGCAGGCCCAAAAAAGTGGCAAAATGGACTAAGATGATCGCTTGAAATGCACAAAAATGAAGCTCATGCAATGGCCCATAAATGAGGTATACAAGCACAACTCTCAAACGCATTTAAAGAGTGGAAAACATGGGAACATGGCACAAGTATAGGCTCTGAAATAACATGCTCAATGATGCCAAGACATGGAAACACCTCAAGTTAAGCATGCAAGGGGCTCCAAAACTCAAGGCTAGGCAAGGATATTACACTACAAGTATGCATGGCAAGCATCATTCGACCAAGGGGCCTCAAAACAGAGCTAAGGCAGCCCAAAATATGAACAAAATCAATTTGAAGTATGGCCAAAATATGCTAGAATCAATGGCCAAAACAACATGCAATGTAAGCTAGTGAGCATGGTTTACACTACAAGCATGTGAAGCATTCAAGAGGCCACTAAACCAGCCAAAGATAGAGCTATGATATGCCAAATAATGACCAAATAAGCACTGAAATATGACCAATACATGCAAGAATGACATACTCCTTTGATAAGCTATGAAGATGATTATTCTACACATGCAAGAGGCAAACATGAGGTGACCAAACCAGCCCTAGAAAGAGTCTAGGAAGGTCCTAAAAGTCACTAAAAATGGCCTGAACCAAGGCTAGGAAGTATGAAAATATAGGCTCCTTGGAAAGGCTAAATATGCAAACAAACAAGGCCAAAAGAGAGAGGGTCACCCCTCTCTGATTTTGGCCCTCAAAACCACATGCCAACCACTGAAAATCTGCTGGATTTCAGTGGCTAAAGGGCCAAGCAAAGCTCAATACAAAGGCCTCATGGCATAGCTCAAAACAAGGCTAAATAGAGCATGCAAGAGGGTAGATGACCCCCAACACCAAAAGAGCCTTAAACAAACATGAAAATCACTTAAATATGAACCTTTTTTCAGTTGACTACAAAGCTCAAATAAGCATTCAAATGAGGCTAAGAGAAGGATTAAAATAATGCTTAAAAAGGGAGAAAATGAGTTACCCTTGAAGCTAAGCAAAGACAGCAACTTCTGGACCAAAAACCCAGCTCTTTAACCTCTGAAAATGACCTCCAAGAACCTTAGGTTGATGGTGGAAGTGTTAGGCTATGAGGTGTGGTGCAAAAGGGTCAAGAACAATACACTTCTTAAGCCTAAATATAGAGACAAAGAGAGAGATATGTGTATGTGCCTTAACCAAAATCTGAACCCTCACAAAGGAGGGGAAGGCCTTCCCTTATAGAGAAAGGAGGCCAAAGCTTCTCAAAGAAGCTAAAAACCAAGGCCAAAGATCCTCCATATACGTGTATGGAGGATGCAGTCTGTTCCTTCCAGCTGGCACAGCTGGCAAAACCTCACAGAGACAAAACTGGAGGGAGCAGGTCGACCAGTTAAAGTGGTCGGCCGACCACTTCCCCTGGTCGGCCAACCAGGGTGAGTGGTCTCCCTCAAGGAAAAGTGGTCGGCTAGCCTATTTGATGGTCTCCCAACTGAATGCAAGCTAGTGGTATGGTGGGAGATCAGCAAATGTGGCTCAAAAATCAATGAGACTAGTTTCCCGACAAGAAAATCGGCTGGCGGAGAGAGAAGTGGTCTCCAAGAGAAAAGGTGGTCTCCCACCCTTGTACCACCTTCCAAACAATGAAACCGAGGTTTATGCCAAAAATGAACCAACACCAATGCAAAACGAGGGTTCGGGGGGGCAAAACGGGCAGCCGGGTGCCCCGAAAACAGGCTGTTAAGCACCAAAAGTGGCGTGCGACTACAAAGGTGGTCTCCCGGGCCGCAGTGTCCCTCTAGACAGAGGAAACAAGGTGTGTGCCAAAAACCGTGCCAAACGGAGAATGTTAAGCGGTCCCGAACCGAGGCGCGCAGCCGACGGCTCTAAAAATTGGAAACTGGTCTCCAAACGGGAACAGTGACCTACGACCACGAAAAGTAGCTTACGGCCACTGAGAGATGGTCTACAAGACCTCTCACTCCCTTCGGGAAGAGAAAACAAGACTTGGTCCACAGACCGAGGCAAAGCATAAAAGGGTCCCGAGGTCTGGGGTAAGGACCTCCGCCGAAACTCCGAAACCTCAGAACAAACACAACATGGGCAATCACCGAGCGCTCAATCGATGACATTTGAGTCTTAAGGTCAGTCAAAAAGGGATGTCTACAATAGTGAGAAACTTTATACATATTAATAATTAAAATTGTAAACTTTTCATGATTGTGTACTTTTTTTTCTCTAACACCACTGGGTGTGATTACCCCTTAATTTTATAAAATGTCACATTAGCTACAAAAATGAAGGGAAATGATCATAAGAATTAAATATATTTTGTCTAACCTTTGAAAACTAATTACATGAAGCTAGTGAATGTGAGTTAAGTCAAAATACCTAATCATATGCATAGTGCAGTGAAATTGAAAAAAGAGAGTTATATTAGGAATTTTAACTAACAAACATTATATACCTAATGGGTTGGAGATAAAACAAGAATTTAAATTTATTTTTACTTCAACTTAAAGAAAAATTATTACGTTTATTGAGATATTTTTTTATAATCATCAAACGATTAATGACAATTCTCCATTATAAGCATGTAAAAAAAAAAAAAACGAAACAAAACAAAAACAAAAGAAAATAAGAAGAGGAAGATAGGAAGATACAACACTCAATTTATTTCGGCTAAAAATATTTTTGTATAAAATGTTTTTTCTATGTTTTGTTACATCTCTAAAATTAATGTACTAGTAATTGCACTATTGGTGATGGTCGTGGTAGTGATGGAAGTGGTAGTCGTGGTTGTGGTCGTGATGGGGGTGTGATGGTGATAGTGGGATGGTAAAGTTTTTTTTTTTTTTTGATCGAGCGGGATGGTACAGTTGATGGAGGTTGTAGTATTAGGGATAAACTCCCATCTATATTTCATCTCTTCATACATTTTCCATACTTTTATTGTTGGTTTCAATCCGCACCTATATCGATGATTTGAACCATTTATCTAGTAGGTCCCACAATAAATGTGATCCATGCAAAATATTAATTTCATTAGAAAATTACAAATACAAAAATAAATCGTATTTTGTTTTATAAAATGAATGACAAATATAATTAAATTTAAACCATAAATTTTATAAAATAAAATGTAATTTGTTCTTATATTTATAGTTGTTTGATGAAATTAATTTTTTTCATGGATGACCTTATTGCAAGGCCTACGAAATAGACGGTTCGAATTATCAATAATGATGTGAATTAAAACTTACAAAAAGAATATGGAGAGATAAGGTAAGGAGGAGAGCTTATCCCGTAGTATTGTGGTAATATTGATAAAATTTTAGTTTGAGAAATATTTTAACCATTTCAAAAGTTAAAAAAAAAATTCAACAAATATCTATATACATAGATTTTTTACCAAATTTTGGAAAATGTGATTTTTAAAATAAAAAAAAAAAATTCAACAAAACAAATGGACGGGTGAAAATTACTCAACGGTCATATGGTAACTTCGATCCTGACCCTCATGATTATTGGAATTCGAAATTTCATCTGGTTAAAGCACATGAAATTTATAAGCAAATTCTTTTGAAGCAGTGATATTAGTGGACTTGCATGATTGACTCTCAATGGAGTTAAAAAAAAAAGAAAAAAAAAATTTTATGGTACCTCTTGATATAGTAAGAAAATTCTTAGTGTACATAGCAATGTTAAACTGTAGCAAGATGATTTTAATAGAGTATGGTGGCTCATAAAATAGCATGGTTGGACGGAGTGTTCGATAATTATAAATCAAAATTGAGGAGGATTGTAGTTTAACTTTACTATAAACACCAAGAATTTTCTTACTATATCAAGAGTCACCTAGATTTTTCTTGTTGTACCGAGAGTCAATCATGCAAGCCCATCAATATCAATGCTCCGAGAGACTTTGACCAAAAATTAATAATTAGTGATTTTTAAAAAAAAAAAAATTAGTATTGATTCATGATAAAGTTTATATTTTTAATTATCAATATTTATAAAGTTTACCATCTATTTGTAATTACTTTTCAAAACTACCTCTGAAATGAATTTTCCCCTAAATTTTATTTGGGTTAATATTTTCCCCAAAATTTTATCACGTGTCTTTTAAAATTACAAAATTACAAATTTTAGATTTGTTATCTTTCTTTTTAAATTTTACAAGAGATGATAGATTTTGGCAAAAGATAAAGAATATTCTTTTATCTTTCTTTTAAAAAGCATAAATTACGGAATAATTAATATTTTTATAATTATTGGTTTAATGGATTAGCAAGTATTTTTTTTGAATTATATTTAATTTAATTTAAAATTTCACAAATATTATTAGGAGTTTTGAAATTTCAACAAGATTCCTCACACAAAATTAGTTTGCTATAATATATAATATAGATTAGAATTGAACCATACACTGAGAAAATAAAACCAAACAACCTATACCAAACCAAATGATTTGGATTGGATTGAACAAAGTTACCATTTTTTTGATTTTTGTGGTTAGCCCTAATTATGTACTTACAAAATCAAAGGGCTTACCACTCAAGAGGTTGCATGTTCGAATCTCTGTGCCAAACATTTCAAACCTTGTGGCCACTAAAGGTTTGCCCAGTCATTAATTCAAGATCTCGGAATTAGTTGAGGTACATATAAACTGGTTCGAACACCCAATTATAATTTTAAAAAAAAAGAACTTACCGATAGGTCTCATACACAAAGTTCAAAACCCATCTAGTCCCAAAACAAAATACATATACCAATTAGTCCTACATATTTTTAATTGTTATAAAAAAAAAACTATTTTTTTGTTTTAAATTTAAAGGCGCTATTACATCCCACTACCAGCGGACTTCCATCAGACGGTCACTAGAGATTAGTCAGAATGTTCAACATCACCGGGAAGCCATCGAAAAATTGCCGAAAATTTGTAGGAATATCGCTAGAATGTTCTAAATGTCGCAGGAATGTTTTGAACGTTACTGGAAGTCACCAAAATGTCTAAAATGTTTGTTAGACGTCAAGAATGTTGTAAAAAAATCACCGAAATGTCCAGAATATTGCTAAAATGGCAAAAGAATAAATTGAAAAATTAGAGCAAAAAAAATAGCAAAATGCAAATAATGGTTCCGATTCAGACCCAACCCATTTTATGCTCTTAAATCCGGAATTTCGTACTTTTAATTGTTGTCCATATCCTTTGTCATCTTGTTGGTATTGAGTTGAGTGGTTGGTTGTGTTTGAAACAAGTTGGGAGTTGGTTTTTCAATAGAGTTGCTGTCTAGTTTTCTTTTTGTTTGCTCGAGTGGTGTTTTGGTTGCTCGAGCGGTCTTTGGGATCTTCTAGTATTTTTGCAGGTCTGCAAAAATTCTAGGAGTAGGGTAACTTTGCTCAAGCGGTTCTTCTTGCGCTTGAGCGGTTTTCTACAGTTTGCAAAACTTATGGGAATGAGTCATTGTGCGCTTGAGCGGTGTTTTGGTCGTTCGAGCGGTGTCACTTATTGTGTCTGATGCTCAAGCGGTGTTTTGGTTCCTCGAGCAGTCTATGCGTATATCAGTTCAAGAAAAGGCATTTTTCAATCCTCTCTCTTTCTCTAAAATATTCCAATCCCTGATTTCTTCTCTCTCTCTCTCTCTCTCACATTCTTCCCTTAAAATCTCAAATACACCCTCACCTATTGATCTCTCCACCATAGCTCTTTGGAGAAAAAAGGTAGAGCTCATCAAAAGCTTCATTCTAATCGGAGAGGATCTTGTTTTCGGCTCCGTCAAAGTTTTACCCTTGCTCTTTTCCTCTTCTACTCTTGAGGTATGGATTTCTTCAACTTTAGTATAATTCTTAGTTTAGTTATTTTCTCTTTGAAAATTTTAGTGACTTAGGGCTTTTAGGTTAAATCTAGGGTTTGATTTGAAAAGTAAAAGAGGGTTTTTGTCACGACCCAACCCTCGCCCCAAGAGATTAGAGAAGGGACTGGCCAGTAATCCGATATTACCAAAGACCTGCTTTAACAATAATACAATAATAGGGCTAGCAGAAGCCTATAAATAATAAAATATAACGTCTAATGAGCTGTGAAGACTTACATGGAACAAAACAAATGTTATATATATATAAATTTACATATCAGTCAACATCAAGCTTCTGTACAAAATAAAAACATAATTTAGGGATTAAATCCCATTAACAAACCAGTCTTAACTTCAGACATAATAACATTCAGAACTAGTCTCAGTAACATTCAAAACACTTAATTACAAGAAAAACAAACATATCCATGGTTTCAATTTAAGCAAATAGAGTTCAGAAAATAATTAACGTAATCAAAATATTAATATAATTTATAAAACATAGATTGCGTAAAATAATTTATGGTAACCCAAAACATACATAAAATATGTTATGGTGACTCAAGGTATAATATAACTCACCTTAATATTAATCCTTACTACTTTCCTCCTATGCTGGTTTTATGAGGCCCTTTTTCCTTAATCCTTTTTCTTGTGAATTTTGTTTTTGTTTTGCTTGCCTTCATTTCACCTCCTTATATACTGGAGCTTGACATGGTGACTCACCATTTATTTATTAATCTCCTGGATGATTCACTCATCTACCTAATAGGATTTACTCATTAACATAGTAGGCTTAACAGGTGTCTTTCTCTTCAGGTGACCAACAAATAGGACACCTTTCACCATATTTCTTTTTGGCCCCAATTAATATATTAATTGGACTTTTAAACCAATACCAAACTAGATTAATAGAATACTTGCACAATAACTTCTAATGTAAACTAAATTCCACTTTATCGCATACCATCATAAAATTAATTATTTTATTTTACTATTATTCTTATTCATGATCGTGGTTGGTTGTGGTATTAATTAAATATTTAGGGTGTCACATTTCTCCCTTCCTAAAAAGAAGTTTGTCCCCAAACTTGACGTACCTTAATTTTCGAAGAGGTGTGGGTATTTGGCTCGTATTTGATTCTCCATTTCCCATGTAGCTTCTTCGATTTGATGATTTCTCCACAAGACTTTTACCAGAGGTATAGTCTTATTTCAGAGAACCTGGTTACGACGATCGAGAATTTCCACTGGTTGCTCTTCATAAGAGAGAACTTCTTGAACTTTCTAGTACTCTTAATCAACCACATGTTTTGGATCTCAAAGATACCGCCGAAGCATCAAAACGTGAAACACATTGTGGACATTAGACAATTTAGGAGGCAGGGCAAGACGATATGCCACAGGACCAATCCTTTCCAGTATCTCGAATGGCTTGATGTAACGTGGGTTTAACTTTCCTCACTTTCCAAATTAGATAACTCCTCTTGTTGGCGAGATCTTGAGGAACACATGATCCCCTACTTGGAATTTCAAGTCCCGTCTCCGTGTATCTACATAACTTTTCTGGCAGCTCTGGACAGTGTGAATTCGCTGCTGGATAAGTTGAATTTTATCACTTGTTATCTATGCAATCTTAGGGCCTAATAACCTCCTGTCTCTGACTTCTGCCCAACATAGAGGTGATCGACACCTTCTTCCATACAGTGCTTCGTACAGTGCCATTCCAATGCTTGCTTGGTAACTGTTGTTATAGGCGGATTCCACTAAAGGTAGGTACTCATCTTAGTTACCCTTGAGGTCTAATACGCACACACGTAGCATGTCTTCCAAAGTCTGGATTGTTTTTTCGGATTGCCCGTTGGTTTGTGGGTGATAAGCAGTGCTAAACTTCAATGTAGTCCCTAAAGCCTCTTGTAATTTATTCCAGAAGTGAGACACAAATCGAGGGTCTCAGTTAGACACAGTTGAAATTGGAGTACTATGTAACCGAATGATTTCTTTGATGTATAAAGTGGCAAACTTATTAAGGGAGTATGTGATTTTGATTGGCAAAAAATGCGACGACTTTGTCAAATGGTCTACTATAACCCATATTGCATCATTCTTTAAGATTGATTGAGGCAACCCTATCACGAAGTCCATAGTGATGTGTTCCCATTTCCACTCAGGAATAGGGAGTGGTTGTAGCATCCCTGCAGGTTTCTGATGTTCTGCTTTAACTCGCTGACAATGTAGGCATTTAGAGGCATGGCTTGCTACGTCTCTTTTCATTTCTGTCCACCAGTAGTGTTTCTTCAGATCATGGTACATCTTTGTGTTACCAGGGTGGACTGTAAATCTCGAGCTATGAGCTTTCACCAATATCTTCTTCTTGCGTTCCGGAATGTCGGGTACACAAATTTGATTTCGCAATTTTAGTATCCCATTGCTTATAGTTAATTCAGGATCAGGCTTACTCCTTTGCTCCTTGTACTTTTTCTTTAATAGTTTATCTTCACATTGGCATGCTCTAATTTCTTCAATCAAGGTAGGTTCCACAGTTATGTTGGCAAGCAGTCCATTGATCTTGAGGGAAACAAGAGTACATGCCAAACTTCTAGTTGTCTTTCGGCTCAGTGCGTCTACTACCACGTTAGCTTTGCCTGGATGGTGATGGATCTTTACATCGTAGTCTTTCATAAATTCTAGCCACTGCCGTTGCCTTATATTCAGTTCTTTCTATGTAAACAGATATTTAAGACTCTTATGATCAGTGTAAATCTCACAGGTTGCACCGTAGAGATAATGATGCTAGATCTTGAGGGCGAAGATCACCGCAACCAATTCTAGATCATGGGTTGGGTAGTTCTGCTCGTGATTCTTTAGTTGTCGCGAGGCATAAGCAATGACTTTCCCGTTTTGCATAAGAACGCAACCCAAACCATTATATGAGGCATCACTATAAATGACGAACCCATCTGTTCCCACGGGGAGTGCTAATATAGGAGCTGACACCAGTCTACTTTTTAACTCTTGAAAGCAACACCCCTGTTTGTCAGTCCATTCAAAGGGTGTGTTCTTCTAAGTTAGTTAGGTCAAGGGTGAAGCTATCTTTGAGAAATCTTGCATGAAGTATCGATAATAGCCGGCTAGACCTAAGAAACTTCGAATCTCTGACACATTAGTGGGTCGTGGCCAATCTACGATTGCTGTAACTTTTTGGCGATCAACCGAGATGCCATCTTTGTTAATGACGTGACCAAGGAAGTGTACACTAGTGATCTAGAATTCACATTTCTTCAACTTGGCATAAAGTTTGTGATCACGTAGTGTTTATAGGACCGTTTGCAAGTGTTGCTCATGGTCTTCTGGTGACTTGGAGTATATGAGGATGTTGTCAATGAAGACGCTGACGAACTTATCAAGATAGGGTTTGAATACTCGATTCATGAGGTCTATGAAGGCCGCTGGAGCATTTGTGACGCCAAATGGCATGACGAGAAACTCGTAGTGCCTGTAACGGGTTCTGAAGGCAGTCTTTTCGATACTTTCCATTTTGACTTTTAGTTGGTGATAGCCAGAACGCAAGTCAATTTTTGAGAATACTTGGGCACCTTGAAGTTGATCGAACAAGTCATCGATTCGTGGCAGAGGGTACTGATTCTTGACGGTGACCTTGTTTAGCTCCCAGTAATCGATGCATAACCTCATCGTACTATCCTTTTTCTTTACGAATAGTACTGGAGTTCCCCAGGGTGAGGTACTAGGTCGAATGAAACCTTTGTCCAGGAGTTCCTAGAGTTGAGTCTTCAATTCTTTTAATTCCGTCATTGACATGCTGTAAGGGGCTTTTGATATTGGTTGGGTACTAGGTTGAGTTTCAATGGTGAATTCGATTTTCCGGTCAACCGAGGTACTAGGTAGATCTCTAGGAAAGATATCCGGGAATTCTCGAACCACAGGGATTGCATTAATGATGGGGACCTCTTTTTGTGTATCGATCACATAACAAATATAACTACAACAACCTTTTCTTAGAAGTCGTTGGGCTGTCATGGAGGATATAATACATGGAGGGTTGAAAACTCCAATCACATCAAAGACAAGCTTGGGTTGTTTGGGTAACCTGAGGGAGACCTTTTTGGCTTTATAATCAATAGAGATGTGGTTAGCAGCCAGACAATCTATCCCTAAGATCACATCAAAGTTTCCAATGCGGAGGGAAAATCAAGTCTACGTATAAGGTTTTGCCTTTTAAGGATATAGTACATGATCTGTACACATCAGTACTACAAGCAGAATTACCATAAGGAAAAGACACAGACAATATATATCCTAAGGGTTCGGGTGTTGATGCCAACTTAGTAGCAAAGTGTGGTGTAACAAAATAATGAGTTGACCCAGAGTCAATAAGGACATGAGCTAAATGACCATAGACACAAAGTATACCTAACACAACGTTTTCAATAACTTCTGGTTTTCCAGGTTCCAAAGCAAAAGCCCTTCCTTGGCATTTTTGGCCCTTCCTTACTCCTCTAGGTCCTGCGGGTTTTCTAACTGGTTTAGAGAGGCTGGCTATAGGATTGGTCAGCTTTGAACAATCCCTTAGCAAGTGGCCAACTTGACTGCATTTAAAGCATGCTCCCGTGTCTCGATGGCATTGTCCCCAATGAGCCCTTCCACACGTAGGGCAAGTTGGAATGGTGCCATCTCTCGGGTTAGTAGAACCTTGATTGCCTGAGCTGGTTGTGCCTGTATTCACCCTCTTGGGGGGCATAACACCAGATCTTCTGTTGTCTCTTTCCCAGAATGGCTTCTTTTGGCTTGGTTCTCCGGAACGCAAGGCTTTAATCATTTTTTCTGCAATGTACGCTCGGTCTACCACTTCCGCATAGGTTAGCAGTTTCAAAACCTCAAGCCTGTATTTGATTTCAGTATCCAATCCTGCTTCGAATTTTCTTGCTTTTTGAGCTTCAGTGGGGATGACATATGTCACAAACAGAGCGAGTTGTGTGAACTTGCTCTCGTATTTGGCCACCGTCATGGTTTCTTGCTTTAGATGTATGAATTCCGACGCTTTTTGTTCCCGCAACAAATCTGGGAAGTATTTTGCATAAAATACTTCCAAGAATCTTGCCCAAGTCACAATTTCTTCTTTCTCTAGGGTGAGAAGCCACCATTCCTGCGCATTGTCTTTGAAAGTGAAAGTGGCAAAAATTACTTTATGTCTTTCGGTGCAGGGTAAAGCGCGAAAAATATTTTCCATGCCTTTAACCTAAGCGTCCGCTACCATTGGGTCTGGACCGCCGGTAAATGTGGTGGGTTTCAGATCCTGGAACTGTTTTATGGTAACTGGCTCTTCTCCCTGTTCTGACATCCCATTGTTGATGTTGGTCTGCAAGTCTTGCAAAAAGCTAGTAACTGCTCTTTCCATGATTCTTTCCATTGATTCAATGCCACTAACTGATGATTCGCTTCCATTACCATTATTGGCCATTCTACAAAGTAATAAATGAGGCATTATATCCATAACGCAACATAGATATATAAGCATATATAGCGCAATATATATAAAATACCCACTTTACTATTTTTACAATTAATATTACATCCTTGTCTAAAAGTCAAAATATGTTAGTGTCTCATCCCTGTGGTACAACAAAAAAACAAAAAAAATAAAAAAAGGGATCAGAACGCATCATGGTTAGCTTACAAAAAGAAGTTTTCTTCTACCAAATCTAGAGTGGTGGGTCAAACGGGTCAAACAACCACGAGAAGTAGTGTTGCATAAAAAGCTCAAATTTCTATCCCAACTGTACCACACCAAAACACATCCACGCTGCCTGGACTATGTAAATGGGGACGGATTGTATGTATCTGCAAAACGCCCGATCGATGATCCATCTCGGTTTCTTAATGTATGATAGGTCATTACTAAAATCAACATTTTGAATATCAATAATTTCCAACGGGTTAGGGACATTGGTGAAGATGTAGCACTCGGGGTACACATTTTCCCTTTTTGCCACAAAATCTGGGGCAAAGGGCCAACGATATACTGCAAGCGGTCATATCCTGGGGCAAGGTCGAAGACACGTGTGGATCCGAGAAAGCATCTACACATGTAGGAACGACTCTGCCTCCATATAAGTATGGTACGTTAGTAGGATTGGTCTGTACATATATCGGTCGACCTATTAATTGGGCAAGGCCTGGATGCAGTCTCCTAATTATATCCTTCGAGTCTTCCCATCCTTCAGGTGAGACGGGGGTAGGGTGCTCTGCTAAAATATCCTCCAAATTAATGGCCCCCAGCTCCTCCCAAAATGCCTCATCAAGGTTAATCTCGGACATTCCTATATCACTAGAATAAACGTGAGATATTACATAAAAGGACTAACATCGCAGGAAAATATTTATTATTTATTTTATTACCATACATTGAGCAACCAGGATGGATCGTCGATCGAGCTTTTTGGTGCTATATACAGTCCGTCCCTGTTTACATAGTCTAGGCTGCATGGGTTTGTTTTGGGGTGGTACAGTTAAGATGATAATTTGAGCTTTTTATGTAATACTACTTTCCATGGTTGTTTGACCCGTTTGACCCACCACTCTAGATTTTGGAGACAAAAATTCTTTTGTACGCTAACCATGATGCATCCTGATCTCTTTTTTTTTTTTTTTTTTTGTTGTACCATTGGGATGAGACACTAAAATATTTTGACTTTTAGACAAGGATGTAATATTAATTGCAAAAATAGTAAAGTTGGCATTTTATATATATATTGAACTATATATGCTGCGTTATGGATATAATGCCTCGTTATTACTTTGTAGAATGGCCAATAATGGTAACGGAAGCGAATCATCAGTTAGTGGCACTGAATTGATAGAAAGAATCATGGAAAGAGCGGTTACTAGCTTTTTGCAAGCCTTGTAGACCTACATCAACAATGGGATGCCAGAACGGCGAGAAGAGCCAGTTACCATAAAACAGTTCCAGGATCTGAAACCCACCACATTTACCGGCGGTCTAGATCCAATGGTAACGGACGCTTGGGTTAAAGACATGGAAAAGATTTTTCGTGCTTTACCCTACACCGAAAGACAGAAGGTTAACTTTCGCCACTTTCACTTTCAAAGATAATGCGCAAGAATGGTGGCTTCTCACCCTAGAGAAAGAAGAAATTGTGACTTGGGCAAGATTCTTGGAAGTATTTTATGCAAAATACTTCCCAGATTCGTTGTGGGAACAAAATGCATTGGAATTCATACATCTAAAGCAAGGAACCATGACGGTGGCCGAATACGAGAGCAAGTTCACACAACTCGCTCGGTTTGCGTCATATGTCATCCCCACCGAAGCACGAAAAGCAAGAAAATTCAAAGCAAGATTGGATGCTGAAATCAAAGATAGGCTTGAGGTTTTGAAACTGCCAACCTATCTGGAAGTGGTAGACCGAGCGTACAACAACAATATAGGGCTTTTATTTATTTATTTATTCAGTAACCGGCCCTCAGTAAAAAAAAAAAAAAAAAAAAAAAAGGAAGAAAAGGAAAGAAAAACAAGATAACGGATTATCATCAAATTCTTGAACGTGTTCCACTACATGAGGTTACGGGTCTTCCTTATATCTCGTCACTTGAAAGGGTAACAGCTATAAACACACAGTAGAGTGAGAAATATTATGCCAAGAGTATAGGGAACACAAAATAACCATGGATAGTTAGTTAAGCTCAAACATTTACATAACTTAATTTGAATAAACAAATTAGTTAAGTGGCAGAAACTGAAATACAGAAATTATATAAATAAATAATCATAACCACGATACAGAATAGAACAGAACAAAGGTCACAGGAGTGACAGTCAAAATAGAGGTCAATGGATCCATGACAAATAGAGGACCATAAAGTGGCCAAACATAGGCCAATGGTTATTTAAGTCTCCTAATGCATGGACTTCCGTGGTGGTACTTACAAACATAATCGATTAAAAAATCATTATCAAATAATTTCTAAAAGTTAAACAAACATATCCATGGGTTTCAATTTAAGCAAATAGAGTTCAAAAAATAATCGAAACCTGGCTCTGATACCACCTTTGTCATGACCCAACCCCAGGGCTGAGGGCTGGAATCGCAAATTACTAAATAATTGTAATCGTAGCAAATTAAATGGCGCAGACAGAGTCAAAATGAAAGTAAGAAAATAATAAACGGAAAATTAACTTCATTCGACTATTTTGATAAAAGAAAGTACATCTATAGGGCTTTTATTTATTTTTTTATTCAGTGACTGTCCCTGTGGCTTGGCTTTTCGTGCTCCTTTCGGATACGACTAGCCCCATAGTTTGAACTCCCGTGGTTCTGAATCTGATTTCACAATTGCAATGTGAAACAGTTAAAACACAAAAAGAGTCCAAATTCGATAATTCTTTTGGAAAATCGATGTTTGAATCGAATGCCAAAAATAGGCTGTTTTGCCAGATTTCAGAGTCGCCACCTAAATATTTTTGGAAAATTTAGGAAACCCGTGACTCGTGCCAAAGGCCACTTATCCATCATCACCAAAGTGTCTCGGCTCGGGAACTTAGGTACGAGAAGGGAATGTCATGAATTGAGCACCCCACACGCCCGATCAAAGATCGACCTCTACTAATCATGATATGACTTTTATTTACATTATAAACTCTTATTCCGATTTTATTTAGGCTAACATTACTATGTTAGAATCAAACAAGTATAGACTAATTTGCAAAAGTTGGAACACTTTGACTTCATGTTTGTTTGAAAATTGTTTTGAATACGCGTCACTTGAAAAGGTGAGTTTGTACGTTAATCAATTTGTTCCAATTTTGGCAATTAGCCTCCATCCACAAGCATTCAAACATGTATATCATTTAATCACTTAGCCTCATAGAATCATGCTTGGCATGGCAACGTAAACATTCAATGCAAGATGCTAAAGTAATAAACACTCACCTAGTACTCTGAGCCAAAACAAAGCAAAATAATTAGAAAACATGCATGTTCCTAACTAATGCAATAGGACTAAATGCAACGCACGCGTTATGTAATTTTAATAGGCTTGGCTATGAGCATGGCATATGATTCTATTCAAGACATGCGATAAAGAACGTATTCAAGCAATTAATTCTAAACATTTAGTTAGTATGATGAGCCGAACCTTGAATGCATGCAAGACAATGGATGCGATACATAAGAATGCTAATTTGAAAAATGATGTTTCTATACTAACCATCCTAAGCGAGTAAGTAAAAAAGAGAAAGACGTGGGGTTGTAGGACATACAACTTATTACACATTTGCTCTCATGCAAGAGGGTGCGAATCAAAGTCCAAGAGTTCGAATTAAACTAATTATTACAAAATCGAATGAATAATTTAAAGAATTAACTAACTAGCTACTCTATTACAACAACGATAATAATGAGAAATAAACTACCTATCTAAGTTGATTAGCTATAACAATTACAAATAAACAACAATAATAATTACAACACTAACAATTAACAAGACTAATTACAACAATACTTGGAGCATTAATCTACAACATTGATGTAAGCAAGGACGCACAAGGGGTGCATGCACAGTGTCCAAGAACTACTCTGTCTGCCTAGCTGCTCTGTTTTACCTTCAGCCACTGCCCTCTATTTTCTGCAAAACATACTGCTGACCAAACATTGATGGCCGGCCGTGCCACAATGAGGCTGGGCCGGGCCTAAATAAGGCCGGTCGTGCCTTGATTTTATGTAAAATCTTGTTTCTGTGCTCTAAAGTGAAAACAGTGTAGACAGAGCAGTGTTAAGCCTTGTTTGTCCCTTCTGCCATTCTCTGTTATGGAAAGCCTCAAGAGAAGAACGAATTCGTTTCCAAAACCATCAATAAGCAAGTTGATTTCTTGATGATTTCAGACACAATTTGGACAAAGATCAATGAATGCAATGAATCAATAACCACCCCTCCCCTCCTATCATGGAGTAAGCTCAAAGAGGGAGGTAGGAACGCTTCAAGGCTCATCGAAACATCATGAATTGATGTAAGATAACCCTTGACACAATAGACTCTGCATAATGTCTAGCCAAATCCAAGCTATATAACTTATTTTCTTTATGTGGGTTGATTCATTTTAGTAATTTTTAGACCTTTCCATTCTTTAGTCCATTAAGTCCAAGGTGATGATTACGTCCACTAAATGAGAAGCGTGTCAAACGGGAAGTGATTCTCAACATGAAAGAGAGACTATGCCATTGGCGATGAACTTCCATAGAGATTAAGGCATTAAGCATAGATCTCTAGCTCATGTTTTGAACAACCATCAACCGGTTGAAACAACTCTCAAATGAAAGAAATGGATGATAGATTGCTTGTTTAAATGAAGCATCTTAACATGGAAATTACTTAAAGAAAAGCTAGAACAACATGCAACAAGCTATGTATGTGAACATGTGAGACAACAAGCAAACTAATCAAAATATGAATTAATTAAACAACCTGGGACAGCCCTAAAACAGCCTCTAATAGGTAAAAAGCAGTGGCTCAAAATGCATGAAAAGAGCTTAAAAAGCTAAACAACAAACAAAGAAAATAAGGCTAGTAAACAAGAACAAGGAGGGGTGGCTAACCCCTCCACTTTTGAAACCTCAAAGCATGATTTTTAGCCTCTTTTAAACTTTGAAAATCAGTTTGTAAGCAAAGAAAATAGTGGCAAAAGCAAGAGAAAGTAAGTAAAAAGAATAGAGAAAAAGCTATGAAACAAAGCCTAAGGAGGGGTGGCTAACCCCTCCATTTTTTGTAACTTTTAATCACATATAAAGCAAAGAAAAGAGAGGAAAAGAGTGAGAGAGAAGTAAGGAAGAAGATGAAAAAGTTATACCTCTTGAAAGAGAGGATGTTTGTAGTTAAACAAACTTGATCCTAAACACCCTCAAGTTTGTGAAACTTACGTTGAAATCTCAACAAAATCCTCCAAGAACAAGCTCTAATGGTGTATGTATTGTGTATGTATAGCTAAAGAAGGTTTCAGAGTCAAAGGAGGAAGGAAGATAGAAGGGGGTCTATTTAGCTCTCCAAAACTTTTGGAAATTTTGCTAACTTTGAATTCTGAAGGAAGACGTTCTATTTATAGAATTTGAGCCAAAATAGTCAAAAATATCTTCAAACAAAGATATTTGTTCAATTCCTTCCAACTGTCTGCCTGGAGTCATTGAGACCCGACCGGGCCTAAAAACACACGTCCGGGCCTAAAAAACAACCTAGAAAAAGTTTTTATTGAGACCCGGCTAGTTTTAAATGGACCCGGCCAGGCCTAAAAATCTACACTTCAGGCTTGACTTCAAACGGGCATATCTCCCTCATCCGGACTCGGTTTTAGGTGATTCTTGAGTCTAAATTGAAGCCCCGGAAGTCTACTTTCAAATGGTGGTGGCCTCACATCTAATTTCTAAGTATTCAAAGAGATATGCCTAATTTAGTGAAAGATGCTCATTCTTTCTCAACGGTTTGATAGTCAACTTCTTCCTAAACTAGTTTTCTTCCCTCCCCTCCTATTTTCTTCAACTCCAAACCTATAAATACGAAGTTTTAAAGATTTTTCAAAGAGTACACCTCCTTTCCATTTATTTCCACTTTGTCTTTACTCGGTTTACTGAAAGTGCAATGTTTTAGACGAAATGCGAGCCTCGGAATATCGTAGAAGCATTTGGAAAAAAAATATTTTAAAATGAGGGTTTTAAGGTCTAAAATAATTTGGCCAAAATGGGGTGCAAGGTTTGAGATTAGAGCTTGAATCCAAATTGCTTCGCTGAGAATTCAAAAGATTGTACAGTGTAACTTTCATCATCGGGTGTTCGGAATAAATCGCCCAAGTCTTAAGGGCGGTCAAAAATGGGGTGTCTACAGTTGCCCCTCTTTGACAGAGCTCGAAGTCATGAAATGACGTGAGTGAATGTCAAAGCTCGAAGACAACCCATTTTGACGAGGCCGTAAGACTTGGGCAAACAAACAAAATGCAGATGCAGTTGGTTGAACCCGAGGGTTACCTACGTATCACTTTGCAAGGAATCAAACCAGCGTAGTTCTGGGGTAGAATGCAAAATGATACACAACGCAACAAAACAATGCAAATGATATACAACGTATGTATATAACAAAATCATCAAACCACAAGCAGTGCTTACCACACAAATATCATAAAGGAATGAGGATAACCAAACAACGCCTAACATAGGCCACGTGCCTACACCCTCAATACTGGCCTCAACATAGCATGGGTGCTTACACATGACGGAAGTGGCCACAACCAAATGACGCCTAACACAGGCTAAGTGCCTACGCCCTCAATACTCGCCTCAACACAGCATGGGTGCTTACACATAACAAAACCATGTTTTAATATAAAAAGGGTGCAAGCATATGCAAAACTATGTTTTTCGTAGAAAGAGAAAGAGTACAAGTAATTGAGTGGTATGATATAAGTGAGGAATGATCTGCAGAGGAAATATAATGATCCTAAATGCTGAATGCAATAAGACAAAATGCAATGCAATGGATGCAGTGAATAAGGGACACAGGTCAAACCGCGTCTTACCTAGAAAAGGCATGGACACAAACCAAACCACGTCTAACACAGAAAAGGTGCTGACATCCTCAATACTGGCCTCAGCGCAGCATGGGCATTTACACATGACAGAACTATGTTTTAACGAGGGAAAGATATGAGCACATGCCAAACTAAGCTTAACATGGAAACGATGCACGATATAATGGATAATGCAGTAGATGCATGCGATAGATGTTATATGCAATGCGATAGCGGTAATAGATAATAATGGATATGATGTAGTAGTTGGGAAGTGAAAGTACCTTACAAGGGTAATTGGTGATGACTTACCTCATGCTGTTAGGGATTTTTCCCTTCTTCTTCATCTACTTTTCTTCTTGGCTATGTTTGCAACATTCCCTATCCTCTAACAGGGTGACATACTAGGTTAGTTCAGTATCCAGAATTGAGGCGCATACAAGCTACCTCAACCTATAGGGTTGTCATACAGATTTCAAGCCGAGGATACAGCTCTTGCTATTTAAACCAGACTTTAGTCTCGAAAATTCTAAACCTTTGCGTTCTAGGCATTGCCATTCGAACTCTAGTTTCCACCATCTCAGTTGATCTCCTGGAAACTCAATACAAACATAGCCAGGTGGCTATACTAGACCACTTGAAGTCGTTTGAGCATGACAAACACCAAACGAATTGCACCTTTAGAGGATTTAAGGTTTCCTAGACCCAGTGTGTGCACACGACAGTACGGGTGAGGTGCACAAAATGGTGCGAGTGAGGTGCACAAAACTGTGCGATGGGGGGGAGATGTATGTAGGTGTACAAAACAGTGCGATGTAAGGTGCACAAAACAATGCGATGTAAGGAGAATGCACAAAACAGTGCAATACAAAGAGAATGCACAAAACAGTGCGATACAAAGTGAATGCACAAAACAGTGTGATCTCAAAGTGCACAAAACAGTGCAATACAAA